>JAAONU010000006.1:25158270-26358270 GCA_012932295.1 Cyclina sinensis | reverse complement strand
AGACAACTCTTTTATTCTTACTGGCATTTGAATTCTTTTACTTAGCTAAGGACAAAAAGGTAAATTTGTATACTGCTGTAGAACAGTACTATATGCAAATGACATGATGAAAATTCTTGTTTACAGATAGCTGCTGGTTGTATTGCATTTAAGTTGTAAGCAAGGCCATAGGACATCAAAATTGTTACAAAATATGGCCTTTTTATACTGATAGTTTTCAGCACATTCCAAAGACGTACTGGTGTTCTTAACCAAATTCTTTTTGTTGAAACAGCATTTTTCTAGTAAGACTTTTACCAGTCAGCACTTTTTCTTTCAACATGTTGAAAGTTGCAGGTGACTATTGTAAATAAGTGTTGTTTTCAGGCCATTATTAGAGCTGTAGTTTTCTTGCTTTCATTACAGGCCTGTACTTCTGTCATCCCAACATTTAGAAGAATGTGGATCAAGCAAGCGTGTAATTCAGCCTATGCAATGGGGGTTGATCCCTTCATGGCACAAAGGATCTGCAGGGGACAAGTCATATGAAACAAACAACTGTCGAGCTGAAAGCATGCTTGAGAAAATGACTTATAAAGTACCACTTCAGAAAGGATGCAGATGTGTAATCCTTGCTGAAGGGTATGATGCCTGTGCAGTCAAGCACTGTTGATTGTTGTTATAGCTGCAGAAGTAAATAGAAATAAATAAGCAGGTCATAAGATCAAGTTCATAAGTTATTTATAGTTAACAAGGTGAGCTTTGTGGTGGCTGGTCAATGTCGGATGTCACTAACCTATCCAGCATTTAGCTTGTTGCTACACAAGAGGGTCTCTTGAAGTATAAAAACAAGGATCAGTGCCCCAGTCAGAACTGAAGCAAAAGAATTAATAAATAAATGTGTAAAGTATTAGTAAGCTCAGTATTCTTAAGTTACTACATTACTTTTGTGCTAGGTAAATACTAAATACTAATAAAAAGTTCCGAAAAATGTACTACTTTAGCTGCATACCTTCATTTCTTTCCTGTAGCTTCTATGAATGGAAGAGGGGGAAGGACTCCAAGCAGCCATATTACATTTATTTCCCCCAAGACAAAAGAGATCCTGAGAATTCAGTAGTTAAGACTGAGGTGGAGGTCAAGAAAGAAAATCCCTCTGAGGTCAAGGGTGATTCTGATGTTAAACAAGAGAACAATAACAAAGGGGAAGAGGATTCAGGTATATATCATAAGCAGGGACACTAAAACTGCAAGGCTTGAATTAACCCTTTCCATCCCAAATAACTAAAATAGACTTGTCCTTTTTTCAGTTAGTTCAATTTGGACAAATCCATTCATTCTCTGTGGGGGTTATTGAAAGTTTACTGACTGAATGGCGAATAGTGCAGACCATGACCAGACTGCACAGATGTGCAGGATGATCTTGGTCTGCACCGGTATGCAAAGGCAGAGTCAGTTGCCTCCAGCAGGGTAAGGGTTAACCCTTAACCTGCTGGAACCGAAAGTGATTAGCCTTTGCCACCAGTATAGAGCCAGGCCAGCCTGCACATCCGTGCAGTCTGACCAGGCTCTATACTGTTGGTGGCTCCATTTTTGTATTTTGATACTGCAATCCCATAAATTTTTAATGGACTGTTCCAAATTCAAAGCTGGGCAAATCCATTACTAAAATTCTGCAAGTTAAGGGTTAATAAGCTTATTAAAAGTAAGTGTTTGGCTTACATATCTAGTACTAAGAAAAATATACCCAACATATTTACTTGTTTGAATTACTGCTCCCTGAGATTATTACAGAGGTAACTGTATTAGCATATGTTGGCATTACTGGTGAAAGTAAAGACTCAAGATATGTAAGTTATAATTTTTTTCCAGTTAAGGCTTCACCTTGTTGGTATAAGTTAAAATTTGCCTTTGTGATCAGTGCAGACCATGAGTTTGTTGTCCTATCATTCAGTCTTAACATACTCTACACTGTTCAATATTTAGTCTGTAAGTTTTCAAGAAGTAACCCTGTAAATGATATATGGCTCTGTCAAAGTTGAATTAAGTATACACCTAGTTAAGAAATTAGGATTAAAAGGGACAAGAGTAAATGATTGTTTTGTTTCAAGATAAGATTAAATGGTTATGACTTTTACTATTTTTTTCAGAAGAGTCTTCATTACCCAAGCTGTTGACTATGGCTGGAGTATTTGATGTTTGGAAGCCGCCAGGGGTAAATGTTACTTTGGCTGTTATTTTATTTATATATAGATCTTGTGTTTTGATGTCATCAGTTTTTGCAGTGTCAGTCCTCTTCCTTTTCATGAAAGTCTGCAGTTATTTTGGGATCAGACAGACATGTTTATTTCAGTCATTTCAGCGAACAAACTTATAAGGTAACACAAGTGTTATGATCAAATGCACTCTGTGCTATAAATATAACCTCTTACAACTGCATCATGGAATCATTTCCTTGGCTTGGTTGTCTAGAGGGTTTGTTTTTGATGCGGGAGGACCTGCATTAGAATTCCTCTCTGGATGGTCTTTTCCAAGATGCATTGCATCTTTTTTGTTACAAACTTTCATGTTCATAAGAGAAGCATGATAC
Source organism: Cyclina sinensis (assembly GCA_012932295.1). NCBI lineage: Eukaryota > Metazoa > Mollusca > Bivalvia > Venerida > Veneridae > Cyclina > Cyclina sinensis. The sequence goes on along the minus strand of JAAONU010000006.1, from coordinate 26,355,701 downwards.
ATAATGCCAGAGAACAAGCAATTTTAGAAATGGTAAATAGCATGTTGAAATACCTTTGTGAGAAGTCTTCCTCTTTCATATACAGGTTATTCACCAATTCTTATTTCACCAGCTCATCTTGTCTGTTCATGATGGTTGCTTCAGTGGAATGCATATTTAGGGGTGAATGCAAAAAGTTCTGTCATAAAATAGAGAAGCAGATAGCATTTCTTTTCATTCAAACATCAGTATGAAAATTTGAATCAGTTATGTTTGATACAGTCTAAACAAGAGGTATATTTTACCTACAAATTTTGTCAGGTCATTTGGAGTTTTTTTCCCAGTTGTTTTAACATTTTACCAGTCGTACGTTTGCATCTTGATTAAAGGGACATAACCCAAAATTTACACTTGATTTATTGCAAATATATTTTATTGACTTATTCTTTTTAAAATGAAAATAAATGATAATTTAAAGAACGTTGTTCATAGATGTTGTTTTTAAGGGACAGAGCAACAGAGTAGGTGTGCATTTGTAATGAATGGCTATCCACCCAAAACTGGTGCAAAGACCCGCTTTCTATATAAAGACTAAGATTAATGTGTCCGGTTAACCTATTGTAATTAGAAATTATGACTTACACTAGTCGTTATATAATGATACATTCAGTAATATTCATATTTACATGATTTTGAAGAAAATGGAATATTTGAAATAAATTCATGATTTATCATTATGAACATAATAGGAGAGTGAGCCAGTGTATTCGTACAGTGTGATAACTGTTGAAAGCTCTGCATCTATGTCTTGGATACATCACAGAATGCCGGTAAAAAATTTTGATAGTCTTTCAAGTTTATTTGATAGAATAAGCAAAATAAAATTTTAAAAGCCAGTTTGTTTTATACAAGTTGTATTGCCAGTTTTTTCATTGTTAACTTACTAATTATTGGGGTCAAATTTTTAAAAAGTGATAAAGTGCTGTCTTTGTATTGCTCAGTATAATTTAATTATTTGAGTTGTGAAAACATGTCCCAAAGCTGACATTATGGAAACAGATTTTCAATTTAAAACACAGGAAGAACCAATGCGACTGTAAAAAGTTCGTTTATGTTCATGCAATATAAATTGTTTTACTAAGAATATTGTCTTATGTTAAGTAAACTTTACTGTTTTGAATTTTCATTTCAGGCCATTTTGACATCTGAGGAAGAAATAGAGGAGTGGCTAAATTTTGGAGAGGTTCCTCTGAATAAGGTAAAAAATAAGTCTTGTTAAGTGGCTGAATTTTGGAGAGGTTCTTCTGAATAAGGTTAAAAAATAAGTCTTGTTAAGTGGCTGAATTTTGGAGAGGTTCCTCTGAATAAGGTTAAAAAATAAGTCTTGTTAAGTGGCTGAATTTTGGAGAGGTTCCTCTGAATAAGGTTAAAAAATAAGTCTGTTGTAGGTGATGATGGTGTAGGTATGGCTTAACATTTTTAAAACATCCGTCATTACAGATAAATGGGTGTCAGTTCATATAAGGTGGAGATTCTCTGAAATCAACTGTATCTTGCACTCAATCATACAGAAAACCAATCTAAACTATCATTTCCTTTCGTGTTTATCTGCTTGTTAATATGTAAGGTATAATGGATTTGAAAGTACTTAACTTCCTATCCATATATGAAAAGTTGGAATGAAACTTGTAGATATTTTCTTCTTCCTTTTAATTGTCTTGATAATTGTCATTGCTTGCATGTGTTTGCAGGCAGCCAAACTGATTAGAGCAGTTACTTGCATACAGTCTCACCCAGTGTCCACTGTAGTTAATAACTCGAGGAATAACACACCAGAATGTGTTAAAGAAATTGACCTAAGGTAAGAATATAGTTTCAACAATGCAAACTGCAGTTGACCATTGCCCCACACATGTAAAGAAGTTATTTGCCTATACAATTTTCAAATGCTTCTACTGTTACTACTTGTAATGCTTTGTAAGTGTAACTAATGTTTCAGTCTAATCCTATCTAATCTCAGTTATATCCTCCTAGTAAGATGGTGTTTATCAGAGCAAAGTATTATTTGGTTTTCGAAATGAAGAATATGGTTGTATTGAAGTGAATTTTACTGAACTAAATAATACACATCTGTAAGCTTGAAATGTATTCAGCTGTGCCACTTAAAAAGCAAGAAATCTTGTTATCCCACCTAGCTTTAAACTGGAAGAACTTCGGTTCTTACTGAATTCATTCTCAGACTGATTGTGATGGTTCCCTTTATTATGCCTCATCACTGTCATAATGATGTCACCATGTCACCAACTTGCACATTATCATAAGTAAAGAAAAATGTTATGCTATATACCTTTACCACATTTTGTTTTGTATTTATGTCTTGAAGATCAAACCAATAACTTTTTCATACCTTTTTTCCCTTTATTAAGCAAACCAAAGAAATCCGCAGGTAGCGCTTTCATGTCAGCTTGGTTGTCGAAAGGGTCGAAAGTCAAACCTAAGGATGAACCCCCAGAGAAGAAGCCAAAAATTTCTTGAATGTTTACCACATGTTGTATATGAGAATGAGACAGAAAATTAAAATGTTGGAACATAGAAATTCCTGAATAATAATTGAGTTATGTTGTGAACTGTTTAGTGCTAAATTTGAAATTTGTCGTAGTTTTGTTGAATTATTCAGTTTTCATATTCCTTTCGGTAGTGTACTAAACAGCTTATTGCCAGACATGGATTTATTAATGTGACTCACTTGCCTTTTGCCACAGTTGTGTTCTTCTGTATTTTTTAACTATTTTTAAGCTTGTTACATTTCTGTTCATAGTTTAAAGCAGTGCTAAAGTATTTTTAATATTTTGTACTGAAATGATAAATACAAGAAAGTACTTAAAAAGAAATAAAAAATGATATGTTACATGTACATGTGTATCACATAGAAATGTTAGTATACAGTGTAGTTGTAGTTATTATTTCCTTCACAAATGAACAAAATTTAGGAATTTGGTTGAAATTTATTTTCTAAATTTATTTCATTTAAAAAAGGTCGTATTTGTATGTTATTTTAATTGAAATATTAAACTGTCTGTTTTCTTCTGATGAAGCTGTGCATTCAAGTACAAATAGTAAAATTCTTCACCAATATTGGCTTCAATATTGCATTAAGTACATTTAAGTAAATTCAGCTCAGTTCCATTTCAACTTCCATTATGTCTTTTAATCCCCCCACCCCCAGGAGCCGTTGAAAGAGCTGCAGAAGTACTTTGATCACATATTTCCAACATTCTTCAAAATCAAGTGACCCCAGGGCTCGGGCCAAATCTGACCCCCGAGCCATGATTTATATAACTTTAGTGGAGGTCCACTAGATGATGCTATCAACCAAATATGTAAGCTCTAGGCCTTGAGCTTTCAGACAAGAAGATCTTTTTAAACTGTTTTTCCAATATAACTATGTAAGATCAAGTGAACCCTGGGGCAGGGCCAAGTTTAATCTAGGGCCCATGATTTGTATAAACTTGGTAGAGGTCCACTAGACAATCATACTCACCAAACATCTTAACTCTAGGCTTTATGGTTTCTGACAAGAAGATTTTTTAAAAGTTTTTCCCATGTAAGACTAAGCAAATCAAGTGACCCCTGGGGTGGGGCCAAATTTGACCCCGGGCCATGATTTATATAATTTTGGTATAGGTCTACTAGATAACGTTATCAATCAACAAAGCTCAAGGCTGTATGGTTTCAGACAAGACGATTTTTAAAGTTTTCCATTCCAGTTGCTGTGACAACCAGATTTCTACATGGAATTGCATTTTTTATAACTTTGAAAGAGGACCATACAAGAACCCTTTCTGTTAACTAATTGCAATATACCCAGTCGTATAGGAGGAGATGTAGTTTAAAATCAATTGTGGACGACGGACAAAATGGCATACTCAAAGCTATACCTGACATTTTGTCAAGTTAGGCTGTGTGAACTAATTAGAGATGCATCTTGGATTTGCTTACGTCGTACACCCCTACTAAACGGTGGCTCTTTCACATTTTGGTGATCTGTTTAAATGAGAGCCCTCGACACTTCCGTTGTAGAGCCCTCGACCAAAACAAGGCTGAAAAAGGTAAGCACATTTTATAAAAATATACGTTTTTAAAGAGCATGGTTGTTTTTCAAAAATCGAAGAATGTCATGCCACGTAGAACATTTTTCTTATCATTTAAGATGCAATTTCGATAAGAAATACCCCATAATGACGTTGCTAGAACTTGTACCAAATATCAACTCGTGTGTTTTCTTTTACGAGGAGACACATCTTGAGTGATTTCTTTACCGTGAAGTAGGTGTTGGCCCACATAATCGTCATGTAACATTGTTCCAACCTCCTCTTTGGCTCAACACTAAAAATATTTCACAGAGTTCGGTTAAAAACAAAATACTCACATTTTTTAAAATGTGATCGAGCCATCGACAATGTGATGGCGCCATCGGCAATGTGAAACAGCCCTCGAAAATGTGATGGAGCCAACACCATCATTCATTAAGTGATAATATTGTGGAATTATACCAATTAAATTCATGAATAGATTAAATTGCATGAGTTGATACTTACTTTCTTGAAATGTTTCGAATAATTGTTCAATCAGATTCGTTCATATGAACTAGGTTTTCATTACTCTATAATTGTATATGCATAGTATAATTACAGATAACGGTCTTTAGAGGTAAACTAAGTACAGTGTAGCGATTAGCACGAAAAAGAAAATTTCGTCAAATCAATGCAACACGACTCAGAAGTTATTGTCAAAACAAAGAACAAATAAAAGAAACATGGGGGGAAATTTTTTCGAGGCACCACATCGGCGAAAACGAATTAAAGAAAACGCATCCAAGGTTCAAGTTCTACAAAGCAAATCAAATACTCTATGTAAAGACAATATTTTCGGCAACTAAACATTTTTCACCTAGAAAAAACATCAAAAAGAACATTGAATTGTTCACTTGAAAGCCATTCAATCAGTGATGAAGAAGTTATTTGTACCCATTAGACGAGATTTTTTACAGATAGCGATGTAGCAGATATTGAAGAACCTATCGCAATTAGTTCGGAATATGAAGCAGAAGACATTAAAAACAATATACCCAATGATGCTGGAATTGAAGACAAAACAATACCTGGTGTTTTCAATAAAGTTTTACCAATTTTGAAAAAAAAAGAAATCAAATCGTCGCTTTTTTTCGTGCTTTTTAACATACAATATTAACACTTATTGAATGGTGGTGTTGGCTCCATCACATTTGCGAGGGCTCTTTCACATTGCCGATGGCGCCATCACATTGTCGATGGCTCGATAACATTTTAAAAAATGTGAGTATTTTGTTTTTAACCGAGCTCTGTGAAATATTTTTAGTGCTGAGCTAAAGAGGAGGTTGGAACAATGTTACATGACGATTATGTGGGCCAGCATCTATTTAACGGTAAAGAAATCACTTAAGATGTGTCTCCTCGTAAAAGAAAACACACGAGTTGATATTTGGTACAAGTTCTAGCAACGTCATTATGGGGTATTTCTTATCGAAACTGCATCTAAAATGATGAGAAAAATGTTCTACGTGGCATGACATTCTTCGATTTTTGAAAAACAACCATGCTCTTTAAAAACGTATATTTTTTATAAAACGTGCTTACCTTTTTCAGTCTTGTTTTGGTCGAGGGCTCTACAACGGAAGTGTCGAGGGCTCTCATTTAAACAGATCACCAAAATGTGAAAGAGCCACCGTTTAGTAGGGGTGTCGTAGTGAAAGTCGAATGCGTCGGTACAGATGATGAAATGAAAGTTACTCTGAAGCATGTGTCCTGCAGAGAGATTGTTTCGGAGACCTTAAACCTCATGGTCTTCGCAAAGCTATTATATATAATTACATGATTTGATATAGACATTTATTCTTACACTTAATGTATGTGAAAAATCAAAGGTTATGATTTTCATTCACATGTCTGTTTAGGGTCACAAGGCGTGGACTGACATACTGCAACAGCTAATTCGGACACATCCGGCCAATGCGACGCTTTTGTTTTGCTGTGCGCAACGCATATTGACGACATACAAGATATTGAATATTTGTGAAACAGGGATTTGCCTATGATTTCTCTGATAGCAATAGACACTACTTCTTTCTGAATAATTCTGGTGATGTTTTTTCGATGAATTGTTATTCAGTTAAACTTGCATCGTCATACTAAGAGACATTTGTCATTTTCCTTCTTGTATGAAAATTAAATATTGGGCGTATTTTGTTATCTTTACGTGAAGTAAGCACCTCAACATGACGGTACATGTACAATCTTTTCCTCAGTTTGTTGATCAGATTACTCACTCGGTAATACGCTCGAATCCCCAATTACTCTCCAGAGGATAGTTGAGAATTAAGACTTCAAGAAGTAATAAATACATATTTCTTTATCAATATGATAAATTTTATACATAAGCGTACATTAAGTTATTAATATTTATTATTAGTAAGTCCCGTCTTCGTCCATCTTGATTGACTCGGTTATTCGCTCGAATCTCCAACTTCCTTCCAGAGGGTAGTTGGTCAGTCAAAATCATAGATATAAGTTCAAATTTCTTGAGTAATATTACTAAATTTATGAAAAAAAAACTTAATCATATTACTTAAGAAAGTAGTTTTAATAATTACCTAGCTACCAGCTTCCTTCTTAGGGGTAGTTTTGAATTTGGGCAAATTGCCAACAGTGTAACCTGATCAATCCAGAGGGACGAAGACAGTACTATTATGTTGAGGTGCCAGTTTCATGTACGTTTATGTAAAACATGATATTTCTAAAGAATTTTTTTATTCGATTTATACAACCTTCTAGAAGTGATTTTGAACCTTGCACAACCTTGAAATATGGAAAAAAGAATGGTCAATGGAATTCAACCCTGACAAGTGTGAAGTACTCAGAATACACAGGAAAAAGAAACCAGTCATCTACACCCTACATAGCACTATACTGAAAACCACAGAAAATGCAAGATACTTAGGAGTTACTATACGTAGTAACCTAAACTGGTCATCCCATATAAACAATATCACAAACAAAGCAAAAAACAGCTTAAGGTTTATCAGACGAAATGTCAAAACACAAAACAAACAACTCAAAGAAGCAGCATACAAAACATGTAAGACCACAGGTCGAATACTACAAACCACCTTACAAACACAAGAAAGAACAAATTCCTCATCCCGCATTCAAAAACACATCACATGAACTCATTCTTCCCAAGGACTATACGAGTCTGGAATAAATTACCGACCGAGATTAAGGCTACCCCAACTGTGAAAGCTTTTATCAGTGGACTGAACAAGTGTAATAGATTTTAAATATTCAAAATAAATGTTTAAGTAAGATCATTAGTAAAATCTTGTTTTCTTTGTTATTATCTTTTATAATTTTAATATTCCCGACACGCGCCTAGTATACTCAGTATTAACTTTCGGCAGTAATAAGTTGAAGTCGATGCTATATTGAGGCGTTAATTTTATGTATGTTTATTAATACACTTTATCATATTGCTATTTTATCTTATTAAAGAAGATTTTGTGCTAAAGACATGTACGTTAATCTATACACTTTATCATAATGCTAAAGAAATTATTTGTAGTTCGAAGTACCAACTACCTTTTGGAAGGTAGCTCGTTATTCGGGCGAATACCATTTGAGCAACCTGACCAACCAAGAGGGGCGAGGACAATACTGCTATTTTGAGGTGATTTCTTCATGTACGTTTATGTATAAACATTTCTTATTCCTAAAGAAATTTGTTACTGGTAAGCTGGAATTATAAACTACCTTAGAACTGGAATGCATTGGGGATTTAAATAACCGACTACCGAGTACCAACCGGCTTTACTTTATTCTTGAGAAGAAATATTGAAAAAAATGTAAAGAGAAAAGTTTATGTTAAGTATGGAAGTTTAGAAGTTTTGATGTTTAAAAGCGAATAGTTTAAATTAGAAGTTTAGTGGTGGGATGACGGATATTGCCTATTGACAGCACATGGTAGCAAGAAGTTTAAGCGGAGAAGTATATAGATTGTATATTTTTGCATTCCAAAGAAGACACCTTTTCTTGGAGAAACTGGGCGGCTGGAGTGTTCTTTAGTGCTATTAATTTTACAGATCAATAAAACATGTATGTAGTAAGATATCCTCTGGGCAATTTTCATTTTTAACAATTTAAAAAGATATAGCCAACGTGGAAACATGCTACTTAAGGTTAAGGACCCCCCCCCACTACGACGTGGTTATCGCAGTCCAAGAATTGAAACAAAGTTTAGATACAAATTGTTAATATGGTTAGTATAAATAAATGAAGCGGACGAGGCCGTGCAGTAGTACCATTACACGTTCACACAAGGAAGACACGGGGGGAAAGTCAGAAAGATTGTTGTACATGTTGAGTGTCACATTGACAGAAATGTTCAGGTCAAATTTCAGGTGTTTGTTTTGAAAAACAAACTTACTCCCTTTAACATTACAAGAGTGTTGTTTTCATGCAATCTTAAATATTTTAAGTGTTTCGCTAAAACATTGTCTAACTGCACTAAGAACTTCCTGAACGTTTTCTATTTGTTAAGCTGTGGCGAGAAAAACCCCTCAGCCTGATTCTCTATGTGACTGTACTTCCCTGTTGTGTATTGTTGGAGGAGCAGTTTGTATTTGTGCCTTTTTTGCATCATGGTTTTTAATTCTGATTTCTTAAACTGGATAGAAAGGTTTGGCGAAATATATTGATAACTTAGTGTATTCATGAAGAATGGTGCCTACCTCACTGAATTCGTGTCTATGGTCACCTTATGTCCATTGTTACTTTTGAGTGCCTACCTTCTTCGATAAGTAAAAGTCATCCTCCGACAGATGTGCCATTGAATCGAGTTTTCGCTTAATGGTATAGTACATTGCTTTAATAAATTATTAATGACCCAATAGGCGCGGATTCGAATGACTTTACGAAGAGAAGATGGCGGTTATCAATCGAAACTTTCACTCAATGGTCCAGAGCGTTAGTGTGTCAAACTATTAACGGATTAGTAAATGTGGGAATGAATCTAATGTGTACCTGATTTTTTTTATGATGCACTGTATGTTGTTGTTTTATTGATATACGTGTATTAAGGAAAGAAACATATCCGTGTAAGTCGAAGAAATTATCGATTTACCGCATCTCTGACTGCCAATATTGTTGTCTACAGTTGAAAGCCTCTAATGTTCACCTGGTCACGCAGGCTAATGCTGTTTCACGTATGCTAGCCATGGACGTCAACAACAAATAACACGTGTCATCATTCACTAAAAGCTAACTTTTGGCAAAAACTATAGTGGCTATTGACCGTGGTATGGTTACACTAGAACTCAGTATAATGGCTCAGTTTAGCTCAACATGTTTGCTTGCTTTTCTTAGTGAGAACAAAAAGAATAATAGTATTGTATAGAGGTTTTCCGAATATCAATTATCATTATGGTTATAGTCACCATTCTATATAGTTTCCTCTCATTCTGACCAGGCTATACACGAACTTACCTGAGCATTAACGTAAGCTATTGTCACTATAGTTCACATAAAAAGTCGTTTTTAAATTGTGTGTCATATTGTTGTGACACTGAATGATACTAAACTAATAAAGCTACAATAGTATGTAGGGCTGTAGCGATACGTACATGTTACCGTTATACCCCGGAACAAGGCCCTTGCATATTCTTTGTAGATTAAAATGATATATATAAATCTTAGAACATGCAAGTATCTGTTTCAATCTTAAAGCCTTAGCAACATCTTTTATACATGTACTAGTATTTTGTACAGAATTTTTTATCTGATAAGTGTTATTTCAATCTCATTAACATGAGTCTTTGATACATTACGTATAAGTTTTGCCAAAGGTAGGTAGGAATACATATACATCAACTTGTACAGATAAAAATATTCCACTTGCATGCAAGGGTAATATAATAAATCAGATAATAGATCCTGATGCAGATTTCGAATACTCTTAGTAGCTGTGATGCATATGTTTAAGTTTTCTAGCGATTTTTTTAATGATTGCAAACAACTTTATAGAGAGAAAGCATTTTGATCATATATAGCGTAAACAATACTATAAAATATATATTAATTTGGGACTGATTTAAGCAGGGTGGCGATTGATCATGTGAAAAACTAGAGGGTCTATTTGCTTCGTATCTATATATATATGAATTACCATCTTTTTTTCTATTTGGACATCGATTCTGATACATTTGTTAACAAAAGGATTTACGCTGCTTGTATACCAGTTGTATATTGAAGTATTTCATGTGTCGGGGACTTCACTGAAAACCTTAATCTTGGATGTCACGTAAAAGTGTTTCTCTTAAACATTCACCGAAAGTGAGTTTCCTGGTTTGTTCTTTTTGTTTTTAAGAAGGAAGTGTGAAACGTGAAGAGAGTTTAAGAATGCAAACATTTTGTCTAGCGAATCATTAGCTTCCACGGAACAGAAAGTTGTTAATCATGGATGCTATCAAAATAGGTATTTTTTTTTCAATTATATATAATTAAGAGATTAAATTCATTAGTATGCAAGGAGGTGTTTATTTAATGCAATAAAAAACTTTGTATATTGGTCATTGAAAAAGAAGTTTGTTTTAAATGTAGATTTATATAATTCTATGCAGTTTCGACTAAATTTTCCTTTTAAAAGCTTCAACTGAACATGAGCGCATAAAAGGCTGTGTAGTAGTATCGTTACACGTTCACACAAGGCTGAACTATACCCATAAAATTATATCAATATCAACGGTATTAATACTTCCAGTAAGACTCAACGTTTATATACTAGAGGGAAAATAAACCCCTTAATTTCTTTTGTTTGTTTCGTTGTTCGTTTATTTTTATTCCTTTTTATGCCCCCCCGAATGGAGGCATATAGTAATCGCACTGTCTGTCCGTCCGTCCGTCCTGTAAAATCTTGTCCTCGCTTCATCTCCAAAACCGCTTGAGGGATTTCATTGAAACTTAAGAGGAGTGTTTGTCACCAAATCTAGTTGTGCATATCGTCAGGAGATTCCACTCGATTTATTTTTGGTAGAGTTATGAGCACTTAGTCATTTTTTACTCTAAAATCTTGTCCTCGCTTGATCTCAGAAACCGCTTGGAGAATTTCATTGAAACTTAACAGGAGTGTTTGTCACCAAATTTCTTTGCGCATATCGTCAGGAGATTCCACTCGATTTATTTTTGGTAGAGTTATGAGCACTTAGTCATTTTTTTACTCTAAAATCTTGTCCTCGCTTGATCTCAGAAACCGCTTGGAGAATTTCATTGAAACTTAACAGGAGTGTTTGTCACCAATCCTATTTGTGCATATCATCAGGAGATTCCACTCGATTTATTTTTGGCAGAGTTATTGGCACTTAGTCATTTTTTACTCTAACTTCTATATTAAAGTCTTGTCCACACTTCATCTCCAAACCCGCTAGAGAATTTCATTGAAACTTCACAGGAATGTTTGTGACCAAGCCTAGTTGTACATATTGTCAGGAGTTTCTGCTCGGATTTTTTTGGCAGAGTTATGGGCACTTAGTCATTTCTTACTCTAACTTCTATATTAAAATCTTGTCCACGCTTCATCTCCAAAACCGCTTTTGGGATTATATTGAAACCATGCCTTGTAATATATAAAACATCAGTAGGCGTAGGGAATAAAACAATGTTGTTCGTATTCAAGGCCAAACCCACAGCTTTCTATTTCATTGATTAAGAATAATTATGTCTTCAACCTTCATATAAGAATCTGAAGCAGAAAAACATTACTTTACCATTTACTTTCAGTTCATGCTCTATCTTTTGTCTGATCTCTTTTCCACAGGCATATTCAATTATATATTTACACCAGTTTCATTTCAAAGCTACATTTCGGGGGCATATGTCAATTTCCAGTCACAGCTCTTGTTTGAATAAGGTTTTTGGATTTCTTTTATTATTCTGTCAGACATATTCTCCTTTCCCGTTGAATTCAATATATTTATTGCTTAAAGCACAGGCTGAATTGAGGATGTCAACGCTGAATTAACGTGTGGGGGCTTAGGTTTGCTCTTGTTCGGCTGTCTGTCTGTTCGAAAGTTTGTGTCGCGCGCTCAGCCATTTTTTACGCTTAGGGTCATGAATCTTCACAGGAATATAGATCAGCAAGTGATTTGCACACCGGGATTTTTTCATCCCCCTCATTTTGGGGAAAAAGAGTTATGGTCCCTAATATAGTAAAAAAATAACTACCAGAAAGTTTGTGTCGTGTGCTCAGCCAACACCATTAGGTTTGGATGGTGTTCAGAAAGGCCAAATACCAAAAAGGCCCATACTGAAAATGCCATATTCTTAATTTAATGGAAATAAGAGTATACATTTGCCCTGTCATGTAATAAATTTGAAAAAAGTATAAACTATTTATGTAGATGTAATACAGAAGCAAAACGCAAATTATGTTTGATATTTTTCTTTCTTTTTTTCAGTGATAATTTAAGAAGAAATACAAACATGAGGTCAAAAATGCATTAAAAATCAAACAATAATCACAATGTTTTTAGTTACTCAATAATTTCACATTGATTATAGAAATAATGAAATTCGAAGTGTTAAAAAATCACTAATGTTTTATTTTATTTAAAGAAACATGATTAAAATGAAGGCCATAAGTTTGTGTGGAAATTGTTCTGTATGGACACACAGAAAACCCAAACATTGTCAATTTCCATTCATTTTAACATGAAAATATTTATTGACCAATTTATGGAAGGAGAGTACAAACAATAATTATTATTTTAATCTGGTGTAAATGAAAAAACATCCCTTGATGTTTTTTTTCTGGATTTTTTTTGTTTTGCCTTTTTGTTATGGGCCCTTTTTTGATCTATAACTCAGGCTAACGATCATGAAACTTCACAGGGATATTATCTCTAAATGAAGTTGTAAACCTGAGAATTTTCGTCTCCCTCCATTCAGGGAGAGCAGAGTTATGGCCCTTGATATAGTGACAAAAGCTACCAAGATGTTTGAGCCATGTGCTTACCAAAACCCTATTGCACCCAGGGTCATGAAACTTTACAGGGATATATATATCAGCAAGTGAAGTTGTGCACCTGGGGTTTTTCATTTCCATCCTTTTAGATGCAGCAGAGTTATGGCCCTTGATTTAGTAAATATCTCTTCTAAAATCTTTGCGTCATACACTCAGTCTACATTATCTAAATCACAGAAAGTAAGGATGTGCATCTGGCGGTTTTCAGTTTATTTACAGATACCTTGACAACCCACGTACCACCCACTGCTTTTGGAACTTACCAATCTTAATTTGAAAATCATTTTGTTATCATAACGTTCATCGATGTGTTAAATAAGCAGATAGTTTCAAGGCTGTCCCAGATCATATCTTAAAATTGCTTGTTCGATGTTATATTTGCCTTTTCCAAGAAATGCATATCGTTTTGATATAGCCTAATAATTACTACATAAACTATAATTGCGTCTGATTACGTTTTGTAAGACTTCCAAGTCCTGTCGATGAGCTAATGTTCTTTTGTAATCTTTACATTTTGTTTTTGTATTAAAAAAAGGAATTATTGTAGTAGACATCATCATTAAATCAGCGATTAAATACAGTACAAAGGCTAAGAGAATAATAATTTCACCGTTTTTTTTTCAAACGGCACATTCACGTGTTCTCGTTGTATAGTTTGGTTTGTTGTATTGGGGTTGAATTGGATTAATTAGTAAATTGCCTTCTTTGAACCGATTGACGGAAAATATTGAGTTTACTGATAGAGATTCAGTCAATAAAGTGGTCAGTGATTTTACCTATATAGTTCGCGAAGTAGCAGATTCGTTATTTAAATGTGAAATTTCTAATTACAAGTCACCGTGTTTTATTGATAAGCCGGTAAATGATAAAAAGTGCAAGTGGTTAGACCGTGAATGTGTACAAGCCAGAAATAGGTACTTAGGGGCACAACGGGTATTCAAAAGTAATCGGTTTATAGTAGGAACCAGTTTTGTTCACTGAAACCACAGTATAAAATTATTGTTAAAGGTCATGTGACACGAATTTTTGACCTCGCAATTTTCACATGAGCGAAAAATATATATCTAACTATGACTGTTTTACAAATTTCCAGAGGTAATATTCATCTTAAAGATGTTTTAATAGCAAATTAAAATCCATATTTTACGCACTTGGTCGCGCGCACCTGTCACGAGCGAAACCGGAAGTGGCGCACATTTATCTCTTGCCACTTTACACAGCTGCCTGGATTGTTAACAAAATCTTTAAAATTATGATGGAAAGTGAAAATGAAGACTGAATATAGTAAAAAAACAAAATTGAACAAGTTAACCTAATATCATGAATATACATTGAAGATTTTTTAAATAAATAATTTGAAATTTTGATGGAATTACGAAGCAGCAATATTATATAGAGGCTAGTTTAATCAGAGTTATAGAATTAAAAGATACATCAGTGAAAATATCTAGACTCAGAGATATATTTCAAGTAACTGATCCAAAAAGATTTTGAATATGCTTTTTTTTATCCGATGCAGTTTGTTTGAAGACTTGATTAACTAACTCCAATCGAGAGATTTTTTTCCATAAAAACATTCTCCTTACAGTGATATGTTGCTTACTTGTCTGTGATATATTTAGCCTGAGGTACGTGTAAGTAATCTTTGACTAGATCTATGATTTTTTTTCAATGTAAAATACATATCTTTTTTTTTGTTTTTGCTTTTTTTGCTTATTTATTCTACATTTTTTTAAAAACAAAACAATAATGATCAACGAACGAATAATATGAAAAAGCCCTAAAAACTTAAAATCATAACACAAACACATTTTCTTTTGTTTTTTTAATATTTTGTTCACATTTAGAAGTCGAATGATTTTTATTTTCATCATAAATAGATCCTTTACATTTAATTATCTAATTAAAATATAATAATAATAATAATGTATCTGCATGGAAGCTTCTTAACTAAAAATCATTCAGACATTTTTGTTAGTGACGCCGTAGAGTCGGGTGCATCAATTGGAAAGGAAGACCTAAGAGCGACTGAAGACCTTTATGTTTATTCGCTTGTCTACGTCGAACTGAAATCAAATATTATATCTTAGAAAACTATAACAGTTATCAGTCACATAAAAGAATGTATGATACATACGAAATTTAGTTCTGTGACGCAATCATAACGAACAATGGAAATAGCATGAAAGATTATTTAACATATAACCCTAGTAGACATTAAAATGATATACTTACAAAAAATAGTAAGTCGTGAAATCTGTTTACAATGAAATAGCAGCACAATAACGGTTATACAGCAAAGAAAGTAGTAGGAATAGAAACGGCAATATTATCCTTGTAGTAAAAACAATTAAAACATACCTCTTTGGGTCTACATAACCTTGTTAGAACGATTTTAGCAATGTTTTCTTTAATTTGCGCCTAAAACGGAATGGCTACAAATGGCGGATCAAGTTACAAAGGGAAATAATAAATGGTATATATACCAGTGTCGAATTAAGTTATTATCGTTGTCATCTAAATTGACCGACAGTTACATGGCTCCCCAAAATTAGGTTTCCTGATTTTTACATGTCAATAATCATTGTTGTAACAAGAAAACAAAAAAATATTAAATCTCTTATGTCAGTAAAATAACTAAAAATTATATGCACCTTTAAAAACCGCAAATCTATTAGAACATCTCAATTAAGCGACATTGCAAACGTTAAATAGAAATACATATAACATCAGGAAGAAAATAGAACATGTACTCTCCTTTAATCCTTTGTTATAATAATGTGACCTGTCTGAAATTATCTCATATAAAAAAAAAAAAAAAAATTAATACCAAAAAAATACATTGTCATTGTCGATTGCAACTGTTTGTAAAGTTTCATGAAGATCAGTTGAAACTTATTATCCCTTGGCTTCCCGACGGGGAATTACCCTGATTCGCAGAGCAGGACCAATTTATGGATTGGCCGTTCCAAAAGACTGAGAGGCTTGTTGCGCTTTCCATTCTTATCGATATTACTGTCACCAATAGCAACAGTTACCTTTCTAACATGACCATCTTCGTCGGGCTCCGCTTGCATTACCCGTCCTAGAGACCACTGATACCTTGGGACATTGTCATCTTTGACTAGAACTATGTCTCCAATGGACAAATTCTGTTCTGGTCTGACCCATTTGCTTCTTGCTTGCAAATTTTGCAAAAATTCCTTTCGCCAGCGCGACCAAAATTCATCGGCCAAATACTGAACGCGCCTCCAGCGTTTTCTTGAATAAAGATCAGATTTTTGGAATTCACCAGGCGGCGGAAGGACAATCTTTGTTTTCATGGTCAACAAATGATTTGGTGTCAAGGGTTCAAGAGACAGTGGGTCGTTAAGATTTTCCACAGTCAAGGGTCTGCTATTTACTACAGCGGCAGCTTCACACATGAAGGTTCTAAGGCCTTCATCATCAATCTGGGAACCATGCTGGTACATCAGAGCATTAAGAACATTTCGAACCGACCTTATTTGACGTTCCCATACCCCGCCCATATGACTGGCAGATGGAACATTTGTTTTGAATACAGCATAATCACAACCGTTTTCAAGCAGATACTGACATACACGGTTATCATCCATTTCCGAAACAGCCTCTCTCAGTTCTCGAGCTGCACCGATAAAATTGGTGCCTCTGTCCGACCGAAGTACTCGAATTGGGCCTCGTACAGACAAAAACCTACGCAAAGCATTTATGAAAGAGTCCGTATCTAGCGAAGCAGCAACTTCTATATGAACCGCACGACATAGCAAGCAGGTAAATATGGCACCATATCTTTTAAGCTCCTTGCGGCCTTCTCTAACGTACCAAGGGCCAAAGTAATCTACTCCACTGTATGTGAAAGGAGGTGAAGGGTTCCACGCAACCTCTTACATACTACACAACCAGAAATAAAGCTAGAAACACTTGAATTGAGATTAACAATCCAAAAACCATTGGAACGGATCTCGTTCACAGTAATTCCTCTGCCTTGGTGGTGAACACTCTCGTGAAAGTGACGAATAATGAGTTGGGTTACATGTCCCCTTCTAGGAAGAATTACCGGATGTTTAAAACTGAATGTCACCTCTGCTCGTTTCATGCGACCACCAACACGCAAGAGTCCAAACTCATCAAGAAAGGGATCTAGACGGAAAATGGGAGAATTTCCCTTAAGCGCATATTTTCTAAGCTTAAGTGCCTCCTGACTTGAAGCCTTCTCTGAAATATGCAAATTATTAAGAGCCTCTATTTCTCTACAAAACGCATCTGCTTGTACAGCCTTAACAATGATTTGTTCTGCTAACACAAGATCTCTTACTGAAACGACAGACCCGTAACTTTTCTCTGGTGCCATCTGAACCTTGGGCTGAATGGGCTTTGTGGATCTATCCAAAATGCGCCTTTTCAGAAACGTTATATACCTACGACACATGACAATTGCAGATTTCAAACGTTTCCAGCTGGAAAAATAATCAAAACGTGAACAGATTTCCTTCGTACTGGCAGGCGACGCAAATGTGTCAAGCACTTGAACCTTTCTCTGTTCCTTATCATCATCCGCGACAGGCGGGATAACATCTTCATTAGGAGGAAGTTTAGTGTCCCATAAAAAATCTGGACCTCTAAACCAATTTGACTTATACACGAGAGTATTGGCTGATATACCTCTGGAAGCACTATCAGCAGGATTGAGTCCTGACTCAACGTACCTCCACTGAGATGGACTGGTATGACTTCGGATCTGTTGGACACGGTTAGCTACAAATATATGAAATCGTCGTGCATCGTTCCTAATATAGCCAATAACTACCTTACTATCTGTCCAAAAGTACTCCTGTGCATTTGGGAATTGCAATTCTTGTTGCAACAAGGCACTGATTTTAACTGAGACAACAGCAGCAGCCAATTCTAAACGAGGAATTGTGACAAACTTGACTGGTGCAACCTTTGACTTGCTCATAAGTAGTGAACAATGAACATGCTCCTTATTATCTACTAGCCTTAGATAGGAACACTGCCCGTAGCCTTCAGTACTGGCGTCTGAAAAATGGTGTATTTCGACGGTGGTGACTTCACCGAAAGCCTTTGGCTTAAAACACCTGCTTATCTTAAGTGAGCCAAGAATACTCAGTTCATTCCTCCATTGTTCCCATTTTAATTTCAAAACCTCAGGAATTGGATCATCCCAGTCTGCATTTTGCGCACATAACTGTTGCAGTATCTGTTTGCCCACCAAAATAACTGGCGAGATAAATACCAAGGGGTCATACACAGAACTAACTGTTGAAAGAACTCCTCGTCTGGTTAACGGTTTGTCACTCAAAACAATTCTGAACTGAAATGAATCAGACTCAATACACCACTGAACGCCTAACGTTCTCTCAACATGAAGACCATCATTACAGATTTCAATATTTTCCAATCCACTAGCTCTGTCTTCTGGTAAAACATGACTTAGAACTTCCCTGCTATTACTTGAGAACTTATGCAACCTAACGCCTCCCTTTCTACACATTGCTTGACTAGAGTCTATCGTGTGAATAGCTTCTTCAACAGATGAAACAGACTTGAGTCCGTCATCAACATAAAAATTGAAGCGTAAGAAGTTAGCAACGTCTTCCCCAAATTCAGCTTCATTGTCCTTGGCAATCTGTTTCAACCCAAAATTGGCACATCCGGGGGACGAAGAAGCACCAAACAGGTGAACACACATACGGTACACAACTACCTTCGAGAAACTACTATCCGACCACCAAAGGAACCTTAGATAGTTGCGATATTCTTCATCAACTCTGAACTGGTGGAACATTTGCTCGATGTCACAAACAAACGCAATTTTTTCCAAGCGGAAACGACTGAGAACCCCAATAAGTGTGTTTGTCATATCGGGACCTTGCAAAAAGGTGACCATTCAGACTTTGACCATCGTGAACTGCGCTACAATCAAAAACTACCCGCAACTTTCCTGGCTTCTTAGGGTGGAAAACCCCATGGTGTGGGATGTACCACTCATGACCACCAGTTACTTGTAGATCTGGGTCACTCATAACCTCAGCATGACCACTCTTAATCAAGTTACTTATGAATTGTTCATAAAGTTTACGGTATTCGTTGTCACGCTGGAAACGCTTCTTCAGTCCTTCTAACCTTCTAAGAGCCATAGACCGATTGTTTGGCAGATTAGGTTTGTCATCCTTAAATGGTAAAGGCATTGAATAATGACCGTCAACAAATTTGATACCTGAAGTCATTTTCTCTAAAAATATCCGGTCTTCTTGAGAGATCTGAGTACATGTGATTAGATTATCACAAATATCCAACTCTGTGGCCTTCGCAATTTCAACAGGGCTGGCAACCTTGACTCGAGATTTAAACGAGTATGTTACCTCATTTCTACAGCCATGTTGTTCGGTTTTTGGCACAAGAGCGGTCGGAATCTCTAACGTACAAATTCTATGACTAAGCCCGATGCAATCATTCTGATCATTCGAAAGATCACTCTGACCAACTATGCCTACTATTCCCCACCCGAGATCTGTACGCTGACCAAAGGGACCTTGATCAATGGGAGGAATCACTTCGCGCGGCATGAGGGCTCGAGCACAATTGTATCCAACAAGCAATCCAACCTCGCAATCAGCAACTGGCATTAACTTATCTGCTATACCTTTAAGATGTGGCCAATGTTTTGCCATTTCAGGAGAAGGTATGTGAGCTCTGTTAGCTGGTATCACTTCTCTTGTGAAAGTGTCAGGCAAGTGAATCTTAACTGTACTATCAAAACCACGGATAACAAGACCACCAATTTTTGAACTTTCTACCTTTATATCCTTGTGAGACATCGTGGAAAGGAGGAGGGTCACCTTAGGGCCAACTAGTCCAAGTGCATCACAGGTATCATTCAAGATAAAGGTTGTGTCAGACTGAGAGTCTAGCATAGCGTACACAAGTCTTTCCATGTTGGGGTTATCACGCTGTGACAAAAAGACCGGAACCACCATAGAACATTTATTGCTAGAGCTACGACTGCTCAGACATGATGAATCAGACAACATTGCTTGGGCCCTTTCACTTACTTCTGATTTAGTCATTTGTTTCTTAGGAGTATTGCCTTGTGTCATTTCGCTTACATCTGTCTTAGTTGCTTGGTCCTTATGAGAATTGCCTTGTGAAGCGCTAGACTTTATCGGTACCTTATCTCCATGAAGTGAGGTGGGATGGAATTTGGAACATGTTTTACACTGTTTTCGTCTTTTACATCCCCTAGAAAGGTGGCCCGGAGAAAGACAGCCAAAACACAGTTTCTTATCACCAGCAAAGGCCTTTCGTTCTTCAAGTGTCTTTGAAAGGTAATTTTTACAAAGATCAAGTTCATGGCCTGATCTTGAACAGAACAGACATTGGATATCAGACTTATTACGATTGGGTGTGTCATTTGAGAAATACTTATTCTCACTGGTTCCTGTGAACAATAACCTCCCCTTGTAAGAAAACCTCTTTGGTTTTTCAAATCCTTCTTTGTCATGGTGACTTACATCCCCCTTGATGGACTGAACGGAAGTTATGGGGTTACAGGCAATTTTAGCCTCTTTCGCAATGAAGGCTTCAAATGCTTCAAAGGGAGGGAACTCGTTATGGGATTCTTTGTGAGCTACCACAAGACGGTTCCATCTGGAGACCAACCACTCTGGCAATTTTGCTAACATCTTGCGATTCTCAACGGCGTCATTGAGAACACTGAGATGGGAGATGGTTTGCATTGCAGTAAGACACTGCTTTAGGAAATCAGAAAATTTCAAAAGACTACTTGCGTCCTTAGGACTTAGTTTTGGCCAGGAGTCAAGTTTTGCTCTAAACGCATTTGCTACAGTAAAAGGATCCCCATACCTTTCATCTAACAATTTCCTAGCGTTATCATATGCGTCATCACTGGCTAACAAAAGGTAATTTTCAATAACTTGCTTAACTTGGCCTCCAATGTATTTTTTTAAATAATGAATCTTTTCAGCATCAGGAATGTGTCTGCTCTCAACAAGAGTTTTAAATGCTAGCTTCCATGAAGGGTATTGTATAGGGTCCCCATAGAACATGCCGGGCTCTGGTGAAGGTAATCTATTTAGAGAAACTTGCTCTGCAAGCGATCTTGCAAGATCAATTAGGCCTTGATAACTTGACACTTTGGATAACTGATAATTTGATGCCATAGGAACGGCAACAGAATTAGGTGCAAATGAAGAAAAGTTGTCAGAATTAGTGGTGTTTACAGCTACATCTAAGGAGTTGACGTTTCTTGAGTCAAGATGAACAGGTCTCAAAGGTACAAAGTCTGGAACACTGGGATCCAAGGAGGCAGGACAGGGGATAGCAGCTGGTGTAACTGGGTCAGTGAATTCCTCCTTTACAGTGTGAATTTGGGCGCAAGCCTTAGAATTCTCCAAAGGTTGAGCAGAAATTTCTCTATTCTCATTTGAATGGTATAAGTGAGTGTGAGCGTCTAAATAGTCATTGACTCGGTCAAGAACTGAAGTCTCCGTTGACAGGGACGTATTGGGCATAAAGGGATTGGTGCTGTCTAATGCTTCAATTTTTGCCTCTGCTATGTCAATCTCCCTTTGGGTTTGTATCCTTTCAAGTTCTGCCTTTGTTTTAGCTTCTATATCTATGTATTTAAGTTTAGCCTTAAGCGCTGCAGCATGAGCTGCAACTTCAGACCTGTTTGAACACTGTGAATGCCTAGACCTTACAGAATGTCTAGACTGTGACCTACATGACCTTGATGACTGGGAATTAACCACGGACCTTTCAGTTTCAACAGAACGTATGTAATCACCAATATCTCCCATGAGCTTATGATTGCTTGTCTCTATATTTACATACTCATTTGTTTGTGTTTGTTCCCCAGATACAAGAGATTTTAAATTAGAATCAATATTAGACAGAGTCTGAAAATTTTCCTGAAGCTTATCGCGTTCTTGTCGGATTGTTAAAGGATTACCATTATCAGACATTAGCACCTGTAACTTATTAGCAACACTCTTCCAGGCTGACACGGCTGACCTAAACTTACTAGTCTGCAAAGAAATTTGGTATTCTAAACCCCTTTCAGTTAGTTTTCGTTCGCGCGATGAAGACCGCGATGTCATATTTGAATCTTGAAATTTAAACTTTAAAATGCTTAATATAATATATGACTCTTACTTAAAGTTGAATTCACAAAGCAAAATATGAGAGTGTCACAGTAAAATACAAATAACCTAAGTTCAAAAGCAGTATAGAATTACTATGACAATATACAATATGTACTAAACAGCCTTGTGTTGTAACTAAATTTCTGAAAATTTGAAATGTTCATCTAATAGTTATTGCAAAATGTGGCTGAGCAATCTCAGCCTACAAATAAACATGTGTATTCACTTATAATAAAGCGTACTTGAACACTTGTGGCTAAGCAATCTCAGCCTACAACACTTCATTAACTTATGATGACTTATATATTTATGATAATTGCTGATCACTGCAGATCTTCCTCATCAGGGAGAATAACCATGCCTTTGCAAGACTTGTACCAGGATGAACACCGTCACGCAGTAAGTTGAAGTTGATCGAATAACGTCCACGGGAATTCTTTGCTTTTCTGTATCTTATCATGTCTTGACTTAGTTTGGGAGCATAAGAACCAAGTTGACCATTTAGTTCATCGATGAATTTATTGGAACTTTCTATAATGGATGTCAAGTTCAAATCGTCAGATTTGAACTGCTCTGGGGATGGATGTCCCTTGTTTTTGTTCCAGATTTGAACTGAGTAATAAGGCACTTGAAAGAATGTAACTTGCACACTAGCACGCAGACAAACTGACTTGATGTCCTGAAGATTGCCTTTGAATTTTTCAAGTGACTGATCAATGTTGGAAGATAGGGAAATATATCTTTGACCTTTAACTGTGAAGTCGCATGTACCGATGAACAAATAGATATGGATTTTTGTATATTTATTTTTTAATTTGTCCAAGTTCCTTCTAATCCACTCTGAAGCTAAAGATGAAGTGAGACCACTTTTACATTGCCAAATGACTTTATCTTTGATATTTATATCAGCTTGATTTTTAATGTCAAAACCTTTGCTGTCAGCTATGAGAATGGGTTTTTGATGTAATGACGATGGAAACTCTAAATGTCTTGAGCAATGTTTTTTCAATTTACTCGCGCTCATTTGTACTGTATCCGCAGAGTTCGACTGTTAGTGACGCCGTAGAGTCGGGTGCATCAATTGGAAAGGAAGACCTAAGAGCGACTGAAGACCTTTATGTTTATTCGCTTGTCTACGTCGAACTGAAATCAAATATTATATCTTAGAAAACTATAACAGTTATCAGTCACATAAAAGAATGTATGATACATACGAAATTTAGTTCTGTGACGCAATCATAACGAACAATGGAAATAGCATGAAAGATTATTTAACATATAACCCTAGTAGACATTAAAATGATATACTTACAAAAAATAGTAAGTCGTGAAATCTGTTTACAATGAAATAGCAGCACAATAACGGTTATACAGCAAAGAAAGTAGTAGGAATAGAAACGGCAATATTATCCTTGTAGTAAAAACAATTAAAACATACCTCTTTGGGTCTACATAACCTTGTTAGAACGATTTTAGCAATGTTTTCTTTAATTTGCGCCTAAAACGGAATGGCTACAAATGGCGGATCAAGTTACAAAGGGAAATAATAAATGGTATATATACCAGTGTCGAATTAAGTTATTATCGTTGTCATCTAAATTGACCGACAGTTACAATTTTAATTGGAACAATCTATTACATAATGTTTTCACAAGTGTGACTGATCAAAAGTAATACAATCAATTTGTTAGATCACTTGCGATAAAGTTTTGCTATTTGTCTCAACTTTATCATTGATTGGGTCATAAAAAAAGTTAATTGCTTTGTTTTGACAGCTATGCAGAATATACAAGGGTCCCATTTGGGCAGGTTAATTTGCATAAATCCCACAGTATAAGGCGTGATTTATGGATCTTTGACATTTCATTGGATATTAATTTATAAGCAGACACAAATTTCTACTTGATGGACATGCCATATCATTATTTTTCAAACAATATCCCAACGTGAAAATACACTGTAGTGTGAATTTCCATTCCAGTGAAACAATTGTTAACACATTAGATCACCTAAATTCACTTCAATTTTACTACACTTAAATGAAAAAGAATTGTTTATGACGTAAACATCTAGTGAGGAAGTGTTACGCAGCATGTAAAAACGTGGAGGAGATAGTTTTATATAGAACCACAACATGAAAGAAATTGGAATATTTATCAATCTCTCGGCACAAAGTTTGAATTTACTTATAAAAATCGAGAAGTAATCACATTATTTTATTTAATTTACAATTTATAGTATGTTTTTTTTATATGTGTGCCTTTATCGTGTTTCTTGCACATGTGGTTTAGTGTTATTTTTTCATTTAAAAACGGATGTGTTATGAGCAGCGTAATTCTGCACTACTCCCTGGTACAGTAATCTACGTCACAGCCAAAAATTGCGACGGAAACTACTAATGTCGAAACGGAAACAGCCGATCATCAAAAACACGTTTTTTCTTTTCAAAAGCAATATTTTCGTAATTTTGCAGTTAAACCATTTTAATCAGTACATTATGATTATTTTGAATAGACAAAGTTGCCATAGTCGTGTCACATGACCTTTAAGAAAAAGCGGAGCATGTATGAGATGAAACAATTATAAGAAATAGAAAAACTTCAGACTTCGAAACCAAAAGAATTTTGGAAGTATTTTAACAGTAAATCCAAAAATGATGTTTGTGAAATCACACTTGATAGTTTCTTCAAACATTTTTTTCAGTTTTAAGTAATAATATTTTGAATATTGAGAATCTCGAAGCAGAATATTTTGTAGAAAATCACAATTTTAATGAAAATACCGTGATTAACGATGATGACCTGCTTAATAAGCCGAAAGAAAGAAATTTTAGAAGCTGTAAAAACTAGATATAACTAGAATAGATGTTTTATCATCGCATATTTGCGATATATTTAACAGTTTTGTTTTTGAAGATTCGTCACAAGTCAATTAAACGTTTTTTCTAAATACTTTTAAATAACGATTGGTTGATTTTTTTTACAGGAATGGTTTAGTAGTAAATCGTCTAGCTCTGTGCTTTCTTTATACGACCATGTGAAGGATAGTTTTGGCTATGAGAGCTTCCTTGATGTAGTACTTCCTAATTTACGTAATTATTTTGTTCGAATAAGAGTGTCATCCCATTCGTTAATAGTTAATACAGGGGAAGGTCTATTTTGCTGACCAGACCTAGCTGACCAGCTGACTGCTGATCAGTCAGCAAGCTGACCACATGGTCTATTTTGCTGACCAAATTCTGCTGACCAGGTATATTTTGCCACAGAAACAGGCCAGAGGGTATATATGGACTATACTTTTTTTCTTTATTTATAGCTATTTTTATTATTAATCACTATCCTTTTGGCAATTTATATCTATTTTTATATCTATTAATTATTTTATTACTTTATGTAGTTATTTGAAAAATGTAGATGTGACTTTAACTGGAAACTGATAATATATTTAATATATTGTCACTTTATTTATTTTTCATTTTGTATTCAGTGGCAATTTTATATCTATTAATTATTTTATTACCTTATATTTATGTAGTTATTTGAAAAAAAGTAGGTGAGACTTAAACATTAATTTTAAGCTTGATACATAAAGTGTGATGGAAAATTTTTGTTAAAAAATATTAAAAAGTACAATCTAACGATATCAAACTGCTTCTATAATACATTATTTTCTCTTGGCATTACAGTTTATCTGAATGATTTATTTTCTTTCTTTTTATTTTGAAAATGTATTAAGAAATATACCTGAAGTACAAAAAAAAATGTAATGTGTAATTATAGAAAACATAATGCTCAATATATTACTTTATAGATTCTCATTCATGTAATAATCAAGTAAGGCTAAGGGGTAACTGAATTCAAATAAACATAATCCATAATCATTATAAGTATGTTTATGGTATTCAGGATGTTAAGATATAATTATATATTGTATGTATATTAGACACATGTTATTGAAATCTTACAGAAAACTGAAATTCTGTCATATCATAATTTTTTGTTTTTGTTTCTTCACCAATTTCAACATCAGCAAAGGGCCAGTGTTTGTTAAACTAACTGTCGTTTAAATTGGATGTCAATTCAATTATATACCAAATGGAAGAACATTATTTTTATAAAGTGTATCTATGCCACAAGATATAACCATTACATTTTTAAAATAAGACAAGAAAATTAAATTTAATCATTTATAGAAATATAGTTATATTGGGTCAAATTTTAACCATCCTGTTTGATTGCATCTACGTGCATGACATTTTATCAAACAAATTTTGACTTATTTTTTACTTTAGTCTTATGGTAAACATTAGTTCAGTGAAAGTCATCAACTGTTAAAACCCTAATGTCAAAGTTCCTCTTTTTCTAATAAAAATGTCTATTTTATGGTCAAAGGTTTCCTAGCACTGGGGTCTTTCACTGTCGCTTGTTACAAATGTTGACCTGTCTAATATTAAATAATTTACACAAAAATGAAACTTGATTTATTATTACTTTTTAGCCCAGCTCATCGAGAAGGAATGTTTTAAAACAAAATTTTATTAAATGCTTTTCTTGTATCCAGTGCACGTCCTCCGACATGGCCACAATAATTTTACATAACAAGGCTAATCTAATATTAAATTCAACTACAAAACCTCGAAAAGAGGCATACAGGTATGTATGAATTTAACCACCCTTGTGAATTATGCCTGGTTATGCCTGTATATTTCCAAGTCACCACAGGGGTCACCACAGGAGGTTAATTGTCCTGTGTATTGTAGCCTCTTATCATGCATATACTGATCTTTACTTTAATATGTAAGTCATATTTGTTGTTATTTTGCTGCACAATGCATGTGTAAAGTATTCCTGTCACATTTCATTATTTTTATCAACACTTACAATACAAAAAATCACAGAGATACGCAATTCGAATCTTTAAGATTATTAAATTTACACAATACACAGTACAGAATCAATCTAGTTAAATAATATTAGCTATTATTTGAAAAAAGATCAGTATGCCCACAGACCTGTTCTCAGAGAAAAAGAGAAAAACAACTATAACATATTACTGTTCTTATCCAGGACTTGGAAATACTAAATACAAAAGTAAATTATATAAAATTAATATATTTAAAACATCAATTTCCTTTACATTTCATTTATTGAGATTTGAACATTCTTGAAGTTGAACCTTCAGTTTTCCAATAAATAAAAAGAATCACAATAATAACTGATTACTGTTCTTACCTATAGAATTTGAAAATACTAAATACAAAATGAAAAATAATTAAACTGACAATATATTAAATATATTATCAATTTCCATCACACTTTATGTGTCAAGCTTAAATAAATGTTTAAGTCTCACCTACTTAATTTTTTCAAATAACTACATAAATATAAGGTAATAAAATAATTAATAGATATAAAATTGCCACTAAATACAAAATGAAAAATAAGTAAATTGACAATGATATTAAATATATTATCAGTTTCCATCACTCTTTCTGCATGAAGCTTAAAATAAATGTTAAAGTCACGCCTACATTTTTCAAATAACTACATAAATATAAAGTAATAAAATAATTAATAGATATAAAAATAGATATAAATTGCCATATTAACAACATCATATTTATATAGGATAGTGATTAATAATAAAAATAGCTATAAATAAAGAAAAAAAGTATAGTCCATATATACCCTCAGGCCTGTTTCCATGGCAATATATACCTGGTCAGCAGAATTTGGTCAGCAAAATAGACCATGTGGTCAGCTTGCTGACTGGTCAGCAGTCAGCTAGGTCTGGTCAGCAAAATAGACCTACCCTATTAAGATTTGGCGTGGATAGAGTACCTCGAAATGAACGAATATGTACTTTTTGTAATTTAAATAAAGAAGATGATGAATTTCATTTTCTTTTTATATGTCTAGAGTATGAAGGTCTTAGACGCAGATATATACAGCCATATTATTATAACAGACCTAGTATGTATAAGCTCAACGAATTGTTAAAAGTCAGTGATAAAAGTATTTTGAATAATTTATGTATGTTTATTTAGTTTGCTTTCAACCGTAGAAATATGTCAATTTATAGATGATTTAAGTTCATACTAGCTCTATACAAGTATATCTACATATATGTATTTTGAATTTTGCAGTAACTTACAAGTATTACCGTGAATATATGTATTTGCTATACATGTAAAACATGTCAACGATGTACTTATGTACAAGTTAATAAAGACTATGTTCTGTTCTTTAAGTCCAGTTTTAACAGCTAAGTACTCGTTGTAGATAAGGGATTTCGCATAAAAAGCAGCTTGACATGAAACACAATTTTAATTGGTTTCTGTTGATTTAAACACAGTGCAAATTTTGTATGTACACAAAGAACTCGCCAAAAGTTGACGATGAATAACTAAACGTTTCCCTGTTAATCATCATCAGCACATCCACTACCACAACCATTATCATCTTGGCTATGAATTTATCATCATGGTCATTATTATCATCATCATCTTTGTTGTTGTTGCTGCTGCGGTTGTATATATAACATTTGTAAGAGTACTAAAACAGTGTTTTCCTTTTGAGTTAGAAGTTTATGTCATGTAGATCAACAAAGGCCTTTTAAAAAATCCCCTTTCGCTTGTAATGAAACATTTTTAATAATACTTCAAATCACTTCAATTTTAAGTTCTTGTAAGTGATTTCAAGTGTTCGAGGAAAGATTTTACAAGTGTAAGTCATGTAAAACAAAAATTATGGTATTTCGCAAAAGAGGCGGACTTCTACCAAACGAACATTGGACTTATAATGGTCAAGTTATAGAAGTGGTGAACGATTTTAACTACCTTGGAAAGTATTTAACTATACAGGAAACTTTGTATTAAAACAAGCCCATTTAACTGGTAAAGTTCTAAAGCCAATGAATGTATTATTATTTAGATGTAAAGAATTTGATCTAAGTCCAAAAAGTTTATGCCAACTATTTGATGTTTTTGTTGCATATATTGAATTATTCCTGTGAAATTTGGGGATATACCAAGTCTAAAGAAATCGAACGCATACATTTAAAGTTTTATAAAAAGTTACTGATAGTTCAAATGAATACATGTAATGCTTGCATCTATGGTGAACTTGGTCGAATTCCCTTTTATTTAAATAGATTTCTAAGAAGCATTAAGTACTGGCTAAAACTGCTAATACAGATAATATCATACTAAGAACTGAACGACAGTAATAATGGGTTTAACAAACTGGGTGACAAATATTAGAAAACTATTAAATGAATATGGCTTCTCGAACCTGTTTGACCAAGTAAATGGAAAATTTAGAAACAAGTTCTGCACTACAATTATATAAAAGAATTAAATGCACATTTGAATATGAAAGCTACTTGGATACATTACCAAAAAGTTTTAGATTTTATTTTTGTAGACTTAGGCTGTGTGGTCTACCAATTAGAATCCAGACTTCCAGATACAATAGAAATCATATCCCTCGTGAGGAAAGATTCTGTTTGTACTGCAACACATTAGATATTGAAGACGAGTACCATTTTGTCTGTATCTGTAACTGTTATTCTGATATAAAGAAAATATATTTAGATGTTATTCTTACGAACACAAAATTCCGTAGCAAAAAGATGCAATGGATCTTAGAATACACAACCCAGAGCGGGATTCAAACTCCGATCTCCGGCGTGACAGGCCAACTCTCTAACGACTGAGCCAAAGAATCGATTCCCTGACGCAGTTGTCAGATGTTGTATTTAAACGATTATACGGAGGTGTGCACTAGTCCGTAACACATCTCCTCTTTTTAATTTTTGGTAACAAAATGCAGGTTTATCAAGGACGAGCCCACATAATAAGAACATGAACGTCCGCAACAGAAAGATGGAATGCACTATCTTTTATGTTTGTAGAACATAAACATGTACTTTGTACTGTGCATACATATGTTGTGTGTATATAGCGAATACAAATATTCTGTTAAGCATTTACCAAGTGTTCAAATGATAATAGACAAGAAACAAAGAAGCTCTTAAATCAAGAATGCAAGTATGTAAAGTTTAGTTTCCTTCATTACATGCTTTGGCATTATCGTTAGGTATTGTAACCGGGTATGTAAATGTATTTTTTTTTCAAACTGTTTTAAGACTTTGTAGAGTAAAACTTAAATTACTTTATAAAACATAAACAAAAATTGTTGACATACAGAGATGTGGGACGGACCAAAAAATATAAGGAAAACGTTTGAATTAAGGACATATATTTAAAAACTGTCGAGACATTCTGAACTTGAATTATATTCAAAGAATATAGATCTAGTTTTTAAGAAGTACATTAAGACCCTTCTAAATACCTACCTTACATAACTACATAGATAGATAAATGGATTGATGGTTGGATGGATGGGTGGATGGGAGGCAAATAGGTAAGCAGCATTTGATGTGATTTGTGAAAACAACCTTAATGTTTCACAAGACATTTCCGGTAAAATGATGAAGTAGGATTTTTCAAACCTGCAAAAAAGTAAGATATCAAAGACCATGTATACTATTATCAATGCTTTTCCATTTGCAATACTTCTCAAAGCCCTTTCTTTTGTTGTTTTAGTTGCACTGTTGATACTTCTGCCGTCTACCTCCGGCAGTCAGGCTCGTCTGGTGGGAGGGAGATCAATACTAGAAGGTCGCGTTGAAATTTACTACAGAAGTGTATGGGGAACTGTATGTGAAACTAAATTTGACAACGATGATGCAAGCGTTATATGTTATATGCTTGGCTATCAAAGGTTTGTAAGTAAGGTTTGATTTAAACAGTCTCTTTCAAAAGTATGTAATAGTTATCACGTATAAGATTGCACAAATATCTTGAAAACGACTGGCTCTTCTTGACCTATAGAAGAAAACATACAGAAACTTCCAATTTTTTTCATTCATATCTAAACGTCGAATTATCAAGAAGAACACAAATTTTTCATATCCATAAATAAAGATGAGAAAAATAAAACAGCGGGTAATTGAACTTTATCTCTGGACAAGATTTCAGAAATCAATATTAATTTGTTTGTTTTATTGGGGTTGAACGCCAGTTAAACATCTAAGTTCATATCCCGGCGGTCAGTCCACCTAACCAGTGTTTCTGGGTATCCAACCAGTGTACTGACCAATTTTTCCGCAAGTGACTGCCTTCTTTCTCACTTGCTTCAGAGGTGAGGGATAAATGACTTATAGATCAATTAATTATCACAGAGAAATTTTGCCGGCCCTGATGGGGATTGATCGTCAAATTTAACAATCTCATCCTCTACCGATTGAGCTAGCCGGTCTGGGTCAAATCAATATCAGACATACGTTTTTCTCTGTATTGATATAAGTAACCGTTTGTTATAAAATCAGACTTTGTTTTGCTCTGGGCAAAATTCAAAAACAAAATTTACAATTTAAACACCTTATTAATATGATTATAAAGTTTACAATCGTTTCGACTTAATGGGTAAAGGAACACTTTGTAACGTATCTCAACTTTACTACAAATAAAGAAGTATCGTTGCATGGCGAGTCCGTATGATTTATGGGACGTTTTCTGCATTAAGAAAGGCATTTTCTCTTGTCACACAAGTCGTGCCTGAAAAAAAGAATAAATTAGAAGAGACAAATGCGGGCAGTGCCGTTATTGCTCACAAGTCTGCGAGTTGACATGAAGAGCATCATGTCAAGCTATTACCTTAGGACATTGTGACCACAATTCCTTTAGTTCAAGGACCTTGTTTTTAGTCTGACATTGAAAATGAAAGAAATCAAAGTTTACAAAAATGATGGATCGAATGTTTTCTAATCAATATTAAAATTCCTTGTTAACTGATCACGTGCTTCTAACATTTTTAAACTGTGTATTCTCGATTTTACAAACTCGGCCACGCTTTGTGAGTCCGCTCTAGAGACTAAAAGTCTTAAAAGATATTTAAAATACACTATGTAAGTATAACCAACCAGATAAATCTATAATTAAAAAAAAACAACAAAACAGTCGCTACTCTTCACGTCCAAAATGTCAAATTATAACATTCTTATCATCTAATCAAACAGCATTGATTCATAACTAGGCCAGGTCATGACCTGAACACATGTAAATAAGCAGACAATGAATAACGTATACTTTTTAAAATATCAATGACTGAATCACTGTGCTACATAGAACACTAGACAGAAAATTGTAAATTTCTCTTAAACCGCTGTACACAGGAACGTTTTGAATTAGGTAATTTATATATTGCTTTATGATCACTAAATTTCTAAGTACGTGAATGTTATTTTAAATATCTAAATCGATAGAAATATTTGTTTTGATAGTAGGTAGAAAATTCTGGACGTTGTTAGGTGATTTTTAAGCTTTATGTGTCTTTATTAACATTGGATCAGCTGTGTGACAATCGATCAAAATAAAACGAGGGATAAAATTGCAATTAAGTTACTGTCTTAAAAGGTATTTGACATAAGATGAAATAACATTTACCTTGAAACAGGGAAGGGGCCACAGCATATGGGGGTGCACAACTAGGTGGACCGGGTTCCGGCAAAATCTGGTTAGACTATCTGCGTTGTAGCGGCATTGAATCATCAGTCGACTACTGTGATGGACTTCCTTGGGGATATCATGACTGTGACCACTCCCAAGATGCTGGAGTTCGTTGTCAACCGAGTACATAAAGTTTTACATCAGAGATGATTTTACGTATAATGAAATTTTTTAAGGACACATTGCTACATTCTGTCAATCAATAATTTCTACTTTTTCACAAATATAGTTAGCGATCTTTTGTAAAAAGTGGCTTAAAGTTATATGCATTAACCAAAGATTAAACTTTTTAGTGTAAATGTAATTCAATACCATGTTCTTATGTTGTTGTTTTCCTTCACAAACCTTAGATGTACGCCTCATTGGCGGGACTAATGATTACGAAGGCCGTATAGAAGTGTACCACTTGGGCTCCTGGGGCACTGTTTGCGATGACAGCTTCGGAAATTCGGATGCCCAAGTATTTTGCTACATGCTGGGTTTCAACAGGTTTTACAATTTATTACTTAAAGCTCGCATTGATATCAAAGTTACGCGGACAAGTTCGATGGCATTTAACAAGAAATAACTAAGAGAATTTGGATTGAAGTATTGAAGCGATAATAAAGTTTTGGAAGTAGGTTAGCACTATAGAGAAGACATCATTTATCAGCTCTTTTGTCAAATACTCGTGGTTTAAATGAATAAACGTGAAAAAGTGCTACTATTTTTTGTTTTATAGTTTGATTTTTTTCGGATTTAATATGTCTGTTGTTTTTATGCCATGTCAAATGAGCGCGTTATGGGGCGAAAGGAGGAAAACCCCACAAAAGCGAAAACGCAATTACACAATAGATGAGTGGCAAAAACACGACACATTGACATTCGTATTGTCTACGCATTTTTGCCCGCCAAGGTGAAAACGGGATAAATGGTGAGTTTATCGTGTTCTAGCATTTTAGACATTCTTTTTTTTTTACCCCCGTCACATGAAAATATGTAGCTTTCCGTACTTCGTCTGGCGGGTAGAAAATGCGTACAGTTAAACCAGAAAAAAAACAAAACAATAATCGACTTTGTCTTTTTTGTGTTTGCGGCTTTTCGCTTTTCGCTCCGCCTTATGAAAACCTGCTGTCGCATTTTTGCCTCGCTAGTCAATTCATGGATCAACATGACATGACTCTTAAAACTTATAACAATAGGATTTGCCCACAAACATTACCATGCGCTCTTTTGTTGTATACATGTTTGTGGTGAAAATATAACTGCATTTCTTTGATAAACCATGCAAATGTGACTGGCCAGAGATCCATCAATGACACGAAGGTGACAATACGACAAATGTTTTCGTGTGGAAGGGCGAAAAAGAGAAATATCAAAAACACGAAAACACAATAAATGTCACCAATTGTCGTGTTTTCTACCTTTCACATTTTTTGCCCCGCCAGACGGAGATCAGACGTACATCTTTTCTTTTGTCGGGGCGAAAAAGCGATTAACACGACCAAATCACAGATTGTCGTATTTTCTTGTTTTTGATTTACTGTCCTACCGGAACGAGAAGACACGGCAATTAGAAGGCGTGACCATGCCATCTAAAAAATATTGTCTTTTTGCCTTTAATCCGTCGTGTCTTAAAATTTTCACTTTGGCGGGATGCAATGTCAAAAACACAAAAAAACATAACATTCAGTACCGTTTGTCGTGTTTTCGTTCCTTTGCCTTTTCATTTAAAAAAAAAGGTGCTTACACTGCTAAATTAGCCTCTATATATTCATCATTCGATAGTTAGTTCATTAATTTAATTTTAGGTTTATGTTAACGTTTAAAAGTTCTCAAAAACATCAATCTTCGACTGAGTATAAACCAAGTTTGGCTTTATCTTGTCATTTTAGTAGATACAAAATAATTACATTGATTTATCAACATCAATTTAACTATTTTTCTTTTTGTTACAAGTAGTTTTATTATGTATTATTTTTTTAACCGAAACTAATTATAATACCATTCAATCAGATACTGTCACAACAGAATAAATTATTATCTAATCTAAGTATAATGATGGTACCAACAACAGATTATGGTTATGACTGAAGGTAGTGTGTAGAGCACCAAACAAATGAAAATGATATCTTTAACACCCTGTAACTTTATTTTAACGACTGAACATAAGGACTCTATCACCCAATAACACTTTATTCCGAATGAAGAAATTGTTAGAAGCACACAACAATACATATAAATAACCGGACACACTGAAGGTACTTTTCAAGATGACACTTGACAAAACATATATGTTGTTCTCAACATAAAAGAGATTAGGCGTTCCATAAAACTCTTCTGGTTTCATTCTTGTACTTTTAAAGTTAGGATCTGAAGGAAATATTGCATTTTCCGCTTGAATTTTCTCTTCCATAATTATAAAAAGAGTTATTTTTAACTTAAAAACTTACAGGGATGGTGCTGTTGCCAAATCAGAAGCTTATTTCGGTGCCGGAAGTAGCACCATATGGCTCGATGAACTTGCTTGCTCCGGAAGTGAGACATCTATTGATGCCTGTGGCAAAAATAGTGGAGGTTGGGGATCTAATGATTGCAGTCATAGCGAGGATGCTGGAGTAGTTTGTCGGCCTAGTGAGTGGAGAGAGACTTGAATATTCTTCTTCCAGAACATGAATTTGCATAAGATTAACTGTACAGTCTTTCATGCAATAGTGTTTTTGACTAATCATTTTAATCAGTATTACAATTTTAGTCTTTGCCTTGTATGTGTGTGTGAGATATTTACCGGATATTTTTATCATGTAAAATAATATAAATCAAGGTAACAGTAGTAAATATATTATAAATGTACCACGAATAAAATGTCAGTGGACCTTAATAAAGAAACTTGATAAAAGGACACTTTTCCATGCCTTTATGACACAAGATAAACGAGGAAAATGGCTAAACATAGTAATAATTGAAATTATTTACTAATAAAATATATGAAATATATTCATGTTTACCTCTCTTATAGTAACATGCAGTGTTAATGTCTATTATAGAAATATTGCACTCAGCTGAGGCTAATTTATCTGAAATGTAATTGATCAACCGGGTACTCGTTAAAGAGTTTTATCGACTGACCGAGCTCTGCTCGAGTACTCAAATGGGCTTTTGTTGGTATCACTATTAAAATATAAAAATTGTAAATACTTCAGATATAGTAAATGTTTTGTTTTTACTATCAGTTACGTTTCAGGTTCTTATTTCATCAACAGGGCTTTTATGTCTGTAAGTATTTTGGAATTTTTAGAGAGCTGCTCAGCTTTACCATGGGTTACAAATGGCAGATATTCGCCCTCATCATGCACAACACCATGCATCTCCACTGGACTTACATGTAGATTGATATGCAATACTGGATACAAACATTCATTTTCTTACAGTTACACTAGATGTACAGGGACTGGATCATGGAGTGTCCTGAGTAGTTTTTTAACATGTTCAGGTACTGTGCCCTTATGTTTCTAAAGGTTTAAATATTCTGTAGTATTCTTGCTAATAAATTAAACTGGCATTAAAAATCATAAAGATCAAGCATTGATTAAAGCAATATTTATGCTTTTATAATAACTGGCATACTTTTTGAATGGCCAAATGGACTTACATTACTTCACGGTTGTCTGTCCACCAGTTCGTCTGTTGAACACAATCATGTAAACGAGATCACTCAGGCCTCTCATGGATCTGGTTCAAACACATACAGACTTTCAGTCATAGTATGTTGTTGTGAACTGAACCATTCTTTTTGACAATTTACGTATTCTTGTTTGCATAAATTTATTTTAAGCACAACTCATACAGTTATTTACGACAGACGGATAGAAATAATGGCTTTTCATACAGGGTTTGTAAGAACAGCTTTTGTGAACGTTAGTTCTAAGCAAGCTTTTCAAAGATACATTTTGTGATGGCAAGTTCTTATCCATCTTTTGAAAAACAAAAGTATGATGAAATATTTTTTTTGTGTGGGCAAGCTCTTAATCAGCTTTTGAAAGATAAATGTACGGTGAAAAAACTCTTGTGGATGCAGATTCTTACCCATGTTTTAAATAAAATGTTTGAACTAAATGGCATGATTGTAGGATTAGATAAGAATATGCAGATCTAGTTGTATGTGGTTTTAACAACGAATGACATTGTATTTCAGACATTGATGAGTGTAGTGCTGGTATATATAAATGTGCACACACTTGTGTGAATACAGAAGGATCCTACACATGTGCTTGTCGAGACGGCTATACACTTTCAACTGATAATAAGAATTGTATTGGTATGTGAAAAGTATCCACTTTTACCTAAGCGCGTCGAAAAGACGGACTTACTTTATCATTAAAAAAACAAAAACAGATTGTAGGTAATACATACACAAGAGTTTCGTAAACAGTGACTATACAGATAGCCGGAACCTACCTACCTACTGTTACGTAAACATAAATCAATATTTTAAAGTTGCAATACTGCTGATAGCCCTTTCTTTTGTTTACACTTCTACCGTTTATTTCAGGCATTCCGGTTCGTCTGGTGGGTGGAAGCTCTGAACTAGAGGGTCGTATTGAAATTTACTACAACGATACATGGGGAACGGTCTGTGACGATAGTTTTGACAACAACGATGCCAAAGTTATTTGTTATATGCTTGGCTATCAAAGGTTTGTAAGAATGATAAGCTTTCAGTGTATGTTGTAGTAATAACTTTCGTGATATGATTACGAAGGCCGTATAGAAGTGAACAACTCGGGCTCTAGGGAGCAATGTTTGCGATGACAGCATCATTTGTACGGTCGCTAACTATTCTGTTTTATTCTTGGATTCAACAAGTACGTTAAATTCATTATTGTACAGGCTTATTTATAAGCACAATTTTGATTGCATTACACAAAAAATAACTTGAAGGAACTAGACTGAAACATAAAAGGTATATTCACGTGTCGAAGGACGTTTAAGTAACAAAAAGACATGATTTATTAGCTCCTTCGCTTAATTTGGGATGTAAAGAACTTCTTAGAAGGAGTGAAAAAATTCCAAAATGAGCTATCTTTATTTTGCAGCACTTGAACGTGTTTGCATGCACACGTTTTAATGTTGATGTTATGTGTATAACAGTGTTATTATTTATGATAATCCACAGAGCGCGGGGCAAACACAAAACTACATGTTGCGGGTTTAACGATTTTATTAGAACTAAATAAGCCTAGTTTAACAAAAGACAAAAATATAGTAAATCTACACACACCTGATTAGTTTTTTTTCCAGTGAAAAGTTTTGGAATGTTCAGAGTTATCAAATTAATCCTCGTGCCATCGATTATATGTCAAGTCTGGCTTAAAATGAAATCACATTTATTACATTTTAGTATATACGAAAGCGAGGTTTCAAGGTCAATAAAATTTTGTTGGTATCGATTAGTCTTAAAATATGCTTTGTATATAATTTGTATTTAAACATTCATAGGGATGGTGCTGTTGCCAAATCAGGAGCTTATTTCGGTGCCGGAAGTGACACCATATGGCTAGATGATCTAACTTGCTTCGGAAGTGAAATATCTATTGATGCTTGTGGTAAAAATAGCGGAAGTTGGGGATCTAATAATTGCGGTCATAGCGAGGATGCTGGAGTAGTGTGTCAGGCTAGTGAGTAGCTATTGCGATACTTAAACGTCTATCTATCTATCTATCTATCTATCTATCTATCTATCTATCTATCCAACTAGCTATGCGTTTATGCATCCAGATTAGATTTGGTTTAATTTATGATTTTTTTCCGATATCCCCTTATACTGAATTATGAATTTTCCCCCCAATGTCCCTTATAAAATGATTGAGATATATTTGTAAAAAGCAAAATACCAAAAACTTAGGTATAGGTTATCAATATTTCACCATTTGCAATATTTCTGATAGTCCATTCTATTGTTGTAGCTGCACTGTTGACACTTCTAGCGTATACTTCAGGCATTCCGGTTCGTCTGGTCGGGGGAAGGTCTGAACTAGAGGGTCGTATTGAAATTTACTACAACGATACATGGGGAACGATCTGTGACAATGGTTTTGACAACAATGATGCCAAAGTTATATGCTATATGCTTGGCTATCAAAGGTTTGTCAGTAGGGTAAAATTTTAAACCTTTTCTTAAAGGTCGTTTGCAACAAATTTTTGACCTCGAAAGTTTCAAATGAGCAAATATTATATCTAACTAAGACAGTTTTACCCAATTCCGCAGATAATTATCATTTAAAGATGCTTTTACAGCAAATTCAAATCCATATTTTACGCACTTAGTCGGGCGCACCTGTCATGCGCGAAACCGGAAGTGACACACATTTATCCCTTGCCACTTGACACAGCTACGTTGGTGGACTGTTAACAAAACTTTAAATTATGATGGAAAGTAAAACTGTAAACGGAAAATAGTCAGAATACAAAATTGAACAAGTTGAGCTAACAGCATGAATATACATTGATGACTGTTTAAATGAATAATGTAAAATTTTGATGGACTTTGGAGGCCAGTGAGCAAAATTCATATAGAAGCTAGTTCAATTACTATTATAAAATTAAGAGATACATCAGTGAAAATATCTAGAGATTTCACCAAGTAACTGATCCAAAAAGACTTTGTTCATGCTCATTTTTATCCCGTGCAGTTTTTGAAGACTTGATAAGCTAGCTCCAATCGAGAGATTTTTTATGCTCCCGAAGGAAGGCATATAGTAATCGCACTGTCTGTCCGTCCGTCCGTCTGTCCTGTAAAATCTTGTCCTCGCTTCTTCTCCAAAACCGCTTGAGGGATTTCATTGAAACTTAACAGGAGTGTTTGTCACCAAATTTAGTTGCGCATATCGTCAGGAGATTCCGCTCGATTTATTTTTGGCAGAGTTATTTGCACTTAGTCATTTTTCTACTCTAAAATCTTGTTCACACTTCAATTCCAAAACCGCTAGGAGGATTTCATTGAAACTTCACAGGAATGTTTGTCACCAAGCCTTGTTGTGCATATCGTCAGGAGTTTCTGCTCAGATTATTTTTGGCAGAGTTATTGGCACTTGGTCATTTTTTACTATACATTCTATATTAAAATCTTGTCCACGTTTCATCTCCAAAACCACTGGAGGATTTCATTGAAACTAAACAGGAATTTTTGTCACCAAACCTAGCTGTGTTTCTAGTCGGAATTTTTTGGCAGAGCTATGGGTCCGTAGTCATTTCTTACTATAACTTCTATTTTAAAATCTTGTCCAAGCAACATCTGCAAAATCGCTTGGGGGATTTTATTGAAACCAGAATGTTTGTCACCAAACCTTGTAATATATTAACATCAGTAGGACTTGGGAATAAAACAATATTGTTCGTATTCAAGGCCAAACTCACAGCTTTCTATTTCATTGAATAATTATGTCTTCAACCTTCATATAAGAATCTGAAGCAGAAAAACATTACTGTACAATTTACCTTCAGTTCATGCTCTATTTTGTGTCTGATCTCTTTTCCACAGGCATATTCAATTATATATTTACACCAGTTTTATTTCAAAGCTACGTTTCGGGGGCATATGTCAATTTCCAGTGACAGCTCTTGTTTATATATATAATTTTTAAAAAATATGTTTTTCTTTATAAAAACGTTCTCTATACAGTGTTGTGTTGTTTATTTGTCTGTGACAAATTTCTCCCGCAGTACATGTAAAAGTCTTTGACTAGATCTACGATTTGTCCTTATAAATCCATATCTTTTTCGCATATTCATCCAAGGATTTGTTTTGAAAACAAAAAAAGATGATCAAAGAATAAATAATATGATAAGAAGAAGCCATAAAAACTATGTCAAAATCACAAAGCATAAACGTTGTTTTTAGTAATTTTTGTTCACATTTACAAGTTGAATGATTTTTATTTAAATCATAAATATAAATTATATTGCATAAAATTTATTGTAATAATCATTGAGACATGCTGAGTAGAAGCAACTATTATTTAATGTTTTCTTAAGTGTAATTAACCAACCAAAACTAATTCAATCAATTTGTAAGATCACTTGCAATAAAATTTTGGTAATTGTCTCAGATCTAACATTGATTGGTTCATAAAAAAGTGTAAATTACTTTGTTTTGACAGCTATGCAGAATATACAAGGGCCCATTTTGGGTAGGTTAATCTTTCATAAATCCCACAGTATAAGGCGTAATTCATGGATCTTTGAAATTTCATTGCATATTACTTTATAAGCAGACACAAATTTCTGTTCAATGGACATGCCATATTATTATTTTGCAAACAATATGCTAACGTTAAAATACATTGCAGTATGTATTTCCATTCCATTGAAACCAATGTTTATACATTCACTACAATTCTATTACACTTAAATGACAAAGAATTTGTTCATGACGTAATTATCATGTGAGGAAGTGTTGCATAGCTGTTAAAACGTGTAGAAGTTTTAATGGAAGAAATTGGAATAATTATTAATCACATTCTCTCTTAAGGTAAAATTACAACCCGTTCTTCCGGCACAAAATTTGAATTTACTAATAAAAAACTAGTAGTAATCGCATCATTTTTTAATTTACAATTTATAGCATGTTTATTTTTATAAGTGTGCCTTTATTGTGTTTCTTGCTCTTGTGGTGTAGTGTTATTTTTGCATTTAAAAACGGATGCGTTATGAGCAGTGTAATTATGCACTACTGCCTCGTACAGTAGGGAT
Source organism: Cyclina sinensis (assembly GCA_012932295.1). Taxonomy (NCBI): domain Eukaryota; kingdom Metazoa; phylum Mollusca; class Bivalvia; order Venerida; family Veneridae; genus Cyclina; species Cyclina sinensis. Next base: position 26,314,106 of record JAAONU010000006.1, on the reverse strand, counting down.
AAATTTACGTCACAGCCAAAAAATGCGACGGAAACTACCGATGTCGAAACGAAAACAGCCGATAATCAAAAACGCATGTTTTTTTCTTATCAAAAACAACAATTTTCATAATTTTGTAAATTAAACCATTTTAATCAGTACTTCATGATTATTTTGATGAGACAAAGATGTTATAGTCGTGTCCAATGCTTTAACAGATTATGTACTAGTTGTCGCGCCTGACACTGCGCATATAACTTGAAACAAACTGGCTATCGAAGATATATTTTAATTTCTTCACAAAAACTTTCAAATTAACATTCAGAACAAAACTTTAAAATGACGATGGAAAGTGATAATTGCTGATTGAAAACAGTAAACTTAGAAAATTCAACATGTAAGCTAGCACTATGAGATATATATTGATGAAATATTTAAATAAATAGTTTGAACTTTTGATGGCGCTGGACAAAACTTTAAAAAGGAAGATGAGAAGTGTTGACTGAAAACAGTAAAGTCACAAAATTCAACATGTAGGCTAACACTGTGGATATAAATTGATGAAATATTTAAACAAAAATAGTTTGAAATTTTGAGGGCATTTGGAGGTCAATGTAAATTTGACCATACGCAAAATCTATATTATTCAGTTAGGTTTATAGTATTAACATTAATATACATCAGTTAATACATCTATAGATTTTTTCCTAATAACTGATACAAAAATATGTTGTACATTTTCTCTTTTTTATATGAAAACATTTCTCTTGACAGTGAAGCGAAGTTTATTTGTCTGTGATAAATATTTATTGTGATACCTAGTAAAAAGCTTTGACTACTAATTTTTATATAAAAGTAAATCTATTTCAGCATATTAATCCTGCCCCCCCCCCCAACACACACACACACACACACACACACAAAGCGACGGAAGCTACCGATGTTCTGACGGCCAAACACACATCTTTTTCTCACCAAAAGCAATATTTTATAATTCTGTAATAAAACCATTGAAATCATTACATTATAATTATTTTGAAGAGGCAAAGTCGTTATATACTTGTTTATTGACCTTTAATGTTCCACTATAAAAAGGATAAAACGGCAAATGAATCTGTCTTAAAGTCTATTTGTTTATTTTTATAGTTGAACATGAGTTTGAAACATAAGTTTAAGTGAATTTCACCTTAAAACAGGGAAGGAGCTATAGCATATAAGAGTGCCCATCTACATGAGCCTGGTTCCGGCCAAATCTGGTTAGAATATCTTGCTTGCACCGGCATTGAATCGTCAGTGAGCAATTGTAATGGACCAGCTTGGGGATCACACAGCTGTCAACACTACCATGATGCTGGAGTCCGTTGTCGACCAAGTACATAACGTTTTATATCAGGAATTATTTCAAGTAATATGAAAAATTTGCGCACATATTGCCTCATTCTGTAAATCAATAATTTCTTTGTTTTGTGAAAGGTCACTTAAAAATATGGCATATGTTTTTAACCTAAGATGAAACTATTTAGACTATATGTACTTCAATACAATGTTCTAATGTTTTCTTTTTTTCTCCCGAAACCTCAGACGTACGTCTTATTAACGGAACAAACGATTACGAAGGTCGTATAGAAGTGTATTACTCGGGCCTCTGGGGCACTGTTTGCGATGACCACTTCAGTAGTACGGCCGCCCAAGTATTTTGTTACATGCTGGGTTTCAAAAGGTTCTATAAATTCATTATTTACAGACATAATAATGGCAAACTTACCAGAACAAATAAATAAATGACCTGAAGAAAGTAGACTGAAACGTTTTAGCTATATACAAATGTCGGAAGAGCTTTAAGGGACAAATAAGACATGATTTAAAAACTCTTTTGCTTAACTTGGGACTTTAAGGGGAGAATGCCAAAAATGCTATCGGGTCTTACTTTAAAAGCATTTAGAACTTTTTCCATTCAAACCCTCAAAAATCAGTTAATGAATAATCAACTTCCCTAGTCGGCTGAGAACCGGAACCGAACGGCACCAACCAACTAACAGTGTAAAGTATGAACGGCTTAGAAAAATCGGTTATCTCCAATTCCCTTTAAAAAGGTTATGAAAACGGGATACCGGTGACAGATGCAAGATGCATGAAAACACAATATGTAAGGTGAGACTTTTTGCAGCCGCCTCACGGTACAAATGGCGTTGTTGTGAATTATAAATAATCAAGCTCCCATTTGAATGAGAACCCGAACCAAACGGCACCAACCGCCTAAATTCCATGTCTAGTTTGTGATTACACTGAAAATGTTTGTTTATTATTATTTTGAATACATAGGGACGGTGCTGTTGCCAAAACAAGAGCTTATTTCGGTGCTGGAAATGGTAACATATGGCTACATGAACTTGCTTGCTCCGGAAGTGAGACATCTATTGATTTCTGTGGCAAAAAAAACCATAGATGGGGACATAATAAATGCTATCACTTCAAGGATGCTGGAATAGTATGTCAGCCTAGTGAGTGGAACGAGTCTTGAAATTTAGTTTGAATAAGATTTATTCTACAGTCTTTGAGGCAATGTAGCTTATGGCTAATTGATATCAAAATTTTTAGTATCTTATTGTAGCTGATCAGTCGTAAGGTAAACATTTACCCGATATCGACGTCATGTAATAGGTATGTATCAAGGTAACTTAAGCAAATGTACATTTATTATAAAATTTAGTGTTCTTGTTAATTATGGCTTCTATATCATAATTATAATATTAAAGCAATATCTTGATTAAAACAGTTAAGTTTTTATAAATGTACCAAGAGTAACAAAAGTCAGTAGTCCTTAAGAAAGAAAAAAAACATGATTAAATGGTCGGAGACGTTTGTATTCGGGACAAAAGTAACGGGAAAGACAGTTAGACACAATCAGAATAAAAAAGAGATATTTTTAGATAAGATACCTTAAATATGAATGCTGTCTTCACTTAAAGTTACTTTCACTCTATATACACACATTCTAATATGAAATAGTAATGACACTTTAGGAATCATTGCCGTCAACTGAAGCTAGTTTATCCACGTTAGCAATTCATTTGATTAAACCTCTTAAATGAACACCAGGTAATCGATTTAGTCTGTTCGTCTGCTCAAGTACACAAATAGGTATTGTTAGGCACCTCTCATGAAATATATTAAGATTAATTTAAATACCCACGCTATACGAAATGTTTTATCGAGGAATGTCAACGAATACTGATTTTGGTATTCGAATATTCGTATAGAATATTCGAATATATTCGATTATTTGTTTAAGAAATGTGATTCTTTCTGCAAGTCCGATTTGTATTTAATTTTTTTTACCAATCTGATACGTTCAAACTATTTTGACAATAAATCACGTTATATCAATTTATTAAATTGAATTTAATGTCTTTGGTGATTTAGTCCACTTGATTACTTCCGGTCATTTAATGATTCACTTTCTTAGATATTGTTGAGATAGAGGTATTTAACATAAACTTTTTTGCTGAAGGAATTAAAGATTTGATGTGAGAACAGATATGGAAATCTTAAGACTGTCATAATTAAGTAATTTATTTTGAGTACATGAGTTGAGTGGATGATTTGAGTGAAGAACAAGTGACTGGCCGTTTTGTCCTAAGTAATTGTGAAAATGTGTCTTTATGCAAATTCAGTTGAATGTCTGTAATTTTGGGGTCTTAACGAATTAACAATACATCAAACATAATTATTTCGCACCTTCATAAAGTTACGTGGCAATAACAGGTAGTGTTTACAGTTGAAATAACAAACACGCCAACTGACTGCAAATTGCTTAACTGACACACGTTATGAAAAAAAAATCTGCTGACAAACAGATAAACTGTCGCTTTAAAACAGTTTCCAAAACCTGATAATTTTAGAAAAATGAAGCTAGAAATCTTGATAAATTTTATTTTTAGGCAAATATTCGAATGCAGAATATTCGGATGTTCGAATATTGGTCGATATCTCTAGTTATATCATTACTATTAATTCACGTGTCAAGTTCAAATCACAAACCGAGGGGTGAAAGCGAAAAGGTTCTAAGTGCATTTTACAAAATTTTACAGGAGAAGCATAAAACTGTCTCAAATGTATTTATTACAGCAAAATTTCACAATACTTTGGGGTTTCACTTAAAAATGGTTTAGGAATTTTCCAGTATTGATGAAAGTTCAATTAAATTACTAATTAAACAAAATAATTGTTAAAATGTTAATTAGAACTGTTTCGCACTTAAAATTTTCTGTTTTCAATTTTTTTTTCTAACGAAATGGTTCTAAGTGACATTTTGATAGATATAAAGTACCTTATTTTGGTAACTTATTCTATAAAATGCAACTACTTGTAATTTTCTAATGTTCAGTAAAAGAGGCAGAATTAACTGTTTGATAGAATTGTTTCGCACTGACACTTTGTGTTTTTGTTTTCCTGTTTTAAATGCGAAAACGTTCTTTGTGCTTTCTTAATTATTCATTTTATTAAATTTTACTGTTGGTTGAGTGGAAATTAAGGGAAATAAATAAAAGGTCATAAATGAATACTGTTTATATGATTTGACAATATACACTTAAGTGCATTTAATCTGTCTAAAAACATTGCACAAAGATATGATTCTGTATATGATTATTGTATTCAGATTTGTTGATCACAGATGCACAGTATTATCAACAAATAAAATGCATTTTCAAAATGAAATTAATTTTTTGACACAATAGATGGTTTGAAAACATTCATTAAGGGAAAAACTGACATTTAATATGAGATGAAAGGAACTAAATGAAATGACTATAAGAAATAAGAAAATATGTCTGCAATAACAAGAAAACAATGAAGTGAATTGAATAAAAACATTTATTCGTGATCAACAGTTTTAGAATAAAAACTACATTCACAACATATTTCACTGTTAGATAAGTTGTATATAAACGCTATTAAGAAACACAGCAGACTTATTTTCTTAACATTGCGTAATAACATGTTCCAGTCCATAATGTCATATCATGGTAAACAAAAAATACATGACACTGTATACATACTAGGTACAACAATTTGACTAATTCAAGACTTTAATGTGAGAAATGTTCTTTGTTCTGCCTTCACTTTCATCTCCCAATACCTCAACATCAACTATAGCTCTACCTTCGCTTACATCTCCCAATAACTCAATTTCAACCAAAGCCCTGCCTTCACTTACATCTCCAAATACCTCAGTTCAACCAATGACCTACCTTCACTTACAACTCCCAGTACCTCAATTTCAACCTTAGCCCTATCTTCACTTACATCTCCCAATACCTCAACATCACTAATAGCCCTATCTTCACTTACATCTCCAAATACCTCAACATCAACCATAGCTCCAACTTCAATTATATCTCCCAGTACCTCAACATCACTAATAGCCCCAACTTCACTTACATCTCCCAATTCCTCAACATCAACCATAGCTCCAACTTCAGTTATATCTCCCAGTACCTCAACATCACTAATAGCCCTACCTTCACTTTCATCTCCCAATACCTCAACATCAACCATACCCCGAACTTCACTTACATCTCCAAATACTTCAACATCACTAATAGCTCTAACTTCATTTTACATCTTTCAATATCTCAACATAACCCAAAGCCCCCACTTCACTTACATCTTCCAATACCTCAACGTCAACAATAACCCCACCTTCACTTAAATCCCAATAACTTAACTTCACTCATAGCACCCCCCCCCTTTCACTTCAACGCCCAATACCTCAACATCAACCATACATCTCAATAAATCAACATCACCTTTAGTCCACCACCCCCTTTCACAAACATCTCCAAATACCTAAACATAAACCATAGCCCTTCCTTCACTTGCATCTCCCAAAACCTCAATTTCAACCATAGTCCTACATTCACTTACATTTCCAAATACATCAACATCACTAATAGCCCTACCTTCACTTACATCTCCAAATACCTCAACATCAACCATAGCTCCAACTTCACTTACATCTCCCAGTACTTCAACATCACTAATAGCCCCAACTTCACTCTCCCAATACCTCAACAACAACCATACCCCGAACTTCACTTACATCTCCCAGTACCACAACACCACTCTTAGCCCTACTTTCACATATATTTCCCAATACCTCAACACCACTTGTAGCCCTACCTTCACATACATCTGCCAATACCTCAACATTACTCATAGCCCTACTTTCACATACATTTCCCAATACCTCAACATCACTCGTAGCCCTGCCGTCACCTACATCATGACCAATAACCCTTCCTACACTAACATCACTGAAATATCAGAGTCAACAATATCCCTACCTTCACCTACATCTCCCAAATCCTCTACTTCACCCAAAGCCCTACCTTCACTTATATCTCCCTATGCCTAAACGTCACCCAAAGCCCTACCTTCACTTACATCTCCTAATACATCAATATGACCCATAGCACCACTACCAAAATTCACAAAATCCTCCGATACCTCAGGATCACCCATAGCCCTACCACGTTCAAATAAATCTTCTGATACCTCAATTTCACTAACAGCTCTCCCTTCACATACATCTCCCGATACCTCTACATCACCAGTAACCCGACCTACACTATCATCCCCAAATATATCACTGCCAACCATATCCCTTCCTTCACTTACATCCCCCGATATCTCAATGTCACCCAAAGCTCTACCTTCACTAGCATCCCCTGACATCTCACTGTCACCCAAAATCCTAACTTCACGAACATCACCCAGTATGTCACTGTCACACATAGCCCTATCTTCAGTCACTAGCATCCCCAAGTGTCACTGTCACTCTTAGCCATACCTTACTAACATCCCCCGATATCTCACTGTCACCCATAGCCATACCTTCACTAACATCTCCCGATATCTCACTGGCACATGTAGCCCTATCTTCATAGGTAGTATAGCAAGGATCTGCCTTAGGAATACCGTATTCCATATTTAACCAGATTTCCCCAAGTGGGCATTTATGATTAAATGTGTTTTTCCTTAGCGAGCCAAGTTTTTTTGTCAGAAAAAAATGGTGGAATTAAAATTTTTTTTTCTACATACCCTCGTTACTGTTGATGAAGTCTTCGTTTTTTAATAAAAACAGCTAGTGTTGATCACATTGCATGGGAAAACACATTATTCCATAAATGCCCATTGGGCAAGTCAAATATAAAATACATGTATGGTATCCCCGAAGGAAGTGCTTGCTGTACATCAAGGCACGTTCCAGATCATGGAGTCTTCACCAGTCTCGGCACAGGTATTCGTTTCATGGATAAATGTCTCAAACCACTATATAACCAAAACAAAGTACAAAAAGTTCACAAGAATTAATCTGAAGATCACTTTACTTTAAACAGGTTTTCTCTAATGAAAGCTGACAGAATGATGCAGAGTAACACTTAGTGCCTCTGAAAGTTGAATCTTTTTTCTAAATACAGCAATCAAAAACTCGATTCAAAGTGAAAACATTTTTTTCCATTGTACTATTATATCCGACTTCTCTCAAATGAATTTCATTGCTTATTTACAAAACATTCCGTGGCACCACTTCCAGTCTCATTTCTATGTTTACTCTATATATAAATAGAAATAAGATATCAAATTGTTGAAAAAACTCAATCTAAACATCTCAGTCAGTTTTCAGATCTATTGCATAAATAAACAGAAGTCTTAGCTGGACTTAATATATTTTTGAAACGGATCTTGCAGATAAACTTGAATAAGCCGATAAACTTTAATTTTCCATATTATGACAACAGTTTGATAGCAGTATTTGGAGAGAAAAATTAAATCTTGTTTGAAGTAAAGTAATGTGACCCTCAGATTCAATCTTGTGAACTTTCGTAGCTTGTGTTGGTTATATAGTAGTTTTGGACATTTATCTATGAAACGAATGCCTGTGGTTTTTGGTCCAATATTCAAAAACAGATATGATGTGATATCACATGCGTGAAGAGTGAATGTTATCTGTCATGTGACGGCACATGAAAATACAAATTCTATATACAGGGTTTATTCTGTTCATAGTGCTCTATAGCCTATGATTGAGAAACTACCCATTTTTGTTTTTTAAATCACAAAATGTCGCATTGGGTGACAATGCGTCTGTATATGGGTATTGATAGACGTAATACACACAGATAGTTAAAATCCATTTCTTAGTCAGTGAACATCTGTGAAAGAGCTGCTTCAAACTTTTGTCATACTTAAACTGTTGTGAATTTTCATTTAATATTAAAAGGGAATTCGCTACTTTAAAAAAACCCAACAAATTTTGATAATAATTTGACATTTTCATCCTAAGATATAATATAGATTTACCGAATTAAAATACAATGGTTTACTGATACTTAATAAGTTATTACTTATTATGAGCATGTTAGATATCTAACAAGATCTATCTCTAACAAGATCTATCACAAAAGGTGAATACCCCCAAATACCGCCTTCCCTTACCAAAATATTTCATAAGTTACTTATAAGTGATTTTATTAGTAGCTTATAAGTCACTTAATCAATTCACCTATATATAAGCCACTTATATGTATTTTAAATGCACATTATATGTAAGTGACAAATAAGTTACTTATAAGTCACTTATAAGTAACTTATAAGTCCTTTATAACACAAATATAAGTCACTTATAAGTCTATTAAATTTTTTAAGTTACTTATATGTCAATTTCTTGTATATATCCAAACATATTGCAATTGTCACATTCTAAATTGCAGTTAGGATTAGGTATTAGTTTTCTAGGTTTTCAGACCTGAAAAGTGAAAAATATAATAAATATTAAAATTACATCTCGCATGTTAAGCTGATGATGTTGATGATATTGCATTAGGACAGTCCAGAAGATACCTATGTTAACTCATTAATTCTGTTGTCTGTTTTCTGCTCATTTTTATTGTCTGTTTTTGCATCTTTTTGAAAAAGGTTAGTAGTTCTATTGCACAATATGAGTATAATAAATTATTATCCCAAAATATTCTACACATAATTTGTGCAAAACTCTTTCTGTGAAAGTTTACATACTCAGTTTACCTCATTTCTAGTTTTGTTACATGTTTTACTGGTTAAAAAAACAAATGAAAAAACATACAATTCATTATTCATCAAAGAATTGAGACAATTTTAATTAAAAGTAAATTGTTTCTATCATCGAACTGTATTTACTTAACATAACAATCCACAAAGTTTTCCTTTTCAATTTCCATTCTTCTCAACTCATTCAGATGCCATATTCAAAATACAAAATAAACAGGGAGTGTATAACTCTTTTTTTTTGGTGAACATCATAAACCATCAAGAGACTTCTCACAACTGAAAACTACTGGTTTAAACAAGTATAAATGACAAAGGTGACTTATATGTGGAAACTTCGGCTAGACTGAAATGACATATAAATGGCTTATACATATAACAGACTAAAAAGATATTTTACGTTATTTATAAGTGACTTATAAGTAACTTATAGGTCCCTTTTAATTCAAGTATAAGTTACTTATAAGTCACTTATAATAATTTTGTAAGGGTTGACACAGTAGTTTCTACATCTATAGTTTGCCTGCCATAATATACAAAAATTGGCAGAAATTTTTTAAAACTTCTATGGAAAGTTAACTCAGCAGTATAAGTCAACCATATGGATAAACACACAAAAATTAACCATCCTGCAAAAAAGTCAGCAGAAATCAATACAAACACTTGTGACGAGGGCATGCAAATCTGGGCTAAGTACTAAAGAAGTTGGATTATACTCCAATTAATAATTGCTGAAAAAAGCACATACAAACATACACTGGACAAACTTTTTATCTTTTAAATGTAAAAAAATGAATGACCACTATTGAAACCTCATTTGACTGGAACATAACGACATGCACAAGTAGACTTGGTACTTAATAATTTTAAATTAAATAAAAATTTGATTCTTACAAAGTATTATTGACTTCTGAAAAATAGAAGCTGTGAAAAAGCATGGAGAAATTTATATACTAAATAATAATCAAATGCCCATTACTCCGTAAAAATCATAGCAGTGGAAAGCGGCAACGTCATCCTCAACTACCCTTGGTACACATGATTCTTGCAAAGTATCATTAAGTCTGAGAAATTGTTGATGAGAAACAGTCCAGACAAACGGATGTGTAAAAAACATCAAAGGGCCATAACAAGTAAAAGATTATCATATTTCAACGAGACAACAGTTAACACTACAAGGCTTGGTACTTTTTAGTTTTGCAAAATATTATTAAAACCTGAAAATGGTTGCTGAGAAACAGTGAGGACAATTTTTGTCTACAGACGCCCAACGGGACGGTCCAACACACATGAATCCAGTATAGCCTATAACCAGATATTCTATCTTGGGGTATAATAATTGTTCATAAAAACGAATATCTTACCTAGAAATAAATTGTTGAATAATGGATAAAAAACAGCCTTCAGTTCTGTATTATTGAATACCACAAGACTTAGTTTTATCTTGAATACCACATGGTATGTACATGACTTAAATTGTATGTAAAACAGTTTATAACTTCATAATACATTGTGTGACAACACATAACCTCTAAGACATCACAAATCACAAGAACAGTTTATGACAGTGCACGATTATTAATGACATTGTGCACTAAGAACTGTTTCCCATTTGAAAACTTGACAAATAAATGAGTAGATTTCAAATTATTATAACAAATGTCACCTTATAAAATAAAGGGAATCACTTGCAATATTTACCTTGACTTTAAATTTTTTAATGCAGTTAGAACTTTTTTAAAAATTCCTTTTAATCTGAAAAGCAAAAAGGTTCTAACTGCTAACTGAAGTTAGAACTTTTTCGCTTTTTTAAAAATGGCGAATTTTACTTAGAACCTTTGGACAATTTTTCAATTCACCTTTTTATAAGCAAACCAGATCCAAGATATTTTGACATAAAATTCATTTTGACATTAATGTAACAAATATATAAAAAAGTGAGTTTTGGAAAAAATGTCAGTTAGAACAAATTCGTTTCGACCCCTCGAAACAAGGTTTTCTATGTCTGTAAGAATTTTGAAATTTTCAGAGAGCTGCTCAGGTTTACCAACGGTTACAAATGGAAGATATACACCCTCGTCTTGCACATCTTCATTTATCGCCGCCGGACAAGAATGTAGGCTGATATGTAATACGGGATACCAACATGCATTCTGTCACAATTACACAAGATGTGGAGAGACTTTTGAATGGAGTGTCTCGAGTAGTTTGCTTTCATGTTCAGGTATTGTGTCTATATAAGTTTTAAATTTGCGATATTATCAATGCTAATGTATTTAACTATTATTAGAGATCCCAGGTAATAAGTGGCATGACAAAGCTTTGTATAATATAACAATGATTCATTGAAAGAACTGGTATATATTTTGAACGATCAAATGGACTTACATTATTTCACAGTCGTTCGTCCGACAGTTTAAGGATTATGGTTTGAACGAAATCTCTCAAACTGTTTCGGATGGATCTGTTTCAAACTCATATAGAATTTTAACCATTGCGTACAGTTAAGCAGGGACCTTTTCTTAAGACGATTTTCCGTTAACATACGTATTTGTATGATTCTCTTTTAAGCACAGCCCATACAGTCATTTAAGACAGATGCACTGAAACGCTACCTCTTATGAACTCAACTTTTTATACAGTATTGAAAGATAAACATGTATAAGGATAAATTTTGTAAATGCCAGTTTAACCTAGCTTTTGCAATTTAAATATAAAGTGAAATGCCTATGGTGAATTAAAATTCTAACACAGTTTTTGGAAGAAAAATATGAAAAGGAATAAATATTCAATTGAAATTCTCATATATGTTTTGAAAAATAAACTTATTGTGAAATGGCTATTGTGAATGAAAATTCTGACACAGGTATAAAAAAACAACATATTGTGAATAAAATTCTTACATTGAAAGAAGTAACAGAGAGATGGATTGTGGTTCTGGCAATGATGGCGTAGATTACAATAATGTGTGACAGTTTTTGTCGGCTCAATGTATCGTCTAAATTTCGTGTGCGTTAGGTATTTCCACATTTGTGTTTTCAAGTTGCGCTGAAATCGCTCAACGATGCTGCCTTCCGTCTCTAGATTCTCTCTGACGAAAAGTTAACGTTTTGTGTTAGAAAAAACAACCAAAACTCTTGGTTTTAAATTTTGCTTTGTTTGCTTGCAGCGCCTTGGGGTTTCGTTCTTTCAGAATGGATTGGAATGTCTGAATCAAACTCTCTCCCGTTTGTTGTAGACCAGGACTACCCTGGCACTTTTTGAAAACACTTTTGACACAGAGTAAATATGGATACTGATAATTGTCTTTATTCAGCGTCTATAAATATGCCAAGTCCGACTGCCGATGGTCAATTCCTTCCAGCACTTTTTTTAACCCGCCAAATATGCAACATGTGGATTAATGCATCGTTTACGTTTTCTGTCGTTGTAACTAGGGCTTGACATGATTCGACGCCAGATTTTGAACATCATAGCAGATGTAACGGAGTCGATCCTATCGTGCTTATAAGGTTCCCATGACGTGTGATAAGTGGAAGGAGTGGTACGTTTGATTTTATAGGGCAGTTTGTCAAAGTGGGGTGGTGCCTTGGGAAGATAAGCACTGATTTAAAAAAAAAACGGGTTTTCATCTTATTCTAAAGTTCTTTCCATTCCTGCATATAGAACCAGCAATGTTTTTTTGCCCACGACTTCTTGAGGCTGATTTACATATTTGAGATCCTGGGCAAACAGTTTCCATCTTTTTAGTTTTGAACTTGTTTGATCACGAATTACATTGTTGATTAAATCAATAACGTTTTCCCTGGTATCGGGTTTCCTCGGTATTTTAGCACACTTGAGCCGGTCCAGTGGCTACGAAGATATCTCTCTAGCAGGTGTAAAAGCAATTCGGCTTTACGACTAATCGTCGCGCAAACACAATACGTTTATTAATTGCAAGGTTTGTTTTCTTCTGCGGTCGCTGGTGGTGGTGTCTGTGATGATGTGAAGAGCGTCGTACTCTGCCGTGGTCGCAAGACTTTCTTGTGGGCCATCTGAACTGTTTGTAATGCTTTCCCCTACAGCTGAGATTTCTGTGACTCCGACAGGTCCTCCAGCTGTATAACGGACACCATCTCTTTCTAAAAACCTATAGTTTGTATGAAATGAATACTTTTCGGGAGGCGTGGTCAGTGGTCTGTTTTGAAGCGCTGCATTTTTTTAACATTTTGTGAAGGACAATGGTCATCTTCCCCATGTTTTTCATATGAGTTCTGCTATCACAGGTGTCAAGCAGGCTTAGCAAGAGCGGGGATAGACCTAACCATTTCGATTCAGCACTTTCTGTTTTTTCTCTATCGATACTTTTTATGTCTGCTAATGATCAGAGATGTTGACGCTTTGGATGCAACCGACGTTTCTGAGCCTCTGCTAGCGAAACATTGTCTTCTAAGATGGTCTGCCCAAAATGGTCAAAATATCCTTTCGAAAATGCAAAATTGCTTGTCCCTAAGCCAGGGTCCCGGAGTTTTATTAATGGTTTCCTTTTGCCTTTGGCTATTTTGACTGTCTTCGCTTTTCTGTTGCTGTGGTGGATCTGAAATCCAGGAAGAGCTGAGTCTTGCTATTAAAAAGGTAACAACACCTAAGACGCGGCTTCCGCAGCGGCACTGATGAGTCCCGTTTATCTCAAATGATTGACTGCATGGATCAAAAATGAAAAACGATCTAGATTTTGAAGAAAACTGGAGCTGTTTTGAGACACCCGGCTGTACTGGTGGAGACTTGAAATGAAGTGTCTCTTGTGGCGTGAATGTGCAAAGGCCGGAGATAGAAAATCCACAGGACCAGAGCTTGTGGTATTACGTCTTTCATGATGGAAGGTGTCACGAGCCATGGTGGAGAACGGTGTTCCAAGGTTATTCATAGTTTAAACAGAAAAAACAAAACCAAAAACATGCTCTTCAGTATTCAACATTTTGTTTTAAATTTAATTACATTATACTATAAAAATGTTTATGAACATAGACTATAGGATAAAACGAATTAGTTTTATTATAAAACACAAGTACACCACGTGTCAGTATGTATCAACCTTAGAGAATGTCTCTATTAAAAAAAACAATGCACACGATTGCACTCATTCACATGTTTATGGCAAATGCTGGTTTTCAACCCCGAAGATTGACCAAAGTATTCTATGCGTCACAAGTTTATTAAATCAACGTCAAACCATGAAACTTACAGATAAAAATATGATTGGGAATGAACAAAAACAGCATTCAAATTTCTATGGTTAAGCTAAGTGTAAAAAATCACCATTTATTCACTTATTACATATTGCAGATAAATAGCTTTAAACAATGTGGTGTGGGAAGATTTTTCTTAAAACAATATATTTAAGTACTGGCTGAAAATGCATTTTTACATTTCGTGACTGTTACCTTGCATATAGTAAAATATCCAGAAGAGATGCTACTTTACTCCAAAAATAATATACAAAACAAGTTCTAGTTAGATAATAATAATAATAATTCTAGAGTATATACGGTATGATTACCTGACTATATTGGTAGTAATCTTATGTATTAATATGTAAGCATGCTTGATGCTAGGACAGTTTCAGTGTTTACATATGTACAGTTGCTATCTTGTATGAATGTATTAAATTTAAAACCTACAAGTGTTATTGATTATAAAGAACTCTATAATTTGGCGACGAGAATGATTATTTTGGATTTAATTCGAAGAAGGCAGAAGACAGATTAAATTCGTAAACTTTATAAAGATTAGAATTATGATTAAATTCGTTGGTTAAATTCGCATGAATCCGGAACAATAGACATTAGATTAAACTTGTGATTAAATTCGAGTAAAAAGATGACAAAAATTGTTGAACTGGGTGGAATAGATGCTTTTAATGTCAACTGTGAACAGTCAGAACAGGGTGCATTGTGGAGGCGTTGGCTCAGGTCTTTTGAACTTTTTGCGGAAGGACGCGGTATTACGAAGGTTGATCAAAAACGTTCATTGTTACTTCACTGTGCTGGGTTGGACGTAGAGGACATTTTCTTTATGCTAGAAGAAGAAGGTGGAGATAATTCATTTGTTAAGACCGTGACTACCCTGAATAAATATTTCTTCACGAAAGTAAACACGCCGTATGAAAGATACCAGTTCCGTTCAACTAAACAAGAACATTCAGAAACTGTTGAACAGTACGTCGCTAGATTAAGACAAAAAGCAGTACATTGTGAATTCGAAAATACAGATGAACAAATTAGAGATCAGGTTATAGAAAAGTGCAGTCTTCAAAATTAAGAACGAAATTGTTAGAAAAGGGACGAGACCTAAAATTGGGTGAATTATGTCGATTAGCATCAACATTGGAACTTGCTGAACAACAGGCAAAACAAATGGACTCTCGTACAAATTCTCAACAGTTAGATACAATAAATAAGTCAGGGAAACGTGTTTATATGAGAAAAAACTACACAAGCTAGAAACGGAAACCCTAAAGAAAAACATTTGTGTTTTCGCTGTGGCTCACCTGGACACACGGCTAGAGATAGAAACTGCCCTGCAATAAACAGAAAATATGATCGTTGTGGAAAATTGGGTCACTACAGAAAATGTTGCAAGACACATCTTGCCGATAATCAAAGTGGGCGAGGTCGTTTCAACGGGCGAGGTGTTTCAATGGTCGTTCTGGTCGTTCAGGACGTGTGCATAACGTCCGTGATTCTGAAAGAAAGGAATATACAGATAATTTGATTATCAAAGTGAAGATGAGTGTTCAGAGGAATATAATTTTGTGCTTGGCTTGCGATCAGAAAAAGTAAGATTATCTTTAGATGATATTGATGTGCAATTTATCATTGACTCAGGTGCACCTGTAAATATGATCGACAAAGAACTTTTGGAGCAATTGAAAATCAGAAAAATAAAATGCAAGACTCAGAAAACAGACAAAAGGTCATTTTCATATGGCACTGACAAACCCCTTAAGCTTCTTAAAAAATTCACGGTTGACGGCACTGTGAAGAATGCACATGGAAAATACATCACGATGGACATATATGTGATGGGCGGTAAAGGTTCGGCTCTACTGGGAAAAGAAAGGGCTGAACATTTGGAATTATAGAAAGTGGGTGTTCATGTGATCCAGGACGACATTTTAAGTAAATACGACAGCTATTTCAAAGGAGTTGGTCGACTCAAGGACTTCAAGCTGAAACTTTCAATTGACGATACAGTCAAACCTGTGGCACAATAGATGTACAGGATACCATTGTCTTTGCAGGAAAAGGTCAGCGAAAAGCTTGACGAGTTGGAAGCGATGGTCATAATCGAAAAAGTAAATGAACCTAGCCAGTGGGTAAACCCTGCAATAATAGTGCCGAAAAAGGATGGCGATATTAGAATATGTGTAGATATGCGACAGCAAAATGTGGCCATTCAGAGCGAAAGGCATCCGATACCAACGGTTGATGAAATACTATACAAAATGAATGAAGCTGAAGTGTTTAGCAAGTTAGACTTAAAAATGGCATTTCATCAAATTGAGTTGGATCCGTCTTCAAGACACATAACAACATTTGTTACGCATAAAGGCTTATACAGATGTATGACACTAAATTTTGGTGTGAATGCAGCTCCAGAAAAGTATCAGAAAATAATTTCACAGGTTTTTGCAGATTGTGAAGGCGTCGAGAATGTAGCAGACGACTTAATTGTTCATGGGAAGAACAGAAAAGATCATGATCAACGGCTGCAGAACGTGTTTGACCGATTAACAGAAAAAATCTTACCCTAAATCGTTCAAAATGTCAATTGGAATGGACAAAATCACATTCATGGGACATGTATTATCGAAGCAAGGTATCGAACCGACCGAAGACAGAGTAAAGGTTGTCAAAAATGCGCCAAGACCACCAACAGCAAAACAAACAAGAAGTTTTTTTAGAGCTGTCAGTTACTGTCTAAGTTCAAATTTCGCACATCTGAACCATTACGGAAAGTCACAAGACAGAATACAATATTTGTGTGGGGAGAAGAACAGGAAAATAGTTTTAAAACATTGAAAGATGCAATGTCAAATGCCTCAGCATTAGGTTATTTCAAAATGGACGCTAAAGAGACACAAGTAATAGTGGACAGTTCAGGTGTAGGGCTTTGTGGAATATTAGTTCAGAAACAAAATGGTGAAAGAAAAGTGATCTCGTATGCTAGTAAGTTACTATCCGACACGGACAAACGTTATTAAGCTACAGAAAAAGAGGCACTAGCGGTAGTTTGGAGTGTTGAGAAATTCAAGATGTACTTGTACGGAATCAAATTTGAACTTGTCACGGACCACAAACCACAAACTGTTTTGTTTGGCCTTTAATCTAAACCAAGTGCTAGAATTGAAAGATGGATGTTAAGACTCATGCCTTACTCATACACAATTAAGTATGTAAAAGGAGTAGATAATTGTGCTGACTCGCTTCCAGATTAGTTGGAGATAAATGCTTGCCACAGAATGACAAATTTCTAGAAGATGAATCAGAGTACTATGTGAATTCTATGTCGAAAGAAGCAGTACCGAACTCGTTATCACTGGAGGAACTAGAGAAGAGCTTGAAACAGGATACGGAAATACAAAAAGTAAGTATAGTATAGTAGGTACAAAAGAACGCTTGCGAACAAAATGTTACTGGCAGAAAATGCACATTGATGTTGAAAATTTTGTGAGTGCGTGCAATTATTGTCAACAAGTCAGTCAACCACCGAGACCTGAACCTCTTAAACCAACCGAGTTACCAGAGGGACCATAGCAGGATATTGCAATGGACATATTGGGACCACTTGACCATGGAATGTATGTTGTAACTGTTATTGGTTATTATAGTCGTTACTATGAACTTGGAATTACAAAAACTACTACAAGCGAGAAAATGATAGAAATTTTGGATCGACTGTTTTGTAGGTA
Source organism: Cyclina sinensis (assembly GCA_012932295.1). Taxonomy (NCBI): domain Eukaryota; kingdom Metazoa; phylum Mollusca; class Bivalvia; order Venerida; family Veneridae; genus Cyclina; species Cyclina sinensis. The sequence goes on along the minus strand of JAAONU010000006.1, from coordinate 26,296,081 downwards.
CGACTATGTGGAGTCTGTTCGTACTGACAATGGAGGACATTTTGTTTCAGAAATGTTCGAGACCTATTTAAGAGATCATAATATTTTGCATCGCAAGACAACACCACTGTTTCCATCGGCAAATGGCGAAATTGAAAGACAAAATCGATCATATATGAAAGAATACGCATTGCGCGTGCACAGAAAAAAGGACTGGAAGCATGAACTAAAGACATATTTAATGGCTTATCGGTCGACACCACCCTCAGTTACTGGAAAATCTCATGCCGAACTCATGTTCGGTAGGCAAATGAAAACTAAATTGCCGCAGATCGGGTGTGAAAGGTCAAACGACGAAGAAATACGTGATCGAGACAGAATAATGCAGTACAAAAACAAAATATATATAGACCAGAAGCGAAAGGAAAGTGAAAGTGATTTAAAACCTGGAGATAAAGTTCTTGTAAGGGACAGGAGAAGCGCGAAAATGTGTACAAACTATAAACCAACACAATATATTCTTATGAAAAAGTTTGGAAATCAGAGTATGGTAAAATCCCCTAACAATGTCATTTACAAACGTAATAGCACTCATGTGAAAAAACTAATAGAATTTGACAAGCAAAATGAGACCAATTGAACTTTCCCAAAATGTAATGTCAATGCTAGACGAAGTTCAGAGTTAACACTGCTTACAATAATTGTTTGCAGGGTGTGCCTATCATTAACTGTTGATAAACTTGTTATTGTTTGATAAGGTCTAATAGAATGGAATGTTATTTCATTGAGCCAGTATGCATGTGTATATTGGTTAATTGTTTTTTTTTCACTATACCGTATTTGTTATAAAGCACTATTCTGATGATTACTTTTCTCCTTGATTTTTTTTGATGACTGTTTTCACATCTTTTTCAATTTTTTACATTTATTTTTTTTCTTATCTTTTTGAATAAAGGGAAAGAACTGTAGAGTATATACGGTATGATCACCTGACTATATTGGCGGGAATCTTATGTATTAATATGTAAGCATGCTTGATGCTGGGTCAGTCTCAGTGTTTATATGTACAGTTGCTAACTTTTATGAATGTATTAAATATAAAACCTAGTGTTGCTGATTATAAAGAACACTAAAATGGATTATCTTACCTTAGAGTGGGAAATATAGGCAGATCATCTGCAAATAGTGTGTTACAAATAAAAAGAAACAGCCCTTCTAAACTTGTTTGTCGAACTGGTCAGATAGTAGTATATTAGCTGAGTATTTTACGGACTTATTATTAATGCAGTTTAACTGTAGGTGTAGCTGTGGATCTCTTATTTAAACGTATGTCGAGGTCGGGGAGTTTTTGTCATTATTAATCATTTTTCTGGTTTTCTCCTAGTAAACACATATAAAATATAATTGAAGAGTTTAAGAGGAATACAGTGTGCAAAAAACATAATTCAAGTATATTAAATTACATATTTTTCTTCTTTTATTCTTTTTTCTTGTCTGTATCATAACTTTGAGAAGTGTTAATGGGAACTGCTCCAAACTACAGATGATGAGGTACACTGTGAGAACGATAACTAAAATTTACATAAATTGCATAACATCCTCTCCTTGATCTTTCCTGTCTGTAGAAAAAATATGAGTAGAAATATGCAAAAGATTTTGACGGAATTTTACCAAATGACAGAAATTTCTCTTAAACTCTTCTGAGCTTATTTTTGAAAAATAAATTCACATCGTAAATGCATAGAAACAATGCCAGTAAGGATCAACAACTGTCACCATTCGAATGAAAAAATCTTTGATAGGTAGCGGCCGTGTTTAAAAGAGTTTGGATCTTTTTAGTCTATGGTTTAGTCTATTACAAAATGGCTTCCATAGCAACGAAAATTTTATACATTTTCAATGAATTTCAGACAAAAACGAGTGTTCAGCTGGTACATCCGGGTGCTCACAACAGTGTTCAAATACAGTTGGCTCGTTTACATGCAGCTGTAATACTGGTTACATTCTTTCTTCTGATCAGAAAACCTGCATGGGTAAGAACAAGAATTCATCTAAGAAGTTTGAACACACGATATATAATCAGAGTATTGTCATTCATGTTGAGAATTTTGAGTTCGATATTTATGTAGATTTGATTTCTTGTTCATACTCCTATTCCCAGTATTAAAATGTAAATACTGTCTGGTTGGCAAAGACTTAATGTGTTCTACGAATTTCAGTTTTATATCTAAAATATATAACATACCGTAATGAAACTTAAGATTGGTTAATTTCCTTTGAAAAAATCAAATGTGCATGAAACAGTAGTAGAAAGAATACCTAGTGAAGACAAAGTTTTCGGAATATTGCTGCAAGAGGACACTGTAGAATAATAATAACTTTGCTAAGCATAGCAGATAACCATAGACTTATTTTTAATGTACATATTGAAACATTTATGTTTTCTAGTAAAAGTTATTGGCCAAACTATACATTATGTTACGTAGCGTAACGTATTATTACGTATCACAACGAAACGAAAGGCAACGTTAATGTGACGAAATACAAGACGACAATTTAATAAAATGTGATGTTACTCTTCACAAAACAACCAATCATGTGATATCGTATCAGATGCTTTTAAGGTAATGTACCACTTATAGACATTGTTCAGTCTATGATGAATTGCCCTGTTTTGAATGAAATGTTGTTTTATGACAAAATATGAATAACACATGCCACTGTTATCACAGTTTTGGAAGTTTTACCAAGCATTCACCTCAAACCACACCGGATTTAATGACTTTTTCTTGGATATAAAAAGCAATACTAAATTGACCTGTAATGATTCATAGTAATGAAAACCTGATTCCTGCTGACAGGAAACCACAAAAAATATACGGAGTAATGATTTCAAACATGAATCAAAGCAAATAAGAAAATACATTACTGATGATTCAAGTGAGTTCTGGTTATTTTCATTCCTATACGGCCGTGAACTTTTAGGCAAAAAAAGCAAGTGTTACCATCTAAATTTGACAAAATATTTGACTGACGTTGAAGATGCTCAGTATTTTTGTATTTATCGTTCATGCATAAATGCATTAATATATATGTTTAAAATATAATATAAATAGGCTTAATTCTAATATAAGCTAATGTTTTAAAACAAACCAAAAGGCAAAAAGTAAAAAAAATAAAATTAAAATGAATCTAATCGAATTTTAACACTGGAATTAAAGTAAAATAACTCTAGCCTATTCAGTTTAATAGAACTGGGTACTATAAGCGTGGCGGTAGTGCATTAGGTATCTAATCATAAAACAATACTACTTGCTTACTATTTCAGACGTTGACGAGTGTGGTGCTGGTACATCTGGTTGCGCACAAACTTGTGTGAATACAGAAGGTTCCTATACCTGTGCTTGTCGGGACGGCTTCACACTTTCGTCCGATAATAAGAACTGTAATGGTGTGTGTTTTTTTTCTTAGTAATGCAACTTATACGTCGATAATATTGTAATACATTTCTGCCCTAGGAATTAGGTACATATTGTGTAAGTCGTGTTGGAAAACAAAATCTGAAATGAAAAGTGGCAGAAGCTCCATTTCTTGAAGAGGAGGGACGGCCGTAGTGGATGAGACAATAAGGTTTTGACCTTCAAAAGGTCACATTATGCGTATCATTTTATATCACAGGAATTACGTAAAAACTATATGTCACGCCTTATCAAATTACACCTGTCATTTAATACAAAAAGAATGCATAAACAAGGCTATCAATTTCACCTTTCACATTTCCGCATTTCCTTCAGAACGATACCTCAGACATAGTGTCTGTTTGTAAAACCCGGAAAATTGTTGACCGAGTTCTTTAAAACCTTTCTTGACCCAAGCGTTTGGAAGCTAGTTCTTAGTAGATTTTGTGTATTATGTTCGAATTTTACTGTTTTAAAAGTATGCATTCCGTTGGTGGAAACATTTTAACTCCATACTAATGTCGACGAAATTATCATAGTTTTTTGTTCAGAAATATTTGATTTCTTTGAAATACTAGACCTCGAAGAGGAGGGTCGGCCGTAGTGGATGGGACAATAAGGTTTTGACCTTCAAAAGGTCACATTATGCGTATCATTTTATACCACAGAAATGACGTAAAAACTATCTGTCACGCCTTATCAAATTACACCTGTAATTTAATACAAAAGAATGCATAAACAAGGCTATCAATTTCACCTTATCTGATTACTAATGCCATTGAATACCAGAGGCATGTGTAAACAAAGCTATCAATGTCACTTTAATCAAATAAATGTGTTGACAGATACGCGGGTAATTTTCTTCAAAAGAACCACAAAACCGCAAAGTCTTTAAGTCGCAAGTAACGTGATTGACGCATTTGCGGCCCTCAGAATGATACCTTTAAAAACTTTCTTGACCCAAGCGTTTGGAAGCTAGTTTTGAGTAGATTGTATATATTATGTTCGAATTTTATTGTTTTAAACGTATACATTCCGTTTGTGGAAACGTTTTAACTCCATACCTATGTCGAAGGACTTCGAACTTTATGAAATAGCTTTATATTCTATCTTATCAGTAGATGCTTATAAAACCTAATTCGGATTCGAAAACATCAAAAACTGGCTTAATCAAGAATTCACTTTTCAACGTTTGAAGTTCAAACGTATTATCCCAGAAACCATACAGAGACGTGAAGTAAACATAAATATGGAAGATGTAGAAATTCAATACTGGAAGGAATATATCGTTCATAACATCAACGTAATGAAAGGATTAACACTGGATAACCGGCGTTCCATTTCTTACAAAACACCTTGGTCAATCCTACCTATGTCTGAAAAGCAATTGGATGAGATGTCATGATTTTATCGCAAATACTACTGAGATACAACCAACTAGAAAAGGAATATCTTTCAATTTCCAACAGTTTAGAGAGTTATCAAAAGCGCTGATATATTTAGAAGATAATGTGATCGAACTCAGAAATAACATGTCGTTGAACTTCGATCCAAAACATTGCGTTATAACTTGTTTCAAATGTACACCTAAATAACCACTGATTGGACAAGAACCATATCAACAAAAATCACGGGATGGATTCATTTATAACACATTATCGAGGTTATGACACCTTGAATCTTTGCGAAACATGGCACAAACATTTGGACATTTTGCAATATCGATTCAACTAAGATGAGTTCAAACATGTTAAAGTTTTGCAGAGTTCAGTGTTGTATATGTTGAAAGAAAGATTTCATTCGTTATTAGAAAAAGAAGACCTTAGGTGGAGCTATTTTTATAAAGCGGAAAGAGACATTTAAGATATCATTCGAATTTTTTGAGGGAATTCATAACTGTCTAACTAGCATTACGTATAAAGAATCTGACAAATTGCATGTTACTGTTGATTGTATTTGATATTTCCTATAAAACGTTTGGCACCGGAGCTTATGTCTCATATCCGTTTCAACTAGCTACACAGTTACATCACATTTTTTTTAAAACCAAGAATCAATACGCAGAGGTTACCACGGGATAATGAATGCCTGGACAAAATGACAAGATAAAAATCGTCGTGTCTGAAGAGAAAGTGATTGTTTCGCAATGTGGCCTCCAAAAAAACTGAAAACAGAACTTGCAGGAACAAATTGGTTTGTCCGACCTTCTTCCCTGTTAGTGCTCTTCCGTCCACTTTGAGCTTGACGTAAAGTTTCGAGTTTTTCAGGTCGTCATAGACAATGGAGTTTTGTGCGCTAATTCTAAATTCGAACAGACCGTCTGAAGACACTTGTTTCAACGGTCGAAACTCTTTGAAGAACGCATCAGAAACATTGGTTTGCACTGCGGATAAATCGAACAAAGTCAACTCAGAACCGATCCATCTTTAAACTGTTCTTTGTTTAACACGGACACAGATTTTAAAAAATGTTGTTTATTCTTTTTTTTGACTTCCTTTGTCTTGGTTAATGTTTTAACTTTTTTCCACTTCCTTTCTTTAGTGTCGCTTGTCTTGCGTTTTTTCCTCGATAAGTAGAAGACTGAAGAGCTTTGACAATTGTTTTTCTGGATTTATAAAAACTCTTGCCACTTCAAATTTATATATTGCTGTCGTTTGTTCCGTTGGTGAAACCGCCTTTACAGAATATGGTTTTGATTAGTCCACCGAAATGACGCATGGTTGCGTACCGTTTCTGGGCTAAAACAATTGAGTTTTACCAGAGCTGACACCCTAAAAAAATTCAACCAATTTTGCGGATTAGGCACACGAAGCTTCATTATTCTCAGGAGAGAAGAAAGAATACTGTTTCAAAATGGTTTTATAAACATTGTGGCGTCTTAGTCGTTTTTACGCTTTATATAGATTTCAGATTCTCGTAATTCCTTATTCTTGACGGGGACGTAGAAGGTTTTTCAAACGTTTAGTCCCGTCTACTTTAAGTGTTTTTTCTAGTCGCTTGAATAATGGTTATTCTTTTCCGTACACAATACTCTCTTTGCACAAATCTGGGTAGATGAAAAGTCCTTCATCCGCCTTCATCAATGCTTTTCCATTCTCCGTGGCGTGAAAATGCACGAGCGCCACTATCCATTTTCCGTATAATTGCAATTATAGCTTAAACTGCATTTTGAATTTATAGGTCGTGGTATCGATGAAGTAGTTATTGCTTTCGTCGCTTTCCACATAGTTGTCATTTTTTTTTCAAAAAACAAAATGACAGGTTTAAAAAAAAAACAGGAACAGGTATCGATATTTCTTCAAAAGTCGTTGTTGCTGTTGACAGTTGAGTTTCTTGGACACAAGACGACGAATGACGCTTTTAATCTGAAGAAGTGTCTTCTTTTCTCTGCCCTGAATGGAACAATTTCCTTTTTAGTACATTGTAAATGGCCTTCAATATGGCTTTTAGCTGTGCTTCTAAACATGTTTTCAATATGGTCTCACGCGGTGTCTATGTCTATAGCAAATACGAAATAGGCGTAACCGTCATTATTCTATTTATAATATTCCATATGAGCCGTGTCCACGTCTCATTGATAAATTACATAAGTTGAGATCACTCACCTGCGACTGAATTCTCTCTTTTTTCCGATATACAGCGTAATCTTCCTGTTTCAAAAGCCAATCCCGTATCTTCTTTCTGCCGAGCACGAATTTACCTTCTTTTCTCATGTTTCTATATAACTTATTCTCCCCACCATCAGCACATGCAAGCTTCGGATAATATTAAATGCTTTTAAAATAGTTTATATACTTCACAGTCGAAGCCATTTCGCTAGATCTTTACAAGTTTTTTTGAGAGGAGGTGGGATATTGCCTTGACCGGTCTGCTGTCTTCGAGATGTTGTCAGTAGACTAAGAGGAGCGTTGATGGATGTTCAATATTAAAATGTTTAATTTATTCAGGCCTATTGTTTGAAAGTCTTTGTAATCCCTCAGCTGCGCTTTGATTAGGTCGACGGTGTTGGAGTATGATAAAGCAACGGTGGAAGAAAAGGTAGTGTATTCACATATTTTTTTCTCCGGCATTATCACTTCCCCTTTTTTTGTTCCAACTCGCGTGAGGTACGCTCTTTGTCAACATCGAGCCGCCCTTCCTTGTAAACTTATTGAAAACGGGGAGAGTACTTTCTTGATTTCTTCAAACACATGAGGTTTTGATGGCACTTTCTCAACATCTTTGAAAACATGAATTTCTGTTGACACGTCAGGTTTTTCTAGTCCAGATGGTTCTTCCGTTTCTTCAAGTTTGATCGGGCTGTCTTTTTTGGGTGTATTTTCTCATTGCATAATCATTTCGTCGTCCACGGTGTCATCTTGTTTAGATTATAAAAGTTGCAAATATCTGTCTTAAGGCAACAACACTGATTTCTGCATTTTTATTACTCTGATGTATTCGCGTTTATGAATAAAATAATCTGATCGGCTGCACAGTCATTTTGTTTAGCTAACAGAAGTTGCCAATATCTGTCGTAAGGCAGCAACACTCGCGTTTTCGAATACAATATTATGATCGTTTTCCTTTTAATTAGGACAATATACGATGATGTCTTCTCCGGAAACACCTTTGTCCGTAGTCGATATGCTTTTTGCCCTGATGGAGAAATACCGAAAACGCGAAAGCCCTATGGTTAAAACTTGGCATCTGTATTAGCATCTAAAAGAAAAGAACCTTTCCCTAGTAAAACTTAATGTCGGTTCAATAAGTCTCGTACAATATATTATAAACATTTTTTTCTGGTGGTTTGATAAACTTAAAGTCTTTATGAATTAAAAGTCAAAACACTTACGAAGTTTTGCCACTGCAAAACACTTTGATCAGTAAAATACAAAAGTCAAATGCGAACATACATTTTTTTACATTTTGGGTATGTGACAATTAGTTGTAAGCTAGTCACTGAATGGCTGAAAAGTAATTGTGGATTTCCTTAAGTATAAATGTAAATATCTTTCTGAAAATTAAATTATAGCAGAGGTAAGAAAGTGAACGGGGATGTTACATTCGACCAACGCATAGGAGAGTAAATCTATTATTGTACAACTGCTTAGCAGGTCAATCGATGCAATGAACCTTGTGACCTTGATGCAGGACAAAACTTCGAAAAGTTTCGCCTACCATTTTGTTTGCTGTTTGCCTGCGGATATATGCTCTCTTTTCTTAAAGAGGTATTCTGGAAGATTTCAAGTTCCTATAGGATAAACGGTGTTGAAGACCGTGAAACGAATGTTAGTAACTAGCACCAGAATCTACCTGGTGTCTGGTCTGCCACACAACAACTCGGTGGTAATATCTTTTTGCTGAAGCTGATCACGGAATTGATTCATGTTATTTCTTCTGGAAATGTAGAAGGTCTTTCAAAAATCCCATTGTAAGGCACGGAAAAACAATATTGCCCCGTCTCCCTGTTTCGTAAGATGACTCCGAAGACTAAGTTCAGACGAAATTGTGTTGCTGTCTGAAATTTCTTCAGCATAGGTCATCAGTTGATCTATGGTAACGTCGTTTGTTGGTGGAAAGTTATACACCGTCAGTATGGGACCCTGACGGTGATTTTCTAAAATGATAAGAGCATTGGCTTCCTATACTAGATGGACTTAACGATCTTCGTTCGAAAGAGCCAACTTATTACACCCTAAAAGTAGCTGTTGAAATGCCCCACCGGATTGATTGTAGTGTTGACTCATGCGATGAAGTTATAAATCAGGGCGATTTTCGAATGTCTTGCAATACCGCCTACATCTATAGCAAGGTACACTCGCAACAGGCGCGACATCTGTTAGTGTTGCTGTTGGTCCTGATGCTGCTGGTATTGATGTTGTTAATGGTGTTTGACACTTTATGAGTTGTTTGTCATACCACGGAAGATGTTGTTTGAGTCCTTTCGCTGATGTACATTTTTCATGCATTTATTACATACCTGTTTTGAGCCCTGACAATTATTTGATGCTTTTCTTTATCATACTTTTGTGTAAACAGCTTAGTTCATTTTGAACAGGCATGATTGTTTTCATCCTGACCCGTGGTATTGCAAACTTTGCTATCACCAACATATTGGCCCTTGGCGTGAACTTTTTTTCCGCACATGTTACAATTTATATTCTCCTAGAAAGCCTGAAATGATTTGGCTTGTATACCTAGGGAATAAAATATAAGGAAATCAATTCAGAAAAAATATCTACAACAAAATTATATTTGAAAAAAATAAAACTTACGAGTTTCGATTCAAAACGTTGCACCTCCATGGACTCATTTTCAATATTCTCCTCTAAATTCTGATATATAATGGAATTTTAACATCTTTAAAAAAAACTTCCACAGCTTTATTTTTAATTATAGATTGGCTTTTTTCTTTTTACAGAAAAAATACTGGTAAACAATTGGAGGTTTGAATCAGATAAGCTGACCAATGACCTACTTTTTCAACGCACGGTAGAGTTGTAAAGAACTCGGTGAACAATTTTTTAGGCCTTTTCTATTTAAATCTTAACCACTATACAACGGAGTTGGAAAACACGATGATGCGATGGTGACAACGACGCGGTAAGGTGCTAGGACTACGGTACGATTGTATGATGAAGAAAACGCGATGATACGATGATATTTCATCGTGTTTTCACCATCATACAATCGTCTTTTTGCCATCGCTACATCGTAATTTTAACATTGCACCATCGCGTTATCAATATCATAATTGCGTGTATCGTGTTTAAGTTTTCTTAAAAAAACTCACGGAAACGGATTTTGTCAAACCTGCAAAACAGGTATTTAAGATCAGGTATACATTTACCAACATTTTTTCATATTTAACCATTTTCAATACTTCCAATACTCCTTTCTATTGTTGATTTAGATGCACTATTGACGCTTCTAACGTTTACTTTAGGTATTCATGTCCGTCTGGTGGGTGGAAGCTCTGAACTAGAGGGTCGCATTGAAATTTACTACAATACTAAATGGGGAACCGTCTGTGACGATAGCTTTGACAATAATGATGCCAAAGTAATATGTTATATGCTTGGCTATCAAAGGTTTGTGATAAGGTTACATCTAAACGGTGTTTTAAAAAAGTATGTACTAGTTATCACGCGGACAAATTTATAACAAAGACCTTATAGAAGTGTAGAAGGCCCCCTGAGACAATGTTTGCTCCTGAAACTCTGTTTGAGATGACAGCCACGGTCGCCCAAGTATTTTGTTAAATGCTAAGATTCAAAGAAGAATGACATGTCAGCCCTTTCGCTTAACTTTGGCGTTATTGTGGTGAATGCCAACACGTGTTTTCTGCTTCTTTGTTTTACAACACTTTGTTTTACAACCTTTTCACATTCAACTATCGATATGCAGTTAATTTTTATTCCTAGTTTGTGACTCAAAAACATCTTAGTGCGGCCGACTATATGTCAAGGCGGGCTTAATTTGTACAGGTCATGTATTATTTTCTTGAGAAATTTTTGTATAAGTAATTTGCGTACTAAAGAACATTTTTTTTAAAGTTAGTAATTTAAATACACGTAGGGACGATGCTGTTGCCAAATCAGAAGCTTATTTTGGTGCCGGAAGTGACACCATATGGCTAGATGATCTTGCTTGCTCCGGAAGTGAGATATCTGTTGATGCCTGTGGCAAAAATAGCGGAGGTTGGGGATCTAATAATTGCGGTCATAGCGAGGATGCTGGAGTAGTGTGTCAGGCTAGTGAGTAGAGAAAGACTTTTTATCTTTTAGAGGAGGAATTTAGTTTGTATTGAATTTACTATACAGTCTTTCATTCAAAATAGTCTATGACAATTTTTTCTAATTGATATTAAAGTTTCTAGTCATTCTGTTGTAGCTCTTTTCATTTACGTTCTTCCTTACAGTTCATTTGGAAACAAAGAGACGACTTATACCAAATCTTCAATTCACTAAGTTTTTTTAATTCTTTTAGAAATGTCTTATGAATTTCTGCTTTTTACAAAATTCCAGTATTTTTATTTCAGTTTTGTGCTTGTTAAGTTTAATACCCATCTAATTACCTACCCACCTACCTACCTACACACCAAGCCACCTTACCTACTTTGCTACCTACCTACCTCAACAACATTTGATTTGATTTTTGAAAACCAATATATTCCCCTATAAAATGATGAAGTAAGATTTGTCAAACCTACAAAAGAAAGCAAAATATCATAGATCAGGTTTTCATGCATTCTGAGACTCCTTTCCAATTTTGTTAAAGGTGCACTGTTGACACTTCTAACGTCTTCTTCAGGCATCCCAGTTCGTCTAGTAGGGGGAAGCTCTGAATTAGAGGGTCGCATTGAAATTTATTACAACAATGAATGGGGAACCGTCTGTGACCATAGTTTTGACAACAACGATGCCAAAGTTATATGTTATATGCTTGGCTATCAAAGGTTTGTAAGCAGGTTTAGATTTAAACTGCATATTTTAATAATGTCTGACATTGCTCAAATAACTTAAAATCGACTGGCTCATATTGTCCTGTAGATGACTTATTCAATTCCTTAAAATTTCCACATATCTAAGCGTCGATTTAGCTATCAGAAAACAACTTTCTTTTATCCAAAAAAGAAATCAGTGGTTCATCTAACATCGGATTTCTGTGGCCAAAATGTCAAAATTCAGTATGACATGGGTGTTTATTTTTGTCTGTATTCAAATAAGTAACCGTTTATTATAAATTCTACGACGCTAAGACTGTTTATAACAAGGGGCAATTTACAAGTTAAAAACCAGTTAATATAATCTTAATGTTTACAATCATTTTGATTTTAATAGGTAAAGTAATTCGAACATTTCAAAACAGATCTCAACTGTACTGCAGGTTGCATTACGATATAGTATAATTTAGAAACGTTTTTTTTCCCATCAAGAAAGTTCTTTTATCTTGTAAGACAAGTCGTGACTCAAAACAGAATTTAGAAGGGGCAAATACGGCTCCAGACCTATATTGCATCCTAGTTCGGGAATTGATATGAAGAACACCATGACAAGCTGTTGTCTTAGAACTGTATGACCATAATTTATTATGTTCAATGGCTGATGACCTTGTATATCGTCTGATATTGCAAATGAAAAAATACAAACATCGTGTTCCTGCATGGAATTTTACCATATTTATGTTCCAATATAACAAGGGATATAATGGCAAAGGAGTTACAGTTAGCTCTTAAATCTATTTGCTTATTTTAATATTTGACGATTTGACTTAAATGTAATTTGCCTTGAAACAGAGAAGGAGCTATTGCATATGGGAAAGCACAACTAAGTGGATCTGGTTCTGGCAAAATTTGGTTAGATGATCTTGCTTGTACCGGCACTGAATCGTCAGTCAGCAGCTGCGGTCGATCGGCTTGGGGATCACACAACTGTGGTCATTCCGATGACGCCGGAGTTCGTTGTCGACCAAGTACATAATGTTTTATATCACAGATGATCTCACGTTTTACGAAACGTTTAATATGTAAACTTTGTTACATTCTTTAAATCAATCATTTGTTTCTTTTGTGAAGGGTGACTTAGAATTTTATTACGCCTGTATCAATCTTAGATAAAACTCGTAAGGGAGTATGTAGTTCAATAAAATGTACTTCTGTTGTATTTTCACAAACCTCAGATGTACGCCTTATTAACGGGACATATGATTACGAAGGCCGTATAGAAGTGTATTACTCGGGCTTCTGGGGCACTGTTTGCGATGACAACTTCAGTAGTACGGCCGCCCAAGTATTTTGTTACATGCTGGGTTTCAACAGGTACGTTAAATTTATCATATTACAGCCAGATTTATAGCGGAGTCATCAGTGCATATTTGACTTCATTAAACAAGTAAAACATGAAGCCATATCAAAGTTTCGGAGGAAGTTTAATGACAATGAAGACATGATTTATCAGCTCTTTTGGTTAGATTTGTGTTTAAAGAGGCAACTGTCAAAAAGTGCCTCTTCCTATTAAAGCTTGAAGAATCTTTTTCGCATTCACACCTTAAAAAGGTAGATAATAAAATTTCTTTCTAGTGTATGACTACACTGAAAAGTTTTGGAATGTTCTAAGGTTCTCAAAGATATCTTCTTGCAACCGGATATATGCCAAGGCAGGATTATTTTGTAATTAACACTTCTAAATCTAAGTAAATACGAAAAGTATTACGTTACTCTGATTCTATGAATTTCATTATCATATTTATTATACATTTTAAATGAAATAACTGTTTGGTAGAGAGAACTTCTATGGTCAGTTAAATTGGTAATGATTATTATTCTTAATATGTGTTTTTAAAGTTAGGACCTAGAAAACAAATGTATTTTCCACTACAGATTATTAAAATAATTGTTCTTTTGTCGTTGCATAACTATAGTAAATGTAAGTTGCATGTAAGAGAATATTTTTTAAATTTTGTATTTTGAAAACATATAGGGAAGATGCTGTTGCCAAGTCAGATGCTTATTTCGGTGCTGGCAGTGGTACCATATGGCTAGATGATCTTGCTTGCTCCGGAAGTGAGACATCAATTGATATTTGTGGCAAAAATAGCGGAAGATGGGGATCTAATAATTGCGGTCATCACGAGGATGCTGGAGTAGTGTGTCGGCCTAGTATGTAGAGCGAAACTTTTTATCTTTTAGAGGCGGAATATATACTAACGGAAAAATATAACTGTGCATACTTCAAGGTATAGAATTTTTTTTAATATTAGGAATAGTAACATAAAACTTTGCAAATTAGCCAATCAACGTTTTATTTCTAACAATCAATACAAACACTTCATCATGTAAAACAATTTTTACAGTAACAAGGCGCAGAAGTTGACAGGTATGAAATCTGATTTCACAAGGTCAGTATCGTGTGTGGCCTCCATTGGCGTTCAAGCAAGCACGGCAGCGACGAGGCATAGAGGCAACTAAGTTGGCGATAACTGCCTGTGGAATGGTGTTCCAGATGTTGACCAATGTCTGCGCTAGTTGGTCCAGCGTGAGAGGTTGGTTACGTCTTTGACGGAGGCGTCTCTTCATCTCATCCCAAACGTGCTCAATTGGTGAAAGATCTGGTGAAACAGCGGGCCAGGGTAAGACACTCACGTTTTGCTGAGCCAGAAACCCAGTAACTACACGTGCTACATGTGGCCGAGCGTTGTCTTGTTGAAACGTCATGTTACGCCCTTGACGTTGAAGAAATGGCAGCACGTGGGGTATGACAATCTCATCTCTGTAACGAACACCCGTTAAATTGCCACGGACAATTACAAGCTGGGTCCTGCCTTGAGATGAGATACCTCCCCAAACCATTATCGACCCACCACCACCAAAACGTTGACGTTGAAAAACACAGGGATCCAAGTAACGTTCTCCGCGACGCCTGTATACACGAACTCGTCCGTCCGAACTTTCTAAGTGAAACCGCGACTCGTCAGTAAACAGAACATTATTCCAATATGCTCTTGGAAGCCTTAGATACTGTCTGCACCACTGACGTCGACGTTGTCGATGACGTAAGAGAAGAGTAGGACGTATCGCAGGACGTCGTGGAGTAATGCTGTGCTCTCTTAATCGGTTTCTAACAGTTCGTCCACTGATAGGTCTCAAGCCAGGAATTGTTCGTGCTGTTAATGTGGCCGGTTGAAATCGATTCCGTAGGTGTGTAAGCCGGATATAATTGTCTTGACGGATTGACGTCACACGTGGACGCCCTGGACGTGGTAGATCACGGACGTTGCCACGTTGCTGAAATCGTCGCCAAAGTGCTGATATGGTGTTTCGGTGAACACCAAAACGCTGCGCAACCGCATTTTGAGCAATGCCTGCTTGGAGCATACCGACGGCACGTAGGCGATCATTTTCTGAGATGCGTGGCATTGTCTTCAAAGACTTAAAATCCAAATTAAGGTGTTTTTCTGAACTGCTGGGTAGCTCACTATAATTTGACGGTTAAAATAACTCGAAACAGCATGTACGAGGATGTTAACATAAAGAAACACGTAAAAGCGCGACCGTTACGGGCTATAAATTTTGCACGTGCAACTCGCGAAAAGCAGTATTATTGAAACAAGATTACCTTGTGAATTACACAAAAGAAATCTGCTAAAATAATTTTATACCTAATAAAAGATATTAAGTATTTTAGTGTGCACAGTTATATTTTTCCGTCAGTATAGATTGCATTAAATTAACTTTACAGCCTTTTTTTAAATACAGTTTATGACTAATACTAAAAATTTTATCTTTTCTAGCTGATCCGGCGTACAGATAAAAATTTATATTATATTTATCATGTAAAAAATGTTAATCAAGGTAACATTAGCAAATGCATTGTAAAATGCGGTTTTTGGGATCATAATATTTTTTTATTTAACAACAATAATTATGAAATAATAAAATGATTTTAACAGTAAAGTTTTATAAATGTAGCAAGAATAAAAAAGTTCAGTGGAAAGAAAACTTAATATGAAGATTAAAGGATAGAAATATTGTTGATGAGACAAGTTTAACATAAGAATAATAAAAAATGTTAACAAAGAAATAAAAAAATATCAAAGTTGATTTCACATAAGTGCTTGTCTCTATTTATTGATTTTAATAGTAATGACTCTTCAGGAATAATTGCAGTCAACTGAGGGTATTTTGTCCAATTCTGCAATTTATTCGATTCTTTGATGAATACCAGGTACTCGATTAAATCTTTTCAACTGTTCGAGCACTTAGATGGGAATTCGTGTATTATAAAATATATTATAAATATATTAAGATCAATTCAAACTATCTATGTTACAGTAAATGTTTTACTATAAGTATTAATTCACGTTTCAGGTTCAAATTTCACCAACAAAGTTTTTATGTCTGTAAGAATTTTGAAATTTTCAGAGAGCTGCTCAGGTTTACCAACAGTTACAAATGGAAGATATACACCCTCGTCTTGCACATCTTCATTTATCGCCGCCGGACAAGAATGTAGGCTGATATGTAATACGGGATACCAACATGCATTCTCTCACAGTTACTCAAGATGTGGGGAGACTTATGAATGGAGTATCTCCAATATTTTGCTTTCATGTTCAGGTATTGTGTCCTTATATCTCTAAAGGTTTAAATTTGCATTATTATTTTTGCTAGTATATCAAACTATCATTAGAAATAATTGGGAATGAGAAGTAGGATTAGGCGTTGAATAGAATAACATTGATGCATTAAAAGTACTGGTATATTTTATTGAACCATCATAAGGAGTTACATTATTTCACGGTCGTTCCTCTACAAGTTCGTCTGGTTAGCAAAATGGTTTGAAAGAAATACCTCAAACAGTCTTCGATGAATCTGTTTAAATAAGATATAGACTTTCAATCCTTATGTGTAGTTGTGCACTGGACTTTTTTGGGGCAAGTTTCCTTTGACATTTTTGCAATAATTTCCTTTAAGCACATCTCATACTGTCTTTTACAATAGATGCATAGAAACATTAGCTCTTGTGAACGCAAACTTTTCAAACAGTTTTGAAAGATGATATGTAAATCAACAGCTTCTGTAACTGCAAGTCTTACCTACTTTTGAAATTTAAATGTCTAGTGAAAAAGCTAAGGTGAATTAAACTTCTAACATAGCTTATGAAATAATGTAAGAAGATATAGCTGTTGTTAAATAAATTTCTCACACAGGTTTTGACAGACAAATATCTGAGAATTAAAACTTTCACACTTGTTTTGAAAGAAAAATGTATGGTGAAATAGCAATTGTGAATACAAATTCTCAGAGAGGTTTGACATATTAACGTATTGTGAAATAGCTATTTTGAATAAAGATTTTCACACAGCTTTTGAAAAAAATATATGGTATGATTATAAATGTGATTTGATATTCTTACTCTGCTTTTAAGATATCTATGTACGTATGTATGTATGTATGTATGTATGTATGTATGTATGTATGAATGTATGTATGTATATATGTATGTATGTATGTATGTATGTATCTATCTATCTATCTATCTATCTATCTATCTATCTATTGAAATAGCTATCGTGAATTTAAGTTACTATAGGAGCATAAAATTAGCCCATATATTGTCAAAATCCATCGCATTTCCCTTACAATCACAAATGCCAA
This sequence comes from Cyclina sinensis, assembly GCA_012932295.1. Lineage (NCBI taxonomy): Eukaryota > Metazoa > Mollusca > Bivalvia > Venerida > Veneridae > Cyclina > Cyclina sinensis. The sequence goes on along the minus strand of JAAONU010000006.1, from coordinate 26,278,507 downwards.
ATGTCTTACAACAATAGTATGTTTACTTCAATAGAAGAAAGATTATTTCATACACAACGTGGACGACCTTAGGAAAGTTCTGACTTATACATCTGAAACACTGTAACACGAGTTACAAATGTAGTATGCGTTTCAGTATGAAACCTGTCTCGTGGATTCAGAGGTATGAACGACAAATTTTGTGAAACAGCTATTTTGATTTTAAATTGTCACATAGCTTTCGAAAAATAAGTTTATAGTGAAATGACTGTTTTGAATAAAATTTGTCAACAGCTTTCGAAAGATAAATGTATGATGAAATAGCTATAGTGATTTAAAATTCTCACACACTTTTTGAAACGTAAATATAAAATTCTAAATAAGCTTTAAGCTTAAGATAAATATATGTTGAAAGAGCTTTTTGTAAATTAAAATTCTCACATAGCTTAAGGAGGATACATGTTTGGTCAAATGGCTATTGTAAATTAAAAGACCCACGCAACTTTTGAAAGATGCATGTACGATAAATAAGCTTTTGTGAATTAAAAATCTGACACTTTTTGAAAAATAAATGTATAGTGAATACAATTTCTTTAACAGTTTTTGAAAGAAAGTATGTGGAGAAATAGCTGTTTTAAACATTTTTTGAAGATAAGCACGTGGTGAAATAGCTATTGTTGACATATTGTCTCGCACAGCTTTTGAAAGATTTAGTTCGAACTTACCTTAACTTGCAGTTGTGACATGTAGTAACATGTAGTAACATGTACTGGTACGATTTTTTTCATTTCGACTTGAACACTAGCAGATACGCCTTTGTCGGCTATTCACATATCAATATACACAGGCAGACAGACAGGCACTTTTTCTGTCATTTAGGCTAAAAAGCCCATTAGATACAACATATAAGTATAATGAAAGATATCAGCGAACAATAGTTTAAATAATACGATAATTAAATGAAGAGTTATAAAAATAATAAATTCTTTTATAGGTAATTTTATAGACTTATAAACGCAATACAACTGTATGAATAGCCTGGGGCTCTTATTTAAACTTATGTGTAGCTTGGGGGAGTCTTTGTCATATTATTCTTCTCTCTGTCTGCTTTACTCTCTAGTGAACTCGCACAAAATAGAATTAAACTAGTTAGGGGGAAATACAGTGGGCAAAAAATAATGAGTATATGTATGTATGTATTTATGTATGTATGTATGTATGTAGGTAGGTAGGTAGGTATATGTAAAATACGGAATGATATAGCAAACCTACCCTTTATAAGCAATCCCCATGTATAACTATAGACATTCATGTGTAAATAGCGTCGTTACTAAATTATAGAAATCTCGTATAAATTTGTGCTGCACGTGCAACTTTAAGACATTAGGGGTAGCACGCAGATTTTAACATCGACCGAAATCATGGTAATTGTGACTTAAGTTAGGGAAAACTTTCAGAATATTGTGTTGTGTAGATGTCAAACACAAATTCACGATCAAATTTGCAATTTGATCTATGAGACGTCTAACGGAACGTCAACGTTGGTGGGTTATTTGTATGCTCGAGACCGGAAGTACACAGGTCTAGGCTGCAGCTGAGTTGAATGTTTCACAGTCCGTTGTCTGTCAATTATGGTCACACTTTCAAATAAATTGTGACGTAATTGATACCCAAAGACGTTGACGTCCAATATGTATTGACGTCCGAGACGACAGCTATGTTGTTAATCAAGCTCTCCGTAATAGAGCACTGACGGCCACAGACATTCAACAACGTCTTCGACACGTCAGAGGGGTCAATGTCTCGAGAAAGACAATCAGAAATCGCATTAACCCAGACGGTCTTAAGGCTAGATACCCAAAAGTGGTCTTGCCGTTGTCAGCAAGGCATAGTCATGAACGTATTGCGTGGTGTAGACAGTGGCGTATTAACCAGTGGTCACATGTGATGTTCAATGAGGAATCAAGATTCAACCTAGACTTTCGTGATGGTCGAAGAACAGTTTGGCGGCGCCCAGGTGAACACAAACATACGCTGCTAGGGTTGCCCACGAACGATATGGGGATGGGTCCGTTTTGGTATGTAGTGGCATCACTATAGTTGCGAAAACACAGCTACATGTGTGCCATGGCAGTGTGACTGGCCAGTACTACCGTGAAAAAAAGTTGGTTCAGCATGTTAGTCCGTTTGCTCGACGTCATGGCCATGAATTCATTTTCCACTGAGTTCCTGGAACAGCACAATATTCGTACTTTACCATGACCGGCAATGAGCCCGGACTTATTACATATTGAACATGAGTGGGACATTCTTGGAAAATGTGTCCGAGGACGTGATTCTACACCTAGAGCGTTACATGAGCTCGGTTCAGCGCAGCAGGAAGGGTGGGACAGACTTCCTCAGCACACCAATAGTCTTCTTATTGAAAGTATGAGACGTTGTTGCATCACTTGTTTCGATAACAGAGGTAGTCAAACACGTACCTAAATATTTCATAAAGAAGTTAAAATGTGTGAATGAATATGTTTAGATAAACATAATGAGGTAAGGGTTTCACGCAATAACAATATTTAGAGAGAGAGAGAGAGAGAGAGAGAGAGAGAGAGAGAGAGAGAGACTTCACATGGATATAGACCAGAAATGAAGTTGTGCACCTGGGGTTTTCATGACGTTCCTTCCAGGGTGAGTAGAGTTATAGTCCTTGATTTAGTTTAAAAAGCTACCAAAACGTTTGTGTCTTGTGCTCAGCCAACACTGTTGACTAGAATTGTGAAATGTTAGAGGAAAATTTACCAGCAAGTAAGTTTGTGCATCTTCGATTTATCAATTCATTTACAGTTTTTTTATTGGCCTTGCATCTTTAACTGTTTGTGAGGGATATAGGACCATTTTTGCCTTTCTTGTTTTATAACATCATTACATCCTGAAATGATAAGATTTTGTCATAGCAATAAAAGAAGTAGATGAAAAGTGATATTAAAAAAGATACATATACGTGTTTTAGTCAAAATAAGCTAGTGATAGCAGCGGTTCCTACTATGATAGGATATGGAAGTAATTCTGTGTGTCTTTAGCATGTAACAAGACGTTTCAAACTGAGATAATATTGTACTTGTAAACAGAAAACGTAGTCGCAAAATGCAAGCGATGTTTGTTTGTTGATCTTGTGAAATAAAGCTGATCACAAGGGCAAAAGCTTTATGTCTTAATATTGATGGAGACAAAGAGTCTATTGCCGCATCTTTTAACACTTTTATATAAATGTTGCCTCTATACTTGTTGAAAATCTACCGGATAGGTTAAATAAATATTGTAAATCATTTGTTACCTCTTTTGATGCAAGGCTTGATGTGTATCCAAACAGTTTTTTATTTTCACTTGTTACTGAAAATCAGGTACTTAAGTACTTAGCACAGCTCCGTGCTAACAAAGCTACTGGATTGGATGGTATCCCTTTACGTTGTGTGAGAGATGGAGCTTCAATTATTACTCAACCTCTTACACATGTAACTTGTCTCTTATACAGTGTGTGGTTCCAGATGAGCTCAAGTCTGCTAGAGTTATTCCTTTTTTTGAAGAAAAATGATAAAACTGCTGTTAGCAATTTTCGCCCGGTTTCTATCTTGAGCATTGTTTCCAAGATTTTGAGAGGGTTATATATGACCAGGTAGAGTCCTATTTTAAATCAAAAAAGTTGTTTTATATATTTCAATCAAATTTCCGACATGGATTTGCCACAGACACGTGTCTTATTCACGTGGGGAAAATAATCGTACAAGACGATGCATGTATGCTAGTACCTACAATAGAGCGACGCTTAGAAAAAAAATAAGAAAAATACCCGGTGGCGGCTAAACTCGCCTACTTATCTGCTAATCTTACGCAGAGAGAAGGGGAGACTAGGTACCCACAGTAGAAATGATACCCGTGAAGGGAATTAACTCGTACAGGACTTTGCTTGTACGCCAATACCCACAATAGAACGACACTAAGAAAAAAAAATAAGAAAAATACCGCGGCGGCTGTACGTAATACTTGTGCTTTTCTACCCCCGACAGAAGGTGAATCTAGGTACCCACAGTAGAAATCATACCCGTGAAGGGAAATAGCTCGTACAGGACTATGCATGTGTACCAGTACCCTTAATACAGTCACACTTAGAACAAAACTAATTAAAGTATGGCGGCTGTACCCGGGTATTTCATTCTTCTACCTTTTTCTCTTTTTCTTTCGATGAGACAAGGAGAAATATACCTAAAGAGAATAAATAAGATAATAGAAACATGTTCTTTTCTATCTTATTGCTTTCATACTATCAATGATGCCTTTTATCAATATCTGCAATTTATTTACTTACCGCTGTGTTCTTTCTTTCTTTCTCTCTTTTTCTTTTGGCAAGACAAAGGGAAAAATAAATAACCAAAGTGAAGAAAATAGTAATAGCAGCATGCTCTTTTCTGTCGTATTACTTTCATTTTCTAAATTTCTGCAATTTATTTATATAAAGACTTTTTTGCTTTTTCTATTTTGTTTCTTTTAATAAACGACAAAATAATTCTTTTGTAGATACTTTATTAAAACTTTTCTTTCTATCTCTCTATATAAATTGCTAACACTTTAAATTTAAAGCATTGTCCATTGTAAGTTATTGATTACAAGCGTGTTTTATAGACTATGTCAATGGTAACCAGCGGGTGGCTTATCGATTGCCACATGACCGTCATTAGCCGGTCTCTATGGTCAGCAACGGGTAGATGTGATTTTATAAGAGACAATGATTTTTAAGAATTAAAAAATAAATTAAATTATGATTTATTTGTTGCCTTTCTTTATCTGCATGTTATAGCTTGGAGAAAAGATAAAAACACGATTTTATAATGAGACTTTAAAAAATAATGCCCTTGTTATAATAAATTTATTAATGTAACATTATACTTATTCTATATGAAATAAGAGTAAAAAAGGCCGGAAGTCAACGGCGATCGCAGGCAGCTGGAAGGTTTTTTGGGCGCGTTATAAAGGTCTCATTTAGATCAGTCGAAAAACATCAAAATTACCGTCTGAGTCCATCAGGAAGTCAATCTAAAAGGCACCGAAAGCAATTCTAAAACTTTGGCTGGTCACAGCCGACGAACGGGGTAGGCAAAAAAAATGTTCTTGGGCACTTGAGCAAGAGCTGGCCGAGTCCTATCAAACGATGCTAAGAACACAGTTCCACCCCGACGGCGTCGGTAGCCGACAGTCGTCGGCAAGCCGTATGTGCTGGAAAGTTGAGCTTGATAGCATTTGCTAGCTTTTATCATCCTCCTAGCTCGACGGATGGATTTGTTACATCTTGCACATGGTTGTGATTTTGTTCATTATACTTCTTTTATAAAGTCAAAAAAGGGCTAAATTCAGCCGGCGGTCAACGGCGAACGCGGCCAGCTGGACGGTTCATTTTGGCGCGTTTTGAAGGTATCACTAAGGGTAGCCTAACGACACCAAAAATATTGTCGAGCCCATCGGGAAGCCAAGCTACAAGGCTCCGACGAAAGCAATTTTAAAACTTCGACTAATCATAGCCGACAAACGGGGTGAGCTAGAAAAATAATCTTTGGCCCGTTAGAAAGAGCTGGCCGAGTCCTATTTAAACAATACTAAGTTCCATCCGGACGGCTTCGGATTTCCGACGGCTGTCGGCAATGCGAATGCACTGGAAAGTCGAGCTTGAAATCGTTTGCTAATTCTTAACAAGGCCTTTCTAACGAAAACAAGATCCGCCTGTTGCTTAACAGGTGGCTTTGCTACGGCGCGCACATGATTGTGTTTTTGCTGCAACGTGGCGGAATGACGCTCTTGACCCCTGACATTGGTTTTCTTAAATAGTCCCATTAAACAGGTCAACAAAACAATCAAATTTCGCCCGCATATTAATTCATAGTTAATCTTGATGCCTGTACTTGACTTTTCCAAAAATACAGGGTAATTATAACTTAACAACCTGGGAAAAGGCAATAGCGGCGGCTTGGCAGCGCATTTCACCCCGACACTGATTGATTGTTCTTAAATATAAAATCCTTTTTTCATGAAATATTTCTGCCAAATTACCCGTGAATATTTTAAATACTCTAAGCTACAAATTTCCAGTCTTATTTTTGAAGAAGTTGCTATGTATAAAAATATTTGAACAGCCAGGTTAATGGCAGGGGTGTCCGATTTCATGTTTCCTTAATTCTTCCCCTTATTTTTCCTGCTTCGTTCATTCCATTGAAGTGAAAATCAACGTACTTCATAACAGATACATTTTGTGAAATATGTGCAAGTTTCATTAAAAAATCTTAGCCAGAAGTGTAGATATTAAGGAAAATGTATGACCGGCTTGCTTCAGATCTGGCACTTGCGCGGTTAACCACTACCATTGTTTTTTCTTAAAACAGGCCGACATATTTATTTATATCTATTCTAGATAAATTATGTAAATTTACAGGGTATTTCACACCTCACATCCCGGAAAAGGCAATAGTAAAGGCCCCTAGTCTTCCGCCCCCACCGAGTGAACTCATGGATCAGTGAAGTCGGCAATAGCATATTTTCCCAGACTCTCGAAGACACGTGTTGAATGAAACAAGTCCAAAGTTTATACATCAAGTCGTTCGTCGGCTACAGGTACCAGCGTTCACAGCGGGACTACGTCTGAAAGAAAGGACGGGCCTGGTTTTTCATTTGTACTTATCATACTACTGAATGGTTGAAGTTGGCAATAGCAGATGTTCCCAGACCCTCTACGAGACACGTCGAATAAAACAAGCACCAGCTTTGTACAACTTACGGTTCGTCGGGTACAGGTACTGCTGTTTACGGCAGGCACGTCTCATAGAGGGGATGGCCGGATCCCCAGTTGTTGGCTTCTTCCGATTTAACTTATGGATAAATGAAGTCAGCAATAGCAGATGTTCCCAGAACATCGACGAGACTTTTACGACTGACTGTCCGTCGGCTTAAGGTACTGCTTTTTAAATCAGAAACGTCTCACGGGGATGGGGGATGACCGGGCCTTTTTTTGTTTGCTCCACTTTGCGCCACTTGATAAATAAGTCTGCAATAGCAGCTGTTCCCAGACCCTAGATGAGACGCATCGAATGAAACAAGTCCCCATTTTCTACTACTAGCCGTTCGTCGGCTATAGGTACTGCATTTTCCGGCAAGCACGTGTTCCACGGGAGGTGACCGAGCCCCTAATTGTTGACTTTTATCGATCTAAGTGCTAAATATTTTAAGTCGGCAATAGCAGATGTTCCCAGACGCTCAACAAGACGTGTTAAATGAAACAAGTCCCAAGTTTTTACGACAAGCTGTTCGTCGACTACAGGTACCACTGTTCACAGCCGGACAAGGTCTGAAGGGAAGGGCGGGCCTGGTTTTTCAATTGTACTAATCAAAGTTCTGAATATATGAAGTCGAGATATTCGGCACTTCTCCACCGTCAGTGCGCTATTGGCCCCTGACATTGGTTTTACCTAAATTGTAGCCGGAAACATGCTGACAGAACGCTGAAATTTGGATGTCATATCTATTTTTATCTATTGTCGATGCCTGTACTTGATTTCTGTAAGTCTTCTCAACCAACATTCCGGGAGAAGGCAAAAGTAGCGAATTGCCAGCGCGCTTCACCCCAACACTGATAAATTTTGCTAAAATAAAATTTTTGTGTCTTGAAATATTTCGGCAAAATTGCACGTGAGTGCTTGTAATACGCTAGGCTCCATATTCCAAGTATTTAAAAAAAAGAAACTGTCTATAAAAATATTTTTACAGCAAGGGGAATGCCAGGGGCGTTAGATTTTATTTTAATTTTTTCTACCTCTTGTGTTTCCTTCTTCTTTTTTCATTGAATTGAAGATTTACAAACTTCAGAACAGATGTATTTTGTGAAATAAGTGCAAGTTTCAATTAAAATATCTTAGCTGGAAGAGGAGATATTGAAGAAAATGCATGACCGGCGAGCGCCATATTCAACACTTCTCCGCCGTCAGTCCGCCGTTGGCACCTGACACTGTTTTTTATTAAATTGTTACCAGAAACTGGCTGACAGGACGCTGAAATTTGGCCTACGTTTTTATTGATATCTATTCCCGATGCCTGGACTTGATATCTGAAAGTTACAGAGAATTTCTCACCCCGGGAAAGGCAATAGTAGCGTATTGCCAGCGCGCTTCACCCTAACATTGATTGATTTTTCTTAAATAAATTCCTTGTTCCTTGAAATATTTCAGCCAAATTGCCCGTGAATGCTTGTAATACTCTCGTCTGTATATTACAAGTCTTTTTTTAAAAGAACATGTCTATAAAAATATTTTTACAGCAAGACAAATGCCGGGACGTCAGACTTCCTGTTTCTTTAATTCTACCCCCTTTGTTCATTCCTTTCATTTTAAATTCTACAGTCTTTATAACAGACGTTTTTCCTAAAATTTTTGCAAGTTTCATTGAAATATTTAGGCCGAAAGTGGAAAAATTTGAGAAAAAGCATAAGAAGTGTGAGCCAAATCTGGCGATTCTCCGCAGCCATTACGCGGTTGACCCCCGAGATAGGTTTTTCTTAAATTGTCGTCGGAAAAATGCCAACAAGACGTTGAAATTTCGCAGGAATATTTATATATAATTATTCTCGGTGTCTGCGCTTGATTCTTGTCAATTTATACACTATTTACAAGCCGGGGAAAGACAAAAGCAGCGGATTGACAAGGAGCTCTCCCCGGCACTGATTAATTTTTCTTAAATTAAACCTTTGTTGAAATATTTCGGCTTAATTGCCCGTGGATACTTGTAATACTCTGGGCTACATGTTCTATGTCTTTTTATTTGAAAAATAGCCTTTGTATAAAAATATTTTTACAGCAAGACAAATGGCCAAGGTGACAAATTTTATGTTTCATTAAAGAGGCTGTACTCCAGATTTGACATAAGTTTTTTATTATAAATTATATATTTAGATGCCGTGAGATTATAACAACATAATATTTTACTTCAAAACTGCTTATAAAAGTCAAAATAGAATAAAAAAATGTTTTCGCTCCAGCCTGATTTGAACTCTGGACCCTCATGTTAACAAAATATTTCCAACGCTTTTACTGTCACCACCATCGCCGCATGTGATATTACAGATATTTACTTTAAATCTTATACAATATAGTTATACCGTCGCGTTACGGTATAGCACTTTGAAAGGGAAAAAATCAATTTATAATGTAAATATTTGACTTATTTTTTGTCAGTAAGTTATTTTTCAAGCATTAGGCATAAGTATTACAAGAAATTTATAATACAAGAAAACTTTCTTTTTAGCTCACCTTAGCTGGCTCAGGGTGAGCTATTAGGATCGATGAATGTCCGTCGTCCGTCGTCTGTCATCCGTCGTCCGTTCACACTTAGTTCGTTAACACTCTACTGGTCACATTTTTGCTCCAATTGTCACGAAACTTGGTCAGGTTGTTTGTCCCAGTAATTACTCGGACGAGTTCGAATATGGTCATCTGGGGTCAAAAACTAGGTCACACAGCCCAAATATGGAAAAACCTTGTTAACACCATAGAGGTAAGATTTTCAGCCCGAATATCCTGGAAATTTGTCAGAAAGGTTGTTCGCGTGATTTCTAGCTCAAGTTCGAATATGGGTTATCTGGGATCAAAAACAAGGTCACAGAGCCCAAATATGGAAAAACCTTGTTAACACTTTAGAGGTCACATTTTCAGTTCAAATTTCCTTGTAATATGTCAGAAAGGTTATTTGGATGATTTCTAGTCCAGGTTCGAATATGGGTCATCTGGGGACAAAAACTAGGCCACTGAGACCAAATATGGAAAAACCTTTTTATCACTCTAGAGGTAAGATTTTCAGCCCAAATATCCTGGAAATATGTCAGAAAGCTTGATAATATGATATCTAGCTCAAGTTTGAATATGGGTAATGTGGGGTCAAAAACTAGGTCACACAGCCCAAATATGGTAAAACCTTGTTAACACTCTAGAGGTAACATTTTTAGCCCAAATTTCCTGAAAAACTGTCAGAAAGGTTGTTTTGATGATTTCTAGCTCAAGTTTGAATATGGGTCATGTGGGGTCAAAAACTTGGTCACACAGCCTGAATATAGGAAAACCTTGTTAACACTCTTGAGGTAACATTTTCAGCCCAAATATCCTGGATATATGTCAGAAAGGTTGTTTTGATGATATCTAGCTCAAGTTTGAATATGGGTCATCTGGGGTCAAAAACTAGGTCACAGAGCCCAAATATAGAAAAATTGTTGACACTTTAGAGGTAACATTTTCAGCCCAAATATCCTTGTAATATATCAGAAGGGTTATTTGGATGATTTCTAGCCCAGGTTCGAATATGGGTCATCTGGGATCAAAAACTAGGTCACTGAGACCAAATATGGGAAAACCTTTTTATCACTCTAGAGGTAACATTTTCAGCCCAAATATCCTGGATATATGTCAGAAAGGTTGTTTTGATGATTTCTAGCTCAAGTTTGAATATGGGTCATGTGGGGTCAAAAACTAGGTCACACAGCCCAAATATGGTAAAACCTTGTTAACACTCTAGAGGTAACATTTTTAGCCCAAATTTCCTGAAAAACTGTCAGAAAGGTTGTTTTGATGATTTCTAGCTCAAGTTTGAATATGGGTCATGTGGGGTCAAAAACTAGGTCACACAGCCCAAATATGGAAAACCTTGTTAACACTCTAGAGGTAACATTTTTAGCCCAAATATCCTGGAAATATGTCCGTTAGGTTGTTTTGATGATTTCTAGGTCAAGTTGGAATATGGGTCATCTGGGGTAAAAAACTTGGTCACACAGCTTGAATATAGGAAAACCTTGTTAACACTCTTGAGGTAACATTTTCAGCACTAAATATCTTGGAAATATGTCAGAAAGGTTGTATCGATGATTTCTAGCCCAAATTCGAATATGGGTAATCTGGGGTCAAAAACTTGGTCACAGAGCCCAAAAATAGAAATATCTTGTTAAGGCTCTGAAGGCTAATGTTTCAGTCCAAATATCCTGGCAGTTTGTCTGAAAGGTTGTTTGGTTGTTCAAATTATTAGATTTTATTTTATGCCTACCAATGAAATATAGGGAAATATCAGTGAGATAAAAGTGATAATACACTGTTTTGAATCAGTTAATTACCATTTTGATAATACATGTTTGTGCCCGAACTATTGAATATTGAGTATTAATCCGCTTTTATAATTAAAGTATGTATGGCAAAATTCAATAAATATTGATAAACTGTGTAGACAAAAATAAATATTATTTGATGAAAGTGTATTCAGTTTATTTCAGCAGAAGTAAAGTTATCATATGTATTGGAGATTGTCTGCACTTTTTTGTGTGCGGAGTAACCAAAGTACGCATTAACTGATTTGGGGCTCACCATGGGGAATTTATTGAAGGCCCTGATTAAAAATGTCATAAAAAACCCATTTTTGATGTGTTGGCATAAAATGAAAAGAAAATTTGTTTGTTTTTTAGTGGAAGATGGGAATTTATTTCATCTCGTGAACACCATATGTTGATATTTTCACTCGTGGCTGCGCCACTCGTGAAAATATCACATATGGTGTTCACTCGATGAAATAAATTCTCATCTTCCACAAAAACAAACAAATATCCTCTATATGTTAAAGGTCACGGAGGATAAAAATAGATTTATCTACTGTATCTCAAAGCCTTCATTTATAGACCAATATCTTTGATATTCAATATATAGGTTCCTTACATGGACCTCTACCCATAGGTAGGGTTTGAGGTCACTGGGTCAAGGTCAAGGTCACCATAGCTTATAATAGATATTTCTACTTTCTGTCATAGAGCCTTTATTAATTGACTGGTATTTTACATATTTGGTTTGTAGGCACTTATATATTTTCAATTAAAAAATGAAATACTGCTTAACAGCAAACCTATAGCCAAAGTACTCAGGTGAGCGATCCAGTGCCATCATGGCCCTCTTGTTTTGTCATTTGGAACACAGCCCCTTTAATTCTCCCCCCTGTTTTTCCTTCTCCGTTCATTTCTTTGATTTGAAATTCAACAGACTTCATAACAAATGTTTTTCTAGAATTTGTGCAATTTTCATTAAAATATGCTTGCCGGAAGTGGAGATATTTGAGAAAATGCATTAGAGGTGTGAGCCAAATCTTGCGATTGTCCGCCGCCATTACGCGGTAGACCCTTGAGATAGGTTTTTCTTAAAGGTGCTAATGAGTCTCCAGATGCTTTGTTGTGGGATTCGAGCCCACTTGTCCAGAAGGGCCTGCTGTAGCCCAGGGACCGTGGTTGGCTGGTCTGGGCATGCAGATATTGCAGCCCGCAGCATGTCCCAGGCGTGCTCTTTTAGACTGAGGTCTGGAGACACAAAATCTAGACTCGTCAGTGAACAGCACTTGGGTCCAGTCATGCAGCGTCCTCCTGGCGTGATCGCGGCATGACTGGAGACAAGCCTGGATGTTGTTACGCGTCAATGGGATTCGGATTGCTGGCTTTCTAGCCCTCATGCCAGCTGTATGAAGACGGTTCCTGATGGTTTGAGTGGAAAGTCTTACACCAGTGGTATTGTGGAAGTCATTTTGGAGGGCAGTAGCGGTAACAAAAAGCTGACGTCGCGCTTGAACGACAATAAACCGGTCCTCACGCTGAGTTTTGTACCTCTGACGCCCTCCGCTATGCCTATGCGTGACATTCCCGTAAGTTTGAAACCGTCGCCTCTGGGACATCCCAAGGACACCTGCCACGTGCATTGGGAACGCCCAGCCTCAAGCTTCCCTACCCCCCTATTCATCTCCTCATCGTCAATATGCCGTCTTTGCCGTAGATTTGCCATGAGCAATGCTAGGTTCGATATAAACCTTACCATGCACAAGCAAGTCTGAATAAAACGGATGTGTACATGCAAGTACATGTCCGCGGCGCACCACTTTTACAGGGGGTATCGCTTTTCCCGTGCATCTCGAGCCATGTACAGGTAAACAATCAAAATCTGCTGGACAGGTCGGCTTTGCCAGATGAATAAACTACATGTATGAGAAAAAACCAGTTATCTTGAGGTTATCATTAAAAAGATATTTAAGAAATAAAAAGTGATCCCTATCAAATTTTGAATAGTATATTTAAGTAAATTGTTTGATTTTGTGACTGTGATATAATTATAATTTTTCTTTATTGTGGTTTTCTTACGGTAGAATATCTAATGCTTATTAGTTTTATCATTTGTTTCCAAATATATTTAATCTTTTGAATAATGTGTTACAATGCTGTAATACTAATCAAACTGTTAAGATAAATGAAATCTGTGATAATGTTTAAATGAATGTATTTTTTTTGCATTGGCTAACGGCTCTCTATGTCATGCCACTAATACAGGAACCACGGTGGAAATAAGAGTCTCTTTTTTGTGCTATCCTTGGTGTTGGTGTACTGGTCATGGCTCATTTATTCTCATGTATGTTATATATTTGTACCGTACATGTTGTTTTACATGTCCATGAATATGTATTTCTATACCGAAATAAATCTGTCTAATGTACCTATCTAAAGTCGGGCTCACGTATTATAAACAGGATTATCAGTATGCGGTGATAGAAATAAAATATGCTACATTAATAAAAACACGTGGCCTCCTGTCCGTATATAGAAAAGGTTGATGTTATGTCAGTTATCAAAATATCAAAGTGAAACAATTATTTGTTTACATAATTCTTATCAGCCTATAATTTCAGATAAAAAATATTGCTCATTGTCACAGGATGGACGGAAAATTATTGCTCATTGTCACAGGATGGACGGACAATAGCAGATAATACGATGTAAACAACAGTACAATTAAACAAGTTTATTTTTTACAAAAGAAATGAAATTATCTACAGAATGAAACAATGAAACGAAATGAAATAAAAAATAAAATGAATTAAGTAGATAAAAGGAAGTCCTATTCTTTACACTAAAGAAACACGTTGCAGTGACACTTATAAAGACACCTATCTCAACTTCCAATATCGTCCTTGCGACCTCCATGCTGGCTTCTATGTTAGGTGTTGGCCATTCTGATCTGACATCAGAAAGAACCCAAAAGTCACAAGAAGAAAACGAAAAGAATGTTCGCTCGGTACAGGCTGAGCGATAAATCCTTCAACTCTAGTAGCTCCTGGTAATCGTCAAGAGCGTAGCTCCTACCCTTCTGGGTATACGAGTCGTTATACAGGGCACAAACTTCCAGTTATAAAATGTTCCTAGCCGTCCTTGCCGTATCGTGTCAGGGTCGTACACTAGGATCGCTGGTTATCGTCATGTAGCCGTCTTTGCCGTATCATATCGGGGTCGTACACTACAGACTTCCAGCTGCCATAATTATTGACCAAACCGTGGAAACTATCCCGGGGTCGTATGCTAAAAAACAAAGCATCATAAGCCATATGATACTACAAAGCTTTGGGCATAACACTGTTCAACGTATCAAGTAATAAAGATTAGGTGTCATGGTAGTCACTGCTTGTCATCAGATCTGTCACTGCAATTAATTCTTACTATTACACATGTAATATAACAAGTTCTCATACTGAAATATATTAATGATATATGAAAGCTGCTTCATTAGTGAATTAACTTGATATAAAGTAATGACACAAATTAATAATTAAAACAAGTACCTTGCAGCTAGTACAATCTTACAATAAAAGATATGAATGAACACAGCAAACATGAATATCACGATGTATGACTGACAAAGACAATGACGGCGCTCCATATTTTAAATTATACACCGTATAGAACCGTGACAATTGTAAAACAAGTGTATGCATATACAATTTTAAACTAGATTCTTTTCCCTCAATCAATCTTTGAAAAGTAAAACAATTTACAACAATCTGTATTGATGAAGAAGGAATCATCTGCACTTCCGTAAAAACAAATATCAAAAATAAAAACCACTGATTTTACGTGAAAATAAATTGTCTGAAAATACGAAAGCAAAAATCAAAAACTGCAAATAATTCAGCAAAAAACAACTCAAAATATATTTAATGAAAAATTAATATAACCTCGCTTACCTAGATCTAGCAAAATTCACTTACACCAAATAGAAAATAATGTCCTTTACAATGTCACAAAGCGCGCACGGCTGTTTATATGAAAGTTTACCGCGCTTTGTGCAGTCCGTAAAAATCATGCAGTCCATGTCTGTCATAATGCGTACAACACGTGATATATTTTGTCGCAATGCAATAGAAATTTATGAGGCGCGACCTTGGGGTTTTCTACTTTGTCACCTGATACAAAAAATACGTAATAGATAAGTTTTTATTAGGGATAGAAACGAATACTAATATCAATATTCGAATATTCGCTTTGCCATATTCGAATATATTCGAATATTCGTGTTTTTTTTTCAGTTCAGTCAGTTACCCGAATTTTGGTATCCGAACATTGGTACTGTTTTATCACCTCTACGTTGTCGGGGGAAACAGCTATGTATTATCTATCTAGAAATGGCGTAGAAATGGCTTGTTTTATGGAAGTTTTACATACTTATTAAGTGATTGGCAATACATAATATATTCCGTCCATTAAAACCGCGTGAAATAAGCCCAAACACGAGAGAGGTGCATGTTTTTTTTCCCATACAGCTTATTTCAATATTGTTAAGCGATGATCAAACATAAAGCGAGGATGATTTTTTTTCAAATAAACTTATGAGGAAAATATTTGAGCTATTCTACTGATTGGGCATCTAAAAAGTAATATCAATAGAGTTATAAGCGTGACTGGTTGTTCGTTTTCGTAAAACATGACGTGAATCCTTCAATATTATGAGACAAACAACTTCTAAAATTTGTGAAATAAACGGGCGCCAATTAAATGAACAAAAGATTAAAAGGTATCACAAATACACCTGTGGCAAACTGTTAATCCGTAACGATTGTCCCTGCCAATTATGCATTGCAATTTTATTGTTAATTGGATCATTTTTGACACGAGATAAAGAAACACATTACCAAACAGATTGGGGTTTTTGCATAATCAGAATGCTTACATTAAAAATCAACGATACTTTATTTGAAATTTTTTTTTAGAATATTCCAATTTGATTTTCAGATTCGAATATTCGGTGGATTTTCGAATATTCGAATATTCGAACATTCGTTTCCATACCTAGTTTTTATTTAATGAACGGAATAAATGATTTTTTTACATGAAAATGCAAGTGAAGACAACAATTAAATGATGCACTATAATAAATCGACATCTAGCACTGATTTACTACCTTTCAAAATAAAACCTGGAAATGTGCTATTATGTCCATATATTTAAAATGAGGCCCGTATGTCAATGTCATTTGTGACACTCATTGTGTACATCTTGTTCTCACAGCAGTTAACAAATACAGCTGGTTCATTAACGTGCAGCTGTAACAGTGGTTTCATACTTTCTTCAAACAGTAAAACGTGCACGTGACTTATATTATTTAAATGAAATTAGTAATATTACAGATATCAATGAGTGTTCCGTGGGAACATCTGATTGTACACAAACATGTTCAAATACAGACGGGTCATATAACTGCAGTTGTATCGAAGGTTATATACTTGCATCTGACAATAAAACATGCAACGGTATGTATGACATTTTATCAATATGACATTGTTTTATGTGAAAGTGTTTTGATGTGTACCTTTACCTACCAACCAAAATGATATTGCTGACAAAAATGTTCTTTATGATCTACGATTGAAATTTGTGTTTATTCTTTTACATATCTTGTTTCTTTTTTCAATTTTAGTCCGTAAGGAAATAATGGAATACATGTGTATATGTTTTTTTTTGTCTGAATGGATAATAATTTGGTATTATAAATATGGAAACAGCTAGTATTTGAGTAATTTAACTGAAAAGAAACGTCGAGTTTTTTATAATGAACCAATATGTTGTTGTTTTTATTAATCAAACAGACATTTGATACTCAATAACATTCTTAATAATTGAAGAATGATTTGTCTTCTACACCATCAAACACCTGAATATGCCTGTAGGGCGGTCGAACATCAAAGACAGATATCAACTTCTGTTTTATTTGTGATCACTGCCTAAGAAAAAAATTTAATACTAAAGCAAACTCTTGACTTTTTCTAAAGTCATCAATTTAGTTCTAGGCGTCTCTTTAAGAACAGTGTAAAGATACATCAGAAAAGACCAGTTCCTAAGATGAAATATTTAATGCTAATGCAAACTCTTGACTTTTTATAAAGTCATCTATTTAGTTCTAGGCGTCCCTTTAGGGACAATGTAAAGAAAGATCATACAAGATCAGTGCCAGTCTAAGATTTAATTTGTTTCCTCTTGTTCTACGTTTTTAGATATCGACGAATGTCATGATGCTTCATCCGGCTGCTCGCAAATTTGTTCAAATACAAATGGTTCTTATGAATGCAGTTGTACTGAAGGTTACGAACTTGCGTCTGACAGTAAAATGTGTATCGGTATGTGTAAACGGGGATCAATCAATTTATAATTCGAGTGTATGATTGATCGCCTGTGTGCGAAATGCTTCCTCTGGCATGCACTTCCTTATGATAAAGCACTTAGCTACAGAATCACGATCCATTACAAATACATAGATGTTTATAGTTTAGAAAATAAACAGTTTGTACTAAGTAAAACATCACTTCAGTCTTTTAAATGCACAAATTGTGATGTATCTCCAAGCCATTTAGAACACAAAACAGAAATATCGTTTAGAAATAATATTGGATTTCATTTATATCAATATATGGTACAGATATCGACGAATGTAACGACGGAACATCCGGTTGCAGGCAATTTTGCTCAAATACAGATGGTTCTTATGACTGCAGTTGTATTGAAGGTTACGTACTAGCATCCGACAGAAAAACATGCAACGGTATTATTGACAACAAGTTATATCTCTTGTGTACTATTATCACTGTGTATTTTACGAATTTCTATATATTTGCATGCATTTCCTAATTATTTAGCTTATAATATCACATAAACGTAGCAAAAAAACGAACATACTTATGAATATTACTGAATTAACACTTACCCTACTAAATTCCACAGTAGTTTTGTCCATTATTGAACTGGTGCAGATGCATGTTTCATGTGGTACTTATAATAGATTAAATGCTTTTAATTGATATACAGGTGATTTTACGTCATTGGTAGATGTAACAGTTTTGAAACCGTCTGTCTGTAATCCTCAAGAAAAGCAAAGTCTTCTTTTACTGTGAATATATCAGTTATACCGTCCTAATTCAAACTGCCGCTGTATAGAAAGAAAGCGGAGTATAATATGACAATGACAAATTTTCGTATTGTCGCATTATACTTTGATTCTCTGTTATTTTTGATAACAAAAATATTATGACTTTTATAAACTAATTCAAATTTTTAAATGTTTAAGATATCGATGAATGTACCTCGGGAACATCGGGATGCACGCAAACATGCTCAAACACGGATGGTTCTTACGAATGCAGCTGTAATGAAGGATACACACTTGCATTTAATAGAAAAACATGCGGCGGTATGTATGTTGTCGTTATAATAATTTGTTGCAGCATCTAAATGTTGATAATGTCTATGAACATGCATGTCAAAATAAAAAAAAGAACTGAAATCCAGATAAGGGGCAAGTTGATTATGGTAATAACATCCCGTTTATGAGAGACAGCAAAGAAAGCATAAGATAAACATTTTATAGGTTTTCTGAGTTTAACTTAGAGACCCCAATTATGGGTAACGCCTGCTACGAGTCGTAAAATAAAAACAAGTTAAAATAAATCCTTTGCAAGTCCGAGATTTATTTTATTATTGCTTGTTCTCTTTTTAGATATAGACGAATGTCTTGCTGATTTATCTGGCTGCACACAATTTTGTTCAAATACAGATGGTTCTTATAAATGCAGTTGCTTTACAGGTTACGTACTTGCAGCTGACAGTAAAACTTGTACTAAACAGGCATAAAAGGCATATGTGTATTCCAAGCAACTCATATATAGTAAAGTAATTCATCTCAGTAATACAAAAAGCGCATGGCTTATCTCTGTATGTGACTTGTTTACCTGGAAAATACTAACAGGACTTAAAACAAAAGTTAGAAAAGCCTACAAACGTATCCTGTTTAATAAAGTTAATGTAGTTTAGTATAATTGTGTTTTTCTGTTAGTAACAGTCGAAGCAAGAAAATATTGTTTAAAGCATCCATCTTCTCCACCACCGCTCCCAATAAAAAATGGCAGAGATTTTCAAAAATAAAGTTGCTAACATAACGTCCTATTGCTGTCAACTACGAGCCTCACGTGACAATTTAAACGATTTACTCCTTTATATAGTATTATAATTCACGATATTCTCGTGAAGATCAAGAGTAAAATAGGAATCAACTAAACTGTGTTATAAAGATACAAAATACATAAAATCAAACTGATTTAAATCAGCTCTCAAATTACGCTCTGCTGTTGACATGTACTTTAGTCAGATTGGTTGTCAAATGGTAAAACAATACTTGTTAACTATGTTTTTTCACATGTTTTCAAGGACCAGGCATCGTTGAATCTTTTCCAAATATTTTTAAAGAAAGAGTAATTAATATATTTAATCAAAGCTTGTGCTGGTATAACACTACAAAATACACTGCTTTTATATGGGAGTTTTAAACAATCAGTTGAATTTGAAGTATACTTGGATTCACTTCCTATCAGGTTTAGAATTTACACTTTTGTCAGTTAAAGATTGGAAAAGGTCGTCATAGAATAAATAGGCTTGGAAGACAAAAATGAACTTTCCTATGCAATAAGAACACCACTGAGAATAAATCATATTTTTTGTCTCATTTACCTTCCTTTTCGTTAAGCGTATATTAACCTATGATCAAAGGTTAATTGCAGAGCGTTTTTCTTAAACCAATGCTTCATTCACATATTTAGCTAAGTTTTTAATAGTATTTTCATTACTTGATTGCATTTGTTCGATAAATTTGGAATCACGTCGTCTATTGTAGTAGTATAAATAATATTCAGGTTAAAAAAATAAGCGAAAGTACATCATTTTTTTAACAATTTTATAAACAAGTTTAAACTCTGCCACTTTCGCTTAATTTATCTTTAACCTGAATATTATTTATATCATCGGGCAATATTTTCTATTTTGATATGTTTCTCCAACATTTCGAGAATTCTATGAACACTAAAGTATATATAAATTGTTCATATCTTTGTCGTTATGTCCACCTTTTTTGTTTACAATATATGTATTCTACAATTGATTGCTTGCTTGAATCGATTTGTTTTCTTAGCACATCCGATTAAAGTCGAATAAAACACCTTAGGCCTATATCATTAAGTGCTTGTACGTGAAATATTGTTTAATTATAATCTATATATATCAAATCAATAAACTATTTTGTATATGTATTGTATTGTTATTTTCTAGACTATATTAGTCGTTTAAGATATTTAAATGCGTTGTACACTTAGAGGCGACAAAGTAGTGAATTCATGAGACAGTTCGAAAATAATGCTATACATGTAATTTACTGAATGGTTTAATAAGTTCATCTACGTCACAACAGATTGCTTGTTAACTGAAAAATAAAATAGTTGAACGAAACTTGCAGTTAAAGCATCCTTACTAAACTGACTTTATTTTAACTGTACAATTTAAGAAATATGTTTATCTTTAATGAGTAAACAGTCAACCAAAACCACGAAAAATGTGGTCCTCCACGGCCATATATAATAGCGGTCTCTCAACGAAGCTGTCACTGTCCACGCATTGTGCCCTTTTCAGAGATGCTTGCATGACCATCTGTGATAGCAACTCCACTTATATACCACGGGTTTAATATCTGTGAACCAATAAGACAACATAGACTTTTCCACTTGTAGTAGATTTAACATTGAATATAAACCAGTACGTTTCTAATTTTGGAGATGTAAATATTTCCGTTGAAGAGTCGTAGCTTCCATTGTAACTGTATATGGTCTCGACAAACATTGTTATTTCAGTTTTTCATAATAACACTTTTTGTACCCAAATACTCTGAAAATGCTACTTTTCTCTGTGAAATTAAATGTGCATTGACAAATTTAACACTTCACAGCCAATAAGATATATGGTGCAAGTATAAGCACGTATAAGCACATAGTATATATATAACGAGATTTATTAACAATCAGTTCTGAATCCTTAAACTTTTATGAATAAAAATGGTGAGCCTGCCTGAACGTGAAAGTAGAAGACATTCAAATCCGTGATAGATGTATGCAAACTGATAAACTACTAATACATTTTATTTTCAAAAGTTGGACAAAACATGAAAGAAAAACTAGATGGGTGTTCAGTGGAACACTTGTGTCGCCATTGGGTACTCTGTTAGAATAACTAGAAAGGTAAACAAGAGCCTGCAGGAAAAGACAGCATGCTAGTCAAAGTACAACAAGACCTGTCCACAGACAGCATGTTCCACTTTTCTCAATGCTGGATAATTAATTATAAGCCAAGTTAAACAAGAGGCCCAAGTGAAAAAAAATTGACTGGGGCAGGGTAAGTACCTAGTCATACAAGATGAAAAAATTTGGGTCAAGTAGGGGACGGTGGGGGGGGGGAGTACTTACCCATCTCATGTCAGTTATTATTTTATTTCTAGGCTTAAGAAGTTCCTTTTCCCTTTATATAAGTATAAGCAAAATGAAGTGACTCCTGTAGGTGGGGCTAACTATGACCCCAGGGACATAGGTACCAACAATCTTTGCAGGGTCTTTGCTGGTGATCAATTATTCCAAGTTTGAATGGAATATCTTTGACACTTTTTGAGACATGGACATAAAGAAAAGGTTAACCAAGAAATTTTAACTTGAACAAGTGGCATAACATTGCAAAAATAAATTTGAGGGTTATCTGCCCTTGAGAAATGGTGTTGTCTTAAGTGATACAATTGTCAAGCATTACAACTGGAAAGTTTGATGAAGAAACATTAAGAAATGGCATAGTTATGACAAAATCCAAGTACAAAAAGGGGCATAACTCTGTCAATTGTGACCTTGACCTACACATTTTGGCATCATCACGACCCTGTTGTCATAAGAAATATAATTTGAAAGTTTGATGTTGAAATGTTAAGAAATGGCAAAGTTATTCCAAACGTTAAGTTTTCATGACAAAATCCAAGTTTAAAAAGGGGCATAACTCTGTTAAATGTGACATTGACCTAGAAATTTTGACATCATCTCGACCCTGTTGTCATAAGCAATACAATTTGAAAGTTTGATAAGATAATGTTTAGAAAGGGCAAAGTTATAGCCAACGTTAAGTTTTCGTGACGGACCGACGGACAAAGCGACCCCTATGTATCGCCTTTTCTTCGAAAGGGCAACACAAAAACTGCTCTCCTCTTCGATTCAGCTGTTGCATAATTATGGAAAACACATTTATAGAAAAATAAAATATTAATAAAAACTAAAAAAAGTGATGTTTAAAAGCAATTTGGAAAGGAAAAGCAATGTGTAAAAACATAAATAATTCATTTTATAATGAATATATAATATATAATAAATAACTCTAATATTTAATTTCTTGTTTATTAATGGCTTCTAAAAGAAGGATGTTCAAAATTAAACTCATCGGCCATAACTGCTTTAGAGTAAAGATTTCTTTCTCTAATGCTAAAATCAATTTATGGTAACAGGTCATACTAATTCACTATTGTTATTGTAGACATTTTATAACACTGACAACTTAATAACTTCACTATTGTTATTGTAGACGTTTTATAACACGGACAACTTAATAACTTCACTATTGTTATTGTAGACGTTTTATAACACGGTCAACTTAATAACTTCACTACTGTTATTGTAGACCTTTAATAACACTGACAACTTAATAACTTCACTATTGTTATTGTAGACGTTCTATAACACGGTCAACTTAATAACTTCACTATTGTTATTGTAGACGTTTAATAACACTGACAACTTAATAACTTCACTATTGTTATTGTAGACGTTTTATAACACGGTCAACTTAATAACTTCACTATTGTTATTGTAGACGTTTTATAACACGGTCAACTTAATAACTTCACTATTGTTATTGTAGACGTTTAATAACACGGTCAACTTGATAACTTCACTATTGTTATTGTAGACGTTTTATAACACGGTCAACTTAATAACTTCACTATTGTTATTGTAGACGTTTTATAACACGGTCAACTTGATAACTTCACTATTGTTATTGTAGACGTTTTACAACACTGACAACTTAATAACTTCACTATTGTTATTGTAGACGTTTTATAACACGGTCAACTTAATAACTTCACTATTGTTATTGTAGACGTTTTATAACACGGTCAACTTAATAACTTCACTATTGTTATTGTAGACGTTTTATAACACTGAAAACTTAATAACTTCACTATTGTTTTTGTAGACGCTTTTAATAACACTGACAACTTAATTTCTTGTGTAAATCTGCAGAGACGCTCGCGACAACTTTTATGAGCTTCCTAAATCCTATACTTAATAACTCTTTATACATTGCTGCTATCAGGCTTGACATAAATTGAATTTACTTACACACCCCATTCTTACTCTAAATTTAAGAAAAGAAAATTGCAGATGATGACAAATAAATAAGATAAGTAGGAATTTTGAAAATTACACAAAGCTGATATTTAACTGCATTGTTTACTTAGTGTTAAGAAAAAAATCGGACTTTTGAGACAATATGAAAATTGTATAGAAAGGTAATGTATTGAATTATTTGATATAACGATGATTTCAAGTGAAAACAATTTCAATAAGTTTAATTGTTACGACGATGCTTGCTTATCGTTAAAAATAGGTAAATGAATAAACAAGCCCTTAAAGAATTCTTTTGACACCATATAAATCTGAAATTTTTAAAAATATGTCAGACAAAAGTGAAATGAAATCAAATTTGGCTGTCCTTATTTAATTGACTTCATTTCAACTGTACATATGCATAATACAATGTGTTTTAACGAGATATCAATCTATCAAAATTCCGTTGAATGTGGTGAACCACGGCAATATGTAATAGACGGTTGGAAGGGAAGATGTCTCTATCCACGCTTGGTCTCCTTTCCAGAGATACTCAATGCCTGCATTAGCACCTGAGTCTCTACTTTCTACAACAACTCGAGCTTTTATATGTCCGCGGACTGATAAAGTAACATGGACCATTCCCTTTGTTTCAGATTTAACATTAAATATAAACAAGTAGGTTCCTGATTTAGGAGCTGTAAATATCCCTGTAGAAGAGTCGTAACCTCCACCGTAACTATATATGGCATAGTTAAACAGTATCCTTTCACTGCTTCCATTATAGCTCTGTTTTGACCCTAAAACCGCTGAAAATGCTACTTTCCTCTCTGGAATTAAAATGTGTATGGTTAGTCACTGCACAAACTATAAAAGATACGTTTCAAACGTGTATGTAATAATTCTCTTACAGCACAGCTTTATAGACAATCATTTCTACGTCTTTAAGCATTTTACAAAAAAGGAAATAAAAAAAACCTGAAAAACGACCAATTGAAACTTGAAGCATATTATCCCATTATAAATTCGATTACTGAAGATGTTTTCTTAACAGTATAACAGCAAAATGAAGTTCGAAGTTACAGAAACACGCCTGTAATACCACAAACGCTCCCAGTGTTTAAACTTTAATACTTAAAAGACAGGATATAACTGCGGTCTGCCTATACATTCCTCCAGGAAATTGACATTTGTTATCTCAAAATGTCAGTGTTAAGGCTGTTGTTGCATTTCAAATGTTTGTTTAGTGAAATATAAGCATGAAAACTTTAGGTGACAAGTTTCTTCCATTTCAATATGTGTATCAATTAATGTATAGTTCAATTCAACATTTCCTTCATTTGTTTAAATCTTTAAATATTGCTTCTGCACATATGTAGGTTTAGGTTACTGACATGTTTCTACTGCTTTATATTTATGTTTTGTTGTATTTACAATAATCCATGTACAACTTACATTATATCTCAAAGAAGAAGATTTTACAATCTCCTTACTCTTAAATTTCCTTTAAGACTAATATAAAAACAGAACGATAAGAAATTTAGACTTTGTAGATTTTTTTATTGACTATTTTTTTCACATTGATGTTGCAATTAATTTACCTTCTTCCGCAGAAATTCTTTTGGACATGTCAGAAGTATACGACTCCTCAGTAGAAATTCTGCGCTTTAGATCACTGATAGTATCGCCAACTTCATCCTCGTGTCTTTCTAAAATACAATACTATAACTATTGAATTCTTCATATTTTAGTTGAGAATGGTATTCATTTGTCCAGTTATGATATTGAAAAGTATGATAATTAAATTGAATATCCTAATATGTATTTGTAGTACAATAAAAAAAACAACAAATTTTTAGCTGCCACTAGTTTTGAATTTAAGAAATGCTTTCGAGACAACTTTTCTCATTGATTAAATAAATATGTTAGACCCGTTGAACCATAAATCATGTTCCTGCTAGTTCAGTAAAGTTTATCAAATCCTTCTAAAGCATTTTTTATATATAAAGCGTGATAATTGCTTTTACTGTTTTTGAGAAGGGATCGGGTAATTTTTGTAATGATGACAAGTGTTCTGAAAAGAGCACAAAACTAACTTACAAATTATCTATTATCTTGTAATGTAATGTGACTTAAATTAACCTAAATAAATAACTGAGGAGTAACATATATAAATAAAAAAATCATATACCGTGTTTCCTTTCTAGTGAATTTAATTGTGATGTCATTTTAGAGATCTTAGAATTAAGCTGATTACTGAACTCATCTTTTGCGTTTGATACGTCTTGTGTAGCTGTTGCTTGGATACTTTCTCCCACTTCTTTTACTCTGCTGAGTGAATCCTCTGACATCTGTTTAACTTCTTGTCGCATTTCTTCAACTCTGCTGAGGGAATCCTCTGACATCTGTTTAACTTCTTGTCGCATTTCTTCAACCCTGTTGCCCGTTTCATTGATTCCTAATACAAGGTTTGTATCCATGTCACGTAACGTTACGTTAGTATCAGCAATGTGATCACTGACGGTTTGTTCGATTTCTTTGATTGAATTTCCAACGGATTCATTCATAGAAGACATTTGCAATTTAATGTTTGATTGTAGATCTCTGATCATATCCTGTAAATTAACAACTGATTCCCTTAGAATTGTTTTTTCGGCTGCCAACATTTTCTGAAAAGCTCTTGATTGTCTTTTAAATTTATCCTGCAAGTCAGGTTTTGGTATTTTTCCTTCCTTTGTTTCACCAATTTTTACAATATCCGACACATTCTTTTCTACATTTTCAATTCTCTTCTCTATTCGGTTAACTTTCTCTTTAATATCAGCCACGTTTGATTTTACATTTTCAATCTCCCGTATAGCATAATCAAATCTCCTAGAAAGAACGTCAAAAACGACATCTGCAGTTAAAGCTTCGGCTAATCTACCCGTCAAGACAGTGTAACAAAAAATGTGTAGCAAAACTTCCTTACGATTTGCAGCCATTGCTTTGCTTAGCGTAGCACTGTTGAGAGTATTTTGAAATGTGCATCAAGTGTTGTTTTACATTTGAACAAAAATACAGTTAACCTCAGATAAACCGATATTTTACATTCTCATATTACCAAGGAAATTGATTTTTAAATACAATGGTATTCTCTAAGTATTATCAAACCCAAACATTATTTTCCTATTACAACGTCAACAATAACTTTAATTAAATTGCTCCTCAAACATAACGGTGACCTATCAAAACCTGTCATCCAAAGTCGTTTGTTCATCAAAAATATTTTGCATTTTATTAAGCTGTATTCTCTGTACCTAAATGTAACCTAATAGGTTCATAAGCATTTTCAATTACTTTACAATTTGCACATTTGATATTCGTGAGAAAAGGAAACGATTGTTAATTATCGGCGAAAATGTCGGATTCAATTTTTAGTGGTTTTTTTTTTATCTTTCCGATATTAGCCTGAATGAAAGTCTGTTGTAAAAGCCAGTAACTTAACTGGTGTTGCAGTACTCGAATCGTCAGTGTATATCTTCCCTATTTCATATGTCTTTGTGCCACGGTTGTGTATCTTTTTTATAGAAACTTCTTGTTTTATTTTATCAAACATTTCTATCACGAACTTTACAAGAACATTTATAGGATGTCCGTACTTTGTACGTATTCTGTAGGTAGAATGAAGGCCTCTAACCTGTACAAGACCCCGCCTATTTATCTATTTTTTTATCAGTATTTTAAATTATCTTTATGAATTTGAAGCAACAACCAAAAACATTAGTTCTCTGTGGGTTATAAAAGTATACGAAAAGGGTAAGAAACTATAATCAAATTCAAATTTAACTCACAAAAGTTATTGATTTGAAGCCTGTATTAACGAAGTTTCACTGTACATAAGAAAATTCGAAGTCCTATGATAGAAATTGTACGTAAAATAGAATGTCAAATTTTACATTCTTGTAACCTTTTAAAACCACAAATAATCGTATAGATTTAAATATGAATATAAATTTCAAATCGGTAAAAAACTGAAAAAGTTGGTTTTAGTCTTTTAAAATATTACCAATCTTTATAATGAAATATTTTAATAATTCTTAATCTAACCTTTAAGGTTCACGAGCACATGTGAATTTCATTTAAGAAATATCAATATATTTTCAATACAAAGAACCGTAATAATACACATGCTTTTATGTTTTCTACTTCGCCAGATTCAGTTCAATGTCAAAACATTCAAGCCTTTCGAAAAATACTTCTTAAAACATAACTGGACACAACTTTCAAACGCCATTAAACTTTATTCAGATAAAAAAAACATTTTAGTTTCTATAGTACCTTTTTCACAAATTAGTCGACAACCATATCAACATTTATAAACAGGCAACAGTTATCAACATATCGTAAAAGTTTCCTTTTCGCAGACAGAATTATCACAAAAAGTCCTGAAGTGAATTATGGAACATTTAAGAACAAATCTTTTTATATATGAATTAATGGAGGAAATTGAAGTTGCAGTAGTTGAAGCATTAGTCGTCGTCGAAGTAGCTGAAATAGTAATAATTGAAGAAGTTTAACTAGTTGTATCGATAATATTTGTAGTAATATTTGTTTCAGTATTAGAAGTAGAAGTTGTTGTAGCGGTTGTAGTAGTAGTTGTAGTAATTAGTAAAGTAGTAGTAGTAGTTATTGTAGTAGTAACGGTAGTGATAGTAGCAGTAGTAGTAGTAGTAGAAGTTGTTGTAGTAGTAGTAGAAGTAGCAGTAGTAGTAGAAGAAGTTGTCGTAGTAGTTGTAGTAGAAGTAGTAGTAGTATTTATAGTAATAGTAGTAGTAGTAGAAGCAGTAGTAGCAGCAGCACTAGAAGCAGAAGCAGCAGCAGTAGTAGTGGTAAAACTAGTAGTAGTCATGTATAGTGACGCCACTGACTTGAAATGCGCAAGATTACCTGCGTTTAAATGCTGGGAGATGTTTGCATTATTGCATTACCGGTAGTTTAAGCG
This sequence comes from Cyclina sinensis, assembly GCA_012932295.1. Taxonomy (NCBI): domain Eukaryota; kingdom Metazoa; phylum Mollusca; class Bivalvia; order Venerida; family Veneridae; genus Cyclina; species Cyclina sinensis. The sequence goes on along the minus strand of JAAONU010000006.1, from coordinate 26,249,910 downwards.
TTCCCCCGCGAAAAAAGGAACTTTCTATTTTATAGCACTGGTAGCTTTTAGCAACAGACCAATAGAAATGAAAATATTCCTGTATGTTTTAAGGTAATATATAAAGCAATTAATGCTTTGTTACGCAAGAAGACCAGCCACCATTTTATGTAGATACATATTTCTGAACGTTATATTTAAGGGACGCTTCTCGTTAAGATCAGTGGTCTCCCATTAGAGCTGTTTTCTCTTAAAGCAATATGATGAGTTTTGTTAGGTTACAAGTAAACCATAAACGTCATCTTGATGTTTCATACTATTAATGGATTCATGAATCATTGACAACAGATTTCTGGTGCATTAAGATCTACATAGAGCACAATCATTTCAACACAAAAGCGAAATGTACACTTTGCAGAGCCCATAAAGCAATTGTTTTGCAGTTTAAGTGCATTTCCTACCTTGAAACAAGACTTTAAAATTGAAATAGTATAATTTTTAAGTTTATAATGTTGCAGATGTATTGATTACCACTCCGAGCAGCAATGTTTTTTATTAACACACATACAGTATTATCATGACCACCATTAACTACGTCATAAAATGACATGAGGTCTTTACTTGAGAAGTAGAATAGACACAATCAAGAAAAGTAAATGTTGTTAATTTATGAACTAATTTGGGTTTAATCTAAATAATCGATTGTTCAGTATTAATATTTGTTATTAAGATTTTCAACAGGTTATGTGATCGGCTTTTTACAGTTGTTAGCTTATATACCCCTGGCCTTACCTTTTAATCCTTTTTCTTCATTGTGATGACTTGTTCTATTTCTGCAACATGAGATAACAAGAAAATATTAAGAAAAACAGATACTTTACAAGAATAGTCGAATGCGGCATGAATCTTTGCAAATAGAATAAAAATATTAAATATGTTTGCTGAGACAGATGTGTGCTTTTACAATCTTATTATAAGACACTTCAGATAACTCTTAGATGTAATGAACCAAGGAAACAAACTCTCAAGATAAAAAATATCAAAATCAAAATAAATGTTTCTAGTGAGCTGAACGTTTGAAGTGTACACAAGTAGACAAGTAAGTTGTTTTCTTTATAACAAGCTTTAATACGTACTTCGTTTAATGATCATAAATGTAACATAAACTTAACGAGCATGTTTGTGACACTAATGAGGCCACATGTGCATATTGCGCGAAGGAATCGTTCTAAGAAAATTAAGAATCCTTTTTAAAACTCATTGTTTCGACACAGATAAACAAAAAACAAACAAACAACAAAGCAAACAAACAAACGAACAAACAATCAAACAACAACAACAAAAACAACAACAAAAACAACAACAACAAAAACACAACAACAACAAAAACAAACAAACAATAACAACAACAAAAAATGATAGTTTAGATGCGATACCTCTAGAAGAAGCAGTAAATTATTTTGCATTTATTTTAGATGGCCACGAATACATAAAAGATAAAAAAAAAAAAACTTTAACGTTGTTAAAAATAAAAACTGGAACGTTGTTATGATTAAAATGGGGAAGATGGTTCACTATGTTAGATAAGTTAGTAATGTTTTCAGTCAAATATAAGAAACACAAAGTTACCAAAAGAGATAGAAAATTACATTTTGTGAGTGACCATTTCAGCTTGTAAGGAAATGAAAGAAATACCAACCTTGTTGTTATGATGTTTGAAAATAAACAGATCTACACACATCAAAAAAAAAAAAAAAAAAAAAAAAAAAAAAAAAAAAAAAAAAAAAAAAAAAAAAAACAGAAACAACAAAAAACAACAACAACAAAAGGCATTCGAATAGATAAACATAATACGTCTTTAAGCTTAACACTTTCATATCCTTTGACCTCTATGACTTATTTCAGATAAGATTTCTGATATAATTATCTGAGCAGGCGTTTATGGAAAGCGTTATGTAAGAAGAATAAGAAAAAATAAAGAAAAATGAATCTGTTCTTTTTGTCATTAACTACCTTATTTATAAACGATCACTGATACTAATGCATGTTAACCTTTTGTTCCTTGAACAATCTATTGAACACCGGACTGTTTTGGTTGTTTTATATTATAAACTTATTTATTTTATTTCTTACACCGATGAGGAAACATGTTTTTGCAACCTATATTAATCCTGTTTGATTATTGCTTCCTGCTTTTAAACTAGTACTCGCGACGGAAGTGTTGAAAATGTCTGGAGAACGTTGCTTGTGGTGAGATTCAAAGCATCCTTCGGAGTCCGACGCTCTTAACTCTTGTCCACTCCGTTTCCTATGAACTACTTCTTAGTTAACAGTATACATGAAAGGGGCTTTGTTAATATTTCAAAAATTTGTAGAGAATAGAAAGAGAGAGCTCAGTGTGCAAGAACCATAACTCGTGTAGCATCTATTTGAAATGATAATCATTTATTATGTTCTAAATTGCTGGTTTGTTTGTTATAACACAGAAAGATATTAAGGGTATTCTTACATATTGCTTATAGTGATACAGGACTTCAAGGGGGAATGCGTGGTCTAAGAACCATTATTCTACTTTGCCACCGTTCTCGAATTATGTCCCTTGATAATATTAGTATAGGAATGTCCAAAACAGAACTCAAAAACTACTGAAGGGATAACTACACACTCGCCGGGAACATTGAACAAATGTGCAATACGCAAGAACCATGACTCTGTCTGCTCAATTTTGATTTATCTCCCATTGTTGTTCTGTAAATGTTTGTCTTTACATAACTTGAATACTATAAAAAGGAATTTTGACATTTTTTACAAACCGGTAGGAAACCTAAAGAAGAAACACAGTGTGCAAGGATCATAATTCTTTCTTTTATTTTGAGTGATTTTTCTTTATTATTTTCTTAATGCTTGTTTGCGTGTTATAAGTTCAAAACTTATAAATTGAATTCATTCATATTGCATACAGTGACAGGAAACCTGGAGGAGGAATGTATTGACTAAAACCCATAACTCTAAATTGCTCCCGCTATCGAATCATGTCCCGTGATAATATTGTTATAAGAATGTCCAACAACACAATGAAGAATGATAGGGAATATCGATCAAAGAGAAACCACAAGTGAGCAAGAACCATAACTCTGTATTGCATTTTAGCTCATTTGAGTATACGTTCAAGGTGAAAATTGTACTATCGGAAATTGTATCGTGTTCTGCGTGGAAATCATTAAAAATATCATGTAAGCATTGTCCAAATAAATTTGTAATTTCCGCTGTGGTCATATCTATTTTTCGCATACTTTTGAGCTGTGAAATTTACTGAATATTAAGTGAACGACTTTGAATATGTTCTTTTTCTTGTCTCTGGTGTTCCATCAATAATAAAGTGTTATAAAATGACAAAAATCTTCACGAATAAGAAATTTGGTAGATCATTCCTTCAAGTCAATTGTTCTTCTACAGTCATAACAATGCCTAGGGGAACCAGGAAACTATTTGGAAAGGAAATGTAATTTTACCCTTAAACATGCTTGACCTAAGGGCAGTGGTCGATGATTAATACAGGAAGCTGTCATCGAGCGGGATGACTACAAATTGCAAGACTGAGAGGTTAATACAGGAAGTCGTCATCGAGCGGGATGACTACTAATTGCAAGACTGAGGGGTTAATACAGGAAGTCGTCATCGAGCGGGATGACTACTAATTGCAAGACTGAGGGGTTAATACAGGAAGTCGTCATCGAGCGGGATGACTATTATTTGCAAGACTGAGGGGTTAATACAGGAAGCAATAATCCATCATGATTAATTAAAATAACAAAACTGGGTCGCTAATCTAGGAAGCAGTCACAGAGCAGAATTTAATATAAAGTTCAAGAACTGAGGGGTTAATACAGAAAGAAGTCATCCAGCTGAATCAATATAAATTCCAAGATCTATCTAGGAATCTGTCTTCGAGTGGGATAAATATAAATAGAAAAAGCTGAAGCGTAAATCACGGAAGCAGTCATTAAGCGGGATCAATATGAATTGCAAGGACTTTACTTGGAGATATTCCAGGAAGCAGTCATTCAGTTGGATCAATATAAATTCCATGATCTTCACAGAGGGTTTAATCTGGGAATTAGTCATCAAGATCGTTACTGAGAGGTAATCCAGGAAGCAGTCATCCAGCTGGATCAATATAAATTCCATAATATTCACAGTTATCTAATCTAGGAATCAGTTATCCAGCGGTATAGATATAAAAAGTAAAAAACTGAGGCGTTATTCCAGGAAGCAGTCATGAAACGGGATCAATATGCATCGCAAGATCTTTACTGGGAGTTAATCCAGGAAGCAGTCATTCAGCATGATCAATATAGATTCCAAGATATTCATAGCTGGTTTAATCAAGGAGTCAGTCATCCAACGGAATAAACATAACAAAACTTTAGATATAAATCTAGGAAGCAGTCATGAAGCGGGATCAATACAAATTACAACAACTGAAGCATTTATCCAGGAAGCAGTCATCTAGCTGGATCAATATAAATGGTAAGAACCGATGGGTTATTCAAGGAAGCAGTCATGGAGCGGGATCAATATAAATTACAAAAAATGAGATGTAAACTCCTCGGGAAACATTCGTCGAGCGGTGTGATCAATATAATTTGCAATAATAACTGATGTAAAATAAATTTCTTTTAGCTAAACGTGTCAGATAACAATTTTAAATGGTAAAAATTGACTGTTACGAAATACAGATTAACGCTGGCGGTGTTCCTTTACAAGAAGACTCTGGTATTGATCATCCAGTTTGTTACTTTTCTAAGAAATGTAACGAACATCAGAGAAATTATTCTACCATTGGAAAAGAAAAAGAATGTCTGACTATAGTTATTGCTTTGCAGTATTCTGAAGTTGATGTTTCTTCTTCACAAGGCTCCGATTATGTTCAGTGATCACAAACCTTTGAAATTAAATCACAAAATGAAGAACAAAACTCAGACATTTTTACAAGAGCATAATCTAGATATCAGGCATATTAAAGGCAAAGACAATACCTATAATGTAAAATATCTGATTGAGAATAATCATTTCGCCGTTTGGTTAAGAACGTTTAAGTTTAATTTGTAATGTACATTGTTGATTTGATTTGATAATGATTAGTAATGATTATGCTTTGCCTTGAAAAGTAGATTTATGTCTCTGTTTGTATGTTACTGGTAGATAAAAGAAAGTTTATAAAGTTTATCAAAAACAACATCCATAAAACCGAGTGATATTCAATATAAAAACCCATTTAACATATTCATTTATTCAGTGACTGAAATAAGAACTTAGATAGTCTTAAGTGATATTCAGCATAAGGACATTATGATCTTTAGTAATTCATCAGGTAATTAGAATAAATGCTTAAATCATTAGAAGTGATACTCAATATGAACTTATTGAATATGATCATTTTCTTTAATGGGGAGGGGGTGTTACCTAAACTTACTTTAATTTCTAATTGTAACATGGGTGTTCCTATTCTATTTTTAAACTTCTGTATTGGTTTTTCCAGCATATCTTCAAGGTCAAGTTGTTTACATGGTGGGGAACGTAGTAAAATTTACATATATATTCTAAAATGGGAATTATTTAAAAATATCTAGAACATTCTTAGAGCACATAAAAAGATGACACTGAGACACATAATGGTAGAAGTTGTGACTTTGAATGTAAATGTATATTTGTTAGAGTTTAAAACTTGCTGGAGATTAACTGGCTGGATTAACATTCATGGACATTATCAACACCTTTGTAATATATTTACAGCTGGATTAATATTTCAATTTAAAAATGACGTTTTAAATGGAGATAATGACAATAGGTTATTTTGAATTAAAAATCACATTGTAGGACATTATTGTTTCATTGTTTAAATTTTGTTGTTAAACTAAATTTAATTTTTATTAAATCAAAGTACTTCAGGTTTGGTAAACTGTGTGGTGATTACTTCTTTCCTTTACTTGTAACAAGGTCGTAGGTTAAACAAGTCGGTGTGAAAATACGTGTATTTTTTGGAAACAAATTTCTACCATTTTTGCCCAATATTTGTTAGCTTATCTGAGCACAATATGCATAGGGCGAGCTTTTTGCTTTTTATGTCCATCGTCAGCTTTTTCTGTACACATCTCCATCTAAACCTCTAGAGCAAAATTAAATAAACTTGTACTGGGATGTCCTTTGCATTCAGCTCTTCCAAAGTTGTTCAAATAATTACAGTACAGTCTCTGGTTCTCTGGTTTTATCTTTAAGGTTATTAAGTATAATTAACTCTAACTCGATTTCTTTCATTTTTCATCAATTACATTTTGCACAAACATACATGTACAAGCAAAAATATATACAACAGTCAAAAATACTTTCTTCTTATGCAGTTCAAAGAAAAGCAAACATTTTTATTCCGAAGGTGCTTGACTCAAAACTACCCACTAATCCGGTTATGCAAGAGTTACATCCCTTATCTTGAATAATTTTGGATTGATCCCCTTTGGATTAATCCTTAAATGCTTGTAATTCTAGGAAAAAATCAGACTTAAATACTGAGTTGGTAGAATTAGATGAAGATAATTTTTTCAGTTATTTTCTCCATTATTTATTTACTCACTGAAAGAAGATGGGAAAACATATAAGAACTGAACACCGTTTTATTTATTAGAAATACCTAGCAGTGTGTAAATGAAATATTACGGCTCTTCACTGTTTCTGAACCTTTCATCGAGTTTGACCTTGTTTTTTAAAAAAAAAACAGCAAAGAACTTGTTGGCATCAATTATAATAATATCACTTATCTGGAATTTTTTACACAAGTAACTGTAAAAGTTGGAATTCATTAAAAAGCATAAAAGTGAAGATGTTCTTGCAATTTTCTTTCCTGCCATAGCTTTTCAAGCAAAAAGCAAACATTCTTTTAGCTTTGATTGTATAGTAGCAGAAACATTCTTGATATTTGTAATGAAACAAATTTAAGTCATTTTCGAATGGCAAAACATGTCAATATAGTATTATATGAATATTTAGATCGAAATCTGTGAGTTCAGACACTTTTAAATAAAAAGAAAAACAATTTAATGTAAGTCTGAAATAAATAAAGTGGGAATTATCATATTTACTGTCATACAAGAACAAAGCCTGAAAAGAAACCATGTCTTTACAGATACAATCTGTTAATCGCGCTATTTTTATAGAAACAATATAGATGTATTTTGATAATAAATTGTCGAAAGGTTATCAAATATATGATAATTTCAAATATACAATTCAACACTGATAATGAATCAATTCACGTTTCGTAAATAATGTTGCATTGTAGCCAACAGATGTAATGAAGCTGGATTTACAACCAAGATGCATTTATAAAATATACAGATACAAAGCTAAACAGTAAAATAGTTTGCAAGATAATGCAAATCTTTGTAACAAAGTTTATCCTTGATTAAAAATATTTTTGTTTAGTTCATTATTAGGTGCCAGTAACAACAATGTCTGTTTGGCAAAATATCTAAAATATGTAAATATGTAGAGGTTTATCACAAAAAAAACAACAACAAAAAACAACAACATAAAAACAACAACAACAAATGCAAGTCACAGAGTTACCACTTAACAACAATATATATCAAAGATAAAAAAATTATTATATATGTAAACTAAGCTTGTGGTAATCTGAAAAATATTCCCACAAAAATGAGGATCTACAATGTTGTCTAGCGGTGGGTCAGAAATGTAACAATGATCATAATTTGTACAACCTGTTCCCGGGGGGAATGCACCACCACCGGTCAACTATTAAAAGCCAAATAAACATTATTATATACTAGTAATTGCATATGCAAATATTGCATAGACCATTTTATGACAATGCTTATTTTCCGACATGAACGAGATCGTTGAAAGATGAAAATGAAAATATCTCCTAGGTTAAGGGTAACCAACCTGTGGTACAAGTTTGTGTACAAATGGTAGCAAATCATGCCCTGACATTTTCAAGGAACTTTTGAATTTTATTAGACCAAGAGACTACAAAGCTTAAATTCATGTTTCACCGACGTAGATACCTGCTAGTTAAAATAATCCAACGTTCACAGATATTGGATAGTTTTGTTCGGGGCAAAGTCCGAACACTGTGAATTGAGATATTGGAAACTTAAAAGAAAGTATTTCAAATAATTTTGACTAAGATAACTGCAAATTAATTTTCCATAGTTTTATTATTAAAATATCGGAGTGTAAATGTTTGTTTGTAGTAAAGCAGAACATACTAAAATTAGTTAAACTTTCTAGGTTTTACCTGAATTTGGTGAACAAATACTGGTGCCCGAGGGACTAGACACCAGAAGCGTCCGTACAGTTATTGTGTAAATAATGATGTTTAAATAAACATTCATCAGTTTTGAAAATAAATAAAAATTTACATAATTTCAATTTGAAACGAATGTATTTAATATTTATGAACTGATAGAAAAGGGTTTTTTCCGGTAACCATATGTGTGTACTACCATTGGTTGTTACCCCACCCATCTCGAAGCTTGTTCTTTTCAGTAATATTAATCCTGTGTGTAAATGTTAGAAATAGGTGTCCACAGTTTCCTGAATGGTGGGTGAATAGCAGGTTCACACTTGGAACTGGGCAGTGGCGGCTGCCATTGCCCGTTCACACAAGTGGCGCCACCTGGCCCACTTATTCTGTAGCCCGGATCACAGTCATACTCAAGCCTGTCACCGTGCCGTATTGTACTTATGTATGGTTTGAAATGAAACCGTCTTGTCAGACTCTTTTTGAAAACACTTCCATGGGCGATGGTACCAGGATTCGGGCAGTAAACTTTCATGAAAATGAGACACATAATATATGTATTTCTTTACATTTTTATATGCATACGTAACATTTTCTCATAATTTTTAAAACATTCAGATCTACATGCTAGGATAAAGAGTATATCGAATGTTCAGATATAGACTTTTCTCATTTAGATATGTAAAGATTCAAGCGAAACAGACCTCACAAGTATTCTAATTAATCTTCAGGTAGTAAAGATATAACTAAATTCTTAAAGGTAATAACTAATAAGTAATCCTATCCTAGAAACGGAATAGAATTTGTAAAATGCAAAGTTAGAAATTCTAGCATTCTTCTAAAAAGTAAAGCAGTCTAAGAATCGTGAACGAGGAGCAGAGTGGTTAAGCCTTTAGATAATGTGAAATATTTCGGAATGACCAACCCCTAAAATCACCAGATTGAATACAGTTCGATTACTCACATTCCTCGCAGTGCGGTCTTCCACCTTGCCAGTCACCGAACTCACAAGTCAAGTATGTCCCGTTTGTCCCGGTTAGTTTGAATCCAGCGAAACATTTATATTTAGCCCTGAAGCCGTGCTCCTGGCCCATGTATATACGCATACCATTGTGCACATGCGGCGGAGGTGAAGGACACGGTGCTGAAAAGAGGTTATAACTTTTTACTTTGCATTTTTAAACATATACTATACGTTTAGCAAATATACAATGAAAAGACAGCAAAAACGTGATTAAAAGACAGCAAGTTAACTGCATTCTGTGATTCAGTCTCGGATACTAAAAGTTTCAATTTAGGGCCGACAGGTCAACGTGAAATCATGATTCACAAGGAGGTCAGAGTAGTTAATGCAGAGCTCATAGATTCGAAAATCATACCTGGCATGCATTCGGCTTTCGAGGACCAGGTGCCGTTATTACATTTCATGCTAGACGAGTCACGTGGTACAAGCCCACCTTTACACTGGAATTGAACAACGGTTCCGTGGTTCACATACGCAAGTTCCCGGCCGCCCACTAGTGTTGCATTCGGTATTGCTGGTACTTGGCACTGACCTAAAATAATAACAGACACTAGTGATTCAGTCGTTACTCCTCGGTCTCATTCATTTTTGTTTTTGGATCTAAATCATTTTCACTGTTTTATCATTTTCAGATTCTCTTGAAATACTTTGAGCATGGGATATCCACTGGCAACGCTTCTGTGCAACTTGCCAAATCGCTGTTGTGCCTCTTTGTTTTTTACGGACATGACACATTCTGTCCATGCAAACTGATTTTGCATTTCTGCTTGTATGATCTTAAAACTTCTATAACTGTCTTTACACAGTAAATTGTTGTTGGGAAACTTGGCCATATTTCTCTAATTACTTTGTTTCAAGCCATTATCCAGTTGCATCCATATTTATTGCAATAGTTTATAATGACTAGAAATTATGTTATAGATGATGAAGCAAAACGGTGTCGTCTGATAGGAATTTTACGAAGATCTTATTAAGGAATTATATAAAAGCACTTGTTAAGATTTTACATCGCACCTAGGCGCCAGAAAGCTCATGAATAATACACTTATTCCACTATCATGGACAATTGTACGATTTGCAAGCTTTCATTTCTTTAAATTGAAAGAGGTCAATGTGTATCTTGCCTATTACAACGACTTTCACAATAAATGACGCCCAGTTGCAGTAAGAACAGTTTTAGTAAAAACGTGTATGCGCAGGTATTGCGCAGACAGCTGTAGGAAACGGAACATACCCCAGCATATTGGTGGCTTAGTTAGACCATTCTCCTGTTTCCAAACACTGCGTCTGAAAGGTGTCCCCATCAAACGACGTCCGAGTATTGCAGCTGAAACAAGAGCACCGCTGGACGGAATATTATATGCCCGAAAGGTGTTTTTTTCTAAGTATGATGCATTTGTGATATAAGGGAGGAAACATTTTAATTTTAGAGTTTTATAGATCTTTATCATATCTGCATTTTAGGTTTTATAATTTGTATAAATGTCAGTCTTTCAGAAGTTATGATAGTCATGCTGTGATGCATAGTTATCAAGTTATAGTGCAGAAATATTGATTGTTTAGTTGACTGTCACCTTGACCTTTTATGGACTTACCCCGAAACGTATAGGGGTCATGTAATCAATGATGGCAATCATCCTAAGAAGTTTGAAGTATGTATGGGAAGTATTGCTAAATTATACAGCAGAAATGCTTTTCAGTGTTTAGGTCATTGTGACCTTGACATCTGACCCACTGATCCTATGATGTACGGGGGTCATTTTCTAAATATAATCAACCATCATATGAAGTTTGAAGTCTGTATGACAAATGGTTATAAAGTCTACTGCGGAAATAGTTTTCAGTGCTTAGGTCACTGTGGCCTTGACCTTTCAATTATTGATTCCAAAATCAATAAGAGTCATTAACTTTATGTGTGCAACCATTAAATGAATTTTGAAGTCTCTATGGCATATGGTTGTCGAGTTACAGAGTGTAAATGATTCTAAACATTTAGGTCACTGTGACCTTGGCCTCTGACATACTGACCCTAAAATGTATAGAGGGCATCCACTCATTGTGTGCAATCATGATATAAGTCTGTATAACAAATGATTGTCAAGTAACATGGCGGAAATTGTTTTCAATATTAAGGTCTACGGGACCTTGACCTTTGAGCTGCTGACTCCAAAATCAATAGGGGTCATCCACTCAATGTGGGCAATAATCATATGAAGGTAAATGACTGTAGGCCACTGAGTGCTAAAGTTATCCTCCAGAAACCAAATTGTTAACGGACGGACGGAACGCCCAGGACCATAACTTAATATGCCCCTTCGGGCATATAAAAAGATACAATAAAATCTGGAAACGAAGTTTCATGAAGTTTCTGCTTTTTTCTGACAATACTTGAACATATGAGCTCATATTCTTAGAAAATTTAGTAGATCTATTAAGACATAGGTTGAATATTTTACGCCGTCGAGTTCTGGAAAATTGCTTTGCCTTTAAAGCAGTCATCATTTTTTGGGTTAAAGATCCAAATTTGTTAACAAAAGTGAAAGATACTAAAATAATAAAATAGAAATACTGCAACTATTCTTCTAACTAGCAACAAATTTTATAAACAGACATTAAGCATTTGTTACGTTTGTAATAAATTTAGATTTGATAAGTGTCTAGTGACTACCAAAGTGGCCGTTGCTTATTCGCATTTTGTTGATGTATCATCAAGTAAATGAGTCCATGGATGTTTTCTACAGATTTGTAGACATGGGATTGTCTAGCTGTTTGAATAATGTGAATGCTTGTTAGAAGCTTAGGTGTAACAGTTATGTAATTCGCTGTTATTTCAGTATCTTTTATAATTGTAAGTGAAATTAGGCTTTTAAAGTTTGAACGCTGACCCCCACCCCCCGGTATAGCTGATAAGAGCTGTATACCTGAAGAAAATCGTGGATCCTACGGTAGTCTTATGTCCTATAAGGTAACCGTTATAGAAAGGTCCGGGCCAACCACAGTTGATTTCTGAAAGAAGAAGACTTTAGTACATGAACAATTTAAAATAAAAACTAGTAAAAAAAAACCCCAACAAATCATGTACATGTGTTTCACGAGGGTCAAATAACTTAAATCAATAACGAATAGCCTAAAACAACAACAGCAACAACAAAAACACTTTGTAAAGCTGTCGAGAAGTATTTAATATTTCTTCAGAACAAAACCTGACAAAACATATTTGGACAAACGCCATTTTATAATATTTTTGTAGTAATGTTAAGGATTTTTTCTTCATCATATAAAAATCTATCGCTAACTTCTAACATGAGCGCGTGCAGATTGAGTTTTGCTTTTATTAGACGCTTTACTGTAACTACAAACCATGGACCTAACACCAGTACAAAATGTCCTGTAGTTCTATAGTTAAACATAAGAACCTTGATAACCTTCACATTTGGCTGCCTGTCCACTCCAAGTCCGGTCAGCCTGACAACGCCTTTCTGGTGATCCTATGACCTTGTAGCCGTCGTCACATTCGAATCTAATGACCGTACCGTAACCCGTTCCGTCCCCGTACATATGACCGTATACCGGAGCAAAAAGCTGTGGACAAGTTACCGCTGAAACGCAAAAGAAGATAAACAATGGGTGTGTTATAGATTAAATGTAAGGTAAGGGGAATAGACAGATGGCATATACAAAATGTTTATTTAAGTTTACTTAAACTTGACCATTAAACGTAGCTTTCAACCGTTTGCGCTTCTTAATTAAGCTGGTATTTAAACAACAGTCCTTTTAAATCTACAATGCATCAGGTATGCCAACGTATCAATTACAACAACTTCTACCACGGTCTTTTAAGTCTTGGAACTAGACATCGACATACTGTCAACGAACTGTTCTTCCTTGCCATAGACAACATTGCATTGGCAACAAAAGCAGTATTACTCTTAAACAAATACAACTTCTTAGAAAAATTACAGAAACTAAAACATTTACTCAGGACCAGTTCAATAAACGTATTTATCTTTAAGTTATTTTTAGTTTGTTTAAGAAAACATTTATCTTTCAGTTTTTGTTTAAGGATTCTTTACCTGAAGAACACGTTAGATAGTCATGCTTCCTAAGAAAGGTTGATATATATTTAACTTACGCTCGCAAGTTGGGTTAATTCCGCTCCAAATACCATTATCCTGGCAAGTTCTGTATTCTGCACCAATAAGCTCGAACCCGTCGTGGCAGTAATAGTTAACCTTATTTGGGTAGGTGAACGCGTAGCCAGTCCGCCATCCGTTGTCAATATCTCCAGGAAAACCACAGCTCCGTGCTGGAAAGGAAAGAACTCTAAATAAAATTCCTGTAAACACGTGTACTTTTAAAACAACAACAACAACAACCAGAATAAAAGGATGTTGCACAACTTCATTCAAATATAAAATATTTCTATTTTCTCTTCTTTATGCCGCAGAGTATAAAGATGTAACACGAAACTCGTGTCATAATTATTTGAAAGCCACTTAATTAAAATCAGTAGTGATATTTCAACAGATTTGTATTCAACACAGGCATTCTCAGAATTAAATATCTTTCTACAATCTTATATAACTTTAATTAAAATAACTGAACAAATTGGATCAAATCCTTACGGGAGCATAACAGTGTTAGACCAATCCATTTGCCATCCCCACTGCACATGGCACGTGGCTGTCCACCCGCGTAGTAACCAAAGGCGCACGAGTACAGCAGTTGCTGACCGGAAGGGAACATTTGTTGGGAAGGATCACCATCGTGTTGCGCATGCTCAATATCTGGAGGTGCTCCGCAGGTAACTAGACCAGGAAAAAAGATTAGAAATAAAAATCTTTTTATGTCTTAATTATCTTTGCTATAGAAACATATCATTCAAATAACGTTATGCAAATGGTCTTTTATTTTATTGCTCATGATTGATACATGTCTAAAAAAGTTTTACTGGTTGTTGTTGTTGTTGTTGCTTCTGCTACTCTTTGTGATAATTTAAAAAATGACTTTAGACATACAGTAGCAGAAACATCAAAAAAGTATACTCTAAATTCATCTTCACTTATGACTCAAATACACATTTGCCATTGCTACTATTATTATTTCGACTCCCATAATAACACTTGAAAATGTAATTGTTCAAAGCTAAAGTTATTTTAGTTTCTTTTAGAATGCCACAGGTAAAGAAAAAAGAAAAAAAAGTTAATTCAAAACTTCCCTAAAAACCAGTGGCGTGAACTAGGTTAACTTGGATTAGATTTGAAGTTCTGGAATTTTCTAATCTAGATTTCGGCATTTTTAAAATTGGGCGTCAATTAAATGTCAAACACTAAAACTGATATTGTTGGGTGATGTTAAAAAGATTCTACTATTTGAACTGAGAAATTGAATACGTCTACAAATTTGTACTGAGAAACAGAGTTGTTATATCACTAAACATAAAGGGAAGTAATTCAACAAATCCCTACCTGCTTCGCAGCTAGGTGGCACGCCCTCCCATCTTCCCTCACTTTCGCACTTTCTCTCTTCCCGTCCAGCCAGAAAGAAGCCCCGTTTACAATGGTAGCGGGCTTTGCTGCCAACAGTGTTAGAAAGGTCCTGCTCAACCCAGCCATTCTGTATGTCGTCAAGTCTCGGGCACCCAGCATCTAAAAACGGCCAGTTAACGTTATCTCGAACAAAGCATCTTGTACTTATATTATGAATTAGGAATAAATTGAGGTACAGCTACTGAGAAAAATTAACATCAGAGTTTTGATAACGTCAAAATTTAGACTATTTCGATTATACTTTTGAATTATGAAGGTTCTGAATGAAAAAAATGTAATAAGTTACCTGTACACATACATACACATTTTGAGGCGCTGTGACACCGCCCAACTTCAAAAAATATTTATATAAGAAGAAGTCGTATATTCACTTTCATTAGAAAAAATCCTAAAGATAAAACTGTTATAACGTTTATTGACAACTGTAAAACTTTGATACAGAATAAGGGAGAGATACACATTCGATGAAATTTAAAAAAAAATGTATGTAATATTATTTAACAGGAATGCCGTTTTCGTCCTTTTTGTCCATAAAATTTGTATTCCATATTAATAAATCCATTTTAAAATTAGTAAGATAATTTTAAGTTATTTTGCATACCAGCAAAAAATCTTAACATTTAGAATGATATAATGCATAGTAAATTATGATTACACCATGAAAATGGCTGTTAAATTAAAAACCGAGAACAAACCGGAAACAAATTATTTGAAGCGGGAGATAATATTGTTAAAAAGCGTAAAACCTTTAAATCAAACAGAAAATGAGATTATTTAAGGACAGTGTTGCAAACAAGCTAAAAAATGTTTCACAGGCGAATGATACCAAAAGAGTGTTTGGTATCGCGTTGGGAATATTTGTGTCTCTTGATTGTGCAATGCTCAAATCCAGGATTTTTTGTACAATTTAGAAGAACCCAAACGAACAGACAGATTGTAATGATGAGTGCTCAACATTTGTGTTGCTGTTGAAAATTTCCCGTTTCATTGCCATTTGAATCTGAATGCTTCCAGTGAATGTTCAAACATTCATTATGAAGTGATCTCAGCCATGCAGGTTATGAAACTATTGTATAGTACTAAATTGTAAGTAGTTAAACTGTTATATCACAGTGATATGCAAAAACTAGCCTGCATGAATGCGCACACAAAATCAGGTATTTTAGCTACGAACCAGAAGAAAGCAGCGCACTTACATTGATGATGTTAATGATAACGACGATGCTGTTGTTGATGATGGAACCGCGGCAAAAACAAAAATTATTATCTTAAAAAGCAAATTAAAAGATAATAAGCAGAAAGCGTGGTTATACCCTTACGTGAGCAGGTCATGTTTGGCCCCACCCATCCTGTTATGCCACCGCCCACACACCACGCCCGCACGACGGCATCCCTGCTGAGTGTAAAACCTGGTTTACACTTGTAGTGTAGCATCGTGCCAGGTGTGAACCGCTTCTGATCTGGTGCGCCGTCGTGCACTGCATTGTAAATATCCGGGGGCGAAGAGCACTCGATCTTTTCTGTAAAATATTTTTAATGCAGATTAATGACTGCTAAAGTCTAAATTCAAACATTTTAAACACTTTTCTGTACATAGTTGCGTAAAATATGAACCGATTTTAATGGACACTAAAATTGTGTTATGTAGATATCATCAGAGAACTATCAGGAAACCTGTCTCCGAAATTCTTGGAAAAATATTTGGGGAAAAAAAACAACAAAAAATAAACAAAAAAAAACAACTAAAAAAATTGAGGAGCTTTTGTGTTACATGTATATTTATTATGTAAAGGGTCGAGAAATAACATGTATACAATGGTCGCGGAGAAAGCAAAAATATGTTCAACCTACCAATCTAGTGCTTGTGATCAATTGTCGTTTGAGAGAATTTAAGATATATAAAAAATATGAAATAAAAAAGCAGACGAAAACAACGTTGAAGTGATCAGGGTGTAACTGGAACAGACATTCTTCGTATGTTTACAGCACACGATTCATAGTCATTGTCATGTATGTACACATACCAACATTATGATCGACAAAACACTGGGGTATGGACCCACTCCATGTCTCGTCACCTTGACAGACGCGGGCTTGGTCCCCGCGCAACTTGTACCCATCCTCGCAGTAATACTGGGCGATGGCGCCGAATCGGTTGTTAGGTCTGATCTCGACGCGTCCATGCGGAATATTGGCCAGCGGTTTACATTCCTGGTCTGAGAGAGAAATACAGATAAGTGCCACAAATACAATTACTTACAAGAATTGTACATATTACAAAAACGCATAAGAATAGCAGTGAAATAACTGAAGCCGATGAAAAGAAAATTTCATTGTCAGCAAATATAGAAACACCCGCCTAAAGAAAGAAAAAGATAATTTACAAAATTAAATGGTTCATAA
Organism: Cyclina sinensis; assembly: GCA_012932295.1. NCBI lineage: Eukaryota > Metazoa > Mollusca > Bivalvia > Venerida > Veneridae > Cyclina > Cyclina sinensis. The sequence goes on along the minus strand of JAAONU010000006.1, from coordinate 26,232,635 downwards.
AAAACAACAAAAAACTAAAGTTTAAATGACCTAAGTTATCTGTTATCAGGACATAAAAACCTCCTACTTAACAGGAAATACAGGAAGCGCGAGCACTCAAAGTAAGACATTAACGATTTTTAAATTTTGATTGAAATTAATCATACATTGATAAGCGGAGCCGGAGTAATATGGAACGCCAGATCTCTCTTATGTTCTGCATTGGTGTTTTGATGGGTAAATGAAAAACTGATCCATTATAATGTTAACACAGTCCATCATATTGATATTATATTCCATCATTATGCTATAAGATCCCAACATAATGGTACTTATTATAATGACTTAAGAAGTCATCATAATATTATATGAGCCTTACGTGCTGATATATCAACCTAACAAAAGGCTTTAAATGAACAAATGATAGCAATGGCGTTTCATAGTGTGACGTTGATCATCTCCTACAAATTATGTTTTACATTATTTTCTAATATAAATGGACTGGCTCTGATTTAAGAAGTACCTTTTATAGTTCAAATGGCTTTTAACTGCAAATTTATTGACTGAATTACGACCAGCTCAGACTAAGATAAAATCTTTTTGACATGCACACACATTATAACATACCCTGATCGGAAAAGCAGAATGCTTGTCGTTAACGGAGAAATAATCTAATATCGCCGTCTCAGGTGTTTCCGGTCATAGTAAATAGACATTACATGACCTCAAGACATTATTATCGCCGTTCCTGGACGGCGATATACACAATTAACAAGATTTGAACAGTTTTGCCTGTACACCGCCTGCCTTTAGCCAATCAAAGCAAAGCATTTCATATCACATGATAACAAAATGGACGTCAAAATTCTTCAGCAAGGGATGCGTAAATGGACTCGCCCAACCGCCATGTTTGTCGGGTTACTTATTCTTACAACTGAAAAATACCATCATCAATGTACGATCTCAGTACCAGTCTTCAGGCTCGTATAGGATAGATACAGGATAATCGCAATATTTTTTGCTACATGTCATTTTTAACTGAAGAATGTAGTCTAAATAAGAGTACGGTTTGTTTGTTTTTTCCAAATCTTGCACTTAAAGAAAACAATAAATGCTTGCTTCCGGGCGATTCTAATCAGGATACAAACTCCCCGCAGGGGTTACTTCCCCTGATTAGTACAGTAAAAGTAGCAATGCGTGACGTGACCGGTGCGAGGAGTTTGATCAGGATTTTTCCGTGTTTTATATATGCTTGATTAGGGTCAGGGCAATATTGTATTTTTTACCTTAAATTTATTCTGTTTAAATTGTACATATAATATTCTTATGGTACTGAAGAACTGTATCTAGCTTTTGTTAAGTATACATTTTTTAGTAATAAATAAAGTTAAAAAACTACGCAGATAGTCAATTAATTATGCGTAGACTGGTTTACAACAAAGCGATATTGACAAGGTTTTAATGCTGCAAATTTTAACATGATGTATAAAGATATTGGGATGTTTTCATAAAGAAACCATATCGTCCGCTTTCAAAAATAGTCCAGCTACAATAAAACTTACAATGTATATTTCATCTACTATATAATTTCTGTGTGAAAATTATCAAATATAACTTCGCTTTTCAGTGCAAAGCATGTTGTTAGATTATCAAATTAATGAATGAAAAACATAAAATACATTCATCTATAGATAAGACGAAATGCATGGCTGAACGGCGATTTCAAGCATTTTTGGAAATGCTAATACTTGTACTTACTCCGTTTGATGCAGCTCATTCCACAAATTCCATCGCATTCGCATTCTTTCTTGTTGGACCTACAATCCCTGTTATCCTCACAAGACTTTCGACATTGTCGGCCCGGGGGTAGGGGGTCTTGGCGTGTCTGGCATATGTCGTTAACCGCTGAAATGAAAACAAAAATACAGAACTATGTAGTATACCTGTATTTTATATTTTTTGTAACCGTCAAATCCACATGTGTAAATTATTCATACTGTTCTCATGTTGAACATGATTTCAAGTAAAGTTTCTGTCTGGGTGTCTGTCTATATACATGTACGAAATGATTTCCATGGAACGCCTTAGCAGTCTTACGTTAGCGGACAACAATCTTGTATATGTTAGTTCACAGTATTATTTATGCTATCTACGGGTTTTTTGTTGTATAGTAAAATTAAGAAAGGTAACGATTACATATGAAAAAAACTGAACGATAGCACATAACGGATATGGCGGTCCATAGCCTTTGCAGAACTGAGAGTCAATATCTTAGGATTTTGAACGTACGAACATTTAGAAGAAATGCTAACAAAGCCCTGTTGACTGTTAAAACATTTATAGACGACTGGAAAAAGAAAAAGAGACTACGCTCAGTATTGCATATCGAATCAGTTAAAACATACAAAAGGTCTTAAAGAAGAAAAAAATTGAAGCAAACTCATGTCTCTGCTATCCATTTAATTTGCGTGAAAATTGACGTTGATGGCCGGGAATTCATATTCATTTATGTGAACATTTATTGGTGTAATGCGTCAAGTGGATGTCGTAAAAGCAATGAATCACCCATATTTTCTCTGAAATTCTAGGAGCTCTGTAATGAAACTCACGATTCCAAACATGTTTTGAGAAATTTACGTTGTTTATCTATTCTATATGTAAAACGTTACATAAAAAAAAAACGAAATGAGAAAAGATGAGAACATTATAGCTGGAAAAATATTTTACGAGAGTTTACATTTTTTCCCTCTTTTGACAGGCGAATTTAACACGATATTATACCATATCAATGAAATTAAGTCAATATGAATTCTACAATTTTGTGTTTTTTCTTTTCCCCACAAGTAATGCAAAAGTTTTGCTGAGAACACCGTTCACTGTGTAGATGGAAATAAGGCCGTTCCTTTCAGTTCGTCATTACATGTTTTACAATGCAAACTCTTGCACTACTCTCTTTAACATTGGTTGAAGCTGTGTATTTAACGCCAACGCATTAACACTGACCTTGGACGTTCGTAAAACTCGGAAGATATGTCTTGCAAAATATTACATTAAGGCACTGTGACCTATATACATTTACAAAAAAGTTGAAGTTTTTAGACACTTCCCCACTTCTAAATGATTTGAAATTGCAACTTGTTCTTTATATTCTTTATGGAATTTTGAAAGAAAAACACCTTACAGGACACGAATGCTGACCAGACGAGAACTGATCAATATCAATAATTGGGATTTCCGCAAATGTTCACAGGAATGTTTACTCCAGGCATTAATGTTTACAGACCTTAAATTTTCCCAATTAAAAATAGTTTGTCAAAGACGATTGCACATTTCATGATATTAAAGAAACAGTCATGAGCGGAAGAAAGTGTAATATGAAATGCAACTTTTTAAACTGACCCCCCATCTCCAAGATACATCATTTCTCCCAATGACAGACAGACGGACAGGCAAAGTTATTTCAATCATAAAGGCTTAAACGCCTATGATGGCATTACAAAACATTTATACATTATGACCTACAGAATTTAACACAATATAATCAACACAATATCTGACACATAATGAAACTAGATGTTTTTGTACAAAGGCATGTCTCCCCCAGCGCATCATTGAAACAGGGGCATAGAAGAGATGACAGAGGTTGGCTAGTGGGGGTGGGGGAAAGAGAGCCAAACTCAATAGACTTCTTCTACTGAACAAGGACAATCATACTATTAAGTTTGAAGACTCTGGGTCAAAGAGAACTCTAGTAATTGAGCTGAAACCATCTTCGTATTGAAGGTCACTGTGACCTTGAACTTTCATCAGTTGACCCTAAAAACAGTGGTTTCTTCTACTCAGCAAGGACAATCGTCCTATGAAGTTTGAAGACTGGGTTGAATAGAAATCAAGTTATTGAGCAGAAACCAATTTTAAGTTAAAGATCACTGTGACCTTGACTGTTGACAAGCTAACCCCAAAATAAATAGGCCTATTTTACTAATTAAGGACAATCATCCTATGAAGCTTGAAGGCTCCTGGTCATACTGAACCCAAGTTATTGAGCGGAAACCAGTTTCAAGATAAAGATCACTGTGACCTCAAACTCTGACCAGTTGACCCCAGAATCAAAAGGCCTTTTTTACTCATTAAGGACAATCATAATATGACGTGTCAAGACTCTCTGCCAAATGGTACTCCACTCATTGAGCGGAAACCATTTTTTTACATATAAGGTCACTGTGACCTTGACCTTTGATCGGCTGACTCCAAGATCAAAAAGCCTCTGTATAGCTCAACAAGGACAGCCATTCTATGAAGTTTGAAGATACTAGGTCAAATAGAATTCTTGTAATTTTTATTTTCACAGTTAAGATCACTGTGAGCTTGACCTTTGACCTACATAGCAACAAAACAATAGCTATCTGTAATTCAATAAGGACAATCATCCTATGAAGTTTGAAGACTCTAGGTCAAAAGGTACTCTAGTTATCGAACGGAAACGAAGTGTAACAGACGAATAGACGGACAGACGGACTGGGCAAAAACAATATGTCTCCCACAGAAGGGGGTGGGGTTGACATAATTAAAATAAACTTAAAACACATGTATAATAGTTTTTTACAAAACAAACGAAAACATAAGAAATACAAAATGAACAAAAATATATTTCCAGAAAAAAGGCCCCGTCATCAGGTTTACACACCCCTCCTTAACCTCTCTTATTTAGACAGCTAAAGCGCGTCTAACAGATAATTATTGTTCTCCAAACAATGATTATTGCAATATTTATACGACAACACTATAAATAATCATTATAAGAAAAACAGATATACCTTTTGATAGCCCGAAAACCTGTACTGAGAACTAAATTATTAATAATATATGCGGTATTTCGTTTGCTTGCAAACGTCATATTTGACAACCTGTTCTAAAAAAGAACAATCTTGGTAATACTCCGTTTTCAAAGTATACTGATTGTGATCGTAATTCTTCCTGAGTCAAAACTATTTGGACACCCTTTTATAATAAATTCTGATACACAGATCGCTACAAAATATCTCAGTCACAAGAAATGTATCACAAACGACCATCTGGGTCCAGTGTCTATATAAAGTAAATGATTTTTGTTTTTGAGAAAGAAATCAACAACAGCAACAACAACAACTAATTAAATTTCAGTATTTCCAAAGAAATGGCGCTCATTCACATACACATACTCACGAGATAGTGTTTTTTCCTGAATTATTGGGAACTTAACTAAGAAGGATAACAAAAAAAATTTGAAGGTCATGAGTTCAAATGCCGTTTCCAACGTTAATTTAACTTCCGTTTTCACGCCGTATAGAAGCATTAAATTACGTTTTTGAAATGGTATTTTATCTTAACTTTTCATTTTAAAGCAAACGTTAGCGGGTTAGTTAATTTAAATGTACAAAAGTCTTTTTTTAAACTGGTTTTATATTTATGACTCGTGCCAGTAAAAGTGGTATACCTTTTTTGGAGTATGTAACTTACTTGTAAGAAACCTTTTTACATCATCGTTATCTTAAAAAAAAACTATTTTACTAATCTTCAATTCTAAAAAGCATATATCTTCGCATACTGCAACGATAGACAAAAAGGTTTAAAAAATGACCGGAATTAACAAAACCAGTATACTTTACTGAAAATTCTCAATGTTATATTTTCAGTTTGATAGCTGCATATGGTGCATGTCAGAAACTGCTCTCATGAGGGAGAAAGATCAAATGCAGTTCCTCTTGAGTAGCAACTGTAAATTCTTTGAAACATAGTGACTCTCATGTTTTGTTAACTAATCATGCATTGATTAATGATACATAAATGCCCTAGAAACTATTTATAATTTCCGGGAATTGTATTATATAACATTTTGTTTGCATTTATAATTTTATATGTATGTCAGTTATATATGTTTTATATTTGATTATTTAAATTATATATGTTTTTTTAATATTAAAGATATTTAAGATTTCTTCCAATATAGTAGAAACCTAATTATAATATTTTAAGAATTTCTAGTTTTCTAAATTGTTACGCTGGCTGTGTCTTACTTTCACATATAACTGGTATTGAAAGAGTACTTTGGCAATGGATAATAATAAATCAGGTGATGTTTGTTTCAATTTTCAGAAGAATAAGTTCAGTCAGGTGTTGTTTTTATAAATTTGTTGAAGCACTTTAATCAAACTTGACAGTAATTGCATGCTCTGTGACAAGTATTTAGGATGCTGAACAAACATCACGTTAAAGGATAGACGCAACCGATAATTTTATTGGCTTTTCAAAAGTTAAAAGAATTGCAAAATCGAATATTATTAGTTGTTTTAAACGCCCGTAATCTGTCAAAGACATCATGTAATTTTCATGTATACTCCAGACTCGTGGTGAAGAACTCCGTTTAGGATAGATAAGTTTAGGAATCATTAAGAAAAAAAAGATTTAAGTTTAATATTTGTTTCTGCACATTTGTACAAAATTAAATTTTTTACTTTTAAACAAGGAAATGAGATCAAAATACACATTACACGATTACGTTGTTTCGTTATCTCTTTCGACTTTGGGATGGACACAGAGTAAATTGTATTAGTCAGTCGAATGGGTCAGTTGCAATCAGGGCGACCTCCTGATTGATTGACTATGTTAAATCTATAATCATTTGTATTTCAGCTCCAGTATCACAAGTCTTTCTGTGTGAGTAAATGCTTGAAATAATATTTTGTCCAATTACAAAATCGCATTGCAGCTTTTTCAAACTTTAACTGTGTACCGGTATTTTTTGTCAACAAGCAGCAAACCGACAGATCACTAAATCTATCGATTTTGATCATTGCAAGAAATATAATTCCAAGCAGATTAATAGTGGCAGCCGCGATAACAGAATTATATCATTAAAATATATATCAGGTTAAAATGACTATATCAGAAAATACCATCGCTGTTTGTTTTTAACTCATCCTGTTAAGGCATTTCAAATTTTTGTACTGCTAAATACATGTAGCGAGACAAAAGACTTTTTGGACTGATGTAACTTTATCTAGATATGTATTTTAGCCAGAGTGAAATTACTAAAGTTGTTGTAAAGGCATTGGATGCAGCATGATATTATTCAATTTACAGAACTAACCGGGCAGAGCGGACCGGAGCAAAGCAGAGGAGAACATAACAAAACATAGTAGAACTGATCAGAACGGAACAGAAATGTTTGCATGGTTGCTTACACAACAACTTAACCCATTTATAGCAAGTGATGTCACATAAACCTGAGTATACGGTGCCGATTTTCCTAATTACATAGCTGTTGCAAATTTTAGAATACTCTAAAATGATTATACTATCTAGAATTACAGTTTTTCCATGAGTCACCGTTCTCAGTTTTGTTAGAAACAGATTTATGATTTCTGTGTTAAATTTCTAGAGTTATCAGTTATTTTCAGTCACATATTTTACAAGTTGTCATCAGCAAAAAATGATCGTCAACAACTCATGGATTTATTGCAGCGGAATTGTTGTCAAATGATCTTTGTCGTAATTTACTGAATGAAAATTATATTACATTGAATCTTTTGAATGATGCTTTTCCGATAATTAAGTTCTGCTCCTAGATTGTCGTCTGCATGACTGTTACAGAGATAAAACACTTTGACAAAGAGTTTGGTCATAACTTAAGTAATTGTCAAATGATAATCATCTTCCAATAGATTAAACAGAAAATCTTTAAAGATGAATTATCTTCCGCAACATTTTGTCGAAAAGTGCATAATCAAATACTAAGTAGAAACATTTGTATGTTCAGAAAATTTAGAAGTTTCGAAAATTTGTACCACTCTCTCCCATCCTAAAAATGTGTAAACAATCTAACCTTTTTCAGTTACGTTTCAACACGTCTCACTTATATCTACCGTCAACGACATAACACCTTTGAATATTCCACCTAACTGAAAAATAATAATTATATGACACAACAGTTAAAAATGACACCATTAAAATATATCGTTTGGCTTTCATAGATTATCTGCAAGGCAACGAGACAATAATGTCAAAAATTACTTTAATTTCGTCACTCTTATATTTGAAACTGACAAGATCCGGTAAAACGCTATATTATATTATGACAATCACACAAGCCAAAAATAAATGAAGCAATGAACTCTTATTATAATATATAGTTCATGTTTTGTTTAAATATCCATGTTTTTGAACACTTTGTGTTCGAATTTACTTTTGTCCTTGGATTTCATATTTTGTTTTGAATTTGCACGTTACTGAACACTGGTGCTGAAGTTTGTATTGCGCAATTAATCCGTATGTTTTAAAACACTCTACTGCAGGATTTAAAAAAATAATTCTTGGTGCACGTAAGGGCAAGACAGTTAAACGTACTTTCCTTTGTTACCTATATATCTCATTCATACAAAGAAACAACAAAACAAACGCATATTTTATCATAGAATATTAAAATAATGAACTGGTTTTCAATTTTTAGCTCTAATTTTATCTCTGCATGAAAAGCTTAGTTTACAGACCAACAAAAAAAAGAGGTCAATAAATTTCTTTTCTGCAAAGTGGCGAACATATCTTTATTATCTTACGAACCTTTGGAAAAAATCCAGAATACTTCCTATAAGAAAACAAGTATACCAAGTATGAACATTACACAGAAACATGGCAGAACGAATCCACTTCTCTCAGAAAAAATAATTATCTGATTTGACTAAATGTCCATCTAGTGGATGTCTTTCTTCTTTATATGTTTTCATTCATTCTCTGTAATAAACTATATTTCAGTGCGCGGGCAATGGTTTGTTCTTCAAACAAATATCCCGTGTCAATTCAAAATGCAAACGATATATTTAGTCATTATTTCCAATTACGATTCTTGAAAGAAACATGCAAACAAAAATAACTCAGTTTCGTCAATTATCATGTGATTCATTTTTTCCCTTTGTTCACTGTCGAACATGTGTTCCGGCACAAGCAACCCTCATGTGCTGCTCGCAATTCTAGAATCGTATTTTGAACACCACAAACGTCATATAACGAAAAATATAACCAAATTTAAACTTCAAATATTAGTTCTTAAAATTCTTGTGACAAAATTAAAAGTAATTACAGTATAACACATAACAAGAAAGCAAATCAGTCATAATTCTATGTTAAATTCACTCTAGATTCAACATAATTCTGTTTTTATTCTTGAAAAAAAAATTTGAATATTTTTAGAATAATTACTAACTTCCCCTTTAGAAGGTTTTATACAACTGTCGCAATTCAGTCAGTTTATTTGAAATCTAACACCTATTTTTCCAGCATTAAAGTAACATGTTCTTGCAAGTAAATATCAATCCCGTTTGAAAACTTCTTCCTTAATTTAAACCGGTACTCGCACCAATGATGTAAAGTAAGTAACAAGCAAAACTAATCAAATAATTATATTTACAGAACAATGAATGTAATTAGCCAGTCATTATTGCCAAATGTCGTCTCGGCAAGACAACGTTCACTTTATGAGACACGCAGTAAGAGCTCAAGGAGCGTGACACTATTTCATATTGTCGTGTTCTATGTGCAAATCATTTAAAAAAAATATCATGTTATTACACGGCGCCCTAGAGGCGGCGTGTGTATAGGAATGCAGTAAGTAAAATTTCCATGGGGTGACGTAACTCCTTTTAGACTGTAAACTGATTTCACAGCATGTTCTTTCGAACAAGCTGTCTTTTGATTTGAGATCGCGAACCAGTCTAAATTTAACGGAAATAGTCGATTTTTAACGAATGACTACGATGTTATTATTTTTAGTAAGGTCGCGACAGTGTAATTGACCAACCAAACAGTCATGTAGTTTATAGCATGGGTTAGAATTAATTAAATTTTTTCCTAAATATTTTTATCCGTACGTGAACTGCAAAAAAGTAAGCAAATTTATATTTGAGAATTATAGAGGTAGGAAAATAAAAAAAAAAAATATATATCTTTTGATTAGGTCAATTATTAAGGTTTAATTGCACTCCCTTAATCAAAAAAGCATAATGTGACAGCAGCCAACTTTCGTAAAAAGGAAACAATGTCCATAGACTTGACGTAGAATTATCTTTTTTAGCATTAAACATCAACAAGTGTCAGCCACATACAAAATAAGAATGCAAAAAGATTAGATTTGGTTTAATCCAACATTACTAATTATCGCAACCCGCACTCCATTTGGCGGCGTTCAAACATTTGACTTGTTGTTCTATTGTTTCGCAAATGTAAAAATAGAACTGTCATTATGAAAAACGATGTCATATTCTTAGAATAAACTGGATACAGTGTGGCTATTATTTTGCCATTTTTGTTTTATTTATGGGACAACACATTAATTTAATTTAACTGATCAACATTTAAGAACTGCAATGTATAAAAATGTATACGATATTAAAAAGACTATTTCATTTACAACTATGATTTAAAATAGATTTTTCGAGCAATTGGTGCCCCAAATTACACCTAAGCTAAACTTTAAAAAGAAAGAGAAGAATTGTTTGTGCATTCATCCTATTCGCAAAAACTTATTTTTTGGTAAATGATAAAAAATAATTTATAAATTTATTGTGAATTCTACTGTTGCCTTCATTTAAAACAACATGAATATGTTTAACATGTTCTTAAAACAAGTTGATGAAGTTTATATTTTTCAACTTGTTTAAATTCGTAATTTCTAATGTGCTCATGTGCAATTTACCGCAGATTGAAATGGACTTAGAAATTTACTGATCATTATGTTTACTAACTAGGTTAATTCAGGAAGCAGTCATCGAGCCATCGGGATCCCTATAACGACAAGCACTTCACTGAGGAGCTAGTCCAGGAAGCAGCTGTCCATTGGGATAAATAAAAATCCAAAATCTTCAGCGAGAGGTTAATCCAAGAAGCAGTCATCCAGCGGGATCTATATAAATACAAACACTTCACTGAGAGTCTAATCCAGGAAGCAGCTGTCCATCGGAATCAATACAAAATCCAAAATCTTCACTGAGAGGTCAATCCAGGAAGCAGTCATCCAGCGGGATCAATATAAATGCCATGAACTTCACTAACAGGTTAATCCATGAAACAACAATGCAGCGGAATCAATATAAATTGCAAGAACTTTACTGGGGTTTAAATGTAGGAAGCATTCATCGAGCAGGGTCAATATAAATTCTAAGAACTTGTATCCCAACTGATGTAAACTACATAAGTTTTAATTAAACATGTCAGATAACAAGGGTACAATTTGACGATCACAATATACATAGAAACCCTTGACAAAAAATACAAATATATAAATTACTGTGCGATGACCATTTCAAATGCTTCAATTTGGGACGAACAGCAGAAAATGCAAGATCAGTTACAGACACATTATCAGAGTTATGCTTTAAGCTAATTTTAGGTTAAACAAAGAATTATCCAAAACATCGTAAAAATAAGAATCTTTCAATGACAAATTATAGAAATAGCAACAGAGGTGCTCATTGTTTTGTTTTGACATATTCTTGTATATTCAATTTACAGTAAAACATGTTTTGCATTTTCTAACATTACTGTCAAAAGCACAATGCAAGTGAAAAGGAGAGAACAATATGATATCATTTCTTTAAAACTCACTACAGAAGGATGACTTTGTCATCAACTCATTTGTATCCTTTCAAAGAGTATCTTGCTGTAACAGTTTTGGAGCACTCAATAAATAATTACTATTTAATGCTAAACACAATTATTATTGCATTGTTTTCCTAATTCATTAGGCATCTGTATAAACTACCAATAAAAATAAGAAAGCTATGCTTTTCTGTGCATAAAATCAGTGGGAAAAATGCTCGTATGCATATATGCAGGACCTTATTCCTAAGAATCATGTTACTTATCCGTTTCATCACAAGATATTTAAATTTTATTAGACTTGTAGTATAATTCAGTTTTCTACGAAACGTTAAGTATATGCAATAAAATAATAACAACCAATAATTGTAAAATAAAACTTTTCTACACTGTTTTTACCAGACATTTATCCCAGGTCCTATAGATAGGTGCTTTATACTGAGCATGTAGAAGAACGAACAGTGTCTCTTGAATGGGATGCTAATTCCCTCAAACCTTAAATACCAGTTCCGTCAGGGTGTCAGTCAAATGGGTAACAGGTACTTCTTATAAATAATCTCAAACAGGTAAATATACCATTCTAGTTTTTAAAGCGTGAGTTTGTCATTAAGACATGCTTATATCAGAAATTATCCGGTAAATCTACAAGACGTTCTCTGTAAACGGCGCTCCAAAGAATTGTTTCTGTTTGCAAGAGCTAAAGGATTCCCAACAAAACTAGCCTACTGATTAAACTAACAAGTAACCCTGAAATTTTATACGAAATGCTATTCTTTTACGCAACAATTACTCTGGGAGATCTTCGACTCCTTTACAGTTAAAAATCTATACGTCTCAGACATCGTCGACTCCTTTACAGTTAAAAATCAATACGTCTCAGACATCGTCGACTCCTTTACAGTTAAAAATCAAAACGTCTCAGACATCGTCGACTCCTTTACAGTTAAAAATCAATTCGTCTCAGACATCGTCGACTCCTTTACAGTTGAAAATCGCCTGCTGTGTGCCAAGTAGTCCTTAACACATATTTTATAATACAACCATTTCATGGATTTAAACAACAGAACAATTAACAAATCGTAAAAGTGTCATCGATTTTTTTTTCATCGAATACTGAGTGTCAGATTACGTTTATTCCTTTGAATGATTTCCTTCGAATGCTTGTCCTGTTATTGACACTGCAACCTAGATTGTCTGTTCGATTTCTGTCGAGTGATTAAACTTTGACAAGGACTACAATAAGCATTTCAGCAGATGTAAAATTTAGTCTATCTTCCGACTTAATACGCAGGTAATCGTTGCAGGGCCATTATCGTCTCTAGTAATATGTCGTTGTAATGACTAGATGTATTGTAATCTTATCGAAACGTTTTGCTATAACAAAAAAGTAACATAAACTATTTTAATGATAACAATATCTGGTCACTACAGGTAGCATAAAGTCCGCATAGCTCATACGCGTAGCAACAGTTTCATGATTACTTAAATACAGGTGAATTAGATACTTTTAAATCCTTAGACATGCTATTTGATTTAATTGGAAATGACAAATATGTCGATCAAACTGTTAAACGCAATAATGTTATTTATGTAAGTGACAATGAATGTAGTCGGCATGGGTTTATTTCGATCACTTTGGACCTAGAAAGTTCTTCATAAGAATTAGATGTAACAAAATATGTAACATAAACATAAGACACACGGACTGAAAAAAGACAAGCATTCTTATTTTCAGGAGTGCATTAAATGTAAGAAAACAAAACAAACATATATTTCAACCTCGGATTTGCCTTATACGGTAAAACCAAAGTACGTGATAAAAAAGAGCCGATAAAATTTTGTATATATCTTATAATAACATAACATATTTACCAGCGGATGATTCCAAAACAATTCCTACAAAGGCACAATAAATCAAGACATAGATATTCCATCGAAACATAATCTTTTGCAGAATATTTATACGAATACACTTCTCTCGCAAAGAAAGAATGACGATTTAAACAATCTAAAAGAATTGTGCCATATATTTTCTACATTCTTTGAAAAAATCTCAAGAACGTCCTCTCATGCTAAAGCTCAAAATAGTGACTTCTTTTGCAAACAAATGCTTTTCTATTAGAAATCGATATAATTAGGCATAATTGCCAATTATAGTCCTTACAAGACAAAGTTCCTGTTTATGTGGCATTGTAACAGAGTCCCTTTATATTAATGAGCGTGACATTATCTCCAATATTTCGTTAAATCGGATCTGCTCGCAAATTACATTTAAACAATTATCACCTGCGTCAACAGCATAAGCACAATTGCACTGTCACAGTGGAAACGCTGTTTTGTGTCTAAAGGAACATCGTTGCTTTATGTGGGATTTTCTGTCACTTATCAACGAGTATTATTTATTCTTTTTATGTTGCAAAATGTCTGACACCTTGTTGAAATTAAATGAGTACGACCAGAAAATCTTGCATTAAGAATAAGGCAAAATATGAAAAAAATGACAAAAACTCAGATACTCAGTTTATCTTGAGACAAAGATATATGAATGATTGATTTTCAAGGATAAGTTTAGTTCTAAGTCAGTTAAAAGGCTTTGTAAATTCGCTCACTTATGAAATATATTTAATATCTTTCAAAATGAATAAATAAATAAATAACGTCTGCCCCCTGGACTGTCGTCTGCATAACTTTTTCAGGAGGAAGATCAATCATGTCATCCTCGTTCAAACAGCCGTAAAATGACACTTATCAACCCAATACTTTGATGTAATTTTATCATTTGGATTATAATTGTTTGTTTTTATTCGGTAAAAATAAATAATTTATTTTTTTTGCCATCTACCTATAAGAAATCAATATAACATAATGTTATTGCTGGACGCTACAGCTATTATTCAGTTTACAACCAACCATAGATAAAGACTTTACCGAGAGTAAAACCAACATTAGATATTTTTAAACAGAAATGCCATATATGATAAACTTCTTCTGATATTCCTATTTTGCCCAGTTTCACTAACGACTTAACATACAGTTTTCAAGATACAAATAAAATTCGTTTCGCAAAACAGTTTCATATTAGGCAATCTATTCAAATGTCTGTCGAATAATGAAATTGTCTGAATCTACGTCAAACCTATCAACTTTCTAATATATATGGAAAGGACAGAAGATAAAACGATATTTTACGTACGGCACATGATACCTAGGGAATTAATCTTTCTTCCAACGGTAAAATGATTTCTATATACAATGTACTTTATAGATAATGCTCGTTTAACGAGGCATGCAAATATATAACATTTTCGACAATTTTTTCATTAAAATATTTTTTTTGTGCATTTTAGTTCGAAACTTTGAAAAATATATTTACCAGAAATGTCAGTCTTTTTTTTATCAGCTTATAATATGAGAAAGTTAATTGTTGAAATTGACTATAATTTTTCTAACAAACTTACATAGGATTTCGCATTAAACTTCGTTTTGTTTAAAAGTGTATATAGTATTTTTGAAATGTGAAAGCTTTAGACTTCTTCTGCTATCTGAATCAACAAAAACGCGTTCTATGTGAACTGAACAAGTATAATTGAGTAGCCAATTACTCTCATCGCCTATCATCGTATTTATATAGCACCGATTAGAATTTCTATCTTCATAACATGGGTTTGTCGCTCAACGAGACTCAACTGGTGTTGTTCTGAATTTTACTTTTACTCAGCCCTGTGTGACAACTATTCGTAAAAAGCTACCATGATTCTGTAATTATCAGCTAACCTGAAAATTGTAAGGTTATTATTCTATTTCTGGAACAAATCCTACTATTTCTGGAACAAATCCTACTGTCTGTATAACAGATTGTTTCAGAGATTACTAAGCTTCAATTTGCACCATCTCTTTAATAAAACCCTTCCCCAGTGTTAAAAAGGTGCTTGAAAATAATCCAGCTAGAGTATTGTGTTTCCGTTTCATTTTGATATTGTTGTTTTCCTTGTGACAAATCTCCCTTTATCAATTTGCATCTAACTAGATAAATATTCAAGGAGATAATTTCTATGTAAATAAAATGATGGAGCTATAGTATTGTGTTTTCGTTTCATATTGTTGTTTTCCCTTTGACAAATCTCACTTTATCAATTTGTAAGTAAGAAAAAGACTAATTTCAATTAGAAATTCAGGGAGATCATTTCAATAACCCTAATCAAACATTCTGAAGTAGTTTATTTTAATCTCAGCACATTATATATCAATGTGACATGATGTTGCAAAAAAAAAAAAAAAATTGTTTCCTTATATCAGCAAAGAAAGAAGAACACTTTAACAAATAGTGGAATTCACCCCCTTAGTCATTTAAGCTAAAGACGCTATCTTTCTCTGTTCACGAGTTACTCCAGAACATTTTAAAAAGTCAACTTGCAAACAGCTGTTACACATTCGGCGGTCAGTACAAGTTAGAATATTTGAATAAGGAAGTATATCACGGTACTTGCCATTGTTGTAAATACTGGGACTGTAAAGTATGTGTTACCTTATACAGCAACAATTCTCGAGAACCATTAAATGTTTGATTTCGCAAAATATAACTGAGACCACATTAGTCAATATAATAAATTCAACATTTTTTCCAGCTGAAATTATTAAAAATAGTATTAATTCCAAGGTATTCTTATATAAGATTTGGCATAAAGATGAAGACACTTTATTTTCATTTGATAAGATATTATAACTCTAAAACCCAATTATTCAGTTTTGATAGGTTTTGCTAAAGGATAACGTCCTAAATCACTGTGAACTATCAGATGCGGTGTACCACCCTAACATGTTAAATATATATATTCCATTAAATCAGTATGAACATTTTCTAGAATAGAAAGCTCATCACATCCCCAAATTTAGCAATCATAAGTTAATATTGGCAGAATTTTATTATCAAACAATTTTAATTGACAAACAATCGGTAAATCTTAATTTGTACCTTTTCTCTGTTCGACAATATGTTGCTTTATCTATTATGCATAGGTTATCAGAGAGGCAAAGAAAAAACAACAGCGTGCATTGTTAGTCATTGGAAACCTTAGCTTCAGTACAAAATAATTAATGACAAGCTTATTCTGTAACATCAGAATTCAACTACAGAGAATCTAAAATCTATACAGCAAGACTTTGATGACAGCAGAGACCGGGAAATATAATGACGATTGGGTGTTATTTTCTGCATAGATCAACACTATTAATCAATTCACCAAAAACGTAATGAACGTCGAATTTAAAAAAAGGTGCTTGAAAAATGTTTTTAGACGATTTTGAGAATAGAAATTCTAGTTTGGCTAATCCTTTATCCTAATAAGATACACATTCACATTTATAAGATGAATGATTTTAAGAATGCCAAATTTAATACAAAAATAAATCTAAAATGATTTAAGTTATTACAGGATTTTTTTTGAAAACAAAAGTATCCTAAGTCAAAGAAAAGGGTTCTGCAAGACTTATATAAATCTGTCATTTTTTTCATCAAATTACTCCTATTTTCAAAAACAATATATATATATTGACAGTTTCACCATTATTTTCTACTCCATAAATAATAAAATGATTGGAATGAACCTTACTAAGACATTTGTTTACGCCGTTTCCATCCATTTAGATTTTCTATAGCAATGTACTTCTCATGAAGTACTCTTAGAATTTTTCTGCGGCAGGATGCGCTATGTTTACATTATGAGAAGAAGATAGGTAGCATTCATATAATTTATCATGCAACAAATAGTTACACAACAACATACCTATGGTAATTTCCAGAACACTCTCAACAGCTATACACTATACCTAGAACATGGCTTTTCTTAGAGACGCAATAAGATACCGTTACGGTTGCAATGTATTGTAATTCTTCTTTGCTTGATTATTATTTTCAATAGTATTCTTTTTTAAATAATGAATATATATTATTTTCTGTTCCAGTGTAAATCACGGAATGCATTCTGTCAATAATAAAACTACATGTATCTTCTCAATATCAAAACTGTCAACTAAATGATAAAATAGCTTTATATTATAATTTTTCATTATAACTTCTGATTAAACATCAGTTGTAACTAATATTTGTAAAATAAAGTCTTTACTCACG
This sequence comes from Cyclina sinensis, assembly GCA_012932295.1. Classification (NCBI taxonomy): domain Eukaryota; kingdom Metazoa; phylum Mollusca; class Bivalvia; order Venerida; family Veneridae; genus Cyclina; species Cyclina sinensis. Next base: position 26,214,901 of record JAAONU010000006.1, on the reverse strand, counting down.
AGTGTCAGCAGTAAACCACTGGGAAGGGATACTTGGACAAACTCTTCTCAACATTAGAGCTTCATTTTGTCAACTAAATTTCCTCATATTTGTTTAAATTTTCATCTACAAAAACCTAACGTGAAACAGAAAGGTTTTCCAGTTTTAATTTAGAAAACAGAATATATATTGTTGGAATGATCAATGAAATTTCCATGCAATATCACCTGCATGAATTCAAAAGAATTGTTTGTTTCGACAAGTAAAGAAAACATTCACTCTGTATCAATTTGTCTTGTCAGATTTCAACTACAAAAGGTCTATTTAAAAGCGAAAGGTCTTATAAAGGTTTTACTCTCATTTAGCACGGTGAAATATATATTATCTACATATTAATTATATATATAAACATTTATAAAGACCCTACAGCTTCAGCTTCTTAATAAGGGAAGATGCATCATTTTTCGAGAAAAAAATTTCCTGCAAAATTAAACAGAATATCAAGACATATCCGACAAAAAAGTTATCCGCAAACAAGAAATAATGGTAAAATGAGTATACGAAATGAAGAATCATCTTATTATGTCATAAAAAGGTACAACGTTTTATCGCTGTTTATAAATAGGCCTAAGTAATATCCGCAAACAAGAAATAATGGTAAAATGAGTATACGAAATGAAGAATCATCTTATTATGTCATACAAAGGAACAACGTTTTATCGCTGTTTATAAATAGGCCTAAGTAATCATTTACACATTTCTTACTGATAAGACATGATTTGGCTGTTGCAAACATTGGCCGCATGGATGTTATCTTATTGCCATTTTATAATTTGAAAATATTGGTCGATTTCAATCATAAGTCTCCTGAATATTGTTAAACATAAGTTCTATAAAAGACAACAGAATATGGTTAATTCTTACTAACCACCATTTCTATTAGAATATACTTGTTCATCTACATATAGCTAACATCGCTATTATAAACATATTCAAATGTTGGCGCAGTTAACTATATAATAAGGAATAAAAAGTACGAAAATTATATTCAAAATCGCTGCCTTTGCATTTTCGTTTTTACTAAAAGCCATAAAATGTATTTAAACATGTAAAACACAGACATAAAACAATTATATTTCTGATTATCAAAGCTAAGGATGGTCTTAGAAAAGTACGTGTTTATCATGCAGAAAATTAAAATGTCGCTCAAATGCTCTGTCTTTATTTCCCGAAAATGTACGTGTTGTCAATGTAAACGGTTTTTCGTTTTTGCTTACACTGAATATTTGAAATGATAAGTTTCTTTGAGCATGAATATCATGCGAACTGCCAGGGAAAAAAGATATGATGTAAAATGTTTCGATACTCTCCGTTCAGTACGGAACATATGATGATTATAGAAGCTCAGTGTAATCAGTATTCAATCTTTATTGGGAAGCAATAGTGAGAACATGAACACCATATCTTGATAATGTCCGTATTAGATTTTCCGATTGATTCCTTATTAAACATTTTAAACATTTCATCAATGATGTATGTACAGATCGTAACAAGTGAGCCCATATCCTAAAATTGACTGATTGACTGAACGAAAAAGCATGAATGAATGAATTAATCATTGAAAAAATAAGAGAAATATTGTGTGAATGAATGAACGAATGAATGAATGAATGAATGATTGATTGTTTGATTAAATGTGTTTAGATCAAATATTTTAATTTATTGGTGAAATATCTATTTTACCAATGTAAGTTTAAGATAAACAGTTTCACCCAATGAATTTATTTTAAGGAAATTTAACATTTTCTTTTCACTTTATAATAGATCCCGACACGGTCTTTGTAAGAAAATAGTTTTGCACGCGCTTCTTTGCTTACATCAACGTGGAACGTGATTTTATTCCACACAAACTTCAAATATTTGATCATCATCATGATGAACATCATCATCAAGTAATTTTTTGTTTTTTATATGTTTACCAATGATTTTTTCTAGATGATATAGTAGTTGTCACTGCATTTACTTTTTCTATATCACTCTTCATATTTTTTTCTTGTTACAAAATTGTCAGTAAAGATCATTCGGAAATGCATGATCTATTCACATCAAGAACATTTAACAACGTATAAAACGTATCACACAACAAATTATTACACAACTTCTTACCTGTGGTTAATTCCAACACACTTGCCACAAAAACACAATATAACCAGAAACACAACATTCTTCGAATCATGGCAAGAATACTGCCTCTACATAAATGCAACTCTCTCGCATCAGTGATTAATATTTATACTTCAGTTCACCTGCATTCGCGTTCATTCGTATTTATTTATATAGCTAATAAGTCACTGGACTTTTTTCTGAAAGTGGAGCTGAGGGGAATGCATCTGCCTATCATATATAACTAAAAACTAGCGTCAAAATTATAAATCGTGTGTTATTGTCGAATACTTTCATTGCTTGTAGAAGTGTTTTTATGAGACGCCTAAAGAGTTCCTGTGGTAAATTCATCATCTATTAATATAATTTGACAGGTTGTTGGTAATAATTCACTTTCTGTTTATTGGATCTATAGAGTATAAATAATTTTTCCAACATTTTTTTTTCGGTTTGTTTCTATCATTATGTTAAAAATATTGAAGAGTTATTGCCAAATAACATTTGCAAATCGGAGTGTTTCGAATCGTTTTGTGTACCCATAACTTCAAAACAATGCTCACGTATTCGTCATCAAACATTTTAAATGATGGTGCACTTGTTAAATGCTTTTGGTCGCGATTAATTTTTCTTCAACAACTGAACGCTTAGAACTGCACCAAGTAATCATTTTATATAGCACAGAGACGAAACAAATGAGTATGTCACACATCTATCACATTTATCAGACATTGATCGAATATGCTATAGACACGAACGCGATTAAACTTTCTTCAACAACTGAACGCTTATAACTGCACGAAGTAGTCATTTTCAAAAATGATATATATTAATACACAGACAAAAACTAGCACCTATCTAAGATGATCACCTGTAATACTCAAACCAAAACACAATACGTACAAAAAAAAAGTCATTTTTTAAATAAATCTGTGGTAATATCTCTTTTTATAAATGGTTGTTCTATATACTGTACTTTGTCAGAGAACAGATCACTTTAGAAGAATCTCAAGCGAATGAGTTTCTTCGTAAACGTTATAAGACTGTGTTTAAATTTTGAAATAATGTACTTTAGGAAACAACAAGGAAACAACGAGAAATGGGCATAAATACAGAAATTATCCGGAAAAGTAAAGTAAATTATAGCTTTAAAATGCTGTCTGGAGTTTTTTTTAATCTCTCTCGAAATCCATAAAATAGTCCAATGAAAGGCAGAATGCACTTCTCATATTTTTTTAAAGGGTCGAATCAATAAATAAATCGGAATATGTTTGTTTTTTATCATCCAAATTGACAGTTATAGGTTTTCTAGGTAGGAGTAATACTGAAATAAATGAATTATCTATGACTTCCCTGTTATGTAAGAACTGCTAAAATAAATCTTAATATTCAAACAAGGTTGAGAGATTTATAGGCTTCGTATCAAATATATCATGGAAAGATTTCTTCTGTTTGGTTTTTAGTGGCTGAAATTGTATTTGGTGCAATCGCATTTTAAAATATTGTTTTTTTTTAATTCGTTGACAGTTTATATGGTTTAGTTAGCATACACCACTGCCTTAGCTAAATTTATGATACTGCCCATCAACATAAATATAACATTCCCACCAAATTATGCAAATATTCCCACCAGTGCAAAGATAACTAGCTAAAAGGAAATTTTGCTGTTTATTTTCACTTATAACGTGACTGTTCGTGGATGTCAGCGGATACAAAAACACCTACTTTCGTCGGATTATGTCAGAAAATGCTTATTTGCATACAAAAGTTATCTGTAGAAACAACATTTCCTTTACATGACCTGGTAAATTTAGTGCCGATAAGTATACAGATCTTACTTCTTCCCCCGTAATTTTTAAACCTTTTTATCAGAATTATAATTGTTTTGATGACCTTGATATTGTGCTAAGTTATTTAAAATCTTCCATAAAGTCAAAATGTTATGGAGAACATTTAAGCTTGACCTTGGGGGTACCAACCTGGAAGTTGGGTTCTGCACATCATGTCATAGTGGTGATCATTTGTGCAAAGTAATTAAAAAACTTTTCGTAAGCCAAGTTAGTAAGTTATAGAGTAGACGTGAAATGTGGATATTTGACCTTTAACTGTGACCTTGGCCTTGTGGGAAACAACCCAATCATTGCGCTCTGCTTATCATCTCATAATGGTGATCACTTGTGCCAAGTTATGTCAATTTTTTTGAGCCGTTTAAAAGTTATGGAGCGGACACGAAATGTAGACTTTTAACACTTGATTTTTAAGAATGACCTTGACCTTGGGGGAGCAACCCCATTATTGCGCTCTGCACATCGCCTCATAATGGTGATCACTTGTGCCAAGTTATTTAAATAAAATCAGCGTTTTAGAAGTTATAAAGTGGAAACGGCATGAAGAATTTTTAACGCCTGACCTTTGCGTGACCTTGACCTTTGGGGTAGCAACCCAGTAATTGTACTCTGCACATCGTCTCATTATGCTGATCACTTGTTCCAAGTCATTTCAAAACTTTTTCTGCACTTATGGAGCGGACACGAAAGTATTACGGACGGACGGACAGACGGGTGGGCAGATGTTTTGTTCTGCACTATGTGTCATAGTGGTGATCACTTGTGCAAAATAATAAAAAAAAACTGTTCATAAGCCAAGCTAGTTCAAAAAAATTTCAGCAGTTTAAAAGTTATTGAGCGGAAACGAAACGGACGGACAGACGGACGGACAGACGGACAGATGTTGGGTTCTGCACATTGTGTCATAGTGGTGATCATTTATGCAAAGTAATAAAACAACTTTTTGTAAGCCAAGTAAGTAAGTTATAAAGCAGACGTGAAATGTGGATATTTGACCTTTAACTGTGACCTTGACCTTGTGGGAAGCAACCCAATTATTGCGCTTCCACACTGTCTCATAATGGTGATCACTTGTGCCATGTTATTTCAAAAACATTTCAGCGATTTAAAAGTTATGGAGCGGACACGAAATGTAGACTTTTAACACTATGTCTTGACCTTTAAGTGTGACCTTGACCTTGGGAGTAGCAACCCAATTAATGCGCTCTGCACATCGTCTCATAATGGTTATCACTTGTACCAAGTTATTTCAAAACATTTTCAGCGATTTAAAAGTTATGGAGCGGACACGAAAGTGTTATGGCCGGACAGACAGACGGGCGGACTTGACAGACGGAGGCCATTCCTGTAATCCCCTCCCACTTTGCGGAAGGGGATTAATAAATCAAGTTGGTATTACGGTTTTCTAACATAGCAATACTATCAGTTGTTAAAGTCAAAGTTACCCACCTTTTAGCAAATTTGAACGAATGATATAAGTATTACCAACGATTTTCCTTTACTTCTACATAATAATAATAATAATAATAATGATGATGATGATGATGATGATGATGATAAAGATAGTAATAATTCATGGTTGTATTTAAGTTTCGTATTTATGACTGACATTTATTTTATAACGGCAAGCAAAATATTATTATATAACTTACCTTCGGTAAATTCCAGAACATTTACCACGATCAAGCCTAACGTGTATAACCAGAAACACGACTTTCTTTGATCCATATAAATTAGTCTGTTTCGTTATTAACGCTTTTATTCATTGATGTATTGATTCATGTTTTTTACTTTTCTCATGAGATGAAGATTTAATTTGTAGAAATCATTTTGTCATGTATTTATTTCTGTTTTCCATCAATACTGCAATTACATGATTGATCACTTCAGTAAGAGATATCATTCATTCTTAAACAGAAAACATGCGCTACGCAAGGGATATTTTGTATTCTAACACTATCCGCAATTCGCCGACAATAAACAAAGAATGAATTGAGCGTGATATTTCATAGGCAGTAAAGCACGCTGAACACAAGCGCGCGCCCGCTGACGTCACTGCGAACGTTACTGTTAAATAGTGCACATACTTGCGCCCCTTATAAATATACCTATGTGTTAGAATGGAAATAGATTTTAACATTTTCGTGATCTACCGTCGTATATATCACGGTTTCTCGTTCAGATGCGTAGTTATTTAATCACTCAGGCCTACGGCCTTCGTGATTAAATTACTCGAATCTGAACTCGACACCGTGCTATATCAGACGGTATATCACTCAAACTTAAAATCTATTTCCTAAATAAACCATTTTGCAAATTTGCAGCGTTATCTCCAAGTTTTGGTAAGGTAATTTTCAGCTAACACTTTTGCCGAACGATAAACAACACCATACAGGAATATCGAAAAGCGAAATGTGGAGATAAAATAGATCCAGACGCTATATAATGTTGTATTGTTATTCCCCTACCTCTGGTAATTTAAAAGTCGTATTCCACAATTATCAACAGATTTGATAAACAAAAATGCTATTTGAGGTGTCCGAATCTGTTATCCACGTCGTAAAGAAATAGATCGTCTGCGTTATACACTAGTATCGTGAATAGTTTTTAAAGGGATGAAGAAATCCTATATCTATGTTAAGAACTTTCAGCAGAACTACTTAGGAAACCGATATATTCTGACAGCGTATGTGAGAAAAAGGTTTGATATATTGATATATCAGCTTAATTGGTATTCTCCGTTTTGTAAATAGTTATTATAAGCCATTTTCTAGACGCATAGCTGATTTAAGTTCAGTCATTTTCGAACTCAGTTTAGAAAATGGCAGTAAGTAAACAAGGAAAATATCTAAAGAGAATTACGAATTTATCTAAAAACCACTTCATGTGATATATATATATATATCAGGTTAAGACAGTTTACTTTGAAATAATCATACTTTGAAACGCTGAAATTTAAACAAAATGAACACACGTGTTTTATTGTATTAAAAATGTTTTTAAAACGTTTTCTTTTTATTTGTAGAATGCCGCATTTCATATGCTATATAAAAAACCTCCATCTGCTTATCTTATTAAAAATAACTTCACAAACGTTGGACCTGAAGAGAGAAAATCCGACTTGTTTTGAGTAGCACGGGATAGGTTTGCCTTAAAGCTTATGTAAGGTTCTTTTGAATTCCTGTCTTAAAGATAAAACGTAGCCAAAGATACTACGCACGAAATAAATAGTACGCGCAGCCTCCAGTGATTATTTAACAACTAGAAATGCTTTCTCTAAATATCCACGTTGGTCTGGTTCCATGAGCTGTGAAAAGATGAACCTTTAAATATTTTATGTGACGACCTTCCACCGCCTGAAGAAATAACCTTTTGCCAAAAAGAGCAGTCATGACATAGTTCGCACTTAATACCAATTACTTGCCATGGTGGGGTTCAACAAGTCAGGATTACAATCAAGATATTTCACAGCTATTGCTTAAGTAAATTGTCTCAGACGAAAACGTTGTATCAGTTCAAAAAGTTCAGAATAACTTTTGTCAAATAAATAAAGAAGAAAATGTTATTCATCAGTTTAAGATTATATCTCTTTGAGCTATGACTTACCATCGTAAATCCTTTCCTTCATCATTATATGACATTGTTTCATTGATAGTTTACAGTCTAGTGCACACACCTACGTATAAGAATACAACCTCAGACAACTGCGTCAGAGAATCGATTCTTTGGCTCAGTGGTTAGAGTGTTGGCCTGCCAGCGGGGTGGGGGGAGATCGGAGATTGAATCCCGCTCTGGGTTGTGTATTCTAAGATGCATTGCATCTTTCTGTTACGGACTTTCATGTTCGTAAGTATAGTAATACAGTTACGCATTACAAATCTTGAAGCCGTACACTAACCTTACTTTAAAACTTTAAGTTTACTCAGCTTCAGTACTTCAAACCAATAAAATTGCGAATATAGCATCTTTTTGTTCAATGTATTAGTACATGAGGAAAAACTATGAGAAATATAGTGAAGTGAAATTAGTTTTGTTAGATGATTTCAGAACACCGATTTCTTAAAGAGAACATTATGCAATTAACAACATAAAAAGATTAAATAAACTGAAAAATGAAAGCAGCCATTAACAAAATTTTACATGACCAAAAAGTCCTCATAGACAAAATATGTTTCTTATTATATTTTGACTTAGGCTCACAACAGCAACAACTTGTTCTGGAGAAAAGAATGATAACATATTCAAACAAGAAGTTTCAAACAATACCTATAATATATAAATTGAATATCTTTGAATATAAATGGTTTCAACTACACTGCTGTCAAGTTTCATAAATGAGATCCACTTTTTAGAGATTTTATCTTCTATCACTTTTATCTGCTACTAATACTTTTACAATTTGTTTTGCATTCGTCTCGTTACACCGCTTATTATTGTGCTGAGTTAAAAAGTACAATTTTACAAAATGACTTCCAAAAGCTTGTAATCAATGTACAATATAAAATTGTATGAGACGTTTTTGTTTCAAAATGAATATTTTTTGTGAATTCTGGAATGTTTTTCAACAAGAAAGCAATACATTCATAGACACAGGCGTTTTCATGCCACTATAAGATTCCTGCTAATGATTCAGTACTTAGTTTTTAGGAATAGTTTCAAGTTCAGCCATCCATTTACATATCCTTCTGATCAGCCGAACTTAAGAAAATATCTTCTTTCATTAAGAATTATTTAAACCCTCTAGAAGAAAACACTATTAACGATATGTAGAAAAAAAGCTTATAACAGCTGTTTCTGAAAAGGACATACCTATGATTAATGAATGATATACTGAAAAGGACATACCTATCATTAATGAATGATATACTGAAAAGGACATACCTATAATTAATGAATGATATACTGAAAAGGACATACCTATGATTAATGAATGATATACTGAAAAGGACATACCTATAATTAATGAATGATATACTGAAAAGGACATACCTATAATTAATAAAAGGACATACCTATAATTAATGAATGATATACTGAAAAGGACATACCTATGATTAATGAATGATATACTGAAAAGGACATACCTATGATTAATGAATGATATACTGAAAAGGACATACCTATAATTAATGAATGATATACTGAAAAGGACATACATATGATTAATGAATGATATACTGAAAAGGACATACCTATAATTAATGAATGATATACTAAAAAGGACATACCTATAATTAATGAATGATATACTGAAAAGGACATACCTATGATTAATGAATGATACACTGAAAAGGACATACCTATGATTAATGAATGATACACTGAAAAGGACATACCTATGATTAATGAATGATACACTGAAAAGGACATACCTATGATTAATGAATGATATACTGAAAAGGACATACCTATGATTAATGAATGATATACTGAAAAGGACATACCTATGATTAATGAATGATATACTGAAAAGGACATACCTATGATTAATGAATGATATACTGAAAAGGACATACCTATGATTAATGAATGATATACTGAAAAGGACATACCTATAATTAATGAATGATATACTGAAAAGGACATACCTATAATTTATGAATGATATACTGAAAAGGACATACCTATGATTAATGAATGATATACTGAAAAGGACATACCTATGATTAATGAATGATATACTGAAAAGGACATACCTATGATTAATGAATGATATACTGAAAAGGACATACCTATGATTAATGAATGATATACTGAAAAGGACATACCTATGATTAATGAATGATATACTGAAAAGGACATACCTATGATTAATGAATGATATACTGAAAAGGACATACCTATAATTAATGAATGATATACTGAAAAGGACATACCTATGATTAATGAATGATATACTGAAAAGGACATACCTATGATTAATGAATGATATACTGAAAAGGACATACCTATGATTAATGAATGATATACTGAAAAGGACATACCTATAATTAATGAATGATATACTGAAAAGGACATACCTATGATTAATGAATGATATACTGAAAAAGACATACCTATAATTAATGAATGATATACTGAAAAGGACATACCTATGATTAATGAATGATATACTGAAAAGGACATACCTATAATTAATGAATGATATACTGAAAAGGACATACCTATGATTAATGAATGATATACTGAAAAGGACATACCTATGATTAATGAATGATATACTGAAAAGGACATACCTATGATTAATGAATGATATACTGAAAAGGACATACCTATAATTAATGAATGATATACTGAAAAGGACATACCTATGATTAATGAATGATATACTGAAAAAGACATACCTATAATTAATGAATGATATACTGAAAAGGACATACCTATGATTAATGAATGATATACTGAAAAGGACATACCTATAATTAATGAATGATATACTGAAAAGGACATACCTATGATTAATGAATGATATACTGAAAAGGACATACCTATAATTAATGAATGATATACTGAAAAGGACATACCTATGATTAATGAATGATATACTGAAAAGGACATACCTATGATTAATGAATGATATACTGAAAAGGACATACCTATTATTAATGAATGATATACTGAAAAGGACATACCTATAATTAATGAATGATATACTGAAAAGGACATACCTATAATTAATGAATGATATACTGAAAAGGACATACCTATAATTAATGAATGATATACTGAAAAGGACATACCTATGATTAATGAATGATATACTGAAAAGGACATACCTTTGATTAATGAATGATATACTGAAAAGGACATACCTATGATTAATGAATGATATACTGAAAAGGACATACCTATAATTAATGAATGATATACTGAAAAGGACATACCTATGATTAATGAATGATATACTGAAAAGGACATACCTATGATTAATGAATGATATACTGAAAAGGACATACCTATAATTAATGAATGATATACTGAAAAGGACATACCTATGATTAATGAATGATATACTGCATTTCTATTTTATTGGCTCATTCGATGTAAAATTGAAATATTTGATAACTTGAAAAAAACACAATCAATAAAATTGACTTAAGCATTTACACACTAGGAATGTTATCATTTGGAATAAATGGCTATCCACCCCAAAGTGGTATAACAGCAGCTCTCTTTAAACATAATAATACAATGACTTCGTTTTTACTAATATACTTAGAATGTTTCACTACAGATCTTTCATCTGGTAATATTTCATTCAACATCATTTATATTCACATCATTTTAAGGTTTGCCTCTTTAAATCCTAATTCTGTTGACTACAAATGACGCTTTACAATTTGGTGATGGTTATTTATAAGACTTCGCAAGAAAACTAAAGAGAACCACAATAAATGTCTGATAATTTAATCAGTTTCTATCAGAAAAAATGTAATGGTAGCGTGAGAAGTGAAAGAAATATCTTATAAATGATTAAAGAAAAATGCTGTTTAAGCGTTGTTTTATTTCTTAACTAATTATTGTTATAAATGTGCTTCAATCCGACGTGTGAAAATGAATGTGTTATTTCACAAGAATTTATATAAATGCATCGGACTGGAAATTAAAAGAACTCCCTGTTCTTCATATGTGAAGAATTACTCTTAAGATGCATTTGTTAGTCAAAAAGTGTATGCAGAAACATAAAATAATTCTACTTACTCAAAAGTCCTGATTGACGTAAATAAAATGGATGTTGGTTGGACAAATATTGATGTATTTCAATCATTTACAAGCAGTAATTGATAAAATATCAATGTGAAGTTATCTGCATCAAATGTCTTTTGAAATGATGTATACAGACACAAAACACAACCAAAATTAGAACACAGATTGAGAGACAGAAATAGTAGACCACATATTAATTTAAGAGCTATGTACACCATAAATTTTTAAAAGCTCCAAAACTAAAATAAAGAAATAATGTATGATCTTCAAACAAAAAAAAACGAATTGTATCAACGTCTTTATTCTTCATGAATCCCAGATTGATTTACCTGAAAACCTTGAACGATAAAAGAGCTTTCGGTAATTGCTAATTTGTGTTTGGTTTTCTGATAAGTTCTAATTTAGTGTATACAGAACGACGCTGATGCTACTTCTATCCAAAGGCTAGTCTTAAATCTAATTCCAACAGAATGTTTCAACAACATTACAATAGAACCTGTTTATATGAATTACAAAAATAACTTATTTAAGTTACTTCTAAGTGCTGAAACACTTTGATAGAATGTATACATATTCTTTTGGAAAAAATGAAATCGAGTCATAGACAGACAGTATTAAAAATTTAAAGAGAATAGTAATTTGTTCTCAATCTAGTCTATTTGAACATGACGCATATTCTTCTCATCATTTTGACAAAGATATTTTGTTAGAACAATTACAAGTTTACTCTTATAGTTGGTTTGTTTGTTAAAACAGTCATAGTTACTTTAGTAAGACCAACTATGAAAGGAATTTATTGTTTTCAATGTTTTTTTTCTAAATTTAATTTTTATGCAATCGTTGTGAAAACACAATAATTATACACACAGATCACATAATATTTCGCATGCACTTCAGTTGTATGCATGATCTTATAACTTATTTTTAATATGCAATATTTTACCTGTGATAAATTCCAGAACACTTCCAACAAGAATACAATAAATCCAGATATCAATCTTTCTTCGAATCATATTGAATTTGACTGCAACTAGATCAGTATGATTCTATTGCAAAGCTACTAGATATTAATAATTAAATCAATTAAACCTTCAATTATTCTGTATTCGATATCAATCCTACAATTCATTCATTCATACATACGAATCTGTTTAACACATGAAGACAGGCATTCTACCGATACCAAATATCTGTTTGCTATCAAAACTAGCATCAAACTGATTGTTATTGAGAGATGCGTTCTTCATAAGTAGAGGAATGTTATATGAGCGCCACAGAAAGTGCTGTTCAAAAAACTATGAAGCGGTAAATATTTCCTTCGAGTATCTTGTGTTATCTGAATGAATTGTTGACGAATATCATTTTATTTCAAAAGCACGCTTTTGAATATTTACAGTAATACCCGTGACACTACAAGGTAAAAATCGAAACTCTAGAACTCTCGTGAATACAAAAAAAAGTTGATAAATATTTTTCTATGGTATTGACAAGTATAAAGGAACCTCATGGCACTGTAAATTATCTCATTTAATAAATCAACTTTATTATAGTTTTTTTTACATAGTGATATGTACGTACAGACCAAACTATTTTTTGAACCTATTTTGTATACCTCAAATGACATTATCATGTGATGAGTGAACTAATAAACATTAAGTGAATTGATATAGATTATTTTTATGCTCCCCCAAGGGAAAGCATATAGTCGCCGGCTTGTCCGTCCTTCCTTCACTCACACTCTTGTCCGGAGAATAACTTGAAAAGTATTGAAGCAATTTGATTTAAACTTTACACATTGATAGAGACCAGTGAGAGGAAGTGCAGTGTGCAAGAACTGTAATTCTACTTTGCATATTTTTTAATTATCTCCCTTAAGCTAATAATGCTTGTCTGGAATATCCTAAACTATCCATGATATCTCATTGACGCTTCAAACAGTTATAGAGACTGGTCAGAAAAGTGCAGTATTAAAGAATAATAACTCTAGTTCACTTAGTTTTTTAACGATCTCCGTTTATAATACCTAATAATGCTTGTCCGGATATTAATTTGAAAAGTATTAAAGGATTTTGATTAAAACTTCACACAGTCATAGATACTAGTGAATGAAAGTGCACTGTTTAATAACAGTATATCTACCTTGCTTAATTTTTTAATTATCTCTCTTAATGATAATAAAATGTTTAATAATGCTTGTCCAGAGTACAACTTCTAAACGGTCAGTGATATCTGATTGAAACTCCAAACAATTATAGAGACTAGTGAGAGAAAGTGTAGTGTCAAATAACAATAACCCTACATACTTAGTTTTTAAATTATCTCCCTTTATGCATTTAAATTTGCTTGTCCGAAGAATAACTTCGAAATTATTTATTATTTAAGGATTTTTTTAAAAACTTTACACAACTTCTTAACTATCAATGGTATCTCATTGAAACACCGAACAATCATAGAGACTAGTGAGAGGAAGTGTAGTGTCAAAGAACCATCACTTTACATTAGTTACTTTATGGATTATCTCCCTTTATGGTACTTAATTATGCTTTTCCGGTGAATATCTTCAAAACTATTTAAGGATTTTTTTCTAAAACTTCACACAGTGATAGAGAACAGTGAGAGGAAATGCAGTACTTATTAACATTAATTCTATCATGCTTAATGTTTTAATTATCTCTCTTTATGATAATTACAAAAGTTAAATAATGCTTGTCTGGAGTATAACTTAACTAATCAATGTTGTCTCATTATACCTTCACACAGTTAAAGATAAGTAAGAGGGAGAGCAATGTTAAAAAGCCATCACTCTACATTACTAGTGAGAGGAAGTGTAGTGTCAAAGAACCATAACCCTACATAATTTAGCTTTTTTAATTATCTCCCTTTATAATATCTAATAATACTTGTTAGGAAAATAATTTGAAAAGTATTGACACACAGTTATAAAGACCAATAAGAAGAAGTGCAGTATTTAAGGACCATCACTTTACATCAGTTAATTTTTTTAATTATCTCCCTTTATAAAATTTAATATAGCAACCCGATCGATAGATATATTAATGGCTTATTAGCTGGAATTCTCGAGAACAACACTGATTATATGAATTACAGGTCTACTTTTTCACTTGCCAGTCAAGCACTTGACACCTCTTGTTGTGGTTATATAAATCCTGGCAAACATTCACAGATTTAACAAGTAGCAGGTAAATTTTGCAATATATCAACTGTCCTTACAAATGCGTTTTTTATACTATAAATCCTCAAATATGTTTCATCATGATTATCCTTACTATAAATTAAAAGGTATTTAATTTCACATGTCAATAATAAACAATTGATACTATATGTCTTCTTGTCTGATATTCTGAACAAAAAAACCTTCGGGGAGCATATTTGGTTTTACCAATTTCTTGTTTGTTTAGTTATAATATGTACCAACATATGGTGACGTATTAAAATTCAGTGAAGAAATATCAATCAATAGCTGTTTCCACCTGTAACAAAAAGAAATATGTGCAATGTAAATTATTATATTTGCAATCCAAAAGAAAAAAGTCTTACTTTCTTCCAATCTTTATCGTTATGGAACAAAAGGAAAAATAATTGTTCAGAGGATAATTATGAGACTATGTTTCTTATATTTAAATTTTCAAGAAGGAATTTATCATTCCCTCCGTCTATCCGTAAAAGCATATGCTCAGCAGGACAGTCTGAGTAATATAGTCAACGTTTATCTTATTTACTTTTATTTTATAAAGCACTTGAAATTGAATGTCTCTACTCTCCAATAGGTTTAAATGCCTCTTTCAAGTGATTACTTTCGACGTGAAAGGAATGAAGAGCTTAAGATGTTCCAATCTCCATTCAGAGAACTTGTCGATTTTATAGACAAGTTAAATGGATAAATACATGTATGCAATATAGATACTACAAGCTAAAAATATTGGTACAGCTTAAGAGATCTAATGAAGCTGAAGAGAAATAAAACTAGAAGGCCCTTGATGTCGAGCCCGCCAATAGAACGTCGCCTATTGGGATGCAACAGTGAAATGAAAACTGTGGGAAGATTATGATGGAAGGACAAGGCAGGCCTATATGATGTCTCTTTCAGGAAGCATAACAAATGAATCACGGTATTTTCTCATTCTTCCCTGCTTGGAGAAGTAATGGCCCAGACAAGGTCTTTCATCAACATTTTCGACCTTTGAGCTGTCAATGTGACCTGGACCTCTGAGTTAGGAATCTGGGTCTTGCACGCGACACACCATCTAATTAAGGTGAACAAATGTGCCAAGCTATTTTTTAAATTATTCCATTCAGGGAGAAGTTATGGCCCGGACAAGGTCTCTCATCAAAAGTTTGGAACTTTGACCTGGCACCGTGACATTGACCTTTGAGCTGGGAACTTGGGTCTTGCACGCAACACCGTCTCATCAAGGTGTACAAATGTGCCAAGGTATTTCAAAATCCTTCCATACAGGTTGAAGTTATGGCCCGGACAAGGTCTAGAATCAACATTTTGGACATTTGAGCTATCATTGTGTCCTTGACCTCTGAGCTAGGAATCTTGGTTTTGCACGCGACACACCATCTCATCAAGGTGAACAAATGTGCCAAGGTGTTTCAAAATCCTACCATGCAGGGAGAAGTTATGGCCCGGACAAGGTCTAGATTCAACAGTTTGGACCTTCGAGCTGTCACTGTGACCTTGTCGTTTGAGCTGGGAACCTGGGTCTTGCACGCGACACATCGTCTCATCAAAGTGAACAAATGTGCCAAGGTATTTCAAAATATCTCCATGCACAGAGAAGTTATGACCCGGACAAGGCAATCTGCAAGCACGTACATAAACCGAAGTGTGGTATCAAATATGACGACTATGTCGAGCTCCCTGCAAGCGGGCTCAACAAAAACTACAAATAGCAAGAAAACATCAACAACAAAAAAACAACAACAAAACAAAGACAAACACACATACAGACATTAATGATGCGTTTTCACGTATTTTTTGACAACCGAAAAACGTAACTATATTTAACTTGACTCGGTAATAAAATGGCAGTTAATTTATAGATAAGGTTATCAAGTATAGTATAATGTACATACTGTAAATTACATTATCATTTTTAGTCCATTTTCCGGTTTTCTTTATGTAAACGATGCTAAGAAACTCTAAGATAATAATCAAGCTAGCCAGTATTTTCCAGGGCCACTTTATTACTTAAAAATGATTTCGAATTTCTTAAGCAATTTCTCTACATTATATGTGATTAGTAATGTTCCAAAACCACAGTCCTCACAAACAGTAATTCTATAAAAGAATATTTTATGTCTATTTTTCCTTTACATTATTTACTCGGCTTATATGTCGTTCAATCTCTTTCACCCTTGAAACATTATTTGATATATAATTTATATCTAGTACTTAAAAGCTTCACGTATTTTAAAGTTATTCCCTTTTTTAGTTTGCAAATTTGCCCCGGTACTTTCAATCGAAAAATAGAAATGGGTTAAAAATTAATAATGTAAAATACTCACTACACGATCACGTTGTTTCGCTTTCTCTTTTGCCTATGCGATAGACTCACAGTAAAGGTTGTTAGTCAAATGGGTCTGTTGTTATTCGGAATGTTTTTCTGTTATTGCTAACAATGCTATACCTATAAACATCTTTCAGTATGAGTAAGAGGCTGAAATTATATTTTGTCCACTTTTTATCACCCCGCATCAACCCGCTAGATCACTCAATCGATTTTGTTAGGTCAGTGTAGGAAATATATTTCCTAATAGGTTAATATTTGCAGCTGCAATAGCATATTTATCTTTAAAAATCTCAAGCTAAAATGACTTAATAAGATACATTGTAATATAAACCCTGTTTGCTTATAACTGAGCCTGTTTAGGCAATCAACTAAAGCATTTTCAAATTGCCATTTTCTTTGTTCTGCTTAAAAATGTAGAGAGAGAAATCCTTTTTGGATTTAAGTGTTTTTCTAGACATGTTTTTTTTTCTAGCATGAGTGAAAATAATAAAGTTGTTGTAAAGGAATTGCACGCAACATGGATTTTCTTCAAACACAGAACAATCTGATCAGAGCGGGGAGGGCGGAACGGACTGGAGCAGAGGAGAACATAACAAGATTAGAGCGGAACAGATACGTTTGCGTGGTTGCTTACACAACTTAACCCATTTAAAGCAAGTTACATCTAGCACATAAACCAGAAAATACGGTGCCTATTTTCCTACGTACTTAGCTGTCGCAAATTCGTGAATACTCCAAAATGATTATTCTGTCTAGAATGATCGAATGTCACTGTATCGATCCAATATTACAAAGCAAACCAGCTTATTACAAATCCCCCATCAACGAAAACCGACAGAAATACGATAAACGCGAAGATGACAACCCGAAATAATCACAACGAGCTAAACTAGAAACATCTCTTATTCTATTCCACTAATCTTTTAAATCTTAACTTAAAATGTTCAGTTAGACAGATTTATTTGCAATACTTTTTTTAAAGTTAAAACAAAATCCTGTTAAAACTATTCTGTTAAGCTTTCCTAGACATATTTAAATGTTTGTACAATTAGAGAATTTTGGCAAATTTATTTTGCTTAGTAATTTTCTCGAATTTTCATCAGTCTGCCACTGTCATGCGTTTTATCAAGTGTGTTAAATATAATTCTTCATGCGACCAGTAACATAACAGAGCACTTATCATTTTCTTGTGCTTTTTAACGAGTTCGAGAAAAGTGTTTTAGAACCAGGTCTTTGGTGTTGCCTAGACAACCATTAGACAAATAGGATTAATTTTGAAGACAAGTAAACGCTTTAATTATAAGAGATGCTCATCTTGGGATTTTACGTAAAGTACGTTGGGAATTTAACATCCCTTATAAAATGTTAGCATTTTATGAATTGCTATTATTACTACAATAATTGTATATACGATACTGTATTATCTTAGTGTGTAATGGAATAATATTTTTTTTCGGCTGATTGTCAAAGTCTCAACTAAACAGTCTCAGTATACGCGAGGATCCTCTTACTAATTCCACTTCACCACCTGCAGCGCTAATCCTATAACTGAGATGAGAAAGGCGATGTCTACGCAGTGCTACTGTAATAACCAAATGCAATATTTCACGATTATTTAAGTAAATAAGTTGGATATTGCTCTTACTGTTGATTTTAAGAAGGATTTGAAAGCTAGCATTCACTTCATACCTAGTTTTAAACAACATGGACACGTGTGCCAACACGGACTTTTCTTGTTCCGGAAAAGCCATACCGAGATGACGGACGTTATCGGCAACAAAAGGATGAGTCTTAATTTTGATTTTCTTCTCAAATATATTGGTGTAATGGTATTAAAAAAAATAAGTAAGTGATACATAGCGCTTTTATATGTCAAAGAAACGAAGCAAGACCGATATGCTTTCATGGCGACAGTTTCTCGTTTAATGACAACTAGAGCAAAAGTTGTGTCCTTAGAATGTTAATACTAGATTCACAAGGTACTTTAGCAAAAATGTCACAAAGCTTTCGTTATTGTACATTTAGGCACTTTTGGTAAGGTTTCTTGTTTCCGTATGAACCTGATCTGAGAGCAAAAAAACTTTAGGGTATAAATTACAAAGCATAAAATAAGCATTACCTTCAGGCCTAGTTTGCCTCCTCAATCTTGGTGCGTCTTTTCTAGATCACGCACAATCTGTACCGGATCACGTGTACGACAGTGAACAAAGGAAGAAATATTAATCACATGATAATTGATTAAACTGAGTCAGCTGTATATGCATGTTTCATATGAGGAACATTATCTTTCAAGGCTCGTAATTGGGAATATTGACAAACGATATCGATTGAATTTTTAAAAGAATCAGATATTTCTATGATGAACAAACAATTGTCCGCGTACCATCGCAATTTGAATACCATACAGTTTATTTCCTAGAATAAAGGAAATACATGTAAAGAAAGATATCCACTATATGAACATTTAATCAAATTAGAGAATTATGGTTTGTGAAAAAGTGTGTTCATTGTGCCATGTGCCGATGTAATGTTTATATTGTGGTAACTTGTATTCTTATAGGAAGTGTTCTGGACTTTGCGTCAGGTAAGTAAGTTAATAAAAGATATGTTCGACACTTTGCTAACAAGACTTTCAATGACCAGTTTCATACTGGTCAAATTTACCTTTCGTTCAGTGATACAATAAGAGAAAAAAAGAAAACTATTTCACTGCTTTAATACTTTATATTATTTTTGTATTGTCGTTTCATTGTATGAATGAGATATACAGGTAAAGATATATTTTTTGTTTTGCTTTTTTGCTTTTTTATCATATATGTTCATCGCCTGTGTGTTTGTCATGCACACATCAAATAACATTTTCCGAGATCATTATCAAATATGAGTGACGAAAATAACCAAGTAACTTTTGACATTATTGATTCGGTTGCGTTACAGAGAATCTCTGAGAGTCAAATGGTATACATTTGAAATTTGATGGTGTCATTGTTAACTGTTGTGTCATATAATTATCATTTTTCATTTTTGGGTGGAATATTCAAAAGTGTTATGTCGTTGCCGGTAAGCATTAGAGACTTGTGTAGAAACATAACTGAAAAGGGTTAGATTATATTTTTGGAATATGATTTCCTAGTTTCTAAACAAACAAATGTTTCTACTCAGTATTTTATCATGTATTCCTCCAGAAAATATTGCAGACGATAATGAATCTTTAAAAAAGAAGAAGATGAAAATCATTGGACAATTGCTTGAAAGTTGAAAGTCTTTGTCAAAGTGTTTCAGCTCTATTAAAGTTATGCAGAAAACAATATAAAGAGAAGAATTTGATTACCTGAAACAAATCATTCAAAACAATCGATGCACCCTGATGTTTATTTCATAGAAATAGCCATGGTAATTTGACAACAGTTTCGTTGCATTTTATCAGTCCATAAGATGTTTAGGATCCCATTTTGCAGATGACAGTTTGTAAAAACTGCTGTGTCTAAAAATAATTAATATCTCTAGAAATTTTAACATAGAGACCATTTCGTAGGGACTATTTCAAACAAAAATGAGAACGGTGACTCATGGAATTAAATTTTACACAAAAAACTGATGGATCGATTGTCTTTGAATTTAGCCACGTTTTTAAGTCTGCACTAGAGGTTCAAAGTCTAAACAGATAGATCAAAATACTTTGTGAGTATAGCCAGATAAATCAATTATTAAGAATAAATTATCATAGCATAACAGTCGCTCCTCTTAACTTCCAAAATATTAAATTATAATCAAATTGATCAAACTTAATCGTTGCGTAACTAGGGCAGGTCATGACCGGAACACAAATAAGGGGGCTAGCAGACGAATCACTGCGCAACATAGAACATTAGACAGACCAAGAAAAAACACAAAATTTAAACTTTCTCTCATATTGCTCAATGACAACTGAACTTCTAAGTATGTAAATGTTATTTTAAATGTTTGAATCGATAGAACTATTTGTTTTGACGGTAGGTAGAAAATTCTGGTCGTTGATGGGGGATTTGTAATAAGCTGGTTTGCTTTGTAATATTGGATCGATACAGTGACATTCGATCATTCTAGACAGAATAATCATTTTGGAGTATTCACGAATTTGCGACAGCTAAGTACGTAGGAAAATAGGCACCGTATTTTCTGGTTTATGTGCTAGATGTAACTTGCTTTAAATGGGTTAAGTTGTGTAAGCAACCACGCAAACGTATCTGTTCCGCTCTAATCTTGTTATGTTCTCCTCTGCTCCAGTCCGTTCCGCCCTCCCCGCTCTGATCAGATTGTTCTGTGTTTGAAGAAAATCCATGTTGCGTGCAATTCCTTTACAACAACTTTATTATTTTCACTCATGCTAGAAAAAAAAACATGTCTAGAAAAACACTTAAATCCAAAAAGGATTTCTCTCTCTACATTTTTAAGCAGAACAAAGAAAATGGCAATTTGAAAATGCTTTAGTTGATTGCCTAAACAGGCTCAGTTATAAGCAAACAGGGTTTATATTACAATGTATCTTATTAAGTCATTTTAGCTTGAGATTTTTAAAGATAAATATGCTATTGCAGCTGCAAATATTAACCTATTAGGAAATATATTTCCTACACTGACCTAACAAAATCGATTGAGTGATCTAGCGGGTTGATGCGGGGTGATAAAAAGTGGACAAAATATAATTTCAGCCTCTTACTCATACTGAAAGATGTTTATAGGTATAGCATTGTTAGCAATAACAGAAAAACATTCCGAATAACAACAGACCCATTTGACTAACAACCTTTACTGTGAGTCTATCGCATAGGCAAAAGAGAAAGCGAAACAACGTGATCGTGTAGTGAGTATTTTACATTATTAATTTTTAACCCATTTCTATTTTTCGATTGAAAGTACCGGGGCAAATTTGCAAACTAAAAAAGGGAATAACTTTAAAATACGTGAAGCTTTTAAGTACTAGATACAAATTATATATCAAATAATGTTTCAAGGGTGAAAGAGATTGAACGACATATAAGCCGAGTAAATAATGTAAAGGAAAAATAGACATAAAATATTCTTTTATAGAATTACTGTTTGTGAGGACTGTGGTTTTGGAACATTACTAATCACATATAATGTAGATGTACCAAACCGGGTTTTTTTTGTATGACCTCCACAATGACGACAAAACTCAGTCTGGTCAATTCTCTTCATTTATTTACCAATAGATTTATACACGACATTTAACTGTAGTACATGACAGACATCCATGTGACTGTAAAGGTATGTCACATGTGGAAAAAACCGGGAAACGGTCTGAAAATATAAGACGACAAAAATGCCTCTTACAAATAAAATAATAACTTACACTGTATGTAATCTGCAAAACATACCAAAAAACCTTGTTACACTTATTACGCTCGTTATATTCACTAACGGGGCGACAAACTATATAAACTCCTACAAAAGTCTGTTTAACAAAACGCATGTACAAAATACAACCTGAATTATGTTATTCCCCATGAATTGCTTCAAACAATTATGAATATATATAAAATTATGTACAAAACTGTCCAGGATTCAACATATCAGTATAAGTAAACAATACTCACAGAACATAAGGTGTTCAAACCAGTCCACACAATTCTCACACTGTCGTGCCAAAGCTGCCAGAGCTGTGCTGTTAACTAGCTGTTGAATAAAGGTTAAAACAGTGCAACAAATAAGTCATGCAATATGAAACCGACCCAAAATGTTGGCATATAATCCAATTCGAAAACCGACAGAAATACGATAAACGCGAAGATGACAACCCGAAATAATCACAACGAGCTAAACTAGAAACATCTCTTATTCTATTCCACTAATCTTTTAAATCTTAACTTACTTACATTAGAAAGATTACTCAGATAAAGATTCCCAACCTTCCTCTCCAAAATCTAACTGAAGAAAGCGGAATTCAAAGGGAATTAACTCTGCACAACACCTTCCGTCATAAAAAACCACTACCTTACCGTATCGGCAAAATACCAACCATACTATTACAAACTACGACCTGCTACATTCTCCCCCCTTTTTGCAAAGTCGTCTCGACTGCTACTGAATCACAGTGTCTATATAACATGGACATAAATATTCAATGATGTAAAAACATAATAAAAAAATTTTCCAACATATTTCCAACCTGCAAAACAAAAGTTATTGAGCTTCTGAAAAAAAAATTCAAAAAAAAAAAAATTTATCTAACACATGCAATAGTGAATAATGCACATAACTAAACAATTATCAACCTTCCTCCCCCTTCTGAAAGAAGAATATTTGTGACTATTGAAGTAATTTGAATATGCTAAACAAATGATAAAAACAAGTCATTATAAAACCAATATAGCATGAAATAAACATCGTTATTAATGCATTTACGTAAAAGCTTTGAACAATTCTGTCATAATGCGATTATTCTCAAGCTGCATTAGCATTAATCTTTGTACATCTGTGTTTGACATCATGACGACGTAATCTCCAAACCACTGAGGTTTTTTCCTTGGGCGTGAAGATCTACGTAATTCCTGATTTTCAGCTTCCTGTGTTTGTCTTCTCTTAGTATCAGTACTTGCCTGAGGTCTCAGTGCTGGTCTAGGCTCTTGTTGCCTACTTCCTACTTCTGTCACATTTCTGACATCTTCTGAGTCAATCTCTACTTCATCTGTTTCTAAGGTTTCTCCTTTCCTCTCTGGACCGGTCCATTCATCACCTCTAGGATGCAAAACAATGCATTCCATATCTGAGTCTGAATCACTAAACTCTTCGGAACGACTATCATTTTCTAGATCCGTGGTACCACTTACTATTTCTTTAGTCTTAACTTCCGGTAGCCTTCGTGGCTGTGGGATAGGTTTACTAGAATCTGACGACGCCTCTGTTGAAAGCCTTCGGGGCTTAGGTATGGGCCTCATCTTAATCTCGTTAGTTGACCTCGTGTTCTCTGTCTCTTCACTTATCAATAAAAGATGGTTTCTATGTAATGTCTTTTCTACACCCTCTGAATTTCTAACCACAAACACAGGAATGTCTACATTAGGTTGAGCAATTACTTTGTAAACTGAGTCCTCATATTTATCTGCTAACTTGTGTGGTCCGTCAAAAGCTAACACTTTAACTAATACTGAGTCACCAACTGAAATTTTTACAGCTTTTGCTCGTTTATCATAATTAGCTTTCTGTTTTGCCTGAGCCTTTGAAACTGCCTTACTTGCAATGTCCTGTGACTTGTCCATCTTTTCTTTCAAATCTTTTACATAATCAGTTGTGATGGTGTTATCTCCCTTGTCAAGCTGAAATAGAGTATCAATAGGTAATTTAGGTTTCCTGCCAAACATTAACTCAAAGGGGGAAAAACCTGTTGTGTCATGTTTTGTTGCATTATAAGCAAATACAAGGGATGGTAAAAATTTTTTCCAGTCTTTTTTCTTTTCAGGTTCAAGAGTTCTTAACATGCTTATCAAACTGCGGTTCAGCCTCTCTGAGATTCCATTTCCCATAGGATGATATACAGTAGTTCTTACTTTTTCTATCCCCAATAATGTACACAATTCTTTTATAACCTGGCTTTCAAAATTTGGGCCTTGATCAGACAATAACTTTGCAGGAATTCCATATGAGTATATAAAATGATTGAGCAACACTTCTGCTGTGGTTTTAGCAGTTTGGTTAACTGTGGGTACTGCTACCGCAAATTTCGTAAAGTGATCAGTGATCACAAGTATGCTACGTATTTTTCCTTTGCATTCATCCACTGTTAGGAAATCTGTACTGACAATTTCGAGAGGATATGATGATTTTATATTTATCAAAGGACTAGTGTTATTCCTTGTCTGTTTACCTCTCAAACACCTAGGACAGTTCTCAACCCAACTATTTACCTCTGCTAGATAACCTGGCCAGTAAAATCTTTCTCGAATCAAAGACGCTGTTCTTTCCTTTCCTGGGTGTCCTATATCTCCGTGTAGTCCATGTAACACCTGCTTTCTGTAAAGTTCTGGTAAAACTAATTGACTTACCTCTTCTTCATTGTCTTTTAATACTCTGTACAGCAATCCTCTTTTGACTGTAAACTGATCAAAATGTCTTGACATAGTTAAGTGATTTCTGTTACTTACAAACTGAGATTTACTTGGAAAAGTCTTATCAATCACTGCTCTGAGCCATAGCCCAATTATTGGATCATTTCTTTGGTTTCTCCTCAATTCACGCAACTCTATTTGTGGCAAAGTTTGACCTGGTGTGTCTATAAAATCTAGGACATTCACCGACCGACATGGCAGCATATCAATACAAGGCGCTGCATAAATTGTATTACAAATGGCATGGACAATTTCACTGTCTATTTTACTTGAAGCTGTTTTGCTCTTAGACATCAGTTGTTCTTGTACTCTATTAAATGGATACCTTGATAAAGAGTCTGCATCTACATTTGTTTTACCTGGTCTATATATTATATCGAAATCATAATCACTAAGGGACGCTACCCAACGTTGACCTGTTGCATCTAATTTTGCTGTACTTAAAACATGTGTCAAGGGATTGTTGTCTGTAAATACAATGAACTTACCTGATATCAGATAGTCACTGAACTTTTCAGTTATGGCCCATTTTAGAGCTAAGAACTCCAATTTAAAGGTAGAATAATTCTTTTCAGCCTTTGTCAAACCACGACTTGCATAAGCGATTACTCTGAGAGTACCATCATCTTGTTTTTGATTCAGTACCGCACCTAAACCTTGTGTACTGGCATCAGTGTGCAACTCAAAAGGCTTATCAAATTGTGGATATGCTAGTACTGATCAGGATGTTAACAAAGATTTAATTTTCTGGAAAGTATCTTGCTGTTCTTTTTCCCATTTCCACTCTTTACTTTGATGTTTCTTTCCCTTCTTTAAACTAGTTGGTGGTAGCAAATCAGACAAGGGTTTAGTAATCTTACTGAAATCCTTAATGAATTTTCTGTAGTAACCTGCAAGGGCTAAAAATGATCTTAATTCCTCTGCATTTGTAGGGATTGGGTAGTTATTAATTTTTTCACATTTTTCAGGGTCTGTTTCTAAACCATCTTCTCCTACAATATGTCCCAAAAATTTTACCTTTTTTTGAACGAAAGTACACTTTTCCGGTGACAGTTTCAATCCGCATTCTTTCAGTCTTGTCAACACCTTGTCAAGTCTTTCCAAGTGCTCCTGAAATGAAGAACTGAAAATTATGAGATCATCAAGAAAAATGAAACATATGCTCATGTGGTAGTCTCCCAAACATTCCTGCATGATTCTTTGATATTCTGATGGTGAATTTGTGAGACCAAATGGGAGCTTATTATGCTCATAAAAACCCAAGGGACCTAAAGTAAATGCAGTATACTTTTTGTGACTTTCCTCAAGTTCTACTTGGTGGTAGCCCGATTTCATATCAAGTGTAGTGAACCACCTAGCTCCATGTAACCTATCAAAAATGTCCTCTGGCCTGGGTAATGCGTGTGAGTCTCTAACTGTTCGAAGGTTCAACCTCCTATAATCTATGCACATTCTCAACTTCCCATTTTTTCGACGACATAAAACCACTGCCGACGCCCAGGGAGATTTTGATTTCCTAATTACACCACTTGCCAATAAGTCTTCAACATGTTTTCTTACCTCCTCAATCATGCCTGGTGGGATCCGTCTGTATTTTTCCTTAAATGGCACTATATTGGTCAACTCTATCCTGTGCTTAGAAACAGTACACTTACCTATATCTGTATCGTTCTTGGAAAAAATGTTCTCATGTGTATGTAACAGATCCATCAACTCACCATACTGCTCTTGTGAAAGATTACTTTCAATTTTCACTTTACTCAATACATCATTTGTCTTCAACTCAGGTTCGATTTCTTCTGACAAAAAACTTTCAACTTCTACTGGCTGCAACTCAGCAATAATTGCTTTTGGTGAAATATTTACAGAGTTTGTACTCAAATTGGACAGCGTCACTTCTACAAGTTGCTTACCTTGGCTATTGTATTGTATTACCCCTGGTCCTATGTCTATGAATCCTGGCAGTAAAGAGCTGTCTGTTTCACATATTAATGCTGAAGTTGGTATGTGACCAATCTCATTGTCTGTGAAACATTTTACTTTTACAGATTGGTTTGGAGTGACAGTTATTCTTCTACTTTCTGCGTTCCTTAGAATGGCCAACCTGTAATTATTTTTCTTTAATTCTTTTTCTCTAACTGACATGCATCTAAATGCCAAATACCATGGAGAGTGCAATTTAGCTTTCTGTAAAAATTGTTTGCCATGAATTTCACTACAAGCATCCATGAAATGTTGTAAAACATTAGTTCCCAACAAAACTGGTGTGTTACTATTGAAATTTGTGTTTGGAACTACCAATAGTAAACATGTTTGTTCATGAGCATCTACAATTCCTATAGGTAAAATATTGACCTCAATAAAACCTAAGTAGGGCAATTCACTGCCATCGGCACACTCAACTTTGAGTAGATTCTTAAGAGGTTTCAATTCTATATCAGAAAAGTAATCATGGTAGAACTGTTCAGAGCAGGTTGAAACACACGATCCAGTATCTAACAGAGATTTTACTTCTTTGCCATTAATATTGATCATAGTTTCATTGACTTCACCTACTAATAATGGATCAGATTTATTCTGTGTGGCTGTACCTACATCCTGACCCATAACATAGGCACCTACTTGTTTAAAGGGCAGTCCCTAGCAAAATGGCCTAACTCATCACATTGGTAACAACGTAAATTTGCCGGTCTAAATGTTTTAGACGCAGTTGGACGTCTTTGTGAAAATGGTGCATCACCTTTACCAAAACCTCTGTATGGTCTATTATTAAACTCACCTCTGCCACGTCCCCTGAAGTGTCGTGGTCCTCTATCCCGTCTCCAAACTTGACCTGTTGCTCCTGAACTTACTTGTTGTTGATTTTGTGTCGTATTTGTCTTGTCTTGTTCCAACTTTTCAATGACTTGGTTCATTTTTTCTAGCAAAGCATCTATCTGGGATGGTTTCACTGTTTCCTCTTTTTCTGATGTTGCGTTACAAGATGTCTTACCTTTTGGTTCCTGCTTGCCTCTGGCTTGTTGCATCTCACTCTCTAATTTTCTAACAATAGATTTGAATTCATTGTAATCTGAAATAGTTTCATACTTAAAGCTTGTTCCTGTTTTTAGATCAAAATTTAACCCTTCGTAGAAAATGCTTTTGAGTAATGCCTGTTGTGATCTATTTACAGCTCCTAAATCAACAGCCTGTGAAAACATTTCCTCCACCCTAGCTGCAAATTTGATGACTGACTCATCTGGTTGTTGTTCACATGCATGTAGCTTTTTTAATATAGTATGGACAGTTTCAGTGTTACCAAAGGCACTTTGAAATGTTTCTAATATGTCACCTATTTTTGCTGTTTCACCTAGGCGCATCACCATATCTGCTGCTTCTCCACGCAATGAGCGTCTAATACCTAATAACATACTTTCATTGCTATATGCTCGTTCACGCAATAAACAATTAACTTCATAACGCCAGGTACGATAGGAGACTTCTCCTTTACCTGTTTCACCAAAGAAAAGTGAAATTCTAGGATATTTTGTTGCTTCTTTAGTTTCTTTAACATTACTGGTAGAAGTAGATTTTTCTTTTTCTTTTTGTAAGAAATGTTCAAAGTCACTGACCGTTTCAATTTTCATCTTTTTCAGGGCTTCCAATAGAGTCTTAGACTCTTGACTGATATTCTCATCATCTGACATTTTTCTTTTTAAATAATTATATGTCACAAAAGTTATCTTACCGTTGAATGGATTTCATGCAGAAAAAATAAAATATTGAAGCTGATCTCCACTGTTCCATGTGCCTCAATGAACACCACACAATCACTACTCTTTTCACAACACTGTTTCTAATGCAAAAGAAAATTCTACAGAAAAAAAAAAAAGTAAAATGTTAATTATGAATCGATTTAAAGAATTTATAATTCTAAAAATAATAGATACTCTAAATCTTGCTTCCTGTGAAATCTGCAAAAGAGTTAAATAGAATTATTGGTGTAATTTATCAACAGTTTTCAATACTAAACAAAACTGTAGGTCACTGTGATTCAGTATCAGGACCTAAAACCCCCTTTTTTTCTAACATAAGGTTCTACACTATAGTACTAACTAAAGTGATGCCCTAGCCAAAGCTCAAATCAATGTACTAATAACACTCAGATACACTGAAACGACAAGGCTAGCTGTGTCTGCACAAACCTTACTGCTGATACAATTGCCAGGAACGAAATACAAACCTGCCAACAATTTAGATCATAAGATATATGGTATGAAAGTGAAAGTTACTATTAATTTAATGTTACTTATGAAGATGACTTGTTAAACTGATTTGTTACTTATTAAGTTTAAGCAAATTGCTGTTAAAGGTTGTTAAGAGTACCCGTCACCAAGAACTTATTGATGTGTTTGTGCTTAAATTGTAAAAAGACTTCCTCACTTACAACAAATGAATTCTCTCTCTCTTTTTTTTAACAATTTAAAATGTATTTATAATATAGAGAACTCTAATTAGATATTTCCCAATTTTGAAAAAAAAAAATTGAAGAATTTGTCTACAATAAAAATAATGAGCACACCCAAACTTAGAGGAAATTACATAAAATACACTCTAATGAGAGCTCTATTAAGTATAAAAAAAAAAAAAAAAATCACCTAAACACTTATTCACTTAAAAAAAAATGTTGTGTCCGAGGTTAAATCACCATTTCACTTTTCACAGTCATAAGTTACCATGTACTTCACCAAGGTCATTTTACATGTGCTGCTCCAAGGGTTGTTTACCATGTGCTGCTCCAAGGTCGTTTACCATGTGCTCCTCCAAGGTCGTTTACCATGTGCTTTCCAAAGGTCAAATTCCATGTGTTCTTGAGGTTAATAGATATTTTTGCTCTAATTGATGTAGAAAAAGTCTGTCCATATAAATTTTCTACTCACAGTTGTATAAATTTTTCTCACTGAAGTTGTCTTGATTCCTCACTGGGGGCTCCAATGTACCAAACCGGGTTTTTTTTGTATGACCTCCACAATGACGACAAAACTCAGTCTGGTCAATTCTCTTCATTTATTTACCAATAGATTTATACACGACATTTAACTGTAGTACATGACAGACATCCATGTGACTGTAAAGGTATGTCACATGTGGAAAAAACCGGGAAACGGTCTGAAAATATAAGACGACAAAAATGCCTCTTACAAATAAAATAATAACTTACACTGTATGTAATCTGCAAAACATACCAAAAAACCTTGTTACACTTATTACGCTCGTTTGGAGCAGCACATGTAAAATGACCTTGGTGAAGTACATGGTAACTTATGACTGTGAAAAGTGAAATGGTGATTTAACCTCGGACACAACATTTTTTTTTTAAGTGAATAAGTGTTTAGGTGATTTTTTTTTTTTTTTTTTTATACTTAATAGAGCTCTCATTAGAGTGTATTTTATGTAATTTCCTCTAAGTTTGGGTGTGCTCATTATTTTTATTGTAGACAAATTCTTCAATTTTTTTTTTTTCAAAATTGGGAAATATCTAATTAGAGTTCTCTATATTATAAATACATTTTAAATTGTTAAAAAAAAGAGAGAGAGAATTCATTTGTTGTAAGTGAGGAAGTCTTTTTACAATTTAAGCACAAACACATCAATAAGTTCTTGGTGACGGGTACTCTTAACAACCTTTAACAGCAATTTGCTTAAACTTAATAAGTAACAAATCAGTTTAACAAGTCATCTTCATAAGTAACATTAAATTAATAGTAACTTTCACTTTCATACCATATATCTTATGATCTAAATTGTTGGCAGGTTTGTATTTCGTTCCTGGCAATTGTATCAGCAGTAAGGTTTGTGCAGACACAGCTAGCCTTGTCGTTTCAGTGTATCTGAGTGTTATTAGTACATTGATTTGAGCTTTGGCTAGGGCATCACTTTAGTTAGTACTATAGTGTAGAACCTTATGTTAGAAAAAAAGGGGGTTTTAGGTCCTGATACTGAATCACAGTGACCTACAGTTTTGTTTAGTATTGAAAACTGTTGATAAATTACACCAATAATTCTATTTAACTCTTTTGCAGATTTCACAGGAAGCAAGATTTAGAGTATCTATTATTTTTAGAATTATAAATTCTTTAAATCGATTCATAATTAACATTTTACTTTTTTTTTTTCTGTAGAATTTTCTTTTGCATTAGAAACAGTGTTGTGAAAAGAGTAGTGATTGTGTGGTGTTCATTGAGGCACATGGAACAGTGGAGATCAGCTTCAATATTTTATTTTTTCTGCATGAAATCCATTCAACGGTAAGATAACTTTTGTGACATATAATTATTTAAAAAGAAAAATGTCAGATGATGAGAATATCAGTCAAGAGTCTAAGACTCTATTGGAAGCCCTGAAAAAGATGAAAATTGAAACGGTCAGTGACTTTGAACATTTCTTACAAAAAGAAAAAGAAAAATCTACTTCTACCAGTAATGTTAAAGAAACTAAAGAAGCAACAAAATATCCTAGAATTTCACTTTTCTTTGGTGAAACAGGTAAAGGAGAAGTCTCCTATCGTACCTGGCGTTATGAAGTTAATTGTTTATTGCGTGAACGAGCATATAGCAATGAAAGTATGTTATTAGGTATTAGACGCTCATTGCGTGGAGAAGCAGCAGATATGGTGATGCGCCTAGGTGAAACAGCAAAAATAGGTGACATATTAGAAACATTTCAAAGTGCCTTTGGTAACACTGAAACTGTCCATACTATATTAAAAAAGCTACATGCATGTGAACAACAACCAGATGAGTCAGTCATCAAATTTGCAGCTAGGGTGGAGGAAATGTTTTCACAGGCTGTTGATTTAGGAGCTGTAAATAGATCACAACAGGCATTACTCAAAAGCATTTTCTACGAAGGGTTAAATTTTGATCTAAAAACAGGAACAAGCTTTAAGTATGAAACTATTTCAGATTACAATGAATTCAAATCTATTGTTAGAAAATTAGAGAGTGAGATGCAACAAGCCAGAGGCAAGCAGGAACCAAAAGGTAAGACATCTTGTAACGCAACATCAGAAAAAGAGGAAACAGTGAAACCATCCCAGATAGATGCTTTGCTAGAAAAAATGAACCAAGTCATTGAAAAGTTGGAACAAGACAAGACAAATACGACACAAAATCAACAACAAGTAAGTTCAGGAGCAACAGGTCAAGTTTGGAGACGGGATAGAGGACCACGACACTTCAGGGGACGTGGCAGAGGTGAGTTTAATAATAGACCATACAGAGGTTTTGGTAAAGGTGATGCACCATTTTCACAAAGACGTCCAACTGCGTCTAAAACATTTAGACCGGCAAATTTACGTTGTTACCAATGTGATGAGTTAGGCCATTTTGCTAGGGACTGCCCTTTAAACAAGTAGGTGCCTATGTTATGGGTCAGGATGTAGGTACAGCCACACAGAATAAATCTGATCCATTATTAGTAGGTGAAGTCAATGAAACTATGATCAATATTAATGGCAAAGAAGTAAAATCTCTGTTAGATACTGGATCGTGTGTTTCAACCTGCTCTGAACAGTTCTACCATGATTACTTTTCTGATATAGAATTGAAACCTCTTAAGAATCTACTCAAAGTTGAGTGTGCCGATGGCAGTGAATTGCCCTACTTAGGTTTTATTGAGGTCAATATTTTACCTATAGGAATTGTAGATGCTCATGAACAAACATGTTTACTATTGGTAGTTCCAAACACAAATTTCAATAGTAACACACCAGTTTTGTTGGGAACTAATGTTTTACAACATTTCATGGATGCTTGTAGTGAAATTCATGGCAAACAATTTTTACAGAAAGCTAAATTGCACTCTCCATGGTATTTGGCATTTAGATGCATGTCAGTTAGAGAAAAAGAATTAAAGAAAAATAATTACAGGTTGGCCATTCTAAGGAACGCAGAAAGTAGAAGAATAACTGTCACTCCAAACCAATCTGTAAAAGTAAAATGTTTCACAGACAATGAGATTGGTCACATACCAACTTCAGCATTAATATGTGAAACAGACAGCTCTTTACTGCCAGGATTCATAGACATAGGACCAGGGGTAATACAATACAATAGCCAAGGTAAGCAACTTGTAGAAGTGACGCTGTCCAATTTGAGTACAAACTCTGTAAATATTTCACCAAAAGCAATTATTGCTGAGTTGCAGCCAGTAGAAGTTGAAAGTTTTTTGTCAGAAGAAATCGAACCTGAGTTGAAGACAAATGATGTATTGAGTAAAGTGAAAATTGAAAGTAATCTTTCACAAGAGCAGTATGGTGAGTTGATGGATCTGTTACATACACATGAGAACATTTTTTCCAAGAACGATACAGATATAGGTAAGTGTACTGTTTCTAAGCACAGGATAGAGTTGACCAATACAGTGCCATTTAAGGAAAAATACAGACGGATCCCACCAGGCATGATTGAGGAGGTAAGAAAACATGTTGAAGACTTATTGGCAAGTGGTGTAATTAGGAAATCAAAATCTCCCTGGGCGTCGGCAGTGGTTTTATGTCGTCGAAAAAATGGGAAGTTGAGAATGTGCATAGATTATAGGAGGTTGAACCTTCGAACAGTTAGAGACTCACACGCATTACCCAGGCCAGAGGACATTTTTGATAGGTTACATGGAGCTAGGTGGTTCACTACACTTGATATGAAATCGGGCTACCACCAAGTAGAACTTGAGGAAAGTCACAAAAAGTATACTGCATTTACTTTAGGTCCCTTGGGTTTTTATGAGCATAATAAGCTCCCATTTGGTCTCACAAATTCACCATCAGAATATCAAAGAATCATGCAGGAATGTTTGGGAGACTACCACATGAGCATATGTTTCATTTTTCTTGATGATCTCATAATTTTCAGTTCTTCATTTCAGGAGCACTTGGAAAGACCTGACAAGGTGTTGACAAGACTGAAAGAATGCGGATTGAAACTGTCACCGGAAAAGTGTACTTTCGTTCA
Source organism: Cyclina sinensis (assembly GCA_012932295.1). Lineage (NCBI taxonomy): Eukaryota > Metazoa > Mollusca > Bivalvia > Venerida > Veneridae > Cyclina > Cyclina sinensis. The sequence goes on along the minus strand of JAAONU010000006.1, from coordinate 26,180,573 downwards.
AAAAAAGGTAAAATTTTTGGGACATATTGTAGGAGAAGATGGTTTAGAAACAGACCCTGAAAAATGTGAAAAAATTAATAACTACCCAATCCCTACAAATGCAGAGGAATTAAGATCATTTTTAGCCCTTGCAGGTTACTACAGAAAATTCATTAAGGATTTCAGTAAGATTACTAAACCCTTGTCTGATTTGCTACCACCAACTAGTTTAAAGAAGGGAAAGAAACATCAAAGTAAAGAGTGGAAATGGGAAAAAGAACAGCAAGATACTTTCCAGAAAATTAAATCTTTGTTAACATCCTCATCAGTACTAGCATATCCACAATTTGATAAGCCTTTTGAGTTGCACACTGATGCCAGTACACAAGGTTTAGGTGCGGTACTGAATCAAAAACAAGATGATGGTACTCTCAGAGTAATCGCTTATGCAAGTCGTGGTTTGACAAAGGCTGAAAAGAATTATTCTACCTTTAAATTGGAGTTCTTAGCTCTAAAATGGGCCATAACTGAAAAGTTCAGTGACTATCTGATATCAGGTAAGTTCATTGTATTTACAGACAACAATCCCTTGACACATGTTTTAAGTACAGCAAAATTAGATGCAACAGGTCAACGTTGGGTAGCGTCCCTTAGTGATTATGATTTCGATATAATATATAGACCAGGTAAAACAAATGTAGATGCAGACTCTTTATCAAGGTATCCATTTAATAGAGTACAAGAACAACTGATGTCTAAGAGCAAAACAGCTTCAAGTAAAATAGACAGTGAAATTGTCCATGCCATTTGTAATACAATTTATGCAGCGCCTTGTATTGATATGCTGCCATGTCGGTCGGTGAATGTCCTAGATTTTATAGACACACCAGGTCAAACTTTGCCACAAATAGAGTTGCGTGAATTGAGGAGAAACCAAAGAAATGATCCAATAATTGGGCTATGGCTCAGAGCAGTGATTGATAAGACTTTTCCAAGTAAATCTCAGTTTGTAAGTAACAGAAATCACTTAACTATGTCAAGACATTTTGATCAGTTTACAGTCAAAAGAGGATTGCTGTACAGAGTATTAAAAGACAATGAAGAAGAGGTAAGTCAATTAGTTTTACCAGAACTTTACAGAAAGCAGGTGTTACATGGACTACACGGAGATATAGGACACCCAGGAAAGGAAAGAACAGCGTCTTTGATTCGAGAAAGATTTTACTGGCCAGGTTATCTAGCAGAGGTAAATAGTTGGGTTGAGAACTGTCCTAGGTGTTTGAGAGGTAAACAGACAAGGAATAACACTAGTCCTTTGATAAATATAAAATCATCATATCCTCTCGAAATTGTCAGTACAGATTTCCTAACAGTGGATGAATGCAAAGGAAAAATACGTAGCATACTTGTGATCACTGATCACTTTACGAAATTTGCGGTAGCAGTACCCACAGTTAACCAAACTGCTAAAACCACAGCAGAAGTGTTGCTCAATCATTTTATATACTCATATGGAATTCCTGCAAAGTTATTGTCTGATCAAGGCCCAAATTTTGAAAGCCAGGTTATAAAAGAATTGTGTACATTATTGGGGATAGAAAAAGTAAGAACTACTGTATATCATCCTATGGGAAATGGAATCTCAGAGAGGCTGAACCGCAGTTTGATAAGCATGTTAAGAACTCTTGAACCTGAAAAGAAAAAAGACTGGAAAAAATTTTTACCATCCCTTGTATTTGCTTATAATGCAACAAAACATGACACAACAGGTTTTTCCCCCTTTGAGTTAATGTTTGGCAGGAAACCTAAATTACCTATTGATACTCTATTTCAGCTTGACAAGGGAGATAACACCATCACAACTGATTATGTAAAAGATTTGAAAGAAAAGATGGACAAGTCACAGGACATTGCAAGTAAGGCAGTTTCAAAGGCTCAGGCAAAACAGAAAGCTAATTATGATAAACGAGCAAAAGCTGTAAAAATTTCAGTTGGTGACTCAGTATTAGTTAAAGTGTTAGCTTTTGACGGACCACACAAGTTAGCAGATAAATATGAGGACTCAGTTTACAAAGTAATTGCTCAACCTAATGTAGACATTCCTGTGTTTGTGGTTAGAAATTCAGAGGGTGTAGAAAAGACATTACATAGAAACCATCTTTTATTGATAAGTGAAGAGACAGAGAACACGAGGTCAACTAACGAGATTAAGATGAGGCCCATACCTAAGCCCCGAAGGCTTTCAACAGAGGCGTCGTCAGATTCTAGTAAACCTATCCCACAGCCACGAAGGCTACCGGAAGTTAAGACTAAAGAAATAGTAAGTGGTACCACGGATCTAGAAAATGATAGTCGTTCCGAAGAGTTTAGTGATTCAGACTCAGATATGGAATGCATTGTTTTGCATCCTAGAGGTGATGAATGGACCGGTCCAGAGAGGAAAGGAGAAACCTTAGAAACAGATGAAGTAGAGATTGACTCAGAAGATGTCAGAAATGTGACAGAAGTAGGAAGTAGGCAACAAGAGCCTAGACCAGCACTGAGACCTCAGGCAAGTACTGATACTAAGAGAAGACAAACACAGGAAGCTGAAAATCAGGAATTACGTAGATCTTCACGCCCAAGGAAAAAACCTCAGTGGTTTGGAGATTACGTCGTTAGTAGTGTGATGTCAAACACAGATGTACAAAGATTAATGCTAATGCAGCTTGAGAATAATCGCATTATGACAGAATTGTTCAAAGCTTTTACGTAAATGCATTAATAACGATGTTTATTTCATGCTATATTGGTTTTATAATGACTTGTTTTTATCATTTGTTTAGCATATTCAAATTACTTCAATAGTCACAAATATTCTTCTTTCAGAAGGGGGAGGAAGGTTGATAATTGTTTAGTTATGTGCATTATTCACTATTGCATGTGTTAGATAAATTTTTTTTTTTTTGAATTTTTTTTTCAGAAGCTCAATAACTTTTGTTTTGCAGGTTGGAAATATGTTGGAAAATTTTTTTATTATGTTTTTACATCATTGAATATTTATGTCCATGTTATATAGACACTGTGATTCAGTAGCAGTCGAGACGACTTTGCAAAAAGGGGGGAGAATGTAGCAGGTCGTAGTTTGTAATAGTATGGTTGGTATTTTGCCGATACGGTAAGGTAGTGGTTTTTTATGACGGAAGGTGTTGTGCAGAGTTAATTCCCTTTGAATTCCGCTTTCTTCAGTTAGATTTTGGAGAGGAAGGTTGGGAATCTTTATCTGAGTAATCTTTCTAATGTAAGTAAGTTAAGATTTAAAAGATTAGTGGAATAGAATAAGAGATGTTTCTAGTTTAGCTCGTTGTGATTATTTCGGGTTGTCATCTTCGCGTTTATCGTATTTCTGTCGGTTTTCGAATTGGATTATATGCCAACATTTTGGGTCGGTTTCATATTGCATGACTTATTTGTTGCACTGTTTTAACCTTTATTCAACAGCTAGTTAACAGCACAGCTCTGGCAGCTTTGGCACGACAGTGTGAGAATTGTGTGGACTGGTTTGAACACCTTATGTTCTGTGAGTATTGTTTACTTATACTGATATGTTGAATCCTGGACAGTTTTGTACATAATTTTATATATATTCATAATTGTTTGAAGCAATTCATGGGGAATAACATAATTCAGGTTGTATTTTGTACATGCGTTTTGTTAAACAGACTTTTGTAGGAGTTTATATAGTTTGTCGCCCCGTTAGTGAATATAACGAGCGTAATAAGTGTAACAAGGTTTTTTGGTATGTTTTGCAGATTACATACAGTGTAAGTTATTATTTTATTTGTAAGAGGCATTTTTGTCGTCTTATATTTTCAGACCGTTTCCCGGTTTTTTCCACATGTGACATACCTTTACAGTCACATGGATGTCTGTCATGTACTACAGTTAAATGTCGTGTATAAATCTATTGGTAAATAAATGAAGAGAATTGACCAGACTGAGTTTTGTCGTCATTGTGGAGGTCATACAAAAAAAACCCGGTTTGGTACATCTACATTATATGTGATTAGTAATGTTCCAAAACCACAGTCCTCACAAACAGTAATTCTATAAAAGAATATTTTATGTCTATTTTTCCTTTACATTATTTACTCGGCTTATATGTCGTTCAATCTCTTTCACCCTTGAAACATTATTTGATATATAATTTGTATCTAGTACTTAAAAGCTTCACGTATTTTAAAGTTATTCCCTTTTTTAGTTTGCAAATTTGCCCCGGTACTTTCAATCGAAAAATAGAAATGGGTTAAAAATTAATAATGTAAAATACTCACTACACGATCACGTTGTTTCGCTTTCTCTTTTGCCTATGCGATAGACTCACAGTAAAGGTTGTTAGTCAAATGGGTCTGTTGTTATTCGGAATGTTTTTCTGTTATTGCTAACAATGCTATACCTATAAACATCTTTCAGTATGAGTAAGAGGCTGAAATTATATTTTGTCCACTTTTTATCACCCCGCATCAACCCGCTAGATCACTCAATCGATTTTGTTAGGTCAGTGTAGGAAATATATTTCCTAATAGGTTAATATTTGCAGCTGCAATAGCATATTTATCTTTAAAAATCTCAAGCTAAAATGACTTAATAAGATACATTGTAATATAAACCCTGTTTGCTTATAACTGAGCCTGTTTAGGCAATCAACTAAAGCATTTTCAAATTGCCATTTTCTTTGTTCTGCTTAAAAATGTAGAGAGAGAAATCCTTTTTGGATTTAAGTGTTTTTCTAGACATGTTTTTTTTTCTAGCATGAGTGAAAATAATAAAGTTGTTGTAAAGGAATTGCACGCAACATGGATTTTCTTCAAACACAGAACAATCTGATCAGAGCGGGGAGGGCGGAACGGACTGGAGCAGAGGAGAACATAACAAGATTAGAGCGGAACAGATACGTTTGCGTGGTTGCTTACACAACTTAACCCATTTAAAGCAAGTTACATCTAGCACATAAACCAGAAAATACGGTGCCTATTTTCCTACGTACTTAGCTGTCGCAAATTCGTGAATACTCCAAAATGATTATTCTGTCTAGAATGATCGAATGTCACTGTATCGATCCAATATTACAAAGCAAACCAGCTTATTACAAATCCCCCATCAACGACCAGAATTTTCTACCTACCGTCAAAACAAATAGTTCTATCGATTCAAACATTTAAAATAACATTTACATACTTAGAAGTTCAGTTGTCATTGAGCAATATGAGAGAAAGTTTAAATTTTGTGTTTTTTCTTGGTCTGTCTAATGTTCTATGTTGCGCAGTGATTCGTCTGCTAGCCCCCTTATTTGTGTTCCGGTCATGACCTGCCCTAGTTACGCAACGATTAAGTTTGATCAATTTGATTATAATTTAATATTTTGGAAGTTAAGAGGAGCGACTGTTATGCTATGATAATTTATTCTTAATAATTGATTTATCTGGCTATACTCACAAAGTATTTTGATCTATCTGTTTAGACTTTGAACCTCTAGTGCAGACTTAAAAACGTGGCTAAATTCAAAGACAATCGATCCATCAGTTTTTTGTGTAAAATTTAATTCCATGAGTCACCGTTCTCATTTTTGTTTGAAATAGTCCCTACGAAATGGTCTCTATGTTAAAATTTCTAGAGATATTAATTATTTTTAGACACAGCAGTTTTTACAAACTGTCATCTGCAAAATGGGATCCTAAACATCTTATGGACTGATAAAATGCAACGAAACTGTTGTCAAATTACCATGGCTATTTCTATGAAATAAACATCAGGGTGCATCGATTGTTTTGAATGATTTGTTTCAGGTAATCAAATTCTTCTCTTTATATTGTTTTCTGCATAACTTTAATAGAGCTGAAACACTTTGACAAAGACTTTCAACTTTCAAGCAATTGTCCAATGATTTTCATCTTCTTCTTTTTTAAAGATTCATTATCGTCTGCAATATTTTCTGGAGGAATACATGATAAAATACTGAGTAGAAACATTTGTTTGTTTAGAAACTAGGAAATCATATTCCAAAAATATAATCTAACCCTTTTCAGTTATGTTTCTACACAAGTCTCTAATGCTTACCGGCAACGACATAACACTTTTGAATATTCCACCCAAAAATGAAAAATGATAATTATATGACACAACAGTTAACAATGACACCATCAAATTTCAAATGTATACCATTTGACTCTCAGAGATTCTCTGTAACGCAACCGAATCAATAATGTCAAAAGTTACTTGGTTATTTTCGTCACTCATATTTGATAATGATCTCGGAAAATGTTATTTGATGTGTGCATGACAAACACACAGGCGATGAACATATATGATAAAAAAGCAAAAAAGCAAAACAAAAAATATATCTTTACCTGTATATCTCATTCATACAATGAAACGACAATACAAAAATAATATAAAGTATTAAAGCAGTGAAATAGTTTTCTTTTTTTCTCTTATTGTATCACTGAACGAAAGGTAAATTTGACCAGTATGAAACTGGTCATTGAAAGTCTTGTTAGCAAAGTGTCGAACATATCTTTTATTAACTTACTTACCTGACGCAAAGTCCAGAACACTTCCTATAAGAATACAAGTTACCACAATATAAACATTACATCGGCACATGGCACAATGAACACACTTTTTCACAAACCATAATTCTCTAATTTGATTAAATGTTCATATAGTGGATATCTTTCTTTACATGTATTTCCTTTATTCTAGGAAATAAACTGTATGGTATTCAAATTGCGATGGTACGCGGACAATTGTTTGTTCATCATAGAAATATCTGATTCTTTTAAAAATTCAATCGATATCGTTTGTCAATATTCCCAATTACGAGCCTTGAAAGATAATGTTCCTCATATGAAACATGCATATACAGCTGACTCAGTTTAATCAATTATCATGTGATTAATATTTCTTCCTTTGTTCACTGTCGTACACGTGATCCGGTACAGATTGTGCGTGATCTAGAAAAGACGCACCAAGATTGAGGAGGCAAACTAGGCCTGAAGGTAATGCTTATTTTATGCTTTGTAATTTATACCCTAAAGTCTTTTTGCTCTCAGATCAGGTTCATACGGAAACAAGAAACCTTACCAAAAGTGCCTAAATGTACAATAACGAAAGCTTTGTGACATTTTTGCTAAAGTACCTTGTGAATCTAGTATTAACATTCTAAGGACACAACTTTTGCTCTAGTTGTCATTAAACGAGAAACTGTCGCCATGAAAGCATATCGGTCTTGCTTCGTTTCTTTGACATATAAAAGCGCTATGTATCACTTACTTATTTTTTTTAATACCATTACACCAATATATTTGAGAAGAAAATCAAAATTAAGACTCATCCTTTTGTTGCCGATAACGTCCGTCATCTCGGTATGGCTTTTCCGGAACAAGAAAAGTCCGTGTTGGCACACGTGTCCATGTTGTTTAAAACTAGGTATGAAGTGAATGCTAGCTTTCAAATCCTTCTTAAAATCAACAGTAAGAGCAATATCCAACTTATTTACTTAAATAATCGTGAAATATTGCATTTGGTTATTACAGTAGCACTGCGTAGACATCGCCTTTCTCATCTCAGTTATAGGATTAGCGCTGCAGGTGGTGAAGTGGAATTAGTAAGAGGATCCTCGCGTATACTGAGACTGTTTAGTTGAGACTTTGACAATCAGCCGAAAAAAAATATTATTCCATTACACACTAAGATAATACAGTATCGTATATACAATTATTGTAGTAATAATAGCAATTCATAAAATGCTAACATTTTATAAGGGATGTTAAATTCCCAACGTACTTTACGTAAAATCCCAAGATGAGCATCTCTTATAATTAAAGCGTTTACTTGTCTTCAAAATTAATCCTATTTGTCTAATGGTTGTCTAGGCAACACCAAAGACCTGGTTCTAAAACACTTTTCTCGAACTCGTTAAAAAGCACAAGAAAATGATAAGTGCTCTGTTATGTTACTGGTCGCATGAAGAATTATATTTAACACACTTGATAAAACGCATGACAGTGGCAGACTGATGAAAATTCGAGAAAATTACTAAGCAAAATAAATTTGCCAAAATTCTCTAATTGTACAAACATTTAAATATGTCTAGGAAAGCTTAACAGAATAGTTTTAACAGGATTTTGTTTTAACTTTAAAAAAAGTATTGCAAATAAATCTGTCTAACTGAACATTTTTAAATCGCGATTTTACTTTCACCTGATACAGGCGTAACATTTGGAATGATAAAATATTTCTCTATCGTTTTATTTCCACCATATATTCACACGCGAACCCCATGCGCTGCTCGCAATTCTCAAATATATTTTGTTCACAATAAACGTCATATAACGAAAACTACAACCAATTTTAATCAAGCACTACGTTCGCCATGCCCCCGCAGGTGCGTTGACCTTTGGCCCTGCGACCTCTAAGTGGGTATGGAGGGTAGAGCCCATCAAGGTGCATGCACCTGTGAAGTTTAGAGGCTGTAGGTGGAAGGTGGAAGGACTTCCATGTTGTGGTCATCGTTTTAAAACAAACAAACAAACAAAAAGACAGACCAAAAACAGTATGCTCTTCCTCCAGGAACATAAAAACAATATGACCTCCATCCGGGATTATGGATGGAAGCACGTTCATAATGTGGCCAAGATTAATATTTGCTATCAAGGTGCCCTTGACCTTTGACCTGTGACCCCTAAGTGAGTCTGTTGGATAGAGCTCATCAAGAAGAATACGCACGTGAAGTTAGAAAACTTTGGATGGAAGCACTTTTATTTTATGGCTGAGCTTAATATTTACTATACAGTGACCTTGACCTTTGACCATGTGACCTTCAAGTGAGCCTGGCGGATAGAGCGCACCAAGGTGCATATACATATGAAGTTATAATGCATTGGAAGTATACTTGAGTTTATTTATCGTCAGTACCGGTTGCCCATATGACCGACGCCTCCTGCAGAGATTAGTTATTTTATATTGTGGGGGATAATGAAAGATACAGAAAACATCCCGTCCTAGGCACACCTCTGGTTCTTTTGCATGTTCAGTGAATAGCACTGATACATGGGACCTCGGTTTAATGTCTCATCCAAAAGACAGTAATGTTTGTTGAGGAGACGGGCTCGATCTCGCGACCCCTGGGTTACTAGTCCAGCGCGTTACCACTGGACCACTGATCCGCTCGTTTATCTTAAGGTCAAAGTAAAAGGTTGCTATTTAGTTCACGGTGACCTTGGCCTTTGACCCCGTGACCTTTAAGTGGGTCTTGCGGGTGGAGCCCATCAAGGTGCATGTGAAGTTTGGTGACTGTAGGTGGAAGGACTTCCATGTTATGGTCAAGGTTAAAGTTTTATCACAAACAAACAAACAAGCAAACAAACAAGCAAACGAAAAGACCAAAACATTATGTCCTCTCTCTGGGGGCATAAAAAAGCGTAGGGTCACTCGGCACCTTTGCTCTTCAAATATCAGTTCTTAAAATTCTTATAACAAGTTAAATTAAACGTTAAATTAAAAGTTATTTCAGTATAACACATAACAAGAAAGGAAAACAATAAATTTATCTGAAATCTTACGCCTATTTTTTACATCATCATGAAAGTTCTTGAGAGTTAATACTTCAATCCCCTTGAAGACTATTTCGTTAATTCAAACCAGTATTCGCATCGTAAGAGAAAGTGTTGAAAATATCGAATACCCATATTGTTGAAATACTTAGGTTTTAACTAAACATGTCAGATAACAATTGAATACATAGCAACTTTCGAGAAATAATTTAGATATATAAATTTCTGTTCGATGGCCATTTAAAACTCTTCATTTTGTGATGGAAAACAGAAAATGTAAAATCATTTATAAAAAACATTGCCCTTGCAATGTTTCCAGCTGATTGTAGGTAAAATAAAGAAGTATCCGAGAATCTTTACAAGACAAACCGCAAAGTATAGACATAGCAAGAGAGGTGCTTATCCGCTTGTTCATTTTACAGTATAACATGATTCGAAAATAAACCTGGAAGCCATAGGTAGAACAATATGATCACTCACAAAAGATGACTCCGTCATCAGCTCATTTTTATACTCTTAAAGCGTATCTTATTGCGATAGTTTTGAAGCACTCTATGAATAATTACTGTGCTAAACAAAACTTTTGCATATCTTGTGAAGTTAGACATCTGTAATTAACAAGAGAAAGATATGTTTTTCTGTGTATACAACTCGTTGAAAAATTCTTGTATGCACTTAAGTAGGAACTCATTCCTAAGGATCATGTTATTTATCCGTTTTATCACGAGATCAATTATATTATTCTTGCAGTACAGCTCAATGTTGTATATCAGTCTGAATGCCAAATGTTAAGTATAAGCAATAAAAAACGGCCAGCAATTGTGAAACACAACTCTTCCACTTTTTCTTTCTGGTATGACGTTAAGCCCAGGACCTATATGGTGCTATATACTGAGCATGTAGAAGCACGAACACTGTTTTAGGAATGGGATGTTATATCCCTCAAACCTTGAATACCAGGCTCGTGTAAGGGTTGTCAGTCATATGGGCAACATGTACTGCTTATAAATAACCTCAAACAGTTAAATATGATATTCTAGTTTTACAAGCGTGAGTTTTTCATAAAGGCATCCTTATATCTTAAATTATCTGGTAAATCTAAATGAGGTTCTCTGTAAACGGCGCTCCTAAGAATTGTTTCTGTTTGCAAGAGCTAAAGGATTATGAAAAAAAAACTAGATTAAAGACTAAACTAATAGTTACTCTCAAGATTTATTTATTTCCATTACGAAACATTTAGTCTCAGAAATAGTCGATTTCTTTACAGTTAAAAATCGTCGTTGTGTTTGCCTGGTTGTCTGCAATACAGATGTTATGGCATTTTCATCGATTCAAACAACAAAATAATTAACAGAAATCGTAAAAGTGTCATCGATTTTTTTTCAACGAATTTCAGATTACTTTAATTCCTTTGAATTATTTTCTTCGAATGCTTTTCCTGTTATTAACACTGCAACTTAGACTGTCAGCTCGATTACTGTCGAGTAATTAAACTTTGACAAGGGCTGCGATAAACATTTCAACAGTTGTAAACGTTAGTCTATCTTCCGATTGAATACACAGACAATCGTTACAGAGCCATTACCGTCTCTTGTATTGACTAGATGTATTTTAATCTTATGGAGACGTTTGACTATAACAAACAAGTGAAACAATCTATTTTAGAGATACAGTATTTGAACACTACAGGTAGTCTACAATCCCCATAGCTAATACGTGTGGCAACAAATTCCATGGTTACTTAAATGGAGATGAGTAAGATACTTTTTAATCCTCGGACATGCCATTTAATTTAATTGAAAATGACAAATATGTAGATCAACTGTTAAACGCAATCATTATGATGATATTTATGTAAGTGACTATTAATGTAGACCATTTTGGACCTAGAAAGTTCTTCATAAGAATCAGATGTAACAAAATATGTAACATGAACATACGACACACCGATTAAAAAAAAAGACAAGAATTATTATTTTCAGGGGTGCATCAAAATGTAACAAAAGGAAACAGGCATATTTTGTCAACCTCTGATTCGCCTTATACAGTAAAAAAAACAAAGAACGTGATAAAAAGTAGTCAATAAAATGTATATATATTATGATAACTCAACATAATTATTTACCTGCGGATGATTCCAAATCAATTCCTACAAGGGCACAATAAATCAAGACACAGATATTCCATCGAGGCATATTATTTTGCAGCATATTTATATAAATGCACTTCTCACGCAAAGAATGATCGACGATGTAAACAATTTAAATGATTTGTGCCATGTATTTTCCACATTATTTGTAACAATCGTATGAACTTCCTCTGATGCTAAATTTCATACTGATGTCTTCTTTTGCGAACAAATGTATTTCTATTCAAAATCGATATTATTAGCCATAATTGCCAATGGTCCTTACTAGATAATTTTCCCGTTTATGTGGCTTTGTAAACAGAGCTTCATAAGATTAATGGGCGTAACATTATCTCCAATATTTCGTTAATTCCGTTCTGCTTGCAAATTAGCTTGAAACAATTATCACCTGCGTCGCTAGCATAAGCACAACTGCACTGTCACAGTGGCAATTCTGTCCTGTTTCTAGAAAAAAATCATTGAGGTAATGTGGGATTTGTTGTCATATATCTACGAGTATTACTTGCATTTTCCCTTACGTTGCAAAAAATTTGAAACCTTGTTGAAATATGAATGAGTATGACCAGAAAAACTTGCATTAAGAATATGGCAAAATATGAAGAAATAGACAAAAACACATCTGACAGCAGTCTGACTCTACACAAAAGGAAAAGGATAGTAGATCCTGAGTTTATCTCAAGGATATTTGAATTAAATACTTTTTTTTCATCTTAAAAGGTACGTTTATGTCAGATAAAAAGCTTAGAATATATTTTATAAATTTGACCCTAGAATTGTTAGTGATCTCGTATGAAAGATATTAAATATCTTTCAAAATAAATAAATGAATTAATGAAAAAACAAATGAATTAATAAATAAATACATGGCAGGTCATAAGTCATAAGGAATGAACACTAGATTACTGACTGCTTTTTTGAATGACATTCTTATGATAAACATCTTCCTCCTGGACATTCGTTTGCATAAATATTTTAGAAGGAAGATCATTTGTGTTATCAGCTTCCAAACAGCTGTAAAATTACACTTATCAACTAAATACCCTGATTAAATGTTATCATTTGGGTTATTATCGTTTGAACTCATTTTGTAAAAAATAAGTGATTTAGTTTATGACTTTACCGTCTACTTCTAAAAAATCAGAATAAAACGTAGTGCAATTGCCGGACGGTGCTGCTAATATCCTGTTTACAATCATAGACAAAGACATAAAATAAAACCAACATCAGATATTGTTAAACAAAAAGACATATATATTACACTTTTCTGGTATTTCCATTTCATCCATTTTCACCTATGGCTTTACATAAAATTTTCAAAAAAGAAACAAAATTCGTTTCGCAAAACAGTTTTGTATTAGCCATTCTATTCAGATGTCTATCGAATAATAAAATTGTCTGAATCTACGTCAAACCTATCACATTTTTAATATATTTGGAAAGTTGATTTTTTAAAACATAGCACATAATACCTTGGGAACGAATCCAACGATAAAATAATTTCTATATCCTTTGTAGATAATGCTCGTTTTACGAGACAAGCAACTATATAACAGTCTGGCACCATTAAAACAATTTTGTGCGCAATTTAACTCGAAACAATGAGAAAATGAATTTACCTAAAAATGTCGGTCCTTCTTTATTTATCAGATTATCATATAAGAAATGCCATTTTTAATATTTAGGGTATCAAGACTGCATAGTTAGTTAACGTACTTTGTCAAAACATGATTAAAAGAAATTCAAAATAAACACTTTTCTCAAAATAACGAACAACAGCTATCAAACATGGCACATTTACAATTAAACAAAAGAAAACTAATTCATAAGAGTCACATTTGAAGTACAGATCTTTCATTTCATACACGAAATGTCAGCAACCTGGTTCGAAATTGACTATGATTTCTCCAATAAACTTAATATAGGATTTCGCATTAAAATTCGTTTTGTTTAAAAGTGTATATAATATTTATGAAATGTATGAAATGTAAAGATTTAAACTCTGCTTTTCCAATCAATGAAACGAGTTCTACGTGAATTGAACAAGTAGAATTGAGTAGCCAATTAATTTCATTGCCTATCGTTGCATTCATATAGCACAGATTACATTTTCTATCTTCATATCCTGGGTTTGTCGCTCAACGAGACTCAACTGGTAAACGCTGATATCTTGTTCTGAATTTTACATTTATTCAGCCCTGTGTGACAATTATTCGCGAAAAACTATCATGATTCTGTAATCATCAGCTTATCAGACGTGAAAATTGTGTTATTATTCTATTTCTGGAACAACTCCTACTGTCTGTATAATTTGCCATCATTAAAAGATTGTTTTAGATTACTAAACTTCAGCTGCACTGTCTTTTATAAAACACTTTCTCGATTTTCAAAAAATTGCTTAAAAATGATGGAGCTTTGTATTGTGTTCTCGTTTCAGATTATTGTTTTCCCTTTGACAAATCTCCCTTTATCAATTTGTAAGTTAGAAAAAAAAACTAATTTCAATTAAAAATTCAGGGAGATTATTTCAGTAACGCTAATCAAAGTTTCTGCAGTAATTTATTTTAATCTTAGCAGATGTATCAATATAACGTGAGGTAATAAACAAAATAATATTATTATAAATACTTCTACCAGGTTGTGTATGGACAAAACGAAATATTATATATATAAGAATAATATAAGAGCAAATTGACTGCCAGAAGGTTATGTATATTATTTGTGCATCAAAGTTAAATATTTGCAAATATGTACGAGTTTTCTCTCATCCTTGTTCATGACAGTTCTAAATGTAATAAAGTTAACCCTTCTGTAATGGAAATGTGGCAAGAATCTTTGAATAATATCAGTAAAGAAAGAAGAACATTTTTACAAATAGCTGAATTCATCTCCAATGTCAGTTAAACTAAAGAAGTTATATTTTCGCTATTCATGTGTAACTCCAAACCATTTTAAAAATTCAACTGGCAAACAGTTGTTACACATTCGGAGGTCAGCACAATTAAGAATACTTGAGTGAGGAAGAATATATATCAAGGTATTTTTGGCATTTGTGTTCAGTATTATAGATCATGTAATTAAAACATTAGACGAGTTATTAATATCGTCGTTCCATTGTTGTAAAAACTGGGATTGCGAAGAATGTTCTACCTTATACAACGACAATTCTCGTGAACCATTGAATGTATGATTTAGCCAGATACAATCTAGACACTATTGTTCAATATATAAATTCAACATTTTTATACAGATGAAAATATTATTAATATCATTAAATTTCAAGATATTCTTATATTAAATTTTTATAGAGATGTGAACACTTTATTTTCATTTGATAAGATATTATAACTGTAAAACCCAATAATTCTGTTTTCGATAGCTATTGATAAAGGATAACGTCTTAAAACATTGTGCACTATAAGATGCGGTGTACCAAGCTAATATGTAAAATATATTCCATTAAATCACTATGAACCTTTTCTAGAATAGAAAGCACACCACATCCCAAAATTTAGCAATCATAAGTTAATATTGGCAGAATGGTATTATCAAACAATTTCAATTGACAATCAATCGGTAAATCTAAATTCGTACTTTTTCTCTGTTAAGAAACAGTGCTTGTGAAATGTTATTTGTTTTCATAAAGTCCCAGTTTCAACTAATATTTGGTAAAATGAAGGCTTGACGTATAAGTGTCGAGGGAAACCATAGAGAAGGTATTTATACTTTAATATTACAGCCCCATGTCTATTTCCTCCTTATTAATTAAATCTTCATCTACAAAAACCTTTCTTCAAACAGAAAAGTTTGCCCGTTTTAATTTAGAAAATGCAATTAATAAAGTTCGAGTGATTATTGAAATTCCCATACAATATATTATGCATTAATTCAAAAAAAATATTGTTTGTTTTGAAAAGGAAAGGAATATTTTCCTCCGTATCAATTTATCTCGTCAATTTTCAACTACGAAATCTCTATCTAAAAAAGAAAGGTTGTACAAACGTAGAAAGGCTGAACTAACTTTCAGGACGGTGAAATATTTGATATGAGGTTTAAGTATTACCGACTCTATTATAATCATTACAGAATAAAAAGACAAAGGAAAAATATAGAATCTAAAGATATATACAAATACCATTTATAAAGACCCTACGTACGTTTTGCTTGTAATAAAGGGAATATGCATCGATTTTCGAGAACAAAAATTCTTCTTTTCTTCTACACAATTCATCAGAAAATAAGGACAATGCCGAACAAAAGCTAATCCGCATGCAAGAAATAATTATGTTAAATGAATATACGAAATGAAGAACCACCTTATTATGTCATACAAACATAATTTTGTAGCTCTTTGTAAACAGGCTTGAGGAATCGTAAAAACATTTCTTACAGATTACACATGACCTGACAGTAGCAGACATTGACCGCAAGGATGATACATCTTAGTGCCATTTGATCATTTGACAATATTGGTCGATTTCATGTTTCCTGAACACTGTTTAACATTAGTTTTTTTTAAAAGAAAGACTACTGTATTGTAAAAAAATTCTTATCATCCAACATCTCTATTAGAATATACCTGATTATCTTTCTAAAACTAATATCATTCAAATGTTGCTTAGTAAATAAAGTTTAAGCAATACAAAAGAACGAACATTAGTTTTCTCTCCAAAATCGCTGCCTTTGCTTTTTTCTTTTAAAGACACTAAAATCCATAAAATGTGTTAACAAATGCAACACACAGACATAAACATTTATATTTCTGATTATCAAACCTTAAGATATCTGAGAAAAGTACTTGTTCATCATGCAGAAAATTAAAATGTCACTCAAATGATATGTCTTT
Source organism: Cyclina sinensis (assembly GCA_012932295.1). NCBI lineage: Eukaryota > Metazoa > Mollusca > Bivalvia > Venerida > Veneridae > Cyclina > Cyclina sinensis. The sequence continues at coordinate 26,164,009 of JAAONU010000006.1, read as the reverse complement.
ATTTTCCGAAAATCTACGTGTTTGTCTTGTCTTGTGGACGCAAATTTTAAAACCCTCTTCTTGATAAAACAGACTTTCAGCGGGGGGAAAAACTGGCAGATAATTATAACTGTATTGTATATCTTAAATGATATATAATCAATGTCTTAAGTTAACCATTTTTCATGATATAGCAAAAGGTGATTAAAACTACTTCGAAAATTTTGTTTCAAAAGTATGCCAATCTTTTCAAGATCATTTCTTTAAATTTTCTTGAATATATAGAACTACTGCTGCTCTAAGAAATTTAGAAAAAAATGAAACAAAGATCTTGTTTCTGCCTGCAAATTACAACTTTTACATCATAATTAGTGTTGACTGTTAAAGAATTACAAAAAGGGTGCCTTTGATAAAATGATTTTAACATTGTTTCTTGTTCAAGTGAATGTTATGCTTTGTTAATCAGCTACAAATATATCATGCTTCTATAATTAGCAGTTGCCAGCTTAGGTTGTTTAATATTAGTGTGTTAGTTACAGAAAGCTAGTTCTCCAGACATCTGTCGAAACAAAAAATAAAAACAGAACGAAACAGAAAATTACCCTATATAAACAAAACAAAACAATGAAAAATCATTAATATTCACAACAATAGAAAAATGTGATAATTAATATATTAAGCGCATATATGTCAATTATTAGGGTATTCAGTATCTAAAACAAAATTTGCTTTAAATTCATCCGCGTTGACAGTAAAAGGACTACTGGGTATGTTTACTTTACAAAGAATTGCAACAATATATCTCAATATGCAATCATTATAATGTTCTTCTTCCTGTTTTAAAAATTACTCGGGAGCACAACGTTTGGATAAAACGACTTTCAAATTGCCAATGAAAACGGTTAGAAACTGTTAAGAAACGGATGTATTCAGTCGATGGATGTGACATTAAAAAAAGTACTAAAAAATTACTAGAAAAGAATAATGCTAGTTTCATTTTCTAAATGAGTTGAGCTAGAAAAACTTTTCATAATTACACGGTCAGATTTTTTATTGAAGGTGTTTTGATTACTCCATGACATATTTTAAAAGACATGGTAGAAACCAAAGATGAAATTTTATTTAAAAAAAAAGAGTGCTTTGAATGAACTCATTTAAATATGGTTGACTTGTAAATGAATTTTATTCTAATAATATAGTCTACTTATTTATAATTATGAATTTTTAACAATTACCTTCTAATAGTTTTTTTCCAAAAGGTTTCTTTCCAAAAAATTTTTGTCTTTTTTTCGTTTTTGCTTACATCGAATATCTGAAATACTAAGTAACTTAATTTTGAGAATAAATATAACACAAACTGTGAGGAGGAAAGGATATGATTGTATAATTTTTCGATACCCTCAGTTCAGTACGAAACATTTGATGAACTTATATTACTCATTTATAGGAGCTCAATGTAATCAGTATTCAATCTTTATTAAGAGGTATTAATGAGAACATGAGCCCGATATCTTGGTAATGTCTTTATTAACAATTTTAATCATTTCATTAATGGTGTATGTCCAGATCGTAATAAGTTAGCCCATATCCTGAAATTGACTGACTGTTTGGACGATAATTCATGAATGAATGAACGCATTAATTAATCAATGAAAAAATGATAGAAATATTGTGTGAATGAATAGGTGAATAAACGATAAAACGAATGAATGCTTGGTTGATTGTTTAATGATTTTGGATCAAACAATTATTATTCTATTGGCAAAATATCAATTTTTACCGAAGCAAGTTTAAGGTTAACAGTTTTCAGATGTACTTATTTTTTAGAGAACATAAACATTTTTGTTACTTAATAACAAAAACCCGACACGGTCGTTTTAAGAAAATAGATTTGCAGTCACATCGTATGGAACGTGATTTATTTTCACACTAACTTCAAATACTTGATGATTCATTATATAAGCCTCAATTAATTTTACAAAATATGACTGTTTTTTTATGATTACCTATGACTTTTACTAGATGATGTCGTTGTTGTGAAGGCATTTATCTTTTCTATGTCACTCTACATATTTATTCTTGTTACAAAAATTTTAGTATAGGCCATTCGGAAATGCATGAGCTATTCATATCAAGAACACTTAACAACGTATAAAATGTATCACACAACAAATTGTTACACAACAACTTACCTGTGGTAAATTCCAGCACACTTCCCACTATAACACAATATAACAAGAAATTCAACATTCTTCGAATCATGGTAAGAATACTGCTTCTACATAATATTTACACAGTTTATTCGCGTTCATTCAACATTCTCAGTAAGTTTATTTATGTCAGTTAAAACAAATAACACTAAGTTTTTAAACAGTCATAATACGCCTAATCTAATCAAATATTAATTATAATTTATTACGCTGTAATGCAGACCGAGAGGTAAAACGTGTCGATCAGGCGGAAAGTTAAATTGATGTTTAAGTTCTGTACTTTTATATTCTAGAAACACTATTTGTTTGGTATATGAGCGAAAAGGAAAACAATGTTTGGTTGCACTTTTAAAGAAAACAAAATCCTGAAAGAGAAATCAATACTGTCAGGGAATTTGAAGGTGTTGTTAATGTCATATAAAGTTAAAACATTTAATGACTACGTAAATTTCAACTGTAAACTATGTTCTGTTTTATTCTTTTATTTCCGTTTCAGTGCACATAGATTTATATTGTTTAATCTCGACATCTTAAGAATTCGAAAACACAGCGAGTAAGATAAAAACAATTTCCAGAAATGAAACATCCATACAGACATGACTCCTTTAAGTTGGATTTGTGTCAATCAATTCATGTATATATATACCCTTAGCGTTTTCAACTGACCTGGCAAGCTAAAAATATTAACAAGATGCAAAATTGTTACCACAAAAATCCTATCATAAAAGTCTTAATCGTGTTTAAAGGACGACAGCGATATATCTAATGAGTCGTTGTTTATAAGATCTACGAGCTTCGTGATCCAATGTAAGCTAAACGATGTCTGAAAATAGAGTAGCTTTCTACTAATGAGTCTATAACTGTTTTGAATCCCAGTAAACCCCCTCTGCGTGCCAATTAGCTGCTAATAACTTTTATCTGTGATCATTTACCCTTTCTACTTGGAATGATAATTTCACTTTGGAATGAACGAAATATAATTTGTTTTTTGTTCGGTCAAAAGTGTTCATCACCCATCGAAAAGGAAAGAGCTTTGAAAAGATATTTTACATTTGATGAAATAAGAAATTTTACTAAATATTTATACAATAAACAAATATAGTGTCAAATGTGATCCTTTTACCACAGCAACAGTTTTTAGATGGTGAAATAGCCCAGACGCATTTTCAAAAGTTGTTTAGCTATTGTAACAATTGCTTTTTTAGGTCCCTTGTCAACAAATGTTGTATCTATATTCCATTTATTTTTTCAACTGTCAGATGCCTTTTAAATTAATTCATGTTTATGACAAGTTTTCAAAGTAGCTTATTCTCTTACTTATCAAGCATCTCTTTTCAGGATCACACAAATTAAATGTGACAAGACGACCAGCAGGACGAGCAGAATCTTTCCGTTGTTGTCCAGATTTGAATTCACTATCAATTTACAACTGACCCTTTACAAAAATATAATCAACCTCTTGTAAAACATATTTCGGCATCAACGTCAGTCAATGACCTGCCTATGACAGGTCCTATTTTTCAAGCACAAAGTTTGCTCGTTTGCCTTACATTTGGCATAGAGTTTAATGAATACCCTTTAAGGCAGTGTAAAATGCACCAAGATCAGTAAATATACGAGTAAGAATTTTACCTGTGATAGGTTTCACTGTTCAAATGAAACGAAAATTGTTTTTCTTTTTCTACTCTCGAAAATGAAGTCGCATTATCTATGAAGATCTTCTTAATTTGAGCAATACAGAAAACAAAAAGGAACAAGAAAAGACTGAGTAAAAAGTTGAATGCACTTATCTTTTTAAAGGGTTGGATCAATACATAAATCGGAATATGTAAGGATTTTTTTATCATCTACATTGACAGTTGTAGGTTTGCTAGGAAAGAGTAATACTGAACGAACTGAATCAACTATAACTTCTCTGTAATATAAGAATTGCTACAATACATCTAAATATTCAAACAAAGTTGAGACATGTGTGCAATATATCTGCTTCGTATCAAATATTTCATGAAAAGATTTCTTCCGTTTGCTTTTTAGTGCTTAAATTATATTTTGTTCAATCGCACTGCAATATTTCTTTAATTCGTTGACAGTTTATATGGGTTAGTCAGCATACACCACTGCCTCCATTAATCGATCGAAGACAGAATATTATTTAATTCACTAAGCCGGTCAGTGTAAGTAAGCGTTAATGAAATTAACTTGGTCGAGCGGCTGTGCCTCACCTGACTGGACAGTTTTATTGTATTGTAAGCCACTAAAAATCTCTTAACTTAACGTATGTTTGACTAGATTTGTCTTTACTTTATTTGTATTTGTGAAAATACCTATACATTTTTTACTGTTTTCTTGATTGATTAATAGAAAAAAATCACAAGCAAACAAATTTGCTGATGAAGTTATTAGATCATCAAGTTGTTTTCGTCACATGAATTGATATTCAGCTAACTAAAATAATTATAATTATATCAATGAATTTCCTTTATCTTAACATTATCATAATAATTATAATAATAAAGATGATGATATAATTATGGTTGTGTTTATGTTTCGTACTAATGACTGACATTTATTTTATAACGGCAAGCAACATCTTAATACATAACTTACCTTTGGAAAATTCCAGAAGATTTCCCACGATAAAACAAAACGTGTATATCCAAAAACAGAGCCTTCCTTGATCCATATTAATCAGTAGTGCTTTACATTACAGCTATTGTATTGCACGTGTAATTGACTTTAATATTCCATTTTACCTGTTTCGTTATTAACACTTTTATTCATTAATTCAGCGATTCATGTATTGAACCTTTCTCAAGAGATGAAGATTTAGTTTGGAGAAATCTGCAATTACAAGATTGATCAGTCTTTCATTAAGAAATTCATTCGTAACCAGAAAACATGCACTACGCAAGGGACGTTTTATAATGAAACATTTTGCAAATTTGCAGCGTTATCTCCAAGTATTGTTGAGGTAATTTTCAGCTAACACTTTTGCCGACTGATAAACAGCACCATACAGGAATATCTAAAAGTAAAATGTAGACATAAAATGATCCAGTCTTCACCAATCTTTCGCATCTTTGGATTTGGTATTATAAAAAATCTGAGTCCATTATTTTCAACAGATTTCAACAGATCTGATAAACAAATGCAGTATGTGGTGTCCAAATAAAGCATCCACACTGCAAATTAATAGATTGTCTGCATTATATCCTGTATGGTAACGTGAATAGTTTTAAAAGGAATGTAAAACGCTATATCTATGATAGGAACTTTGAGCAGAACTACAAGGGAAACCGATATTTTCTGTCGGCCTGTGTGAGTAAGACGTCTGATATACCAGCAAAATTTGTATTCTCCTTGTTGTAAATAGTTATTGTTAGTCTTTTTCTAGACGCATAACTGATGTGAAAGACGGCTTTAAATTTAAATTCATTAATTTTCAAACTTAACTTAGATAATGTCAGTATATAAAGTGAGAAAAAGAGAATATCTAAAGAGAATTACATTACGAATTCATCTAATAACCATTTAATATGATTTATTTATCAGATTTATACATTTTACTTTGAAATAATCACACTCTGAAACATTGAAATGAAATAAAAGTGTAAAAGTGGGTATGTGCTTCTCTTTGTCATGGCATCAGAAAAAGGGACCACAGTGGAAATAAGAGATTCCTATTGTGATTTCCCAGGTGTTAGTGCGCATGGCATAATTTCAATGCTCATGCTGTTTTGGTTTTTAATTAGTTTATATGATGTTTTATGTAAACAGGTTTCATGTTAACTAAGCCGAAATAACTCTGTCTAATTGTTGTATCAAAAATATATCTAAAACGATTTTTATATAATATATGCTTAGTAGTCTTCATCAGCTCATGGTGTTAAAGCTAACCCAACAAATACTGGAAATGAAAAGGAAAAATCGAATATGTACACGCTGCCTTTCTCTTCTAGTTCAAACTCCAAAACACCAACAAAAAACAACAACAAAAAAAACAAAACAAAAAAACACCGTTAGCCATATATACTACGCAAAAAGTCATCAGTCTATATCAGTTTTAAGTAATTATTTGTATATCATGTGTATAATAAAAACGTCGCTTTATCTAAATATTAGCGTCAGTCTGGTTACACCAGCTGTGATAACGTGAAGGCTTTAAATATTTTATGTGATGACCATCTTCTGCCGGCAAAATTACAATGTGCAAAAAAGTGTAGTAATGACATAGTTCACACTAATTGCCAATTACTTATCTTCCAAGGTGGGTTTTTTTACAAGTCAGAATAACACCAAATACATTTCATAGATATTGCTGAAAGTAAATTGTGCCAGACGAAAATGTATAATAGTTCAAAGAGTTAAAAAAACTTCGGCAAAATAAATAATGTAGAAAATCTTATTCATTAGTTTAGGGTAATATCTTCTTCCTCTAGAAAAACAGACATACAAGTTTTACAGCCATGACTTGCTATCATTCATTTTTCCTCCATCATAATATAGCATTGTTCCATCAACAGTAATATAAAGTTACTTATAACAAATCTTGATACCATACAGAAAGCTTACATCGGTGAATTAAGTTTGCTCAGCTGCAGCTCTTCAAACCAATAAAATTACGAACGTAGCATCTTTAAGCACCTGGAGAAAAACTTTGAGAAATAATATCTTGTCTGTTAAGTGAAATAAGCTCTTTTGGGATTCAGAACATAAAGAGAACTAATGTAGTTATCAGCATAAAGGGTTAGATAAATTGTTTTGTCTGAGAAATGAAAGGAACCATTGAAGTTATATTACTAGCTATAATCGTCATTGAGATATATTAAGGATTAAAATATCAAAAATATCTTATCTTATTTAATTGCTTCGGAAAATGCCGAAAGCACTTCGCTAACATCCGTAAAACGATACTTCAGTGTCACATGATCAATTTTAGATATGAGACGTAGACAACAACAGTGGATCGTTCAAAACGTATATTATTCAAAATGATAGAAAGACCAACACGTAATCGGAAACGTTGTCGTCAAAACCTTTACAATACGAGAAAAAGCTGTAAGAGTACAAAGGAAGATGTAAGATCTTTTGAGGATACTTATCGGCACTAAAACTCTGAAATGTTTTTTTTTCTAAAAATAACTTGTGTATGCAAATAAGCATATTCCAACTACATCCGAGCAATGGTGGAGAGCTTAAAAAAGACAGAAGTGCGTGTTTTTATATCAGCTGACATCCACGAATATAGTGAAATTTTCGGTCCAAATAAACAGCAAATTTCGTTTTTAACAAGTTGTAGTTGCATTGGTGTGTATATTTGCATGAATTGGCGATAATGCTATATTTTTCGTTAATGGGCGGTATTATAATTTAAAAAAAAAACGTTGAAAAGCTAAAGAGGCCGTATGTTAATCTGATATCGGAAATGTCGTTGGAAAAGGTTACGTTCCATTTATGGTGTTCAATCAAGTGTAATCTATAAATCTAATATAGATAATTCCTATAATCTATAAATCCCGAATATCAATGATTTCAATTAACTGCTGTCAAGTTGCATTAATGATAATTTACTTTTTGGGAATTTTATCTTCTATCAGATACTGCATTTAATAACTTTTTATTCATAAGTCGTATTACACTCACTTCTAAGTGTTCAATAAAAAGTTCAATTATGCAATATGATTTCCAAAAGCAAATAAGAAATGTGCAACATAATATTGCATGTGGTTAATTGTTGCAAAATGAAAAGACTTTTATGAATTTTGAAATAGTTTTTGTCAAACAAACAAAATATTCATAAACACAGATGTTATTCCTATTAATATTAGTTTTCCAGTTTTTATTTAATACTTAGCTTAGTTTTAGGTTCAGTCATCAATTTAAATATCCTTCTGATTAGCTTAACTTTAACAATATTTTCTATCATTAAGATCTATTTAATCCCTTTAGATGAAAACAAATGATATGGGAAAAAACAGCTTGTAACAGCTGTTTCTTAAAGGGACATATCTTAAAATAAATCAATAAGCATATCCATTTTACTAACTCATTCAATGTAAAATGAACAATAACTGATAATTCAAATAAAAAGAAAAAAAAGAAACAAAGAAGATACCTTCAATAAAATCATCAAGCATTTACACGCTAAGAATGCGTTCATTTTTGATAAATGGCTATCCACCAAAAATGGTACGAGAACAGCTCTCTTTATAAAGACTAGTATAGTACCTTTGGTTTACCTATTGCACTTAGATTGTAATACTTAAGACTTTACATTAGGTTATATTCAATTCAATATCTTTTCACATTTACTTAATTTTAAAGATGTTATACTAAAAAACATTTTATATTCTATTTTTCGCAACTCGATCGGTGACAGATAAATGTTATTCATAAGATTTTGCATGGAAACTGGAGAGAACCACAACCAATGCTAGCCAAATTCATCGTTTTCACTATCAGAAAATATAATTCCCACAAAATGTAATTGTGAGGGTGAGATGTGAAATAAATATTTATTTAATGATTAAGGAAAAAGTTGTTAAAGCGGAGTTTTATTTCTTAATTCAATCTTGGAGTAAGTGTGCATTCGACTCAAGGTTTCAAATTGCCTGCCTTATTTCCTAAGAGTACAAGTAAATGCATCGGATTGGAAAATAAAATTGATGTTAAGCTGAATGAATATTGATATATTTCAATCATTTAAGGACAGATTAAACAGCATTAAGTATACACAATAATTACATTCACAGACCAAATGATACCTTGCCTGCATTCCAGTAGTATGCATGGTCTTATACCATTCTTAATAAGCAATATTTTACCTGTGGTAAATTCCAGAACACTTCCCAAAAGAATACAATAAATCAAGAAACAAATCACTCTTCGAATCATGATTAGTTTAATTTGCAACTGTATCAGTTTAATCCTGTTGCAAAATTAAAAGATACCAAACTTTCCACTATTCTGTATTCGTAATCAACTCTCCAATTCATTCATATATACGAATCTGACGAAACAAGAAGAAAGGCATTCTGCCGATACCAAATATCTGTTCTCTATTAAAACTAGCATCAAAATGATTATTGAGAGTTGTGTTCTGTACAAGCAGAGGTGTGTTATATTAGAGCCACAGAAAGTGTCACAACAAATACTATGAAACTGTAAATATTGTCTCCGAGTGTCTTGTGTTATCGGACGAACATCATTCTATTTTGAATGGTTTTGAATATTTACAGTAATATCCGATCATCACAAGGCACAAGTCGAAACTCTAGAACGCTAGTGAATACAAATTAAATGCAAGGCAGATAAATAGTTTGTTCTATGGTACTGACAAGTATTAAGGAACCACTTGACGCTATGAAATATATCATTTAAATAAAAAGCTGTGAATATAGGGTTTTATTACACTTAATCACGGAATATAGTCATACGTACGTACAACCAAAACTAGAGTTTTTATTTAACACGTATTTTTATACCTCGTTTTACATACTGATGTGATAAGTGAACTAATATACTTTAATTGAAATGTTATAGTTCCTTAATTTGTGCCAATTATATCAATTACCAACATACTGTAACGCAAAACAAATCAATTAAAAAAAATAAATAAATAAAAGCGATATTATTGAAGAGCTGTTTCAACCTGTCATTAAACACAAATGCATGCAATATAAATGATTTTAATTGCAGTTCACAAAAAATAACAAACAAAACAACTTAAACTTCTTTCAACCTGTATCTTTATGGAAAAAAAGGAAAAATAATTGTTCAGAAAATAATTATGAATCTGTGCTTTTGTATTCAATTTTTTAAGAAATAATTTATTAGAAACTATTCCCTCTATCTATACAAGGATATGCTCTGCACGACTGCCCGAATCATCTGAGTAATATCGTCAACGTTCCTTTTATTTCCTTCTATTTGCTAAAGCACTTGATGTTGAATGCCTCTACTCTCCAAAAGGTCTTAACGTCTCTTCAAAGTGATTACTTTATCGACGTGAAAAGATTGGAGAGCATAATACGTTCCAATCTTTCTTCAGAGAAAATGTCGATAAAATAGACAAGTAGCAGAAACAAATAAATATTTCCTTATAATTTCGTTACCTCTGAATTGAATGTTCAGCATGAACACAATATATTCCTAAATTTGTTTGACACTTTATCAAAGAGAAATATTGACCTACTGATTGACTGACTACGTTTTATCTAAAAACAATTGTATTGCAACTCCAGCGAGACAAGTCTTTTTATATATGTAAGTGGTTAAAGTGATATTTAGTCCAATCGCATTTGCAGTATTTACGAACTTTGTTGAGACAGTGTTCTTTTTTGAATCAGCATCTACCGCTAATCACTCGTTTACAATCGATCGATATTAGTCAGTAGAGGAAATGTAATCCCTAGCAGGTTAATATTTATCAGTAAAATTATCAGGTTGAAATGACAAAAATTAAAAATATATGACCGCCTTTTGTTCATAACTCAGCCATTGTCATGTTCTTGTCTGCAATGCACAACATCTGATTAGAACAGAACAGAAACGTGTGCATGGTAGCTTACCAATTAACTTAATAAACCCATTTAAGTTAGCTAATGTATCTCGTTAACCTGAATATTTTCCAACTTAATTATCGTTGGGTTCTCTTTTTCGTTAATTGTTTGTGATTCTTTTTTAATTTATCTATAAATAAATTTATGCTATCTTTTCCTCTACTTTTTGACTGTGTAGGGAGGCTGTGTTTTTGACTGTTATTTTTCCTGATAGCATTTTCACTATTTTCATGCTCCCCGAAGGGACAGCATATAGTAGCCGCCTTGTCCGTCTGTCCGTCCGTATTGTCCGGAGCATAACTTGAAAACCCTTAGATATGATTTGCTTAAACTGCACACACGGTAGAGGACATTGAGGCGGAGTGCAGTGCCAAAGAACCATGACTCTATTTTGTCCCTTTCTTGAATTATCTCCCATTTTATAAAAAAACTTGTACCGAGCATAACTAGAAAAGTATAGGAGATAATTACTTTAAACTTCACACACTGGTACATGGCATTGAGCAGTAGTGCAATGTGGAGGAAGTGTAACCTTGTTTTGCCAGGTTTTTGAATAACCTGCCTTTACAAAATGTTGTCTGGAGCTTTACTTAGACACTTTAGCTGAAAATTATTTAAACTCAACACAGGTAGATGGCAGTGAGAATGAGTGCAGGGCTCATAAAGCATATCTAAATTTTCCACCGATTTTGAAATATCTCCCTTGCAGACTGAAAAAAATATAATAGGTAAACATTCACTTTACACATTAACTTGTTTATGAAAAATAAAATATGCCCACTTTATGACTTTGACTGTATGTTCTTGCCTTGCACATGTCCCTTTGGCTCCTGCTTCGGGGAGCATATGTCGGTTTTACCGATCGCCTTGTTTTACATTGCTGTCACAAATTCTCCAATAATACTCCAAAATGATTATAGTGTCTAGAATTCCAGTTTTTCTATGAGTCAGTAACGTTTCTACACATCAGTCAAACGCTTACTGACAATGACATCACACTTCTGAATATTTCATCTTTCCATACGGAAACCTGAAATCTTCCAGAAATCTTCCCAAAAATGCCTAAATGTACAATAACGCTAGATACTTTTTGCCAGAAAGACGTTCTGAATATAGAGTTTTCATTCACACAACACAGAAAAACTGTCGGTTTCATCAAAACATATCGGTCTTGCTTCGTTTCTTTGACATTTAAAAACGTCAGGAAAAATGTCAAGATAATATCCATTTTTACATACAGAGAAGAAATGCTTTTGTATCACTAACGTACGTATTTTTGAATATCAATACATCAAATATATATAAAAAACCAGACTCTACCTTCTATTGTCAGTAACGTCCATCCTCTTTTTTGTTACTTTTTCAGATCACGAATAGTCAGTGCCCGCGCACTTTCACGAGAGTGTTGTTTTTAACAAGTTATAAAATAAATGCTACCATTCGAATCATTCTTAAAATCAACATCTAGAACAAAATCAAGCTTACTTATTTAAGCCATCATGAACTATTGGCTCATTACATTAGCACTGTGAAGATATTGCCCTAGTCATCTGAGTTATAGGATAAGCGCTTCAGATGGTGAAGAGTAATTAGTCAGAGGAACTTTGACAAACTCTCAACTAAACTCAGTATTCACACAGTTACTTTGTGAATACTGAGTTTAGTTGAGAGTTTGATATTCAGTCGAAAAATAGTATTATTATTCCATTACAAAACATGATAACACAGTACGGTATATAAAAATATTATAGTAATAAAAGCATTTAAAAATGCTTACACTGTCTGTTTAAGCACAGAGTGAAAATTACCAAGCAAAGTAAATTTGCCCTGTCAAAATTCTCTTATCGTACAAAAATTAAAATATGTCTAGGAAAGCTTAACAGAGCACTAACGAATCACTTATAATTGGACAGAATTATGTCTTTACTTTTAAAAGTATTGCAAACTAATCTGTCTAACGTAACGTTTTATTTCGCGATTTTACTAAACCTACTGATACAGGTGTCACATTTTGGAATGATAAGTATTTCTCTATCTATACCTACCGTATATTCAAACGCAAAACTCATGCGTTGCTCGCAGTATTCAAATTTAGTTTGAACACAATAAACGAAAAACATCACTAATTTTATGATTACAGTTTAACATATAACAATCCCGCTTGAAGACTTCTTCCTTCATTCAAACCGGTACTCGCACCTAACGAGAAACTGCTGAAAATGATATAAATCAAGTGAAAAGCAAAACTAATTTAAATATACCTAATAAAGGAAAAAGAATGTAAATACTCAGTCATTATTGCCAAAAGTCATCTCGTAAAGACAACGTTCACTTTATGAAACGCGCAGGAATAGCTCAAGGAGCGTGGTACTATCACAAATTGCCTGGTTAATTGTGTTCTGTGTGCCAATCATTTTCATTAATAAACATGTTATTGTTTTATTGAATCGCAAATGTAAGAATAATTGCACTGTCAATATGAGAAACGACTTTATTCTTTTAGAATAAACTGGATATAGTACTGCTATTATTTTTGCAATTTTTGTTTGATTTACGGGACAAAACATTAATCTCATTCAACTCATCAACATTTAAGAACCGCAATGTATAAACATGTATAGGATATAAAGAAGAGTATTTCATTTACAACTATGATTTAAAATAGTTTATTTTTGGTTCAAACAGTTAGTGCACTAGTAAGCTAAACTTAACAAGAAGAAGAAAAGTAGTTTGTGCAATCATTAAATTTGATAAAACTTATTTTTGGCAGATGATAACATATTTTGTATATCTAATCTAGGTTCTACTATTGCCTTCATTTATGACAACATGTATATGTTTGACATTTCTTAAACACGTTGATGAGGTATATCTTTTCAACTGATTTAACTATGCCCCTGTCCGATTTTCGGCATATCTTAGAACTATGAAATTTACTGAATATTAAGTTAACGATCTTCACTTATAGAGTGATCCAGGAAACAGTCATCCAGAGAGCGGGATAAATTATAAATCCAAGCACTTCACTGTGAGGCTAATTCAAGAAACATTCGTCTATCGGGATCAATATATATCCAAGCGCTTAACTGAGAGGCTAATCAAGGAAGAAGTCGTCTATCGAGATCAATATAAATCTAAACGCTTCACCTAGAGGCTAATCCAGAAAGCATTCGTCTATCGGGATAAATATAAATTCTTATCTAGGAGGCAGTCGTCTATCGGGATCATATAAATCCAAACGCTTCACATAGAGGCTGATCAAGGAAGCAGTCGTCTATCGGAATCAATATAAATCCAAACGCTTCACATAGAGGCTAATCAAGGAAGCAGACGTCTATCAGGAATCAATATAAATCTAAACGCTTCACCTAGAGGCTAACCCAGGAAGCAGTCGTCTATCAGAATCAATATAAATCCAAGCGTTTCATATAGAGGCTAAACAAGGAAGCAGTCTTCTATTGTGATCAATATAAATCCAAGCGCTTCGCATAGAGGCTAATCAAGGAAGCAGTCGTCTATCAGGATCGATATAAATTCCAAGCGCTTCAACTAGACGCATTTCAAGGAAGCATTCTTCTATCGGGATCAGTATAAATTCCAAGCGCTTCACCTAGAGGTTAATCAAGGGAGCAGTCGTCTATCGGGATCAATATAAATCCAAGCACTTCACCTAGAAGCTAATCAAGGAAGCAGTCGTCTATCGGAATCAATAAATTATAAGCGCTTCAAAAGGAGGCTAATCAAAGAAGCAGTCGTCTATCGGCATTAATATAAATCCAAGTGCTTCACTAGCGGCTAATCAAGGAAGCAGTCGTCTATCGGGATCAATATAAAACCAAGCGCTTCACTAATCATGGAAGCAGTCGTCTATCGGGATCAATATAAATCCAGGCGCTTCACATAGAGTCTAATCAAGGAAGCATTCGTCTATCGGTATCAATATAAATCCAGGCGCTTCACATAGAGTCTAATCAAGGAAGCAGTCGTCTATTGGGATCAATATGAATCCAAGCGCTTCACCTTGAGGCTAATCAAGTAAGCAGTCGTCTATCGAGATCAATATAAATCCAAGCACTTCACATAGAGGCTAGTCCAGGAAGCAGTCGTCTATCGGAATCAATATAAATCCAAGCGCTTCAGATAGTGGCTAATCAAGGAGCCAGTCGTCTATCGGGATCAATATAAATCCAAGCGCTTCGCATAGAGGCTAATCAAGGAAGCATTCGTCTTTCGTGATCAATATAAATCCAAGCGCTTCGCCTAGAGGCTTATCAAGGAAGCAGTCGACTAAAGCAGTCGGGATCAATATAAATCAAAGCGCTTTACTGAGAGGCTAATTCAGGAAGCACTCATCTATCGGAATCAATATAAATACAAGCACTTCACTGAGAGACTAATTCAGGAAACACTCGTCTATCGGGATCAATATAAATTCCAAGAACTTCACTGAGAGGTTAATCCCAATTGGGCCAAAAATAGGAAGAAATTTTCTGAGGTTTAAATGTAGACAGATTTTATCGATCAGGATCAATATAAATTCTAAGAACTTGCATCCTAACTGACGTAAAATACATAGGTTTTTATCTAATTATGTCAGATAACAATTTTAAAAAGGTAAAATTTGACGATTAAAAAATACGTAGAAACTCTCGAGAAAAAGTACGCATATATGAATTAATGTTCGATGACCATTCAAAATGCTTTAATTTCGGACAGACAGCAGAAAATCAATATCATAGTAATGCTTCAATCTGTATTTGGCTAACGCAAAATATTATCGGAAACATCTTAACAATCAGAATCTTTCCATGACAAACCGCAAATTAAAGAAATAGCAACAGAGGTGCTCAGGTTTGTTTCGATATATTCTGGTTGTTCAATTTACAGTAAAACATGTTTTATATTTTCTAACGTTACTGTCAAAATCACAATGCAAGGGAAACGTAAAAGAACAATTTGTTATCAATTCTTTAAAGATTACTTCGGAAAGATGACTCCGTCTTCAGCTCATTTAAATCTTTTCAAAGCGTATTTTAATGTGATAGTTTTGAAGCACCCAATAAATAATTAATATGCTAAACACAATAATCATAGCATTTATGCCAACTTCATTAGACAGCTGTATAAACTATCAATAAAACAGAGAAAGATGTGCTTTTAAAAATGCTTTATGAATATATCATGTTATTTACCCGTTTTACCACGAGTTAATTATATTACACTTTGCCGTTTACAGTATAGCTTAGTTTCTTTGTACTGTTTTGAAAATCAATCTGAAATGCAAATATTAAGTATAAGGAATAAGATAAAAACGGCCAATAATTGTCAAATACACCTCTTCTGTATTTTACTTCGGGTATAACGTTTAACCGATGCCCTATATTCAAGTTTGTCAGAAATACATGTGAGTTATTCTAAGCAGTTGGTCAATCTACAAGAGGTTCTCTGTAACGGAGCTCCAAAGAATTTTCTTTTTGCAAGAACTAAAGGACTTTGAACAAAGGTAGCTTGTCAATTAAACTAATTACGTTTTATCAAATAAATGTTATTTCTTTTACAAAATATACTGCTCAAATTAATTAAAGTAGCGCCCATATAATCTTTAAAATACCGTACGCGTTGAGTAGATTTATGAATATCTTTACAGCAATTATAAAATCGTTCTTTTCACAAAATCAAATCGGCATTTCCATCGCCAACATACACATTTCAGAAAAGGATATGAACACTTTCAAATTAACTTGAAACGGTGGTCTTACAAGAGAACAAGCAAAGTCTGTAATAGCAGATTCAGGCCTGAAACGTGTCATAGTCAGTGTCAGTAATGAGTGTAATCCACTCGGGCGTTTAGGCACTCTCTGCTTTGTCTGGGCATGCTCCTGATGACACGTCTTATCATATCCTGTGGTATGGCATCCCAACCTGCTACAAGAGCATATAAAACTCACGGACGTTCTGCTTAGGGTTCGGAAAAACCCAAAGAAAGTCTACGAGAAAGCATGTCCCAGACATGCTCTATAGGGTTAAGATCGGGAGACCTCGCTGGCCAGTCTATGACCTCAATACCTTCATCATCAAAGAGGTTCCTGACGATTCTTGCAGTGTGTGCTCGAGCATTATCTTGCACTAAACGAAAAGTGTCTCGTATTGCATCAGCATATGGCCCAACAATTGGTTCTAGGATCTCTTCCCAATATCTCAGGGCCGTCAGACTACGCCATAACGTATATGCGCTCCTTTAATTAATTTGAGCAGTGTATTTAGTCTCAGATATTGATTACTTACTCACTTGCTGTGTGCCAGGTAGTCCTTACTACAGAGTTAATACAGCAATGTTCTTGGATTCAAATAACAAAATTATTAAAGGAAATCGTAAAAGTGTCATGGATTTTTTAAAATGAATATCAGATTACATTTATTCCTTTGAATGATTTCCTTTCAATGGTTGTCCTGTAATTAACACAGCAATCTGGATTGTCGGCATGATTACTGTCGTGTGATTAAATTTTGACAAATACTTCGATAAGCGTTCTATCAGTTGTAAAAATAATTTTATCTTCCGACTGAATACGCAGACAAGCGTAAAAAGGTCATTATCGTCTCTAGTAATATGTTGTCGACATGATTCTTCTGACTCTTACAATGATTTAGAAAGGCAAACTGAAATTAATATTATAATAATACAGGTACCATTAAATGTTCCCTTGAGGTAAAAAATAGAATGACATGTCACAAAATAACTTAATCTACTGCGTTTTAACGACTGATTTACATAATCATGTACTTAAATCTTATAGTTACGTTTTGACAGGAGAAGCAGTAAAACAAACCATTATAAATATACAATAAAATGGTTAATATAGGAATTCATACGTGTGGCAATTGCTTCGGTGGTTTTTTAAAACTGCATGATTAAGATACTTTTAAATCCCCAGAAATGCTGTTTAATTTTCATGAAAATGAAAAACATGAAGATCAAACTGGTAAACGCAATGATTTTCTTTTAAAAGTGACTTTCATGAGGACGGCGACGGTTCCGACCTAGAAAGCCCTTCAGGAGAATCTGATTAACACAATACGTGAACATAACATGAGCATTCGACACTCAGAATGAAAATAAAAGAAAAAAGACAGGTATTTTTATTTTCAGGGGTGCATCAAAAAGTAACAAAACAAAAACGGAAAAGCAATATTTTTGTCAAGCTCGGATTTGCCTCATACGGTAAAACCAAAGTACGTGATAAAAAGGAGCCAATAAAATATTGTCTTTGTTACAACGAATATATCTTGTGATTTCATAAATAACTTATTTACCTGCAGAAAATTCCACAACAATTCCTAAAAGGGCACAATAAATCAAGACACACATATTCAATCGAGACATATATTTTGAAGAATATTTATATGATACACATCTCTAGCAAAGAAAGATCGACGAAAGAAACAATCTAAATGATTTCTGCCATGTATTTTGTAGATTCTTTGAAACAAATCTAATGAATCTTTCTCTGATGCTAAAACTCATTAGAATGACTTCTTCCTGAAACTAATGTATTTCTGTTAAAAGTCAATATAATTAGTCAGCCATAATTGCCAATTTTAGTCCTTACAAGATAATGTTCCTGTTTATGAGGCATTG
Organism: Cyclina sinensis; assembly: GCA_012932295.1. Classification (NCBI taxonomy): domain Eukaryota; kingdom Metazoa; phylum Mollusca; class Bivalvia; order Venerida; family Veneridae; genus Cyclina; species Cyclina sinensis. The sequence goes on along the minus strand of JAAONU010000006.1, from coordinate 26,145,620 downwards.
TAAACAGAGCTGCTTTAGATTAATGAGCGTGACATTATCTCCAATATTTCGCTTGCAAATTAGATTTAAACAACTATAAATGCGTCGATAGAATCAGAACAATTGCACTGTCACAGTGGATACGCTGTTCTATTTCTAGGAAAAAATCGTTGCTGTAATGTGGGATTTTCTCTCATTGATTAACATATATTTCTTGAGCTTTCCTTCGTTTTACAAAATAACTGATACCTTGTTGAAAAAGTATGACAATAGAAAACTTGTATTATGAATATGGCAAAATATGACAGAAATTAGACAGAAATACAGCTGACAACAGTTCTACACCACAGAAGAAGAAAAGGATAGGCAGATATGTTATGTTGTTTCGAGATAATAGTCTTTGATAAATACGTACTTGATTTGTTTTCAAAGATACGTTTAGTTTTAAGTCAATTAAAAAGCTTTGAATACAATCTGTAAGTTTAACCGAAGAAATTATAGGTAATTTCGTATGAAAAATCTTCGACAAATTTTAAAATTAACAAATAAATAAATAAACAAATAAATAAATTGATAAATTAATTAATATGACTTAGTTTGACAGACTAGAATTGTCATTTTATTTCTTAAATAAAAATCTAAAAAAAAAACAACCTTTTTTTATAATTCTCATGTGATTCCATCCGCAAAAAGTAAATGGTTCTTCATCAATCTATCAATAGAACAAACCCCAGATTTTGTTTTGAAATAATATTCTGATGATTAACTTCTGCTTCCTGGTCATTCGTGTTAGCCTCAAAATTACACTTATCAGTCAATACCATGATGAACTTTTAACATTAGGATGGCTATCATTTGCATTCATTTGGTAAAAATAAATAATTTTATTGTTCTTTTGATATTGGCAACAACTTTTTAAGAAATCAGAATAAAACATAATGTTATGGCCGGACGTTGCAGCAATTATCTTTTTTTACAATCATAAAGAGCTTTAACCAGAGTAAAACTGTTAAGCAGATATGCCATATACGTAAATAAAATTTCCTGATATTTCCCTTTTCGTCAATTTTTGCCAATGACTTTACATAAAGGTTTCAAAGTACAATAGCCGATTGATTCCAATGTTTGCAGAATAATGAAATTGTCAGAATTTACGTCAAACCTATCACGTTTTAATATATGTAAAGGAAAGAAGATAGAATGTTTTTTAGAAGACGGCACAGAGAACGAATTGTTCTTTCAACAATAAAATGATTTATATATCCTTTCAAGATACTGTTCATTTTAAGGGGTATTCATATAACATTCTAGCACTTTCAGTAATTTTCATTAAATCAATTTTGTGTGCAAATTATTAGCTCGAAACAATTAGAATGAAGTTACTAAACATGTCGTTTCTTATTTAGGAGGAGTGTTCAAATATGAATGCATCTGAGCAAGTAAAATTTTATTCTTCATAGGTTTCACTGAATTGTTTATTTTGTTCCTTCGAAGTAATCACCTCCAACAGATATACAAAGTTTCAGTCTCCGGATCCAATTTTTGAAGGCATTTTCATAGTCTGTTTTAGGCATACTATGCAGACACTGGAATTTTGCAGAACCCAGGTGTTTGCGCTGAACAAATTTTTGACCTGAAATATATTTGTTTACCTTTGGAAACAAAAAGTAGTCACAAGGGGCAAGATCAAGTGAAAACGGAGGATGGAGAGCACAACGACTTTTTTCTGCTTCAGAAAGTCTTGCACTATAGACGCCTTGTTTGATGACGGGTTGTCATGCAGCAATCTGACGTTGGCCAACCTGTTGCGGGTCTGCGTTTTCAAAAGTATTTGTTTAGTTTTCGATGAACATTTGTCTGGTAAAATTTCGCATAACAGATTTGCCTTTAGGAACAGCAACCTGAATTGCGGGACCCTAAGTCGTAAAGAAATGGCATACATTACCTTCTTTATACTAATGGCCCTTTTTGCAATGCATGGTCTTTTGCCAGACTTTGTAGCCCAAATCTTGTTTTGGTGTTTTCGTTTTGGCTCATAAAAATGAACCCGTGTTTCGTAACCAGTGACGACATTTGCAAAAGACCGTGCATTGTAATTTGAATACTGTTTAAGCAACAACTTATCGCACTGCACGCTCATCTGTCAGCAAATGGAGAATCCATCCAGCATAGATCTTTCTCATTTTCAAATCACGTTGGTGAATGGTATGAGCTGCTCCAAATGATACTAGCTATTTGCCTAGTGGTGTGTCTTGCATCGGTATTAACTATTTCTTTCACTTAGCAACCATCTTGACAGACGTTGCTGATTTAGGCCGACAGGCATGGGGTGCATCTTCAGTCGAAATTAACCCACATTTGAAGTAATTAAACCAACGAATAACTGATGAAAAAGACATTTTATTTTGTCCATATACAGAACAGATTTTATCAGAAATGTCTTTACACCCTATGCCAAGGAGACAACGATTCTTAAAGAGGCTGTGCTCCAGATGACAAAAAAAAGAAAGTTTTCTTGTATTATAAATTCCTTGTAATATTTATGACTAATGCTTAAAAAATAACTTACTGACAAAAAATAAGTCAAATAATTACATTATAGATTGATTTTTTCCCTTTCAAAGTGCTATACCGTAACGCGACGGTATAACTATATCCTATAAGATTTAAAGTAAATATCTGTAATATCACATGCGGCGATGGTGGTGACAGTAAAAGCGTCGGAAATATTTTGTTAACATGAGGGTCCAGAGTTCAAATCAGGCTGAAGCGAACATATTTTTTTTTATTCTATTTTGACTTTTATAATCAGTTTTGAAGTAAAATATTATGTTGTTATAATCTCACGGCATCTAAATTTATAATTTATGTAAAAAAATTTTTTATGTCAAATCTGGAGTACAGCCTCTTTAATATAAGACCGTATTTCATTGGCATACCCTGATCTTCTCCCAACCATTTTTGTATTAGAGTATACGAGTAGACAATATATACGAGCTATAAACACAGCTTAAGTGAACGGATTTAAGTGAATGAATGTGGTATCAGTGTAAAGCTGACATGTATATCTACCCGATATCCTTCATTTCAGCATGTTTTTCGCAATATTGAACAATATAACGTTCTAGATGCATTCATATTTGAATACTCCTCGTAGCAGTCATTTTTAATATTTAGTTTGCAAGGATGCACAGGATTTTCAAACAGAATTGTCAAAATAATGAACAAAAGCTATAAAAATGGCACATTTAAAGTAAAAAAGCACTTCATAAGAGTCACATTTGAAATACGGATCTTTCATTCTATACACAAATGTCAGCAAAGTACGAAGGGAGGAGAAAGTTATTTTTTGTATTTGACTATAATTTCTCTAACAGACTTACATAGATTTTCGTATTTAACTTCGTTAAGTTATAAGTCTTTAAAATATTTTGAAATATAAAAGACTTAGACTTCTTCTGCTACTTGAATCAAGAAAACGAGTTCTACGTGAATTGAGAAAGTAGATTTGAATAGGCAGCATGTTGTTCTGAATGTGATAAGATAAAAAAGTAAGACAATTTTTATTTACCAGCTACAAACAACCACTAGCATTAGGAATGTATATTATTATCATATTATACATACCACATTTATATAATACATTTGTATCTTTTAAAGAACATTTGTATTTTGTAAGACGGTTTTATATAACTTTTAAAGGTTGTCAATTTCAGTACGTGTAGCGAAATAATTAGGCGTAATTCGATATAATTCGCGCTTCGATGTCTATGTGCAGTGGGAAAATGCTGAAGGGACCTTCTCTAATAAATTGTTGTTGCCAAACGCTTACAACAAAATACGTTCAACAATGTTCTGAAAGAGTTAAATTTGCAATTCAATTCCTATATATAATTCTGATGCACTCCCTGCTATTTTGACGGTTACCGTATCGTCTGCATCCTGTATAAACACGTATATGAAAAACTCCCATGTTCTTGGTATTCGAATGTTAAGCAATTAACAGACAGATTCAATAAAGAATTATTCGTGCAAAGCATTGACAAAGAAAGAAAACAATAGATGTGACAGGCTCTCATTTACTCTTGTAAAAGTTTCTTTACCTTAAGATAAACAATATTGAAATGCATTAAATTCCGCTTTCTACGTTGCAAACTTTAAATATCGTACAGAAGAAATTTTCATCACTTTTGTACCACACGTAAAGTATTACGACTCCAAAACTCTTTAAGTGATACTTAAAAACCGATCAGTTAATGTTATGTCGTTCATCGAAGTACTTCTTAAAACACATGATGCTATAAAAGAAGTACTGGTGATGCACATATTACTTCATGTAATCCTCCACAGAAACGTCTTGTGCTTGTCTCGAAAACGACAACAATGTTTAAATGAAAAATGGAAAAAGTAAGCCAATCGTAAAAGACAAAAGCTACTAGTCTAGTACTTATATCTTCAGGTGATGCCCAAATGCATCAAAAAGCAGGGTATAAATGTTCAACTTCCTCGAATCTGTTGACTGTGTTAATATCAATCATTTTGTTGTACCTCATGTCTCATTATTGTATTATATGCTGAGAGAACAAATAAACTTGAACCTTGAAACTAATTTTGAGAATAGAATTTTTCAGTTTGGCGAATCCTTTATTCTACTAAGGGACACTCTGATGTTTATAAGATAAACAAATTTTAGAATGCAAACTTTGATCTTAAAATAAAATCTAAAATGAATTCAGTTATTGCAAGAATTTTTTACGAAAGCATCCATGGCCAAAGTAAATGTCACGCAAGACAAATATATACAATCTGTGTCATTTGTATTCATTTATATATATAAAAAAAACAATTTGAAAGTTTCACTAAATACTTTATAGCTAATAAAGTAATTGAAATGTGTTTTAATAAGCCATTTGTATTCGTCGTTTTCATCCATTAAGCTTTTCTAAAGCAGTATACATTTCATGATTTACACTTAAATTTTTTTACGGCAGAGTGCGTATGTTTACATTTAGAGAAGAAGATTTCCGTTGCATTCTATCAAGTCATATAATTATCATGCAAAAATTATTACACAAGGACATACCTATGGTAATTTTCAAAACAGTCCCAACAACTATACAATATACCCTAGAACATGGCTTTCTTCTAGACGAAATAATGTTTTTATACCGTTACGACTGTGATGCATCTTATTTCCTTTCTTCTTGGTTATTGTTATCAATAGACATTTTAGATAATGAATTTATATTATATTCTGTTTCAGTGGAATGTATTCTTTCAATAATTCATATCTGCTCAATATCAAAACTATCAACAGTGTTAAAAAACGTTGATAATATCATTTTAAATTATTAGTTTTATTTAACCCCAGTTTTAACTAATATTTCTAGACTTATGAATGTGAGACACGATATTTATACTTGGTCAAACTTTTCTCAACATCAGAGCTCCATTATTTCTGCTATATTTCTACCTCATTAATTAAACCTTTATCTACAAAACCTGTCTTCCTTAAGAAAAGTCTGTCCGTTTTGATTTGGAAAATGCAATTATAATGTTCGAGTAATCAATAATATTTCCAGAAAACATCGCCTATATTTATTCAAAAGGATTTATTGTTCGTTTCGAAAAGTATGATCTTGCCAACTTACAACTTCAAAAGCTCAATCTAAAAGCGAAAAGTTGTACAAATTTAGAAAGATTTTACTCACTTTAAGATTGGTAAAAAATTGAATTTGAGGTTTAATCATTATCACGAAATAAAAAAGAAGAAAGAGAACCATATAATTTAAAGATATACACAAGTATTATTTATAGAGTCCGTACCTACGTTCAGCTTCTAATACAGAGAATTTGTATTTCTTTTTTGAAATTTTACATCTGCAAAAGAAATCAGAACAGGAAAACAATTCTGACAGAAAGCTAATTCACAAACAAGAAATAATGGTAAAAAGGATTTAAACGAAATGAAGAATCATCTTTTATTGCTGTTTGTAAATAGGTCTTAGCACCCCAGCCTCCCCCAAAAAGACTTGTTTTTGGTCACAGTCCCCAAAATGAACTAGGTCGGTACGTAGGGATATTTTTTGTCTGACACCTGTTAAACCGCCGACATACGCAAAGCTGTGCACTATATATAATATAGATCTCAGTACATTTTTGATAGTCATCTGAATGCTTATTCAACAAACTGCACATAAAATAAAAAATTGCTGATGGAGAAAATAACAAATTTTATTGACATAGTTTAACAAAAGAAAAAAATATGTTGCAAATTGTTTGACTAGATAATCAGATGAGTATTATCAAAGTAATTTCGTGTATTGACAAAAAACAATACAAAATTAAAATTGTAATGTTTTTATATTAATAAGTATTTGGAATATAAAAATAGTAGCCATTGCAACTAGGTTCAGTATAGATCAAGTGAAGGCCTTCTTGGGTCATTGGTTGGGCTTCTAACTTCTTTCTCTTTAAGTCATTGCAATTCTGGAATTTTTCATATGGCTTTGGAACGGGCAAAACCTCCATGAAATGCAGGGCTGTATCGTTGATGGTCTGGTGCTGGTTGGTAATGTAACAAATTGCAATGAAAATAACCTTTGATAATATCAAAACACATAAAAAGCAAGAGATCTGAATAAAGTGTACATCAATTAAAAGTTACAGTTATGGCATACCGATGTTACATTTTTAAAAACATGTGAGGCATCAGGGGTCTATTGTATTCTCTGTTCAAAATATTTAAGTTCAGAAACATTTAATTAAGACAATTCATCTCTAAAAGCATAAAATTTTTAATATTTCAGCCTTAGAATGATCAACAACTTGGGCATCTGATTACTTATACATGTTATTTGGTTTTGACTTATAAAACTATGCAACACAATGCACAATGTAAGACCCTTCATCATTTACGACACTTTTGTGTAACTTAAGTTCTCGTGAAACACTCATATCAACAGCCTCGTTGAAGAGCTCATCTTTTCGGTTATAACTGGAAGAGAAAATATGTTTATTTTGAATATCTGTCAGATGCAAATATCAGCTACACATTGAACTGCAAATGTATTTTAACTGTTGCCAAATAAAACTAATAACACAACTTTGGTTTTTATTTAAAGCTAGATGGGCACAGTCAATTTAATGAAAAATATTAGATGTTATATGAATTTGTCAGATGTGTTATTAGTTCATATAGTTTGATTAATTATAATTTCATTTTTTTCAGAAACCCGAGCAAAAAATCTAGGTTTTTAATTTCAAATGCCTAGATTTCAGTCCTTTTCATTTGAAATTTTTAAAATTAAATTCAGCATAGCAATATGTTTTCTTTTATTAACAATATTATTTACTTAAACAATTTTAATACCAGGACGCTTTCTTTTGAGGGTAAAACTTTGAATCAGCTAGGAGATTATTGAAGGCGTTTACAGTATATTTCATAGGAATCCCTTTTGTTGGCAAATTGGTGGCCCCTTCCTCGGCTTGCTCCACACACTAAAATGGATTGACTTGATCTCGGAAGAAAATCCATTTATATCTGCTTGTGTTATGTTGAGATCCACTGTATACATATTCCCACCTGGCCGAATATCTGTATGTAAAAATAGTATTTCATGTCAATTAGATTCTGCGAAATCTGGCTGGTAGAACCCTGTACGGCCGAGGTTGGGTATCTATTTTGTAATTATGGTGCAATTTGCAGCCCAATTAAAAAATAAAACTTATCTGAACTTTGTCAAGAAAAAAAGTCTATGGCAAAATATTTCATAACTTTAAATCAAAGCTGGTAAAATGTGCAAAAAAGACTGGTATCTTGCCCATGAAAGTAATAACAAGGTTAAACTGACCTTGTTTAGAAACTGGTTGTTGAAAGGTATCCATATTGGCCATAGAAATGATCAAAATTAACTTACGAATAAAAAATTTCAATACTGCATAAATCCAAAGTAAAACAGAAATACTTGCCATACTACATGGGCCACTTTGTACAAATAATGTTGGAATTTAAAATGTTTTTGTAAATATTTTAGATCCATGAATAAAAAAGGAGATAAAAGCTATTGATGCAGAATCTTTCGACAGTTTCGTCTGTCATTCAGAAACATCGGCCTTACCGAGCAACTTGCTTCAGTTTGTTCTACTTTGCCACCACTGTGTAGCTCGTCGAAGATTTGTCGTAACGTTTAACTTGTTCCAATAAGTTTAATCTAGGAGCAACCGCAAAAGTGCCAGCATTTGTCGACTTTCACAGCGAGTAAACACCGTATACTTGTTTTGGACGCAGCCATTTTGAAAGGCCGTTTCCATTGGTTACGTGACGAATTCACAAAAGATCGTTGTCGAATATTGCAGTGACTATTTTCCGGTTTAATACCGGGCCATTACCGTACAATATAATATTTTTGGGCGACAAAAATGCGGTCGGGGGTAAAAACATACGGTCGGGCGGCGGACCAGACACAAGATTATTTTTTAGGCCGTAGCAAATGTTAACATATTTCTTTAAAACTGAACATGACTTGACAGTCGCAAACAATAACCGCAAGGGTGATACATCTTAATGCCATTTCATCATTTGAAAATATTGGTCGACTTCAATCATAAGTTTCCTGAACTGTGTCTAACATTAGTTTTTAGAAAAAGTACATAGTTAAAACTACTGTTTTAAGTTTTCCCTGTATATCTATATATTAAACTATGTATCCCTGGGGCGAGATCAATTTGACATCACGGGTCATAATCTGAACAAACTTGTTAGAGGTCCACTAGGTAACGCCTCATGCAAAATATCAAAGCTCTAGGCCTTATGGTTCTGGAGAAGAAGACTTTTATTTTTTCTATTACTTAGTTTGGTTGTCATGGCAACCAGATTTCTGCATGGAATCAAATTCTTTTTAAAATTTTAAAAGTTCTTTACCCAAGGAACAATCCTGCCAAGTTAAGTTGAAATCTGACTTGCGGTGTTTGAGAAGAAAATTTTTGAAGTTCACTATATAAACTATAACACACCCACAGACACACACGCACACACGCACGCATGCACACACACACACACACACACACACACACACGTCAATCGCTAGATGCAACAGCATCGTAGATGCTGCGGTGGCATAAAATGCTATACAAGAATGGAGAAAATGTCATTACTAATGTATAAGAGTATATCTGTCATCTCTTAGGGTATTCATTATCTGAAAAACAAGATTTGCTTTATATTCATCCGCGTTGACAGTTATAGGTCTACAGCGTATGGCTATGATGACTGACTAATCAATCAATAAATTATGTATAACTTATTTGTAATGTAAGAATTACAGCAATACATTTCAATATGCAATCATTATAATGTTCTATTTTGTGTTTTACAAATAACTCGGGAGAACTACGTTAGGATAAAACGACTCTCGAAATCGGCAAGAAACTGTTGAGAAACTGATGAATTATGTTGATGTATGTGAAAATACTAAAATATGTTATTTTTACGTTAAAAATTACTTAGTTGGGGTTGTTTGCTGTTCTATGTACAAATAAAGCAAGTTCCATTCTCAAAATGAGCTGAACACCAAAAATGTTTTATAGTCACAAGGCCAGACTATACAATTTTTATGGCACACGGATTTCATCTTAAAAAGACACAATTATAAACCAAACATGGAGTTTGGAATGAACTTGTATAAACAGGATTTTCTTGTGATTTGAATTTTATTCTTGTTTTATGTGTTATTTATTTATATATAAATAATACATTTTGGAAAATATTCGTAAATTTTATTCTAATAATTTTTGTTTTCTTTTAAAAAAGTTTTTTTTTTCTTGTTTTGCTCACATCGAGAATTTGAATTAATCAGTTTCTGTGAGCGTAAAGATTTTTCAAACTGCGAGGGATAAAAAGATATGGTTGTTTTCTGTTTCGATACCCTCCGTTCGGTACAAAACATCTGATGATTTTATATTACAAGTTTACAGGAGCTCAATGTAATCAGTATCCTATCTTTATTGGTAAGCACTAATGAGAACACGAACCTGTTAACTTGATAATGTTTGTATTTGATTTTCCAACTGATTCCTTAGTGAAAGTTTTAATCATTTCATCAATGATGTAAGTACAGATTTTAATTACTTAATCTGTATACCGAAACTGATAAATAAACTAATTGATTTATTGAACGAATCCATGCATAAATAATGAATGAATAAATAAATGAAAAAGTGAATGCATGAATGAATGAATGCTTGACTGACTGTATAAGTAATTGTACATCAAACATTTACATTATATTGACGATATAGACATTTTATTGAAAACGGTTTTAGGTTATCAGTTTTATAAGGTACATTAAATTTTTAAAGAATATGTTTTTTTACCTTATAATAAAATCTCGAGCAGGTCATTGTTAAGAATGTGATTATATGTTTTTTTCTCATTAACTTATAGATTTCGATTCTCATCATATAAGACTCAAAGAGATTTTAGTAAAAATGAGTGTTCCGGTTTTTTTATACTTCTACAAATGATTCCTACTAGATGATACCGTTCTGGTCAAAGTTTACCCTTTCTATGTCACTCTATTTCTTTTTTGTTACATAACCTGCAGTAAAGGATATTCGGAAAGGCATAATCTATTCTCATCAAGAACATTTAACAACGTATAACATGTACCACACAACAAATTATTATACAACAACTTACCAGTTGCAAAAACTCTAACACACTTACCACATAAAACAAAATATAACCAGAAAACCGACATTTTTCGAATCATGGCAAGAACACTGCCTCTACATAAATGCAATTCTCTCGCATCAGTGATTAATATTGTAATGCCCCAACATTTTACCTGTATTTGTTTGCCTCTTTATTTTTTTGTCATTCTTAAAACTATCTTAGTATTTTCATTGTTGATTTTTACTGGCTACACCACATTTAGTTGGCTGTTGTCCTTGATAAAACACACAGATCAACAACTCAACCTTACGTATTGTGCCAGTATTTCTTTACATCCAGTGTTTAAGAATAAATGTTTGTAAGTTTTCACCCTGCGGTACTTCATAATTATTCGGACCTGAAAGAGGAAATAAGCAACCGATATTGGATGATCGAAACGCCAAGGCTGTATGCTTCTCGATTTAGCAGAAGATCACAAAAGATAAGAGAAACAGCTGAAGAATTTGCTGCTGAACTAAAGGTTTTGTGTAACAAGGCACACGGATTTAGAGACAGGAAAAGCAGAGAAGAAGATCTGGTCAGACATTTTCTAGATGGTCTTCGAGATGATGATATACGTTTTGAAGTGGAGTACAATAAAGAGCCTCAAACCATTGACGAAGCTGTGTTCCATGTAGTGAACTTTATTCAAACAAAGAATATCCGAGAGCGTCAGTTGGAAGCAACTATAAGCAAACCAATGACAATGACGAACAGGCAATTCTTAAAACAATTTTAGAGAGGCTAAATAGACTAGAAAATAAACGCTCAAATGATAATCAAAGAGAATGCCGAGACAGGAACTAGAATGTTATTACTGTCATGAACTTGGTCATTTTACTCGAGATAGCCCAAAAAAGGTTTCAAAACCAGATGTAAACCGGACAGAAGCAGAACATAAAGAGTACAGTGGTAGTAAGGGTCCTTTAAACTATCAAGGACCGACTCTTGCGGCCAAAGGGTGGTCAAACAAGATGTAGATAATCTGGGCCAAAACAATATTAAAATTTGTGCAGATGAATTGAAGGAAACACAGAATGACAAAAAAGAAATCGTTGAAGAGAAATTTCGAGTGAATGAGGCAATAGCAAAAGTAAAGAAATGTACAGAATTGAGTGAAGGTGTCTATGTAAAGGGTTCTGTGGAAGATGTTCCTGTTGTTTTTACCGCTGATACCGGAGCCTCAAGAACAGTTATTTCTTCAAGAGTGTTTAACAGTATTAATCTGGATAAGCGACCAAATTTAGAACAGTCTGCTTGTTTAAGAGGAGCAGGGGGTCACCAATATATGAATGTGGTAATGCCAAGTTCGAGCTGAGACTTGGGTCTTTGAGGATTGTTAGTGAAGCGGTAGTTGCAGATATAGAGGACGATGCACTCCTGGGCTATGATGTTTTGAAGGGCCATGGTCAGGGGGCAGATATTTTATTGAGCAAGAATTAAATAGTCCTTAATGGCGAAGAAATACCATGTTTTCAAATTGGTCGAAGAAATTCTGTTAAACGCGTAGTGGTTGCTGATAACATTGAAATTCCAGGACTTTCAGAGATTCTTGTTGATGTATATGTAGACAGATCGGAAAGAGATGATCTTGATTCAGTGCCAGAGAATTTAATTGAACCCTCAAAGCACTTTACAGAGCGCTATAAACTGATTATGGCCTCGACATTAGTAAACATCAACAGGCTACGACTTGTAAAGTTAGGGTGCTTAACCCTTCGTCAACCCTGGTGAATCTAAGACAGGATGCTGAGATTGGTGTAGCTGAGAAGTACGATGCCGTGGCAGGCATAATTGCTGACAAAGAAAATTCAAAAGAAACGGAAAACCTAAACAGTATAAGAAGAGTTGATGTCACATCAAGTCAAGACAAGTATGATTCTTTAACATTTGAACCATCCACTGCAGATAAAGTCCCCAACCATCTTCAAGAGTTATTCTCAAGATCAGTTTTGGGAAGAACGGAAAAGGAAAGGCAGGTTATTGCAGGTCTATTTGTGAAATATGGTGACACTTTTTCTAAGGACGACTGGGACCTTGGAGTCACTAACCTTGCCGAGCATCCAATCAATACAGGTGTCGCCATTCCAATAAAACAACGGCCAAGAAGAGTGCCGCTTGCTTATGCAGACGAAGAAAAAAAAGCAATTGAGGACCTTTTAAAAAAAGGAATGATTCAAAAAAGTACATCGCCTTGGGCAAGTCCAATTGTTTTAGTATGAAAGAAATCAGGGGCAATAAGACCTTGTGTAGACTATCGGAAATTGAATGCATTAGTGAAACCAGATGGTTTCCCTTTGCCTAGAGTTCAGGATTGCCTTGACGCGGTAGCAGGTTCGAGCCTATTCAGTACCTTTGACCTCACAAGCGGCTATTTTCAAATACCAGCTAAAGAAGGAGGACATCCCCAAGAGCTCATTTGTCTGCAAATTTGGTCAATATGAAATGACGAGAATGCCTTTTGGGCTGAATAACAGCAGCCGAACGTTTCAAAGAACAATGGAGCTTGCACTTCAAGGACTTAGTGGGAGACATGCTTAGTTTATATAGACGATATAGTTGTTTATGGAGCTACTTTTGAACAGCATGTCTATAGGGTAGACCAAGTTCTTGATAGGATTCAGAAAGCAGGTCTCAAGCTTAAGCCAGATAAAAGTCACCTTTTGCAGAAAGAAGTAATATTTTTGGGTCATGTTGTATCTGGTGAAGGAGTAAGACCAGACCCAACAAACATATCAAAATAATTGATTGGCCTACACCCACAACAGCAAAACAAGTGAAACAGTTTGTGGCGACCGGCTCAAACTACCGACGATTTGTAAAGAATTTCGCAAAAATAGCAAGGCCTCTGATAGAGTTAACAAAGAACGGAAAAGATTTCATTTGGAGTACTGACTGTGAATTGGCATTCATAGCTATCAAAGAAGCCCTTTAAAGTAAGGATATCATGGGCTACCCGCTCAATAACGGTGGTCAATTTATCCTTGATGTAGATTCGTCCGGCTTTGGGCTGGGGTCAGTACTGGCACAAATACAAGACGGGCGCGAGAGAGTAATTGCCTATGCAAGCAGGGCAATGAGTAAAGCTGAGAAAAGTTACTGCATAACTGAAAAGGAACTCTTGGCAGTCGTTTACTTTGTGCAGTACTTTCGCCAGTATCTGCTAGGAAGGAAGTTTCTGGTAAGACAGACCATCAAGCACTTGTCTGGCTATTCACCCTCAAAGAGCCAAGCGGTAAGATTGCCAGGTGGATAGAAATATTAGCCTCATATGATTTCGAAATTGAGTATAGACCCGGTAAAAAACAAGGACATTGCGATGCTCTTTCTAGATGTGAACAGCCAAGGGACTGCAAGTGTTCTGCAGTAGACATGTCAGAGCCTCTAAAGTGTGGCCCCTGTAACAAATGCCGTAGAAGAGCAGAGCTTATGGTGCATAGCTATTCAGACCGAAGGGCTGATGATACGACTGACAAGGTGAATGAATGTCAATTAAAGCATGTAACTGATAGGAAAATGGTGACAACAAGAAAAGTTGAAGTTCGTCCAGGATCCTCTAAGGACCAAGACAGTGTCGAAACAAAGCCATGGCTACAGATGTACACATCTGAGGAAATTGCTGAACAACAATGTGAAGACCAAGACATTTACTTAATTGCTCAAGCAGTAGCACAGGGAGTTAAACCTACAAGTAGGGAACTAGAAGATCGAAGCCCTGCAACTAGACAATACTGGCTTCTGTGGGACTTACTGTTTATGGAAAATGGGGTTCTTTTTAAAAGAAATGTGAAACAGGAAAAAGCAGAGGAATGCACACAGATCATTTTACCGAAATCTTTGCAAAAAGAAGTGCTAAAACAAATGCATGATTGTATACTGTCAGGACATCTAGGAGTCAAAAGAACCAAGCGTAGAATTCAAGAAAAATTTTACTGGTATAGTATGAAAGAAACATAAGGTTGTATGTCAGATCTTGTGATGTATGTGAAGCCGATAAAATGCCACAAAAGACCCCAAGGGCTCCAATGGGTCACCTACATAGCGGTGCCCCATGGGACACACCAGCAATTGACTTTATTGGTCCACTACCTTTAACTGCTAATGGAAACAGATACATACTTGTTCTCACAGACCATTTCACTAAATATGTTGAAGTTCTGGCTGTACCGTATCAACAAGCTGAAGAGTGTGCTTTAAAGATCGCAAATGAATTCATAGCACGCTGGGGGGCTCCCCTTACAATACATAGTGATCAAGGGGCTGCATTTGAGAGCAAATGTTTCAAAGAGTTATGTGCCCTATTTGAAATCAGAAAAAGTAGGACTAGTCCAAGGAATCCAAAAGGAAATGGCCAGTGTGAACGCTACAACAGGACCTTGCTAAAGATGGTTAAAGCATACCTTGTAGATCAAGATGAGTGGGATTTATATTTGGGTTGTTTAGCGGGTGCATACCGCTCTTCTCCTCAGGAATCTACAAATATTACACCGAACATGATGTGTTTTGGAGGCAAAATAAGATTACCGGCTGATTTAGTGTTTCACACAGAGAAAAACATCAGTAATTCATCAAACCTGTCCCACATACAAACGATACGTGAGCGGATGTTACGAGCGCATGAAGTGGCCCTTACATACTTGAGAACAAATGCAAGACGTAGCAAAGAGCTCTACGACGCCCAATTAGCTTATGTCAGTTTTGAGCCTGGAGATATAGTGTGGATGTTACGTGAAAATAGAAAAGTTGGCATAGCCCAAAAGTTGGAAAAGAAATATGCAGGTCCTTATGTGATAACACAAAAACTATCTCCATTGAATGAATTTTGTAGTGCAATTAGATGTGAGTGGTCGTAAAGCAGTGATACATCATGACAAACTGAAAAAATACAATGGTAGTAACATACCAAGATGGGCTCGCAGAGTAGCCAACCACTGTAAACGTAACCAGTTTCATTAGAATAAAAGCATTAAATCATGGTTCTTCTTGTTTTTGTTGTTTTTTTACACTTTGATTTGTGTGTCCGCTGTAATGGGTTTACCATCGAACGAATGCACCGTTGTATGAACAAGGAACGTTTGACGCTATTTTAAACGGTCGTTTTGCAAGCGAGTTTTCCTTACACTGTCAGTTTTCCACCTTTAACAAACAACAAAGCCTTTCAGTGAAAAGGTTTACCTTCTGTGTCATTTCAGGAAGCAATGGAGTCACGTACTATTAAGAGAAGATGCTTTTCCTGTATGCATTGTGAACGGGCAGGGAGTTCCCACACCGGTGAGAGATACCGAATGGTGGATCACATAATGAAGCACCACCTGGCCCTAGGATCAAGCAGCCTTCTACTGCAACCTATGTATGTTTAGGTGTACGACCAGGGAACAATTAGACAAGCACGTAACAAGCTACAAATGTCATATCCTGTTGGCCTCCACACTGGGAACCACTGACGTCAGGCGATACCTGTTACAAAACCCAAACCCTAAGCCTGTAGTAGAGGGCATTGATTACAATTCAGCTGTTGTAGAAGATCAGGGAAGACCGATGATTCCCAGGTTAGATGGCTCACTACAGCCACAAGTCTCTGTTTCATCTGGTGTGAACAGTCAAGGTCTGGTCACAGTACAGTTGCCGCCTGCTGTTCTTGCTGACTTACTCTCCCCAGTTTATTCCAGGACTCATACACCAACGCAGCCTTCTTTTCCTCACACAGCACCACTTCAATATGACCCTTTACGACCGAGCTATACTGGTACCTGCATCCAAGAAGATCCCTTTCAGAAAATATATGCAACACCTGTCTGCAGTTCAAGGTCAGAGTCTCTGCTTCCCTCAGCTCTCTCTACAAATACCTCAGCAATTGATCCTGTAACCACACAGACAGTCATGAGTTCGTGTACACCATCACTTAGGTTACCAGAACTCTCAACAAACATACAGACGAATACTGCTGCTGTCAAACCCTCCATAAATCTGTTCACATTAAACACACCTGAGTCATACCATTATGAAGATCCTCTGAGTAGCAAGGAAGAAGATATCATCCAGCAAATTCTTGGTACTGACAGCGAATCTCAGATGGCATTCTCCCTAGTCCAACAAAAGACTGACTCTCCGCATGAAACTCTAACCAACGACAACACAACCATGACATATCAGACAAGGAATGCCAAACCCTACCTTTTGAAAAGCTTGTAGAGGCCCAGTATGCCCCACTCACCTCAACACTAGCACATTTTGAGAAGACCATGGAAGTCACCATTTCTAAGGTGTGTTTTGGCATGGAGACCGTTACAAGGGCAACCAGACATCTTGGCGCTACCTTGGAAACAATGTCAAACTCTATGACAAAAATATCTCGTACCCTTGACCGTTTACTGGAGGAAAAGAAGAAAGAAAACAAAAGATCTGACCCATCTGCAACTTCAACATCTACATCGAAACGCCCTAGGGAAGAGGAACAAGACAAGGAAAACAGAAAACTGAAGTCCGTGGTAAACAAGAAAAGTAATAATTATAAGAATTGAACTGTTAGAGAATGTGTATGACTATCAAATTCATTTCGACTGCTTTACTAACTAATTAGCACTTAAAGATATTAATAGGTAGCATGTAGTGTATTATCAAATTACTTGGAAATTGTTGGAACAGTACTTATTTAAGAATAAAGAAACACAACCCTTATGTATTTATTTACCATATTGTTAAATTTCTCAAATATTTATGCTTGTATTTATCAAAATTGCACTGTTAATGTGTGCTTGCATCTGTACTCTGGAAAGATGCTGTAATAATTTCACTGTAACAGGTTGATTGTTTATAAAGGTGTTAAATTACTATGATATTTAAATGTTATAAAAAGTTCTTTTTCTGCTGTTCTTTGCTGTGCCTATAGATTACTCTTATTGTATTTGTTGTTAAAATGTGAGCTTCATAGCTTTTTGTGAAGCACACCTATTTAGAGATTGAAAAAACAACTAGTCACTTCAATGAAATTCGATTGTATTAGATAAAATGTACATTAAGGTGATTCATACTAATAATTTGTGCATTAAGGTGATTCATACTAATATTTTGTGCATTAAGGTAATTCAATTATTTCTTTAATCTGTAAAGAAACTTTTATTGAATATTTATGGCAACGGGAGTTTTGCCATAGAAACTGGGGGGTAATGTAATACCCCAACATTTTACCTGTATTTGTTTGCCTCTTTATTCTTTTGTAATTCTTAAAACTATCTTTGTATTTTCATTGTTGATTTTTACTGGCCTACACCACATTTAGTTGGCTGTTGTCCTTGAGTGTCTAAAATAAAAGACATTAATAAGCTTAATACTTGTTTGTGTTAGTAGTAGAAAAAGAGTGCCCCATTAACTTCCATGCTGAATAACTTACTCAACAATCCCTGTGTGTCCGTCTGTCTTGAGTCCTAGCTATAGTCCAACACTTAGAGGTGGCTCACAGCGAACAACAAAACCAGACCTAAAGTGGTGTTTGCTTTTCGGTACAGTTTAGACCCGTCCTATCAACAGAAGTAAAATAGAGTCGAATGGTCTGCCTATTTATATACACTACCGGGTTTACAATCAATTGCATGAGAGTCCTTTAGAGACAGGACGTTACCTTGGTCAGAGGACCGTAACAATATTGATACTTCAGCTCATCTATATTCCCGTGCATTTGTATTAATTCATATTGCTAGTTAGTCACTGGACCTTCTGTGTAAGGGCAGCAGAAGGGAATGCATCTGCCTATCATTAGTAACCAGTCATTAAAAACTAGATTCAGGTGTTCTCGTCGAATTCATTGTGTTTTAATAAGACGCATACAGAGTTGCTGTGGTAAATTCATCATCTATTAGTAGTATTTGACAGATTGTTGGTAATAATTCACTTTCCTGTTTATTTGATCTCTAGAGTATTGATTCTTCCAACATATATTTTTTAGTTTTGTTACAATCGTTATGTTAAAAATTTAAAAATTTATTGCAAATAACGTTTGTAAGGCGGGCTATTTCAGAATTGTAATTCACTATCTCCAAATTTCAGTGCCTACGTTCCGTGTACAAATAACTACAAAACAATACTCAAGTATTTGTCAATGAACATTTGCTTAGAACTGCACCAAATAATCAGTAAAAAAGTAAATAATATAATTATAATTAATGCACAGACGAACGAATTGCGCTGGCGCTGTTTCTAAAACTAAAATTAATCTCTGATAATATCTCCTTTTATATATGTTTGCTTCCTGTATTGTACTTTGTCAGAGAAAAGATTACTTTAGAAGAATTTGAGGTGAAAGGGTCTCTCCGTCAGTGTTATAAAAATGAGTTTTTTTTATAATATTTTACAGGAAACAACGGAGAGACAAGAAGAAATAGGCATTAATTACTAATTAAATACTGAAATTATCTAGAAAAGAAAAGGGAAGTCATAGCATCAAAATGACGTTTAAATTTCTGTTTTTGACCTCTCTCGTAATCAATAAAATCTTCCAATAAAACAAAACAAAAATAAAAGGAATAAAATGTTCTAAGTTAGTTGATTTATGTCACCTGAGAAGTATAATACCAGGTTTTTAAACAGTAATAATACGCCTAATCTAAGTTTTACTCAAACAATAATAATTTCTTCAGCTTTAATGCAGTCTGAGAAATAAAACTTGTCCATCATGCAAAATGTTAAATTGACATTTAAATAGTCTGCTTTTTCTGGAAACACAATTTGTTTGACATATTGGTGAAAAAAACAACTTTCTTGGTTGTGATTTTTAAAGATAAACGCCAGAAAAAGAGCTCAGTTATGTTAGGGAATTTGAAAGAGTTGTATTTGTGAATGTCATAAAGCTGAAACAATGACTTCGTAAATTTCTGCTATGAACCATATTCTGTTTTCAAATTAGTCTTTTTTTCAAGTCTACGTAGATTAAGTCATACCTTTTTATCTCGACATCTTAAGAATTCCAGCACACAACCAGCAAAAAAGCAATTAATGCAAAATTCTGCTACCGCGAAAATGCTGTCATAAAAATCTGAATCTTTAAAAAAAAATGGCAGTAACGTCTTAAAATGGTCGTTGTGGTTTAGTAGATGTACGAGCTTCGTGATACAATGTACGCTTAGTTAAACGATGTCTGAAAATAGAGTTACTTTCATCTAATAACTCTGAAACAGTTCTATATCCCAGTAAACCACATCTGCGTGTCACCTAGCTATTAATAACCGTCATCTGTGATCATTAACCATATCACCTTTACTAATTTGGGATGATTCAATTTTTGAATGAATGAAATATAACTTGATTTCTTAATCAGTTAAAAGAAAAAAGTGTCTATGAGATGAGATGACTGAGTTCTAGCCTGCATATTTATTTCTAAGTCAAAAGTTTAGCTCAACCATCGAAAATGGTTTTGAAAAGATATTTTACATCTGAAAAGATAAGAAATTTGATTTTGCTCATTTGCCATTCATTATGTATAATTATACTTTAACGTATACCCTATAAGGCGGTGAGCATCTCACCATGGTCAGTGAATATATATGAGTAAGACTTTTACCGGTGACACTTCTCATATTTCGCGCGATCGATAAGAAGTAAGAAAATATTGAAAATTCCCGAGAAATAAAGAAAGTAGTAGCATTATTTAACGAACATCCCCCATATTCGAGCAATACAGACTTTTAAAAAGAAAACAATGAGAAAAAGAATCAAGATGAAAGACTAGAACATACTTATATCCTATTAAAGGGTCGAATCGATAATTAAATCCGAATATGTTTTTTTTTATTATCCATGTTGACAGTTATAGTATTGCTGAGTAAGGATAATGATCAATGAATAATTTATAACTTCTCTGTTATGTAAGAATTGCTACAATAAATCTGAATATTTAAACAGGGTTGAGATATTTGTGCAATTTATCTGCTTTGTATCAAATATCTCTGGGAAAGATTTCTTCTGGTTATATACTATCCAGTTGCACTGGTGTATTTTTTTTAAATTCGTTGACAGTTTATATGGGCTAGTCAGTATACAGCAATCAGTTTATCGATTGGAGACAGAATATAATTTCATTCATTAAGCCGTGTATTGCTTGTTAGTTCGTGTAAATGAAGTCACCTTGGTCGCGCGGATGTGCCATGTCTGATTGTCCAATTTAATGGTATTGGAAGCTTAATTACACGTAAAGTTTCACTTGATATTTTTTTATATTTTGTACTTGGTTAATAAATAGAATAGAACATCATACAAACAAACAAGCTAATGAGGTTATTAGGCCTGACTCATCTTTTTCAAGTTGTTTTCGTCAAATACTTGATATTCATCTAATTAAAACATAACAACAACAAACATCGTGTTAGTATCATGGTCTTCAACTATAGCAACCCTATAAGTTGTTTCAATCTATGTTTCCCACTTTTAAACAATGTTGAACGAAGGATTATAAGTATTACCAATGATATTCTTTTAACTGTACATAAAAATATAATTCCAGAACATTTCTCACAATAAAGTAAAACATGTACAAACAAGAAACACAACTGTTCTTGATCCATATTAATTAGTGCTGATTTACATTAGCGCTATTGTAATGCAAGTGTAATTGACGTTAATATTTCAACTAATTTGTTTTATCATTAACACTTTTATTCATTAATTCATTGATTCATGTTTTTGACTTTTCTCATGAGATGAAGATTTAATTTCGAGAAATCATTTTGCCATGTATTTATTCCTGTTTTCCATCAATACTGCAATTACGTAATTGATCAGCTCTCATTAAAAGATTCATTCTTAAACAGAAAACACGCACTACACGAGGGACGTAATTTAATAAATCACTTTACAAATTTGCAGCATTATCTCCAAGTTTTGTATAGATAATGTTCAGCTTAAATTAATGCCAACTAACAACACCACACATGAATATCGAAAATCGAAATGTGGAGATAAAATAGTTCTAATGCTATTCAGTGTTTTATTTTCAACTCTTTCCAGTAGGTAATTAAAAAATCTTAGTTTATATTTTCTAACAGATTTGCTAATCAAAAATGCAATTTGTTGTGTCCGAATCAGTTACTCTCATTGTAAAGAAATAAATCGTCTTTGTATGGTAACTTGAATTGTTTTAAAGTGATTATAGAATTCATCCTTTATCTATGTTAGGCGCTTTCAGCAGAACTACAAGAGAATCCGATATTTTCTGTCAACGTATATGAGAAAGACGTTTGAAATACCAGCAAAATTTGTACTCTCCTTCTTGTAAATGTTAGTCTTTTTCTAGATGCATAACTGATGTGAAAGATGGCTTTCAGTTCATCATATTCAAGCCTTACTTAGATAATGGTAGTAAGTGATAAAAGAAAATATATAAAGAGAATTATGAATTCATCTTATAACAATTTTTTGTGATAAATATCAGTATTAGACTATTTTCTTTGAAATTATCATACTGACTTTGAAACGATGAAATTAAACGAAAATTACACTAACATGTTTTATCGTAGTCAAAATGTTTCGAAGTCGTTTTTCGTATGTAGGGTGACGCACTATGCTATGTAAAGATAATCAAGTTCCCAGTGGGATTCGAACCAGCAGCAAAGCAATGTAAAGAAAGAACGGTTTAGATCACTAGGCCATCGCAACAAAGAGTTTCCATCTGCTCATCGTGTTAAAGAGACCCTTACGAATATCGAAAACGAAAAGGAAAAACCCAACTTGTTTTAAGTCAGGATGAGTTTGTCATACAACATATGTGGATATAGCTTTTGACTTCTAAACTAAACGACAAAGCGTCAGCCAGATATACTACCCAAACAGTTATTAGTCTTCCGTAATTATTTGATGTTTACTAGAAACATTGTTTTCTCGGCTGGTTGCACCAACTGTGAAAAGGCAAAGGCTTTAAATGTTTATGTGACGACCATCAACCGCGTATACGATGTGCCAAAAGTGCAATCATGACAACGTTCGCACTAAATGCAAATTGCTTATTTTGCAAAGGCCTTTTTCATGTCAGGATTACATCTAAGGCAATTCATATTGGCATTGCTGAAAGAAAATTGCGACAGACGAAAATGTTCTACCAGCTGAAAAAATTCAAAATAACTTTTGTAAAATGATTGATGTAGAATATGTTATTTTTCAGATCACAATAATATCTCCTACATCTTAAAAGCAGAGATACAAGATTTTCAGCTACGACTTGCTATAATTCATTCTTTCCTCTATCATTATCTGACAGTGTTTCGTTGACAATTAAGTACAGTTACTCATAGCAAATCTTGAACCTATACCGTAAGCTTACTTTGATACTTTAAGTTTGCTCAGCTGCAGTACTTCAAAGCAATAAAATTACGAATATAACATCTAACTGTACATGCAGAAAGACTGTGAGAAATTATATTCTTTCTTTAAATTGAAAATAAGAAATAGTTTTCTTTCTGTGAAGTGAAACGAGATTTTGGTTTGATTTTTTAACATCGTATTCTTATAGAGAACCATTTAAATCGTTTCTTCTTCAATAAATACATGTATCAATTTGTTAATACCATATATATATATAAATATATATATATATGTATGTGTGTGTGTGTGTGTGTGTGTGCGTGCGTGTGTGTGTGTGTATTATTCTAAAAATCGTTTCATAAAAATGAAGTCGTACTTGTAAACTCTGTCTTCAAAATTAAGAGCAAGTTTTTATTTTATTATTATTATTTTATACCTTTACACGACTAGACACGTGAAAAAAAGTGTTAAAGAACTACCTCATTCGCTTTTTATATTAAAGAAAATCAAATTTGTTCTGATAAAGACATTGATAGTATAAATTTGTTTCTTTTACAATTTATTTATGTCTACCAGTTTACAAAATCGGACATTTTTGCAGCAAATAGTCTAGAATAGCGTATAAGAAAGACCAGACTTTTACATTGACTGTTCAAAGAAAAATGTTTACTGAAGGTGAGTTACATTATCAGATTATTCTTTGCCAGACCCATTTATAACTTTCCTTACTGAAATAACTAAAAATATGATTCAATATTATGAATCAAAATGAACAGTTGAATAGAAGCGACATTAGTAAAGAGTCGTATCCTAAAATTTGTAAATTAAATCTCATAACATATATCATGGCCATAACCTAACAACATGTTCCCACGCCTTTATAACCCGTTTCCACGGTTGAACAGACCATCCACTCAAAACATAATCTGATATTTTGTGACTTAAAACACATTAAGTTAACAAGTTGTCAACATGTTCGATAAAACCGTCTCTACATTAAAAGCTAGAGCTCATGCGAAATGTAGCATAACCTTTTACACCGTTTCTGTATATATATAAATACATTCGACTGCGTCGATGTAATAAGAACTTATTAACATTTCTGATGCAAGGAATAGACAAATTCTTTTGAAAAATGGCGTTCAATTTTAGTGGAAAGAAGGTGCTGGTAACTGGAGCTGGAAAAGGTATTGGACGGGCTTTGACAATTTCTTTGAGCCAGGCAGGCTGTAAGGTTTATGCTCTTAGTCGGACACAATCAGACCTGGATAGTTTGGTTGCACACTATGAAAACATTGTTCCTATTTTAGCGGATCTGACTGAATGGGAAGACACGCGGAAGAAACTAGAACAACTGGAAGTTCTCGACGGTTTGGTGAACAATGCTGGTATCGACGGTCTCGAGTATGCCGCCGTAGATTGTCCGAAGGAGTACATATGGAAAGTACTGAATACTAATCTACTGAGTGCAATAAACTGTACACAGGTCATAGCCAAGAAAATGATTGCAGAAAAGAAAAAAGGACCTATAGTGAATGTATCGAGCATAGTAGGGTTAGCCTCAATGACCAACGCTCTTCCTTATAGTGTGTCAAAGGCTGCAATGGACATGGTGTCTAAACAATTTGCTTTGGAGCTCGGACCTTACGGTATACGCGTGAACTCTGTGAACCCAAACCTCACTATGACGCCACTCACTCGGGGACTCATTGAAAAAGAAGTTATTTCAGTAAAACCCATCCTATCAAGAACACCGATGAACAGGATTATGGAGTTGCAGGAAGTCGTTGACCCAATCCTCTATCTGCTGAGCGATTATTCAAGCATGGTCAGCGGCCAATTGCACGTCGTCGATGGTGGTTTATTGTCAAATATTTTTGTCGGCAAGTAACAGTTGAATCTTTCATGTCAGTTTTTAAAGTACATTTCATATATCTCTAGTGTAGTAAAGCGCTTGTTTAAATAATTATGTCTAACAAAGTATAGTTTTTATAACTATTGTCATTTATTGACCATTTTGGTGAAAAAAGAAAATTTATATGTTTTTTTTGAGAATTGCTTTTTGTTTTTATTTATCTTATCTAGACATGTTATAAATATAATAAATGTACTTCGACACGTAAATTTTATTTAACATATGCAATGTATATACATGTTTCTATTCACGTTTAAACTTACAAATGAATTTAATGATATATATTTTGCTGCAAGGTACAAGTGTAAACTTTTGACGTAAATGTTCATTCTTATTAAAGAAAATAGGGTTTATTCGTAAAAAAAGGCTTTATTTATTAAACAGTCGATAAATTCCTTGAAAGGCACGTTCCATCAAATGTATATGTACATACTTCGTAAACGGTTTATGCTTTTATAATATACTCTTTATATATAAGAAAAAACACTGAAAGCCAAGAAAAAAAACAGCTTTATGTCATACCGAGTTATCATGGCCATATTTGAAAAAACCAAAGCTACATGTTTCGTTTATTGCTGTGGATATTAAAATACACTGGCAATCACTGTAAAGATAAGACTAATATAAAATTCATGTAAGTTAATTCTTCAAATGATTGAGTGAATGTCACAAGGTATTTCTGCAATTATTTAAATTTGTGTACATAAACTGAGAACAGCGGATGTTAACTTCTTAAAATTATTTTACTTTTAACCATTAACTTAATAAATCAAGCAATTTTCAATATAACATTGAAACAAAGATCGCGCTCACCTTTTTGGTCATGATCCATTTGTTTGCACACACTCGTTCAATTAAAGGAAAGAAAATGTCCCGTTAATTCAGCAACAGTTCATTGCTCCCAATTGTATAAGATGGACAACGTCTGTTACTGAAGTTTAATGACGTGTCAGCAAATATTATGTTTCCCTTATTGCTAATGAAGCGTCCGAAAACGATATAAAAGTGCCAACACCTTTTGAACGTTCAGAACAACGCGTCATTTACCATTTGTCTAAGTTATATAAAATGTCAATCCGAAAATAAACTAGATGGGTGTTCAGTTGAACACTTGTGTCGCCCTTGGGTACTCTGTTAGAAAAACTAAAAAGGTACACAAGAGCCTGCTGGAAAAACCAGCATGCTAGTCCAAGTACAACAAGACCTGTCTACAGACAGCATGCTCCACTTTTCTCAGTGCTGGATAATTAATTATAAGCCAAGTTAAACAAGAGGCCCAAGTGAAAAAATTTGAGTGAAATTTGAAGTACCTAGTCATACAAGATGAAAAAAAATGAGGTGGGGGGAGTCTAGTACTTATGTATTTAAAAAAATCGGGCCCGATGTGTGGGGGCGGGAGTGGGGAGGGGGGTTGGGGTGGATGGGGAGTCAAGTACCTATGTATTAAAAAAAACCGGACCCCGGGGGGAATGGTTGGGGGAGAAGGAGGAGGGGGGAGGGAGGAGGTGGGGTGGTTTCAGAGTGGATGGGGAGTCAAGTACCTATGTATTAAAAAAAATAGGACCCGGGGGTGTAAAATAAATGGGGAGGGGATTACGTGGGCAGGGTGGGGGTCCCCATGCAGAGGGGGAGGGGGAAGAAAGGGGGGGATGAGTACTTACCCATCTTATGTCAGTTAATATAATTTATTTCTAGGCTTAAGATTTTTTCCTATATATAAGTATAAGCAAAATTAAGTGACCCCTGGGGGTGAGGCTAACTGTGACCCCAGGGACATGGGTACCAACAATCTTTGCAGGGGTCTTGCTGGTGATCAAGTATTCCAAGTTTGAATGGAATATCTTTGACACTTATTGAGAAATGGACATAAACAAAAATTTTAACCAAGAAATTTTAAGTTGAAAAGGGGGCATAACATTGCAAAAATAATTTGAGGGTTATCTGTCCTTGAGAAATGGCATTGTCTTAAGTGATACAATTGTAAGCATTACAACTGGAAAGTTTGATGACGAAACGTTAAGAAATGGCAAAGTTATTGCCAACGTTAAGTTTTCATGACAAAATCCAAGTACAAAAAGTGGCATAACTCTGTCAAATGTGACTTTGACCTAAAGCTTTTGGCATCATCCCGACCCTGTTGTCATAAGCAATACAATTTCAAAGTTTGATAAGGAAATGTTAAGAAATGGCAAAGTTATAGCCAACGTTAAGTTTTGATGACGGACCGACGGACCAACAGACCGACGGACAAAGCGATCCCTATGTATCGCCGTTTCTTCGAAAGGGCGACACAAAAATAATTTATTAAAAATACCAGGCCACTGGGTGAGATATTGAAGATAATGGTTCTCAGGTACATTTAAGGTATTGCCATGCGCCATACCTAAGATGATAATATAGTATTTATTTCTTACAAGATATGCACATCCCACTGACAATTATGTTACATCCGATAGGTTTCTGACCATTCCTCCATCATAATAATCTAGTAAACAAGATCGCTCGATGGCTCTCTCATAAACCAGTATACATTTATCAGAACCAAGCAATCATTAGCCATTAAAATATGTATTATTTATCGAATCTTTTCTTCGAGACATGTTTGTCAAGTTAATCTGAATAATGATGCAGTGTAGGAACGCATAATGGTGTCAACACAACTACATGTACATCTACGCTTTTTGGTCTTAAAGGTCAAGCGATACCAATTTTTGACCTCGAAATTTTCATGAGCGAAAAATATTTATCTAACTATGACAGTTTTACAAAATTATGCATGTTATTTTCATCTTAAAGATGTTTTTATAAAAAAATAAAATCCATATTTTACGCACTTGGTCGCGCGCACCTGTCACGCGCGAAACCGGAAGTGACGCACATTTATCCCTTGCCACTTGTCACAGCTGCCTGGACTGTTAACAACAACTAAACAAATATCAAGAAAAGAGAAAATGTAGACTGAAAATAGTTTTAAAAAAATGAACAAGTTAGGCTAACATCATGAATATACATTGAAGATTGTTTAAATAAATCATATGAATTTTTGATGGAATTACGAAGCCAATGAGCAAAATTTATATACTGGCTAGTTCAATTAGGGTTATAGAATTCAAAGATACATCAGTGAAAATATGTAGAGATATTTTCCAAATAATTGATCAAAAAGGTTTTGAACATGCTCATTTTTATCCCATGCAGTTGTTGGGAAGACTTGATTAGCTGACTCCAATTTTTGTCCATACAAACGTTCTCTTTACAGTGAGGTGTTGCTTATTTGTCTGTGATATATTTCGCCTGGGGTACGTGTAAGAAATCTTTGAGACTAGATCTATGTTATTTATAAATGCATATCTTTTTTTTTTGGCTCATTCATTCTAGAAGTTTTTGAAAACAGAACAATAATGATAAAAAAACAAATAACATGGTAAGAAGAAGCCCTAAAAACTATGTCAAAATCATAACACAAACACATTGTTTTTTTTTAAATTGTTCACATTTAGAAGTCGAATGATTTTAATTCTCATCTTAAATAGATTTATTACATTTAGTTATCTAACTAAAATATTTAACTGCATGGAAGCTACTTAAGTAAAAATCGTTGAGACATGCTAATTGGAAGCACATATTACATAATGTTTTCACAAGTGTGAATGATCAAAAGTAATTCAATCAATTTGTAAGCTTTAACATTGATTGGGTCATAAAAAAGTTAATTGCTTTGTTTTGACAGCTATGTAGAATATACAAGCGTCCCATTTGGGTACAGAACAGAACAGAACAGCTTTTTATTCTCTCAAACATGTACAATACATGCAATATGAGGATGAACATCAATACAAATACGAGGCTATCTAATGCAATACAAATATTGATGACTATCAAATGCATATTGTTCAATTTAAATACGTTTTAAATAATTACAAATTATGTTCTTACACTCTTTATAATTAAGTTAAAAAAATTAACTAATGTATAAAAGGTAGGTGTGTCTTTCATACAAAACAATTTTTCAACTTTAAACGTGTTTGGGCGTATATAGTAGTATCGTTTACTTTCATTTTCGAACCTATTACATTAAAAAAGATAATGAAATTCGTCACCTATTTTGTTTCTACAATATGGACAAAAACGTTCATTCAAAGGTGTAGGTTGATGACTCCAGCCTCCTGTCTCAACAGGTAACCTGTGGTTTCTTGTCCTAAATTTTGCGAAGCTAAAGATCAAAGAATTTTGTAAATATGAAAGATATGGCTCTCTATTAAATGATCGTTTAAACGCTTTATAAAATGTACTATTGGGTGAATCCTCAACAAGTGAATACCAGTTACTCTGGAATAAGTCTTGTTATTTTCGTTTTACAGATAATTTTAACCATTTTATACCCGGAAAAGTTTGATCGGCCCATATGTAAATAAATCCGCATTTAATTAAAATTGACTTAACGTTATAAAACCATGGATATTTCTTCTTAAGATCCTCATCCTGCATATTTTCGATTGACTTTAAAATATTTCTGTATATATAGTATGATAATTTGCTAGGTGTTTCACCGTTTTCATCTATAAGAAGCCTTGCCCAGAAGGAAAGAATTCTTTCTTCAATATCTACACAAGTTGGCATACAGCCTGTTTCCCCGTGTACAAAATAATTCGCAGTAGAGCGTTTCAGTTTCAATATATGTTTGAGAAATTTCAGTTGCACACGTTCTATTATATCAAGATTTCAAAACCCCCAAATTTCTGAGCCATAGATAAGTATGGGTTAAACTGTTTTATTAAATATATCTATCTGTAGATCAACAGGAAGACTTCAGCGACTTGAATTTCTGATTAAACATAGTACGAGTAGCTTGTTCGGCAATATGATTTTTACATTTAACAAACGATCTAATTTTACTGAAGTATAAACCTAAATATTTATAATCATTGACAACCTCAATAGCTTCATTATTGTATGTAAAATTATATCTTCTTTGTCTGCCATTTGAGAATACTACAATTTTTGTTTTTGAAGTATTTACTTTCAATTTCCATGTATCGCAATATTGTTCATATGTTTTTAATGCTTCCTGCAGATCTTCGGCGGTCTCAGCCATTATAACAGTGTCGTCTGCATAAAGTAAAATAAATATTCTCAAAAAGTTATTCATTTGATTTACATTTCCTTCATTCTGAAGTATGATTCCTTGTGCATTACTATTGTTATGATAAAAATCATTCAAATCGTTTAGATAAAGCGAAAATAATAAAGGAGACAAATTTTCCCCTTGTCGAACACAAATGTTATTTGTAAAAAAAATGATAATTCTGAATTGACCTTTACGCAAGACTTTATGCCATCATACATATTTTTGATGGCATTTAGCATTTTACCATGGGTTAGATTACTAAGTTTCTCCCAAAGGCCCTTTCTCCAAACCGTGTCAAAAGCTTGTTTTAAATCTGTAAATGAGCAAAATAGTTTCTTTCTATTATTAGTTAGGAATTTGATTATATGATGTAATATAAAAATATTGTCAGACGTCGAATATCCCCTTCTAAATCCTGCTTGAGTATTTTTAAAATATCGTTAGATTCTACATAATCGGTAATTCGTTTGTTCAATAAACTAGTAAAAAGTTTACCCAGACAACGTAACAATGTAAAAGGTCTATAATTTTCTGGTTTCTGTGCATCATCTTTATTTTTATAAAATGGATTAATTATTCCGATAGTCCACTGTTCTGGTATAATACCCGTATCAAATACAATATTGAATAAATTAACATATAAAGTTTTCAACAGCCCAAATGATGCTTTAATCTGTTCAATCACTATTTTATCATAACAACAAGCTTTATTATTTATTTAGATTTTTAATCGCTTTTTCAACTTCATCTATATTAAAAGGGACGTTAAGATTATTATTATTGTTATTATTATTATTGTTATTGTTGTTGCTGCTGCTGCTGTCATCGTTTTCGTTGTTATTTACTTCTTTGAAAAAGTTAAATAAATCAGTCATACTGGCGCTTATTTTGTTATCGCTTTTACCTTTTAAAATTTTCCAATATTGTCTTGGATCTTTACTTTTAGTTTTCCTTAATTTATTAATGGCTGGGTTTTTATGTTAATTATAAAATGTTTTTATCGTAGTTTTATATATATTTGCTTTGCTTTTCAAGTTTTGCTTTGTTTAATAAGTCTTTCTCAATTTATATAAATGTTTAGCGTTATTGAAGTTGTTTCGAGCTTGATTGCATTTTGGACCGAACCAAGTATAAGCTTTTTTGGAATTATTATTATCGGAGCAAGGCTCATACGACTGTATAAACTCAAAAGTTTCACGTGGCGTTTCCATGAAAAGTGAGGACAAGTTATTTACTATTTCATTTAATTAGTTTGGGGTGGTATTTCCATTCAAAATAATTCCATCAAGTTTATTTTGAAGACGATTAATCTCGTTACGATCAATTTTATTGATAAAGTGATCGGTCTTGTTTTTATCCCATAGTTTTACAGAGGGTTCTTCAATGCTTTCTTTATTTGAGAGTTGATTTCAAAACCCAAGTTAAGCTCGACTGGGCTGTGAACATCGGAAAATAACTGACAATATTCTATAACTTTTAGTGAGACAACATATTTGAATAAATTAGAACTACAGACAAAATAATCAACTGTGCTCGATCCTTTACATATAACATTTCCCGGGACATCCATGGAAGTCCGGCTATTTGAAATATACAAATTATTCAATTTTAGAAAATCAATAAATTGGGTACCATACGTATTCGAAATTTGATCATTATTAACACGAAGCCTATTAACATTTCGAGAACTGTCAAATCTCTCCATCTCAACATTAAATTCATCACGTATTTCGTCAAGGTTTTGACCTTCAAACAAATTTAAATCAAGATCAATGAAATCGTTTAGTCCTTTTGTAGGCGAGTTTAAATCTCCAAAAAGGCAAATCGATTCATAATTTCTAGAAATATATTTAATTCTTCTTGCAATTCATCATATGTAGAGTCCACCGCATAAGGACTGGAAATCGGGGGACGTAAATAACTGAGCAAAGCATATCCTTATCTAAATTACACAACTCTTTAGAAACTTTTAAACAAATGGTTAACTTACT
Source organism: Cyclina sinensis (assembly GCA_012932295.1). Lineage (NCBI taxonomy): Eukaryota > Metazoa > Mollusca > Bivalvia > Venerida > Veneridae > Cyclina > Cyclina sinensis. The sequence continues at coordinate 26,113,608 of JAAONU010000006.1, read as the reverse complement.
TTTAGATTCTAAATCAGTAATATAGTTTGAAACATCATTTCTAATCAGAAGTGTGATTTGGAAGTCATTATACTATTTCTATTTTTCAAGTAAATTTCAAAGCCTGGTACGTTTACGTCACATAAGTCATCTAATTTTGTCTCTTGGATGGCTATTATTGGATATTTACACAAAAGTTCTTTGAATTCAGGATATTTTAGTCTAGATGTTAAACAACCAACATTTAATGTTAAAATTTTGAAGCTAGATTCTTCACTAATATTATTCAAACTAGGTACCGACATCGGTAAACTATTGTTTAACGAATCATTTTGAGGAATTGAACTTTTGCTAATTTGTTGATCATCAGAAGTATTGATATTATGACTTTTTTGAAATTGAACGTACTTGTTAAAATAGTCATAATGTGTGACGGCAATATTACAATAATACATGAAAAAAATGAAATAGTTAAAACGGCAAAATTCCGAGTGCAAATTTCGATAAATCTATAATAAATATCCATTATCAAGCAATACATGTCTCGTACCAATATAAAAAGGCATCAAATTATGAAAATAACAGTAAGCAATCAATGACTGTAAAGTTCCTCTATAGTAAAAATATAATATACTAACGTAATCATGATCATGCACATTTGGTCTTACGGTCTCATCGTTACAACGAAATATCGAGTCTCTTAGCCAGTTTGTGAAAGAAAAGTAATCATACGCTAATGTTCCAGTAGGTTGCACATTCAATCTATCACAATTAATACACACATTTTAATAACTAGGTGTTTGTGTCAACATTAAATTCATGGGGTTCCCCAGATAGGGCACTAGTTTCGTCTCTTAGCCAGTGTGTGAAAGAAAAGTAATCATACGCTAATCACTGAATCTCAGATAAAGGCACATTTTCAGTTTTCTTATGTCGCATGCATAGCTCAGTTATATGACATCTTTTATTTAAGATTTTTATATTCATTTTCATAGCAGAAGGGATGCCTAAGCACTCTAAATCAATTTTATTACAACAGTATTGCTTATATCGCTACGCCATTAATCATAATAGGTCATAAACTAGACAATAATGGCTGTCGCAAGCAGTAGTGTTATGTAATAGGCATGTATTTATTTATGTTTGCAATACTTTACGGAGGTGTTGAAACATATTTACATAAGACAAGGTGTTATATTAATTAAAGAAAACATGGTTTTATGTCTTACTTTCAAACTTTGTTTTCGACGGCAAATGTTGCGGTGTCGCAAAAATGCCTGTCAGGTACGTTAACTATCTTTAGACACACCCCTAGTTAATCAGAAATGACTAAAACCCGTTACGTTTGTGCGTATACAATCTAAAGTCACGTACCTTTAATATCAGACCGCTGTAAATTGTCCTCAAATAAGTATAAAATTGCACAAAATCCGGAAATCCTCAAAATTGATTTGAGACGTTTAGAAAAGTCAGGTTCGTTAAAAATATATCTCGCAATGTCATGAATTTCAATAATACTGCTGAAAATAATTGCAGTTAATCGCATTTTAGCCATATTAAGAGTATATACAGACAATAACTATAATGAATTGCGATGATTTTTATGATTTTAGGGGCAAAATTTAAAAATGTCCGTCAGGTACGTTAATGTCAGGAACGTGTAACGTATCCCGGTACTTCAGTTTACACCACCTTTATATAGCCGATAACGCTATAATTTATTCGTATACCATATTATCCATAAATAACATCCGCCGGAAGCATGTGCTTCGTAAAGTTTACACTGCGGGAGACGTTTAAATACGGAGAAACAATCACACCAACTATAGAAATAAATTGTCGAGGTAAGAGCTCTTGTGTAATAATTATTATTATTTATTTGTATAAATGAGATATCCGTCTTGTCAATGTTACAAATTGTTTACAAAATAAAACAATCAAAACAAAGAACGTGTATTGAAATTCTGTTTAACGTACCTGACGTATTTATTAACGTTCCTGACATACATTTTCAGGAGCAAAACAATGGGTAAGACGAGGGCCCAGTATCAAAGAGAGTACAGAGAAAGAAAGAAACAATTTGACAAAGATTTTCTGAAGAAAGAAAGGCAAAGAACCAGTAAATATAAGCTTCCTATAGCTGCTCTAAGTGAAGAAAAACAACAGGAGCGAAAAGAAAAGAACAGAATATGGAAAAGGCTCAGCAGAGAAAATATCAAGAAGAGAGCACAACTATTTAAAGAGAATGAAGGAATGGTTCATGACGCTGAAATACAAACTGAAAACAATGGAGATACTTTTGCTGAAACATCTGAAAATCCTACTCAAAGTACTAGTTCTGCACATGAGTGTCAGGCTTTGACTGTAAAACTTGATTTTAAACACAGAAGTAAGAAGAGAAGGTCAAAGGCACTAAGAGAGGCATCAAGAAAAATACAAGACCTCGAAGAAAAAGTGATCACTCTGGCTAGAGAGAATAAAAAATTGCGGAAACGAAATGAACGTCTGATAAAGAAATCTTCAATAAGTACTTCAACTCCTGTTGTCCAAAATGAAGAACCACGAGCAGAAAGTACGCCAAAATCAAAAGCAAATACTGATATCCGTGAACTGGGACTTACACCAAGAAAAGTTTCAAATACCGTCAGGAAGAAGTTAGTGATGGCAAATGCTATGTTTGCTGAAATAAAGTCTTCAAAGGAAAATAATAAGACACAGGGGCACACGAGAGTTGTTGCAAATATTGTAAGCGGAAATATTCTTCGGAAGTACAAATGTATTGATATGATGAGTAAAGAAACGAACATATCACGGAAAGTATTAAAAAAATCAAATACAAAACAGGTTACTGCTGTTGCTAGAAGAAGAAAGGTGCTTGAAAGAGAGAGAATCAAAAAACGTGTGATCAGTTTTATGGAGAGAGATGATGTCAGCGTCAATATGCCTGGAAAGAATGACTGCAAGAAGGTTTGTGATGGAAACAAAAGTGAAAAGCAACAGACAAGGGTATTAACAGATTATTTGTCAAACCTTTATGAAAAATTTATCTCAGAAAACCCTGATATAAAATTATCAAAAGCAGTCTTCTGTCGTCTTCGTCCATCTAATATTCTTTTGACAAAGTTGATTACCAGGAACACATGCCTGTGCAGTAAACATCAAAACATTGCAATGAAACTGAAATGTATTCGTTCTCTTGGAATAGAAATGTCGCCGAACCCTGAAACAGTTAGTAAGAAGATAACGGAGGATGAAATGAAGACGCTGCTGAATGACGGACTGCAAGAAACCGACATTGTAGAATTTGAAGAATGGAAACGTGTAGATGTCGATGGAAAGAAGAAAATGAAGATAGTTAAGTCAAGCATGACAAAAGATGAGTTTACTTTGCACATGGTGCAGCAATACAAAGATTTTTTACATCATACAACCAGAGTTAAAACACAGTACACAGCAATTAGAGGACTCAAGACTGATCTACCTGAAAAAGAAGTTCTTGTGCATATGGATTTTGCGGAAAACTTTACATGTAGCAATGCTGATGAAGTACAAAGCGCGTACTGGAATAGCACTGTAGTCACACTTCACCCAGTAGTCGTGTATTATAGAAACGGAGAAGATCTTGAGCACAAAAATTTCATTTTTGTCTCTGATGTCACAAACCACAATGCCATAGCTGTGTACACAATTCTAAAAAAACTTGTTCCAGAACTGAAAAGAATATTACCCAATTTGAAAGTCGTTCACTACTGGACGGATAGTCCCTCGTCACAGTATAGAAATAAGTATATAATTGACATTGTTCAGCATCATACAGAAATCTTTGGCATAGAAGCAAGATGGAATTACTTTGAGTCAGGGCATGGGAAAGGACCATGCGATGGCCTCGGAGGAGTAGCGAAACGTCAAGCTGGAGAAGCTTGTAAACAAGGAAAGGTTAATATTCAAGATGCCACAGACTTCTTCGTATGGGCAAGCAAGGAAAAGAAAAGTATTGAATACGTGTTTTACACTGAAAAGGAGTATGATGAAACGGCAAAAGAGCTTGACGACAGAAATCCGAAAACACTACCTGGCACAATGAAATTACACGCATTGTTTCCTGTGGGAAAGGAGATTTATACAGCTGAAGTATCTTGCTACTGTCACACCTGTCTAGCTGGAGAACCATGTGGACACTGGAAAGCAGAAACTATCAAAGAGCAAAACATGGATGATGTACCCAATGTAAGTATGAAGAGAAACATGAAACGAAAACCCAAGGAAGCAGAACTTGATATGAATAATAACAATTTTAAAATACAGAAGGCAAATTCATCTGAAAACGATCAGGCAGATCTCAATGCAACACGTGCGGATGATACTACAATGCCTAAACCTGTTCCTGGCAAATATGTTTTAGTCAGTTGGGATGATGTTGTCTATCCTGCTAAAATCATTGATGTTGACAGTGTTAAACAAGAAGCCAGAGTATCTTTCATGGAGGAAAGTAGAAGAAAAGGTGATTGTAAATTGTATAGATGGCCAGATATAGCAGATGTTCAGCTTATTGAGTTTGAAGATATTGTCCATGAAATCGAAGAGCCATCGCCTTGCAGCAGAAGCAGAAGGCAGTTTAAACTACAAAATACCGATTACAGTTTCATAAATTCGGACTAGATATTCATTTAAACCTGCACATAGTATCATTTGTACTTGTACATGATACAATTTGTGCCTGTACATGATATGAAGGTTTTGTCGTATGTGTATGCGATGTTCAATGTTTTCTGTCAGGTACGTTAACGGTTGAAAACTGAGTATGAAAAGCATTTGAAGTAAGTAAAATTGAAATTGGACAGTGTTAACATGATTAAGACTAGTATTGCTGGCAAAGCAAACAGTAAAACTGTGTTGTGAAACTTTGCTTATATCCGTAGAATTATAAGATAATTAAATCCTGTCAGGTACGTTAACAGTTACTTAAATATCCCTGTTATGTTCTTGTCAGTTCTTCTCACTTGTTATTACATGTATTATTTTGGAGTAGCATCAAAATAGGTGAAAAGGTTTCTCATTTTATTGTTTATTTTATTGTTTATGTAGAAAATTGTTAATGTTTTCTCTTGAGAAATATTTCGTCAGGTACGTTAAAAAATAAGGCCTTACCTTGGTATCTTATAAAAGGATTTTGGTCGAATAATGAACACATAGATAGGTAATGTAGCAATAAATATAGATCAGTGTATATGCTTAAATAGAAACTTACCATTAGATTTGTCAGAAAATGTATAAGATCAAAACTATTAAAATAGCTTTTTAATTTTTAAGCGAAATTTTCCAGCCACATATTTTCATCCGATCAGAACGTAAGCAATGATTACATCAAAACGTAGGTTTTGTCCGTTGTTGTTATAGTACTTCATAAGGAAAAGAGGAAGTTATTTAATAAGTCCTATCGCATAATGGATCGACCTGGGCAAAATTTTGAAAATATTTAACGTACCTGACCATTAATAAACAGTGTGTCTATTCAAACCAATGTATCACCAAGTATAATGGTCTGAATAACCTCCAGATGTGATTTTGTGTTGCGTTTGATGTTATAAAATGTTAAATAAAGTTTTAAAAGTGAAGAATTTGAAGTTTGTTTTATCAATTTTTTTCAAGTGTAAATGTGCCTTTATCCGAGATTCAATGTAATGTCCCAACAGGTTGCACATTCAATCTATCACAATTAATACACACATTTGAATAACTAGGTATTTGTGTCAACATTTAATTCATGGGGTTCCCCAGATGGGGCACTAGTTTCGTCTCTTAGCCAGTGTGTGAAAGAAAAGTTATCATAAGCTTATGTTCCAGTAGGTTGCTCATTCAATATGTCACAATTGATATACACATTTGAATAACTAGGTGTTTGTGTCAACATTTAATCATGGGGTTCCCCAGATGGGGCACTAGTTTCGTCACTGGACACTTCGCGGGCGGAGACGGCGGGGTCGGTAAATTCCATGGGGGTTCCGTCGGAGTTCTTATACTAAGGTACAGTGTTCATACTTTGGTTTCATCACGTTCAATCGGTGTAACGTCCTTACGTTTTGTAGAGTTTCTGTCAGTATTGTCACTGGTCAGAAGTCCAAATCTATTTGGTGTCTCGAACGTAAGTTTCCTGCCTAGGTTATCGTAATGGGGAGAACTTGCGGGGTTACGTCGGATATCTCCAGCGGTTGGGGTTGGAAGCGTTCGTAGCCACGATATTTGTATAGCACTTCGTCGTCACGTGGTATACAGTTGAAATTGTCATGCGAATATGGGCGGCGATTATCACGAGGATCGCCACTACGCGATGGTTATAGTCATGTAAACGACGATTATCACGGGGTTCACGTTGTCTTTCATAGTCTCGGTTGTCGTAGCTCAGTGGGTCTGGGGAGATACCTCATATGCGTCCATATTTATCTGTATATACACCTTTGTTTATGTCGTATTGCTGATTGTTTATATATAGTCTATCTTTTACTAATGACACTTTTTCGCCTTTTTCGGCCAGACGTCGTACAAAAGGGTATAACTTTTTGCTACGTTCCTCAACCTCGCGTGGAAAATGCTCGTATATTTTAACAGATTGTTGTGATGCATTAAAACTTATGCCAGCTTGACGCACAGTATCTCTGTCGCTAAGATTTTCAAATTTGGCAACAATAGGGCGTGGTCGTCCAGTTTGCTTCGCTTTTGCAGGGTCACCGACACGGTAAACTCGACTAAACTTTAGATTTTCAACAGGCACATCATGCGCACTTATATCACTATTTTCTACTAATTTAGTAGTCAAATTATCTATGAGGGTAGATTTTTTATTTTCGGGTATACTTTTACCATGTTCATCGATACGCACCTGTTCCTGTATACCAAACACAATAAGTTCATTTCCATAGTGCGTGATTGAAGGTCTATACAACGTGAATTGAGTTCTGTGATTTTATTTTCAAGTTTGGTGATTCGTGTATTTAAAATTTCATTTTGGGTTTTTTCGGAAATTTATATCAGCATCAGTTTGTTCTTTGGATCTTATAACGGAATCATATTGTTCACTTATGAATTGACAGGCTGCATCTATCTCTGAGTCTTTTTTTGTCAAACAGGATGTAGACTGCTGAATACCGGACATCTGGCTTTTCAGGTGAGACATACCCTCTTCAATTGTACCGATTCGTGCGACACCAGATTCTATTGATTTTAATCTATGGTTCATTTCCCGAAACATTGACAACACAGAATCATCGTTTGTATCATGTCCCTGCGGTGGTAGGTGGGGAAACGGGTGTCGATATTGGTCAACTGGAAGTCCATAGTAAGGGAAAGGAAACTGGGGTGGTGCTGGATACGGTTGTATTGAAGGGGTATTGCCATTTGCGTTATTTTCGTATCCACCTTTTGAGATTTGTTTTTTGTTTTTACCGCCTTTCTGGCCACTGTTTGCTTCGTTTGGCATTTTGATCAACTGTTAGTAATCCAATATATCTACAAGCCTAATCTACACTGTCTGATATATTCCTATATAATTCCAGTTTTAATGCAATTTTTAACACTTAAATCCAATTTTACTAGTTTATTCGTAGAATTTTATTTTATTTTGCTACGACTTTTGCTATGACTTTTAAAACCTCCGCCATCTTGTTATAGCCTCGTTCAGGTAGGTTAATTTTGCATAAATCTCACAGTATACATGGTATAAGGCGTGATTTATGGATCTTTGACATTTCCGTGGACTTATAGTTACAGTTAACACGCCAGTTTCTAGCCACTACTTGGGTATTGTCAAAAAATGTCAAAACGTCAGAACTGGGAACATATCTAATTTCATTACTACAATGTTCTGTTAACCATTTCTTTAAAGTGTCGTTGCTTCCTGCTGGCCTACAGCTTCCAATTAAATTAGTAACTGTTTTGCTACATGATATATAATAACTCACCATGTTTTGGGCAAATGCAAAAGGACAGACAGTTTGCGCATTTCGTGCTTTGTGTACACATTCAACAGCGCAAGCTAAACATAATGCTTTTTTAGATTCGTTGGAGACATATTTTGCTGCAGCAAACATAAAACCTGTTAATATTTTATTTCGACCCTTTAACCATGTACATACTTCAAAAGTACTTAAGCTTTCAACAGATTTGTACTCCTTACACACTGTTTCACTGTCTTTACTTATACCTTCTGAAATAGAATTACCTATAGCAGATACTAGGTTGAACAGGTCATCTTCAGAAATTTTTTTCTCATTTATCCTTGAAATAATTTCATCAATATCACTTCTTTTACGTTTTTCATTTCTTTCTTTTTTGGTTTCTACATAATGCACACACAGTTGACATAGATAATTGGAATAATTCGAAATAAGACCTTCTTTTCTAAATAAGTCGACTGTCTCTTTTTTCACCTTTTATTCGAAAGTTTGAACACAGGGGAAATATTACCACCCCAAAAACTCTCGTGCTCTTTACAACTACAGCTTGGCATCTTCAAGATTATTCAATGTTCAAATGTAAATATCCGTTTTAATGACCTTCACAGGTCAGTGATATGGCGGAAATACAGGAAAATTATATTTTTTATTAATCATAACAAAATATTCACAAACTTTTGCTAACACCCTGTGCATTTCACTTAATGATCAAAAGATTTAGTTTTACCAAAAAATTACGCAATTTGTATTCACCAATTTTCAACATCAAAGGGACGTCAATCTGCAAGAAGAACCGGAAAAACAAGGACAAACAGAATTAGCTGAAATTTTAGTACATATTAAGTATTATATTTACAAAAAAACATTCTTTATATAAATCTCCCAACTGCTTAAGTATCCGGCGCAGCATCTGGGCGGTTGCTAGTTGTATACGACGACTGCAATGATGAAAGTTACAATCCTAATCTTGTTTTAACATACTCGGATAGTGCGCTTTTCGGATACATAAAAGTTGTCAACAAAACAAATCGTTTCTTTTGTTCGGAAAATAGCTCGTTCAAGCTATTATAGGTCGATTTAACTATTATAGCTCGTTCGGGAGTATTCCTCAGCCTGGTAATTACACAAGATCAACGGTCCGCAATGACCTTATCAATAACAGGATTGGACGAGTCTATTATTAGGACAGTCCATTAAAGGAGGGTTTACACGATTCGATGGTTAGTGTTGTTTTAATTTAAGAAATTAATGATGGTCACATTGTATAGAAAATATATAAAACAAAAGTTATGCATGGTAATAATAGTTTGTGTAATAATGAAGAACCATCCTCAGTATTATTTATAATGTCAACAGAATAGTTAATTTTTTTTTTTCTTTGACCTTTCTTTGTGTTTCTTTATGTTGTATTTTTTTATGAATATTATATGTCGAGAAACAATGTACAGTGTAAGTCAATAAAATATTCTTCTTCTTCTTCTTCTTCTGCTGACCACTCCAGCAATGTCTTAATGTTATTCCTAAGATTTTATTGCAGCAACATCTTCATTATCAGCTTTTAACCAAATCATGTAGAAAAGAAAAAATATATGTAGATAAATATATGTAGAATGTTTGCACATTATTGATTTTTCCGTAATAATGACTTCTTTAATAATTATTTTTTTGTATTATTTTTGTTACAAACAGCTTGAGATCATTAAATTTAAAATGAAGCTTTTTGTTTATATACATATAGGATTTCAAAGTGTTTTTGAGATTTTACTATTTTATTTTGTTTTTATCATAACTGAATTAAAGAAGTATTTTATTTCAGGTCATGAAATAAGAGATTTTATGGTGTTTGTTTTCAGCCCCGATAATTAGAGATTTTATGGTGTTTGTTTTCAGCCCCTTTCTGAACTTCATGTTCTTGAGAATAATGGACAATATGATTTAGCCAGTAATTTATTTTTAATTTAAAAAAAAAGCCAGCTATCACACCTGTATAATATTTCAATTTCACAAAGGAGCTAAAGGGCGAAATAAAAACCATAAATGTGCAGGATGTTATTTGTGGCCAAGGGCTGCTCCGATATATATTCATCTATAATAATGACTTATTCAGATTGCAACAAAACTGCAGAACAAAGTAATCAACAAGAAGACAATAGATTTAAGAATTAAGGTTTTATATGACACATTTATTGAACCTAGTATTATAGAAATCTTTGTTTGCGATGAAGATCTTTAGGACATTTCATTATACGAAAGCAATATTTTATCTTTAATTGCAATTTGTGAACAGCATTTTGTTGAAAAGAAATGGAAAAAATATGTATGTTTGAACATCAGTTCATGACGTCAAATTCAATAGATATTGTCAATATACTTATGAAGACCTGCTTGAGAAAAAATCAAACAACCTTCAAGATTTACTGAAACTGAATAATTTTACCGAACAGATTAAGAAAATATCAAAACCGAAGGCTAAAACCAGAACTGATAGACAATCAACTGGAGAAGACAGGGATGGAATAAAACTGAAAGCAAGATATTTGCATATACCTTGAATCTTAGAAGACGATTTGTTTTAAAAAAAAACATTCCAGAAACTGAACAGTCCTCAAGAATTATATGTGTTTTCTGTGTTTCATCATGCCGCCACCCTGCAGCCATCAATGCTTATATTGAAACAAATTCAAATTATCTGGAAGAAAACATTAATATTGCAAAATGTGTGCATTGCGATTGCTCAAAATGCACATGGAAAATATGATACAGATGATTTGAATAATACTGCAGATTTAGATATAAAAATATATCTGCAGATAGAGGCATCTTTAAAAATGAATCAAGTTCAGTGCAAAATTCAGTATTAGATTCATTAATGACTGAACGTGAAGAAAATGCTGACGGCAGTTATATGAAGCTCTACAAGAAGAAAATGAAATGAACAATTTCATACACACTCTTGGATTTTGAGCCACACAGACCACCTAAAATGATAATTAGACATCCTCTATCAGTGACTGGAAGAGATTAAGATATTAAATCTGCAAGAGCATTTAGATAATATTCTCATCAAGATAGATCTTGAAGGTCGGAAAAGCAGTATGAAAATATCCTTTGCACCTGTCAACAAAATTCGAGCAAATTCATTCAAACCAGGAAAAAAGACAGAAGTAACATCAATTTCTTGCAGAATTTCTTGTCTTGCATCTGAGAAAATCAAAGATTACAATTCTCATAAGTGCATATAAAGATGCTGGCATACCTCACATTTTCAGATATATGACAGGCGATGAATTTTCAGAATGGAAAAAAAGCTGCTGTCAGTAGAACGCATTGACATCGCGACAAAATACATCAAGTTTCTAACTGTAGGTTTTCAACTAGCATTTATTTGCATTTATTTTTCAGAGTCGCACCTTAGTAGAACAGGATATCAAATCAATTATTATAATGCAGATTTCTAAGAATCAGGCCAGACTATTATGATATCATGAAAAGAGATAAAAATAGCAATGGCACATTTGCTCTGCATGTTGAAAGTATGCGTCATTGTGAAGCGATATGTGCAACTGCTTTTACAGAACGACTAGATAGAGCAAGAGAATACTCGCTACTTCTTGCAACTGATATAGATTAAACGTTTCAAGAACCAAAGGAAAACTGTTGCTTTCAAGAATTTTTAGAATGGAAAGCTGCTAGTAACTATCACTGATTCTGACACTGACACTGACGCTATTTTTGTTTCTATTTAGTTCACCTATGTATAGAACATGTTTATTTATAGTGAATAACATAGATCATTTAAAGGTGCATAAAAAGGAAAATGTTTATAGACATTTAAGTTGTTACTGTGAAAAGAACATGCATCAGAATTCAAAACTTTTCATACTTTAATTGATTATTTTACCCTGGTAGTCACAGAAGAGATACTGTATTTATATTTCATGCATCAAATTCAAAAGTCGCTGCGCTGTTGTCTTTTATGGTAAACCACAGTTTCAATGACTAGAATTGCATGGATTGATCCCTGCTAAGCACAATACATTTATCTTGCATTTTTTAAGGTGAATAGAAGGCTGGAATTACGCTGTATGTTTACTTCTCTCCATTTCTAAAAAGACCATTTTCAAACAAAAATATTAGTAGCTCAAATTGTTACGTTATTTTCATCTAATTTACTTCATTTTAAAAACTGATAAATATAGAATGGTTATTTAAACAAAAACAGGCAGTTAATATATAATGTATTTATATTAAATATATCATTCCCCACGCATCCACCATTCTTTGGGGTTTTGTTAGATATTACTCATTAAGTGGGTACTGTCACACCAAAAAATAGTTGTAATTGTTTTGAAAGGTTTTATATTTTTTGGGTAAAAACATTGTCTTTCATTTTCACATTAATGTTCAGCCTTGCTCCACTTACTTGTTTTGCTGTGTTAGTTTGTCTTTTTCTTAGTATCTTCAAGATCATTTCATTAATTATGTTTTCGTTATTTTATGAACTTGCGAGTTACATCATGTATTGTTCACAAAAGCTAGAATTGTCTATACTGTTTTACAAGTGTTACATGTAGGCCGTTTACTTTGCAGTACTTTACGTGGTAAATGTTGAACTTTCCCCAAGTTGAGAATCGGTAACTCTGATATGCCTTAGGTCAAACATATAAATTATAATGTTATCCAGTCAGAAATACTCAGTTGGCTTCAATCTGGTGGGTGGAGCAGGCAGCAACCTCTTATTATTTAAAAAAGAAAATGAAACAGTTGCAAACATTCTAATGTTAAAATGACCGAAAACATAAAAGAACACCTTTTGACGGAGGCAGAAAATGAAGTGAATCGTAGCATAAAAGATGTTTTTTTTTGGCGAGTACCATATTAATGTGAAAATATTGTTGAACAGGAGGGAGACAAACACATTACTGAGTTCGTAATGTGAATATAGAAACTGTTTACCAACTTTGCCAAAATATTATTAAAACTGTTGGTTTGCCCTTCAATGCGGCACCGATGATTGGGCTTGCATTTGAAGAAACAAGGAATTCTTTAATGAAAAAAATGTGTGTCTCTGTAAATTTGTAGATCTTGATGGCAATCATCGTCTTTGTGCGTTAAAGCAAACAAAGCGTATCATCGGAGAGTACGTGTGTCGCGACGTGTTATGTCACGTTTATACAGAAATTTCAATACACGAAGCATTGCTATTGGGTGTAAACAATAACACTCATAACGAAGACGCAAATGCAATGACATACTGGCAGAAAGCTCGACTACTCAGAAGTCTTCTTCAAGAACCGTATTCGCAGGTGACGCCGGTAGAAGTTTCTACATACGATTGTCGGCGCTTTTATACAATCTTAGGTGCAACAACGGTATGTTTTATTTCTTTTATCCGGAATGCTATTGTTAAGAGGTCATTCAATAACAGTAGGGGTGCAAATTAATAGGTGTCTGTCTGGTCAGTGATTCTGAAAAAATGAATGTTTTCAGAATGCCTAGATGTTGGCACAATCGCTCATCTTGATAGCATTACAGATTTCTTGTGTAGGTTTAAAGAAATCGATTACTTATTTAGGTATATAATAGCATATTATAATCCCATGAAGAGACTTATTCTTTCATTCAAACATGGCATGTTTGTTGATGACTTTAATATTAGATACATCGTGTATATTTTTTTATTTCCTATAATATTTTAAAACTTATCAACGCCAGTCTATAATCATTGGAACACAATACTGGTCACTATGGCGAGCAAAGCATTGATGAGTTAAACCGTGAGCAAGTTTATGGTTATACCATATATCTGATAACGTTTATTTTATCAGTAATGTCCCTTGTCTCATGTAAAATTAATAGTGATTTTATTTCCTCCAAAATTAATTTTAAATTTAATTAATTTTGATATGCATATTTCACATTTTTAAATGAAAGTAATGATATTCACCATTCAAGTACTTCGTTATTTCTAGCTACTTCTAAATGGATTCTATGAAGTTTTAAAACTCAATGCATATTCTTTTTTTGTTTTATTATTATTAAATATTTTCATGCACAAAACAGTGGAACTTTACAGCTTTCCTTATTTACAGTTTTTAGTTATTTTACACCAAATGTTTGTATAAAATAATTTGATATATTAAGTAAATACTAAATCATACCTCAGTGTATTTCATTGTATCGAAACAAAACTATTCTTCAATTTAGGTTAAAATCTAAACCAGGAAATAGTCTCCAAGGTTAATTGCCATCTATAATCTCATGGGACAGAGCATGAAACTACTGATAATTGCCAGAGTGAAATTGTATATCTGCTGATATAATTTCTGTCTATACGAGTATTCACATGATTAATTTCCAACGACAAGGCACGTGAAAACATTGTTAAAGAAATACCGCATACGTTTTTTCCCTATACAGAAAAATGTATTAACACTGTAGCAATGTGTTCAAATATAATTACAATATAACTCGCTGTTACCACGCGTTCAAAAAATAGTTCCTATGACTTAGGTACTTGTGGCCACGACTTAGTAACTCCTGTCGTGAATTCCACGAAATAAATTCGTTGATTTATCATATTAATGCTCCTATTTGTGTTCTTGTTGACATTGTTCAATGATACTAAACTGCTCTAAATACATTCAAAGGTCGAAAAAACCGATTTCCCCCCAAAAACTAAAGGAGATGAAATGGACATTTTTAACCATTTTTTAACTGCTCGAGTTTTTCGTGAGTCGTTTGAGATTGTGGAAATTACTGAGACAGAAGCTGTTATTTCATTTATGATGCAAGCAGTACATGCAGAAAAGGAACGCATTATATCTTTGTAAGATTTTATCTTTTGTTTATTTCTGTTATTGTTTTCACTTACAGTAATTTTATTGGAAAAGACGGAAAAAGGGGGACACTTGCGAATTAAACAGTTCATCAATAAATATTTATTATTAATACATATTTCACACACTTTTAAAGCTGTTGAAATTTCACAGATTAGTTGCTATTTCTGTAATGCACAGCTACTGGTATGTTAACTCTTCCGGGGACTCACGGTTGTCATAATTTAAATATAGATTGGGTTTGATGTAAATAACCAGATTTGACTATTTCGTTAACACATTTCTTTATCTTATGCATAAATAAAATACACTGTAATAAGTGAACGACATTGTCATAACATTTGACAGATATGGCCAAAGGATGCAAATAGGTTACGAGAGAGATACTGAAATACTGCGTGAAAGAAGATATGGGTAGAATTTTAGTTATAATTCGTTTTATTTTTTGCTTTCAAGGGATATTGCCAAGGTCAATTATTGCTGTTTGAACATACAATAAATTTTGCTAGTGTTCAATTAAACCGGCTCTACATTTAAGACTTGCGTTCATGCGAAATATACCATGACGTAACACATGTGTGCATATTCTGCCACCTTTTCAATATAATTATGTACAAATGCATTTGTTTGCGTCGATGTAATAAGCACAAAGACAAATTGTTAAAAATAGGATTAGTTCTACATAATATACGATATGATATTTCTAAAGCAAGGAATAAACAAATATTGTTGAAAAAAAGCCGTTCAATTTTAATGGAAAGAAGGTGTTGGTAACTGGAGCTGGGAAAGGAATTAGACGGGTTTTGACAATTTCTTTGAGCCAGACAGGCTGTAAGGTTTTATGCTCTTAGTCGAACACAGTCTGACCTTGATAGTTTGGTGGCACAATATGAAAATATTGTGCCTATTTTAGCGGATCTGAATGACTGGTAAAACACGAAGAAGAAACTAGAGAAGCTGGAAGATCTCGAAGGTTTGGTGAACAGTGCCGGGATCGGCGGACACGACTCTGCGGCTGTAGATTGCCCGAAGGAGTACATCTAGAAAATACTTAATACTAATCTTCTGAGTGCAATAAACTGTACACAGGTTATAGCCAAGAAAATGATTGCAGTTAAGAAAAAGGGATCTATAGTGAATGTATCTAGCATAGCGGAATTATCCAGGAAAACCAACTGTCTTCCTTATACTGTGTCAAAGGCTGCAATGGACACGGTATCCAAACAATTTGGCTTGGAGCTCGGACCTCACGGTATACGCGTGAACTCTGTAGTCCTACTCTCACTCTGACAACACTGACTCGGGAACTCATTAAAGAGGGAAGATTTTCAGAGAAAGATTTGCTATGAAGGACACCGATGGGCAGGCTTATGGAGGTTAAGGAAGCCGTTGATCCAATTCTGTATCTCTTGAGCGACTACTCCAGCATGGTAACCAGCCAATTGCACGTTGTCGATGGCGGTTTATTGTCAAATATTTGTATAAACTAATAATAGTTGAATCTTGCAGTTCCATGACTTTTTTGTACGTTTCGTATATATCCATTGTATTAAAAAGCTAATCTTAATCAAATAGACGTAAAGTTTTGTACTAGTGACCAATTTTGGAAAACGAATGGAAAATCGTATGTTTTCTTGTCGAGAATTGTTTCTTTCTTACTTATGTTATCTAGACAGGATATAAATATTACATATGCACTTCGTTACATAAATAGTAATCGACATATGCAATGAATATACATGCTTTTTTCTTCATGAATAAAGATTGTTTAAATTTACAGATGAGTTTAATCATATATATTTTTGCTGCGAGGTAAATGTTTTAGCTTTTAACATTAATGTCTGTTCTAAGCTAACAAAATTTGGTTTTATACGGAATAGGACAGGGAGTTTAAATCCTTGGGAGACACGTTTTCATCAAAGTATATATACAAACTTAGAAAACAGTGTATGCCTTTATAATATACTCTTTAGATATATCAGAAAAAACACTGATAGAAAAACAAGAGGAAACAATATTTTTAGACATGTGTAACAGCACGTTATAATGGTAAGTTTTTTGAAAACCAAAGCTTTAGACGTAATATAAATGACATGTAAATTTATTACTTTTTCCTTAGCGTTTTTACACTAAACGATGCACGTGTGCTCTCGACCGTGACAGGATACATGTAAAATAACTTCACCTACGCCTACATTATTACAAAACAAGATCTTGGCAAATATACTTTTTATTCAGTTTCAAGCATATCACAAAATTACCAATTTAAAGTTTTAAACGAAGTGTAAGCAAGAAAATCGCTCAAACGATCAAAGATCGTATCAGTCGTACAGCTGAGTTATTTAAATTACACTTCAGAATGTAGACTTCATAGCTTGAGTAGTCAGTTTAGATTGACGAGGGTTGTCCCACAAATATGTAGCCTTTCCTCATAACGCTGAACACTCAAAATAACCGAATGATATTGTGCATGGATAAACTACTATTCATATTCTACAATGTGGTTTGTAATATAAGACTACGAGTCGCCTAGGAGTGTACATTTTAATGTTTCCATGACAACCAAAAGCGACATGCAGCACACGAGTCGTATGCATAGTTTGTGTTCATATAAAACGACCATTAAAAGTAATGAATTTAACGTCAAATAACGTCTTCTACAACCCAACGTCATGAAACAACTACGGAAAAACTTCCTTGTCGAGTGAGATATAACAAGTTTTGCGACAGAGAGAAAGTTCGAAACGATGTCGTGAAGAGGAGACGTCCAGCTACGTGCCACGGTCCAGTTTTGTGAAGTTTAAGGGAAAACTCCAACACAAACTTGCAAGTTGATTCAAGACTCCGGCATTGTGAAGATATATTGTCGGTTGCTATATAAGTAGCAACGACAATTTTAAGACAGTCGCAAATCTATAAAAGATGAGACGTGTTGCGGTCAAGCTGTGATACGTCAATATCTTTGGTTTTGAAATATTTAGAAATAAACGAGTTCTGCGGAACGTCTACATACGTCTGGAAAATCCTCATATTTAAAGAGGTTTGTGGGTCGCTCTTCATGTGAACGTACCGCGTATGACTTCGCCTTAATATTGGAAACACCTGATCCTGCCAGTGATAAGTGATTTCCACAAAACCTTACCAGTTTTGTTATAATTCATTGCAATCATTGCAGCTGAAAACTATTGCAAGCCAACATATTATAATATTTCACGGTTCTCGACCAGGAATTAATTTACTGATGATAGAAATTGCTACTTTATCTGGAAATTCTGCGTCTTATGGTTCGCCAAGTTCTGATATCATGTTAGTTTTTAACACGATCATGAATTCTATGTTAACAATATGTTCATTTCAACGACTAAAACCTACTTTTGTGCTAACGGCGACATATTGTCCTAGAATAAAGCGATGCCTCATCACAATATTAGTAATGCTATATGTAAGTTTTAGGTGTATTTAAATCATTTGGATACACATTCTTTGATATTGTCTTCATCACTGTCATTCTTGTTACCTTAAATAACACAATTCTAGTATTGCATTTGTGAAACATGGAAACGCTGCTTTAAATATTTTTGTTTCTAGGCCTTTCCCACATTTACCCATTATTACCCGGGGCAGATGCCGAAGTCTCCACAACGTTATGAGCTGATGTTAGGTTTACGTCGTGGCAGGTGCTACCTAATAAACTGCATCTTGTTGTGTATTTAACGGGTTTTAAAGTTTTTCAAAGTACTGTCTCTTTGAATCGATGCACTTTTGATGTCAACTTACCCATTTGTCATAAACAGTATCGTAAAATTTTATGTAAAACTGTCTTGAGATCTCTTGAACGTACATTTCACGCTCTCTGCGATCTGCATGCCTAAGAAAAACCTCGAAATCCATCGGTGCCAAGTCGGGATGTGCTCTATTCGTTCAAATCCGATGTCTAATAGGGTTGATTCGGCACGATGTGGAGGTGCGTTATCCTGATGCAGATTAACTTGCTCCAACTCAAGATCAGGCCCCTTCTGTCAAGATTCGTGGAATATATTTAGCATAACCTTTGTTCATTTTCAGCCTGTCCTTCAGAATAATATCGCTGATAGTCCTTCCAACACAAACTATGTCCGATGATTCCCGTATGCTGACTGTACGATCCTCTTCTAAAACCGCCTTCACCGAGTCCACCAAGCACTTGTTAATAATGCGTGGCCGCCCAGGTCGATCATCGTCTTCAGTCTGATGTTCGTTCATTCGATAAACTTCTATGTCTTTTATAAACTTGTGAACGGCATACTGCAGGCTTTTTTGTAGTGTCTGATAACATTTTCATGGTATCTATTTTAAGATAACCCCATAATTTAATGGTCGTCCGCTATTCCGTGGCGGTAATTTCCGCCATTTTGATTCGAGCGAATTTCAGGGTGCTCGTGAAATTCTGCGCATAGAACGTTAGTGGTCGTGATGTAAACGTTCAAACTTTTCAGAAACGACGTCGATGTCATACTTATCCTCGTGTTAAACTTGAAAAAAAATGGATAACTTAGCGCCATGCAATAGACCGCTTAAACAAGAGGGCCAAGATGGCCCTATATCGCTCACCTGAGAATCATTGCACTGAAACATCAAAAAATCAGGATGTAAGTAAGTAGGTCAAGGCCAAGATCATCCACGGTCAAAGATTTAATCTGCATGCAAAATTATCTAATGTTTCATTGTTGTAGCTGAACAGAAGGTCTTCTAAGAATAGGCCCTGTGACCTATTTGTTTACCCTGGATGACCCATATACAATCTTGTCCTAGATTTTATCAAGACAAACATTCTGACCAAATATTAGGAAAATCAGATGTAAAATACAGCTTCCATTGGCATACACAAGTTTTTTTCTAAGATTTGACCCCTTGACCTAGTTTTTGACCCCAGATGACCCATATACAATCCCAGCCTAGATTTCATCAAGACAAACATTCTGACCAAATATTAGGAAAATCCAATGAAAAATACAGCCTCTATCGCATACACAAGGTTTTTCTTAGATTGGACCCCGTGACCTAGTTTTTGACTCAAGACGATCCATATACAATCCCAACCTAGATACCATAGAGAATTCTGACCAAATATTAGGAAAATCGGATGAAAAATACAGCTTCTATTGCATACACAAGGTTTTTCTAAGATTTGACCCCGTGACCTAGTTTCTGACCCCAGATGACCCATAAACAATCCCAACCTAGATCTCATCAAGACAAACATTCTGACAAAATATTAGGAAAATCCAATGGAAAATACAGTCTCTATCACATACACAAGGTTTTTCTAAGATTTGACCCCGTGACCTAGTTTCTGACCCCAGATGACCCATAAACAATCCCAACCTAGATCTCATCAAGACAAACATTCTGACAAAATATTAGGAAAATCCAATGGAAAATACAGTCTCTATCACATACACAAGGTTTTTCTAAGATTTGACCCCGTGACCTAGTTTTTGACCCCATTCAACCGGTATACAATCCCAACCTAGATTTCATCAAGACAAACATTCTGACCAAATATTAGGAAAATCGAATGAAAAATACAGCTTCTATCGCATACACAAGGTTTTTCTTAGATTGGACCCCGTGACCTAGTTTCTGACCCCAGATGACCCATATAAAATCCCAACCTAGATTTCATCAAGACAAACATTCTGATAAAATATTAGGAAAATCGAATGAAAATTACAGCTTCTATCGCATACACAAGGTTTTTCTTAGATTGGACCCCGTGACCTAGTTTCTGACCCCAGATGACCCATATAAAATTCCAACCTAGATCTCATCAAGACAAACATTCTGACCAAGTTTCATAAAGATCCAATCAAAAATACAGCCTCTATCGCATACACAAGGCAAATGTGAACAGACAGACGACAGACGACGGACAGACGCCGGTCATCTAGCGATCACAATAGCTCACCCTGAGCATTCGCTCAGGTGAGCTAAAAATTGAACAATGAATTTTTAAACGTTTTCTACGGTCTGCCGAAGTTGTCGAACCCGTAAAACAAAAAGTCATCTAAAATCGCTTATTTCTTGTACAGTTCCTTCATTACTTTATTGCTAATGCTGAACATATTAACGCAAGTAACAGACACATTAGAATTTATGAAATTGCTCTAGCTTTCTTACAGTAAGTATTGTCCACGAACTTTACGGACAACCTCGTATGTATTTTGCTTAGTTATGTTCGCCAGGCTGAAATCAATACATGGAAGATTAACAATGGCGTTTGTAGCTACTCGTTGTCTGAGTGTCTCTGAAAACTTCACACAAACAAAAAATAAAATTTTCAGTAACTGGAATCCAAAATCTGCCTTGACAGTTAAACAAGGATTAGTGGTAGGGTTAAAAAAGCCAATCCCATATACTTGTAGTGTAATTATCGGCAGCAATATAATATCAAAAAGGTGTTCATGTTATGTTGCTAAGGAAGCAAGAAAAGAACCATACACCGATCTGTTTAATGAAAGATTAATTCCACGCACAAGTGTTAAACATATGAGTATCAAACAGTGGATGCCAAACACTGTATGCTTCTAATTGTGTTTACAAATTGTCATTTCAGACTGAAATGAAAACTATTTCCAATATAAAGAATAAACAGTGAAATTGATGTCCTCTTGGATTACTAACACATCTTTTTCATGTGTGTTTACAATTTTTGAAGACAAAAATTTAAAGAAACTGTACTCCAGATTTGACATAAAAAAATTTCATAAATTATATATTTAGATGCCGTGAGATTATAACAACATAATATTTTACTTCAAAACTGATTATAAAAGTCAAAATAGAATAAAAAAAATAGTTTCGCTCCAGCCTGATTTGAACTCTGGACCCTCATTTTAACAAAATATATCTAACGCTTTTACTGTCACCACCATCGCCGCAAGTAATATTACAGATATTTACTTTAAATCTTATACAATATAGTTATACCGTCGCGTTACGGTATAGCACTTTGAAAGGGGAAAAATCAATTTATAATGTAATTATTTGACTTATTTTTTGTCAGTAAGTTATTTTTTAAGCATTAGTCATGAATATTACAAGAAATGTATAATACAAGAAAACTTTCCTTTTTTTGTCATCCGGAGCACAGCCCCTTTAAAGCAGCTGGTTTGATGACATTCGACATCAAAACCTTGCAACTTAACACGTTTCTCTTGAAATGGAAAAAAAAGATATCATCTAACTGACATATTTATTTTGCACTATAATTGTATGCAAAGCTATCTGAGTCAAAATACATTAAGACTACTGTTTCGTTCGTCAGAAAGCCATACTCTAGTATTAAATTTCATTTGTTTTTATAGTATTAATCGGCATTAGTCGCGTACTTGCTTTCCTCGTCTAAGATTTTAAGAAATATATGTTTTTAGTTGCCTATTTATAAGATTACTAGTGTAAAACGCTTTCATCTGATGTAATCTGGAGTTCAATACATCATTCGCACAAACACTTTCCCATTCTATGACGTCAATTCAGATATGTTTTGTTCACTAAATTCTTGGACATATGAAAGGTTGCAACTTTATTTAGTACTATGTGTCAATTTTGGTGGCTAGCTGACACTTAAATCTAATTAAGGCTATTGGAAAGACGGTAAAGGTTAAATCATGTGGGCAGGGTACCAGACTGTAGCACGTTCATCGATAATTGTTCTTATTGGAAAAAATGTCTATTTGTAAAGAGTATACACGGTCTAATTCTATGTGAAAAAGACAAAACAACTTAAATCTAAACTGAAAAAAAGTAAATTGAGCCTGCTGTACCTTTATTACGCAATCATTCCGTTACGAAATCGGATCAGATTTCATTCTGCTGAGCCTTTATTTTTCTGTGCCCTTCTAATCAACAATGTGGAAATTTAAGGTCTGTATTTATTTTCATTTTTGTTGTTGAAAGTTATGTCGTATTTAAAAGACATTTTGAATTCTGTCATCAAGCACGGTTCAAGTAGAAACCGGAAAAAAATGAAAAAGTAAACCACATAAAAATAAGGTTAACGACCTTTGTTGCTATAAGAGAAAACAGGGTATCAGGTTTTCTATGCTAATATAAGGTATGGACAAAAGCCTTATTTACTGAATAATCTTTAATTTATGTCTCTAGCCGTTCTATTACGTACTGCTCTTGGTGTTCTAAAACATGTCTTTTGTCTACAAATACTTTTTTATGTGAAAACTGACTGAAAAAATGCAGAAATTAAATCAACTCGTGTATTTCTCCGACACGCAAGACGTGGTTGACATTGCCTTCGCACTCGTATATTCGCACAAGCACAGGTATTTGAGATTCTCGATTCAAACCCTATTAGGAGCGGCAAAATTTCTCTGTGATAATTGATCTCGGACAGTAAAGTGGTTAGTAAACTGGTTTAATACCAAAGAACATTTGTAAGATAGACGAATAGCCAGGATATGCTAAAAAGATGTTCAAACTGGTGTTTAACCTTCTATTTTGTTCAGCGTAATACCGAAGACAAAAAAAAACCAAACCAAACTCCCGCACGTCCTGTAAACGTAATGATCTAAATTGTGTCTGTTAATAGGTGCTTATCCCTTCTTTGACAATTTCTGCACATACTAGCATTCACATTGTTAGTTATCAACGACCAGAAACGTGAACAAAATCATTGTTAAAATATCACATTTGCTTTCTTCATTAAAGACAATCGTACTAGATAATTAAGTACAATGCTGCATGTTTCTTTTATGCTTATTAATGACTACCGTAATACAAAATCGTGCATTTGTTCCAGCGCTACGAAAGCAAATAGAAAATATGCATGAAACGTGATTGTCTGACGATACGCTGAAGTAAAGAACTGCGAACAATCATGAACCACACACAGTCATGTATTGAACCTGTGCATTTACTTTCTTTTGGGCTACCAGATCTCAGCTATTTATAGACCAAAGTCCGTAGTCATTTGTTGTTAAAACTCACAAATCGGAAAGTGACGAAGATCAGTGAAGCAATGTGTGGACATGTTACTAACAATTTTTTGTGCGAGTGCGTGCGAGTTAAACAGACAAACCGATAAAAGATCATCATCTTGAGAACGTCATTAAAATTATGTATTTGACACAAAACGTACTTTGTACAAAATATTTGTTTACGCTATTGTAATACATATTTAGTACATTTTAATGGAAATAAACTTAATCTTTGTTTTATCTGGATGTTAATCTTGATGCAAATACTCTAACATTTGGAATAAAACATCTGAAAGTGAGTGTTACCTTTCTTTTCGGACACCCAATAGAAACTATTCTACAATTGCATGTAAAAAAGACCGAAATCAATGAAATTTTTTACATATATTTCTTTTCGAATTAGGCTTAGATTCGCGTTAACTTTTTAGTCTGGTCTATCAAAATAATGATATATACATTTGCAGTTGAACGTAAAACCCTTTAGATAAGACAATTTAATAAAACCATTGACTTCCATTATAAAATAAACTTTTGTCAAACCCATTTGTACCTTTCCTTCCTGAAACACATATCAGTATCTTGGATCAGTGCAGTTGAATAAAGGCGATGTTAGAAATAAATTGTTCTCACGAGGTTGTAAACTAGATCTCAGGACATGATATCTCATGGCCACAACACAACTACTCGTTCCCTCGACTTAATAACCTGTTTCCATGTTTTGTGAATCATTCTCTCAAGTCAAGTTAATCGCTCCCACCACATAATATTTTTTAAAAGCGATATGAGAACTGTCACCACCAGTTCATATTGTAGTTCCTACAACAGCATCTGCAATAACCTTTCCACTCGTTATGTTAGGCACGCAAGAGTTAGTATGACACTATCTGACTGGTCATTTATGTGTTATACACTAAAGGGTGTTCTTCAATAATTGCAGAGGCTGTTTTAGAAGAGTAGGCCCCTTAGAGCGTGATCTTTGATGCAGTGAGCTCAATCCCTTTCGGAGTAATTACCACATTACGCCTAACAAAGTTTAAGGGTCCTTGGTTCAGCCATCCTTGTGTAATTAATCGAAAATTCTTTTGCAAGAATAAGCTCTTTAGGTTTTCAGAAATTGGTTCGGAATCAATAGATTTTACCTGTGCAAAGTTGTTCTTGATTCAATGATTGAAAACTGTTTTCCGAGGCAGCTGTTGGCAATGCGTCGGGAGTCGAATCTGGCACATTGTTAAAAAAATATTGACAATGATAATAGAATTTACCGGAAAGGAAGTTTTTTTCTGAAGAAACCCGGGCGTTTTACAGGGAGAAGTTTATTCATTACACAAAAGTAAAGTCCAAGCCAAAACAGAGAAATTCGTAGGAGAGCTTTATTGAAGGAATGTACAGTTGAGGTTTCTATAGTAACGGGCCTCGCTGACTTGGAAGACACTTATAAAAAGTAAAAACTTGAACCTTTGGTTTGGTTAGTAAAACAACGCTTAAAGTTACCAAGCAGTTTGCGCTAGAAGGAGCACTAACTCACGGTTTAGATAAGAACGGTGTCGATCCAATCATTTTTTAAGACACTTCGCTATTTACATCCGGAATTCTTCGGGCTGTGGTGTATTTACAATGAGTGTTTACCCGGTTACGGACTTTCTTAATGACCTTAAAACACAGTTACACTTACGCTTTGTCAGCAGTAGGTTGTTGATTTAAATTACAGTAAAGGTGAAACTGAGGTTTACTGACAATTGTCACAATCGAGATGTTAAGACTGAAGCGAACTAATTTTATGTTTCGTTGAAGATACTGTCACAATAATAAACTCCAATTGTAGTCGTGATAATACAAGAACTTTTCTGTTATGGTAAGATAACTAGATAATAATAGGCTACGTTGTGGTCGGGGAAAGCTTATCTGGCAAGACGTAGGAATTTATCTGGTAAGCCGAAAGCAAATCCGATAATTTGGGAGCCGAGCCAGATAAACTTCTTCAGTCCACAACACCGATCTATTTATCCTGTCACATCCTTATGGACAAAACAATTAACAAACTGCAAGCGTTACATCGATAGAAGAAAGAAGTCCGACTGATTACTTGATCAAGTAACCGTACACCATGGTCATGCGACCAACTGCCGTGAAATAAAGTAAAATATGGAACGCCATAGCTGTCTTTTGTTCACGCATTTCGTGGTAACTTGTCAGTGGGACATGTGAACTTCTCTTTTCAGCGTGTTTACATGTCAAGACATAATGTTGACTTGCCAAACTGTCATTTGAACATGTCTATCGACAATATTATATTGTTAAAACATCGTTTTATAATGTCAATATGGCATGTGAACTTGTCGAGACTCTGTAATAATCTGTTAAACCAAGTTGTTAAATTTTCTAACTACAATTTGAACATGTCTATGTACTGAGTGATATTGTTAAACAACGTCTTACTATGTAAAAAGTAAATATGAAATGCTCAAACCTTGGTATGATAATTTTAAAGAACATTTTAACTTGTCTAAATATCAATTTAACATGTCTATTATCAATATTATCTTGTTAGAACAATATTCTAAAATGTCAAGAAGACATGTTAACTTGTCAAGATATAATATAATTATGTTAAAGCGCAGTGTTAAAATGTCCAAATATCACTTGAATATGTCTAAATGACATTTGATATTGTCAAATTAATATCTTATTATGTTAAAAATCGTGTTAACTTTTGAAGACATTGCTATATTATGTTACACCGCAATGTTGAATTGATCAAGTATCATTTGAATATGTCACCATTCCATGTGATATTGTTAACATAATGTCTTATTATGTTAAAAGAACAAGTGAACTTCTCAAGGCTTCGTATTAATATGTTAAACGACAATGTTGACTTGTCGAACTACTATTTGAACATGTCTTATGTGCCATGTGATTTTGTTAAAATAACGTCTTGTTATGTTAAAAGAACATGTGAACCTCTCAAGACTTCGTATTAATATGTTAAATGGCAATGTTGACTTGTATAACTACAATTTGAATATGTTTTTGTGCCATGTGATATTGTTAACACAATAAAACGTTGTTTAACAAATAACAAGGCATGTAGACATCTTCAGTGAAGTTTTTACAATTTAACAATGCCGTTTCACATATAAACGGAAGATTTGAGAATCTCACATGTTCGTTTAACATATTAATACAAAGCCTGGGGAAGTTCACATGTTCTTTTAACAAAATAAGATGTTATGTTAACAATATCACATGGCACATAGACATGCTCAAATGGTAGTTATACAAGTCAGCATTGTCATTTAACATATTAATACGAAGTCTTGAGAAGTTCACATGTTCTTTTAACATAATGAAACGTTGTGTTAACAACATCACATGGCACATAGACATATTCAAATAGTAGTTAGACAAGTCAACATTGTCGTTTAACATATTAATACAAAGCATTGAGATGTTCACTTGTTCTTTTAACATAATAAAACGATACGTTAACAATATCACATTGCACATAGACATTTTCAAATGGTAGTTAGACAAGTCAACATTGTCATTTAACTTATTAATATGAAGCCTTGAGAAGTTCACTTGTTCTTTTAACATAATAAAACGTTGTGTTAACAATATCACATGACACGTAGACATTTTAACAGTGACATTTTTACATGTTCTTTCGACATGATAAGTTGTCGCTCTATCATCTAAAAACGGCATGTATACATATTCAGTTAATATGTTGACAATTTAACGACAAGGTTAAGCATGTTTATATAATATCTTGAGAATTCCACATGATCTATTGACAATATAAAACGAAGTTTTAACATTACAACACAGCACTTTAACATATTCAAATGACTGATTGACAAGTCAACAGTGTCGCTTTGCATATTAACATGATACGGTGAAAAGTTGGCATGTCAAACTGACAAGTCAACGTGAAATGCGTCAACAAAAGACAGCTATGGCGTTCCATAGTAAAACATATACGGCACCTTGTCATCAGTACGAAGTTGTTATAAGTGACAAGGTTAACAGTATTTTTGTAGCTCACGAAAACAGGTGATAATTAAGAAAATATCCATAACTTCAAATGTTATTGTGACAAACTTGCCCTACTTATTTAATGCTATGATTTGCAAAGTACTGTGGCATTTTTCTGTCGAAAGATAACCAGTTAAAGTTCGCAAAAGCGTTCGTGTAAATAACATAAGTTTCGTGATAGTTAACTGGTTAACTAGTAAACATTTGCGAAAAGTTTTATCGTTACATAGATATTTGACCTGATAGTGCTGACTAGATAAAATTCCTTTTACGTGTTATTTTAGCAGTCTAACTAGTTATCGTTCGTGTTAATTACTAGTTAAAATATTCTGTTTCTTATTTGCAGATAGTGTAGTATCGCGAATTATATCTAGTTAACCAGTTATTTTGTTAGTTGAGAGGTGGTTACGCGAATGTTATCTAGTTAACCACTTAATAAGTAAGTTAATAAGAAGTGGTTACCCGAATTTTATCAAGTTAACCAGTTATTCAGTAAGTTACTAAGTGATAACGCAAATTTCATCTACTTGACCACTTATTCAGTGAGTTAAAAAGTCTTAACAAGAATCTTATCTAGTTATTCTAATATGGAGATGAAACACATATATTTTGCCTTACGGGTATTCTAGTTACAATTGTGTGTCCACATAATATGTTACTTAAGTGGTTAACAAGACACAATTCGCGTAACTACATATCTGTAATTAAGAGGTACAATAACTGGTAACAAGAACGGCGACTAGTTAGCCTGTTTAAATAACTAGTAACACGAATTCTACCTAGTCATCTACGAGTTATTCAGTACGTTTTTAACTAATAGCGCGAATTTTATCCAGTTATGCTATTAGCAAAACAAGATTCATAAATTAAGTTAACAGGTGGCAGTTTGGGGCTATTACTTGCGTTAAGATATTCATCTTCCAGTAAAACTTTTCTCAAATGTTAATTAGTAAACCACTTAAATTTTGTCAAAATAATGTAACTAACACGAACGCGTTTGCAAACCTTAACTAGTTATCATACGGCAGAAAAATGCCACCATAGGAAAGATCATTTTACTCACTAGTTAAATCTTAAGTATGAACTTTTTTCACATTTGCTGCTGTGCATATAACTAAAGATTTATTGACTTTTTATATACAACTGAAACGCATTCATTTCATTGGTGGGAGTGTTGCATGCGTCGATCTGTAATAAGTGATGAACGCCCCACAAAAGTAATAAACATCTGCAAAATTTTTCAAGGACGTGTAATTATTATGCGCACCTACATTTCAGTAGGTGTGAAACCACCAAATAGATTCATTCTTTATTCTATATAAAATCCATAAAGTTCACAGGGCTGTAAAACATAGCAAAACCTCTTTTAAATGGCTTTAACTTATATATTCTTGACGATCTATATCTGTACTCATGAAAAATAGCAAGAAAAGTAGGGGTTGTGAGATATTTCTGCTCATGTGAACTTACCCATAAAATTAACAAAAATATGAGCCAGTTTTCAGATTGGGGTATGTGAAACAATATCCTATTGTGAATTCTATTCTGAATGTATATGAGCATAAAATATCAAAAATAGTCAAGAAAAATGATTCCAGCAAAAACATTACATAGATTAGGGCACAAATGTTAAAAACAACCAAGAAAACTGAGAACTATTTCCAGCCGCCATTATGCAGGTACCATTTTTTGAGCTCTGACAGACTGAATTAGTGGTTGCTTACCAGTAGGCTATATAATATAACACTGAGAAGGCAGTCCAAGATCAGTATTATTCTACCAGTCTGTAAAAACACATATTGACCGTATAATAAGTCTATAACTGTATAATATACGATAAAAATGATGACAACGATTTTGAGACTTGTTCAATGGTGATCTTATCCAAAGAGAGCAGAAAGACTTTTTTCCTGTTAAGATCACAAGAGAAGACCCTAGGTACATGCATGATTTTTTTAGCGCTGATGTATGGCAAGTGTACAAATTTATTTGGGATGTCATCGAATACCAAATGTAGTATTCGGGAAAATCGGATACATGTTTAAACGGTTATTCTTTAATTCATTAATGTTTTAAGAATAGATCTATATTTTAATTTATGCCATTGTGTACCGCATATCTTGGTGGGATGTCATTAAAAAATTCTTAGATATTTTTTTTGTCTGTTTATTAGTAGGAATTATCCATCACACCTACTGCAATAAGTAAGCATTGTCGCCAAAGGAAAATCCACGCACTTTTTTCACTCAGTGCGATAGACGCCACCTAGTGACACATATTTAACAGCTAAAACTGAATCGTTTCTATGTTAAATACAAGCGTTCATGCGAAAGCATGATGTAACAAATGTGTGTGCATTTGTCCATAGGTCAATATTTATATAAAAGAGCGTGTGCATCTTATACGACACAAACATTCCTTAAGCAAGAAACAGATAAAATATTGTTGTTTAAAAATGCCGTTCAAGTTTAGTGGAAAGAAGGTGTTGGTAACTGGAGCTGGGAGAGGAATTGGACGGGCTTTGACAATTTCTTTGAGCCAGGCAGGTTGCAAGGTTTATGCTCTAAGTCTGAAACAGTCTGACCTGGATAGTTTAGTTGCAAAATCTGAAAACATAATGCCAATTCTAGCGGATCTGAGTGAATGGGAAGACACACGGAAGAAACTGGAAAAGCTCGAGGTTCTCGACGGTTTGGTGAACAATGCAGGTATCGGCGGACACGACTATGCGGCCGTAGATTGTTCCCGGGAGTATATCTGGAAAGTACTTAATACAAATCTTCTGAGTGCAATAAACTGTACACAGGTTATAGCCAAGAAAATGATAGCAGAAAAGAAAAAGGGTTCTGTAGTGAATGTATCGAGCATAGGAGGGATAGCCGCGAAAATCAACGGTCTTCCCTATACTGTGTCAAAGGCTGCAATGGACATGGTATCCAAGCAATTTGCTTTGGAACTCGGACCTTACGGTATACGCGTAAACTCCGTGAACCCTAGCCTTACTCTGACGCCACTCGTTCGAGAACTAATTGAAAAGGGAAGAATTACAGAGAAAGCATTTCTATCAAGGACGCCGATGAACAGGCTAATGAAGGTGCAGGAGGTCGTTGGTCCAATCCTCTATCTGCTGAGCGATTGTTCAAGCATGGTCACCAGCCAAACGCACGTAGTCGATGGTGGTTTATTGTCAAATATTTCTATTGAAAAGTAACAGTTATATCTTCCAGTTTCATGGGAGATTTTAGGTAAAAACACATGTTACATATATATTGTGTATTGTTTATCTACCGCCTTGTACTGACCATCTTTGAAAACAAATACAAAGTCATATGTTTTCATTTCGAAAAGCCCAAACCGGTGCTGTCCGTGCCGGCTTTTTTTTCAAATAAAAAAATAACCTGTTTTCATGGAAGGATAGGCTGGCATGAACGTACGTGTGTGTCAGGGATGAAGACTATCATATGATTACAGAATTGAAGTCTAATTGCTAACTTTGATATAACTAAGGCTCGGTGAAGATGCCGGTCTCGATTCCAGCTTTGATTTTCTCAAACGCTACGATGACGAGGACTTTTTCACCAAGCATAAAGGAAAACTGACAGAATGGCACATTTGATCACGTAAAGAAAGGTTTTGTATTAAAACTCTATTTTGATTTGAGAATAAAAAAGAACTTCACCAAGTAAAACGCGGTAAATCCATGCCTGCACGTATACGCCGGTGTATACGGTCCATTCCTTTATGGAAGAGGAAACCTGTTACTGAAAATAGCTTGTTACAGTATAGTTACTGGTATCTGTTTATAAATAAGTTGTTCTGCCACGAAGTCGGATCAGATTGCATTATGCAGTACCTATAATTTCCTGTGCCCTCTTTCAAGTCATGAACAACTTTTATTCCAAGTTTGAGGAAAATGGACTCAAGCGTTCTACAGTTATTCATCGGTAACTGTTTATTAATTGGAAACTATTTTGCTTTTCACGGTCACTGTGTCATTAGCCTTAGACCTGGAGACCTGTAAAAATATAGGGGTCATCTACTAGTCATGACCAACCTACATGCTAAGTTCGAAGAGCCTGAAATTAAAGGTTC
Source organism: Cyclina sinensis (assembly GCA_012932295.1). Lineage (NCBI taxonomy): Eukaryota > Metazoa > Mollusca > Bivalvia > Venerida > Veneridae > Cyclina > Cyclina sinensis. The sequence continues at coordinate 26,081,739 of JAAONU010000006.1, read as the reverse complement.
TATTGTTATTGATCAGAAAACATTTTGCTATTCAATGTTCCTGTGACCTCGACATTTGACCTGGTGACCTTAAGAACTATATGGACCATGTTCTGGTCATGGCCAACGTACACACTAAGTTTAGAGAACCTGGGACTATGCCTTCTATAGTTATTGATCGGAAATCGTTTTGCTTTTAAAGGTCACTGTGACTTTGACCTTTAACCTGGTGACCTGCAAAACTAAAGGGTTCATTTACTAGTCAAGGCCAACCTACATTCTAAGTCTGAGAAAGATGAGTTTAAGGGTTCTCTATATTGATCGGAAACGAAAATGTCTACCGACCGACCGACCAACATTTGCAAAACAATATACCCCATCATTTTCGATGGGGGTGGGGGGCATAAAAAGATGGAAATTGATTGAATGCAATACAAATACTTTAATTCACACTCATGAATCCTGGCGTGTCGGAAAAGAAGACGAATACTAGCATCGAAAATTGTAAATTAAAACATGACTCGAATATTGAAATATATATATTTTTTATTTAGATATGTGTGTTATTATGCACAGTTGCATATTCATATGCATAAATTGAATTAAATTCATATCGTAACATTATGCTGCATTTAATGGTAGGAAAATGATAATTCTATTTAGGAGCGATGATCCATTTGCATTGGTAAACCAGATAATAGATTGTTGTGCCCTAAAAAACAGGTTTGTATTATCGTCGGACGATTTAAGTTTTTAAGGTGGACTTGGCCAAAAGACGGTCTGACAAATGAGAAATAATATTTAAATTATCATAATTTTCTTCAGGTAAAAACAGGCAATTTCTGACATCGATCGCTGTTGAGCAATATCAGAATAACTTTACGACCTTACGTAGCGATTAAAATGTAATTGAAAAATAAACTTATTTTCTGCGGTATTTGGCTCAATTTTGGTACCGCTTTAAAGAAAATCCACTTATCCAAAAAGGGCGATATTTCCTTTACAACTCAAATAAAGCCAACATTCAAAAGGTAGATGATTGAGACAAAAAGTACATTTCGTTAACAATTATCCTTTGAACTATTTCATCAATGTAGCCTTAAAGCAAAAAAATCATAAGAAGATTTGAAATAAAAAAGAAGGTCACAAATGCTTTACTAGTAGAAGGTTTCACTTTAGTTTCAAAATCGACATACAGCAGCAGCAAACCTTGTTCTGTACGCAACAATCCTGCGATAAAAAACAAATGCATTTCTACCTTTTTACGCATTAAATATCTTAAACCATATCTTAATAAGTTAAATGTTAGATGTTTCATACGATTTAATCATTTAGATGGAGCTCTCAAATAACAACAAATATGTTATAAATGCATTTATTTCAGTAAAAGGTTTCTTTATGTGTACTTGAATAGGCGCCATTCTGTCTTATTCAGAGGACAGACTTCAGAAATGTTGTCCCTAAGATATTCAGCTTGCGTTATCCGATGCATACAAACATATTAAAGTCGTATGTCTGAAACTGCTTAGAACAAACACTGCTGGCAATTTAAGGTTCTGCAGACAATCCATTAACTTCTAATTTTGTAAACAAATTAAAATAGCTTCAGTTTGTACAATGTGTCATGAAATGGTAAGTATTTTGGTTATTTTATATAGTTGAGTAATTATATTGACATTTTATTGGTAATTTTGTAAAGTAGAGTATTTCTATTAACATTCAGCGGTCACTGAATAGTCCTCAAAAGGAAGCCTTCTACTCTATGTATTGAGTACCCTTTTGATGTCTCAACTAGCTGTAGATTTACTTAAGCATAACAGACACAACAATTTTAGCAAAATTGGTTGATCAGTAGATACTTAATAAAAAGTTTTCTTTTAAATTTGTAATTAATTTGCCCTGTTTTGTTTTGTGTTTTGATAAACTCGAATCGACGTACACTGTTTTGTTTTTCTACGACTATTGAGACTATTTGAAAATGAGCACAGACACATCTACACTGTTTGGTGAGACTGTATCGCGACTCCATTTTTGACAGTTATTGAAAAAATGCTTTTGGCATTTCGGCAAGGTATTTATTCTGTCAAACAATAAAGCTATAAAATCAATCATACAAAACGTGTTTCGCAATGACGTACCTGTGATAAATACAAGAACACTTACAACAATAATGCAGTATTTCCAGAAATACTCCACTCTTCGAGATAAAAAATAAAACAGAAACCTTATCTTTATCGATATGAAGAGTTCAAGATGTCTTAAGTAGTAATGAATCCTCTTATTCTTTTAGTTTGGTTACAGGACTTTCACTGCCTGTATAAATAAACAGAATATATCTAATTGTGCAAACTGTCCAGTTACTATGGAAACTAGCATTACAATTTTAAAAGCAGTTGTTAGTGCGTGCTTCTTTCTTCAGAAGTTTACTCAATTCACACAATCTCATTACTTAAGCAGAAATGACAGGTTATTCTGTCACGCTGACATTCTTTTGTTAAGGTTGTTTTCCCCCAGACACGGTGCATTTTAATTCTGAAAGCAGATTAGACTTGTTCTTTTTCAGAGAGTATACCAGACTCCTTTGATAGTTTAAAAGTAAACAGTAGGGCTGTGAGAAAGAATTCAGACCGTTTGTTCAGCGTTTAATTAGCGTTTGTTTGTATAGGTGTATTTTTTAATTTGTTATATATTAATTGTATCTATGAATAAATGCCGAACGCCTGCAGAAAGACATTCTTTCGTAATTATTTACATTGAATAATATTCATCAGTAGATTCTTAAAAATTAAATCATACAAGGGTACTCGAGAAAGCAGATAATGAAAACGAAAAAGCTTGAGTGGTTTGCAGCGCACATTTGTAATAAGAGCCAAAATATATTAGATATTAGATTTATTTTGTTATTAGATTTATTTAAAAAAATAATGAAAATAATATATAAATGAATAGCATAAAAATTAAAAAAGCCGTTGCTTTTAGAGGCTTGTTTTCTGATTGTGGTTTTTTCCTGGTATGCGTTTTTCACTTTTTTATAAAATGTTTTTTTTTTCTTTTTTTTTTCAAATCATTATAGAGTCAACTAAGAGTAGTACTAGCAATACATTTTATACATTCAACTTTTCTACACACCTGGTTCGGAAACTATATCATTTCTAAATTTGTTAAATAATTTTGCGATTTAATCAGTTTACTAGATTATTATCATGGGTGATGCACCAAGCAAGAAACCATGTCAGACGACAATGCAGATGTTGTTCTCGATTATAGTATTTCTGACTTACGCGTTAAATAAACTCAGGCATGTCAAAGTTGTTTTTTAGGCTATGCATTCAATGTGTATATTTTTTAAAATCTATAATTATTTGCAGTCTCCATTGAAGAGTTTTCTCAAAAAAGTTTTTTTTCAGAAGTTAATCGTAAATAGTGGTACATTCATATCTCACCGCAAGTCAGTTTTTCAGTATTTAATCAGATAAAGGTTTTGTCTTAGTGTCTAATTTACAACAACAATATCACACATGTAGTATTACATGCGGTCTGATAAATAAGGGATGGCACCGACAAGTATATTTCATAAATGTTTAACTGTGGTTTTCTGAGAGAATCCACACTTTCCCATTCTGTTTTACACCTTGCATGATGGTTGACACTAATTGGCGCGATGTACTGGCAATTTCGTCCATTTGCTTCATATGATCCCCTTTTTTCCTGTTTTGTTTTGTTGTTTTTTTTTTTCAGTAAAGGTGATGTTACAAGATTGCACTTCAATTCAGCATACTAGAAGGCAATTTTACATTTCAGTTACATGTTATTAGAACTCAGGAATGGTTTAAATAATATTTTGTATCTTTAACTTTTGCGAAGACATACAAACATTTGCAAGTGATGGAAACATACTAGTGAATGTGATGGTACATTCAAGAGAAGTGGTGAAATAATTTTCCAGAGTGCATTTTACAGAATGTCGAACGTAAATTTGGCAAGTACTCTGAATGAAAACGTATCACACATACCAGAAACATATTAAACAATGCAGCCCAATCGTAAGATACCATATTAAATCGATGATGTCTACCTCGTACTTGAGATAACAGTTTCTCATCAATAGTTGTTTCTTTTACTATTTTAAGGTAATTACAGTTTAAGAATTCGTCATTGCAATTATTTCATTACTATACCTACGCTCACTAAACCATGGGACACATAAACTGTGGCTTTGTTTTGTAACATCGTGTTTGTATTGATTGTGCTGGACTGAGTCAAAATTAGTTCATTTTAACTTAAAATAACTGATGATGATTTTTAGGTAGTCGTCAGAGTTTTTAGTTACATGCCGTCTTTCCGGTTATGTTTTGCGCGGGTCTTTGTTTGCTCCAAGATTCTGAAGGTTTTGATGCTTCGACAGTCACTGAAATGTATGTATTTTAAAAGTTCCACTCCCAATCTGTTGTTACAAACCATTGCTTGCAGGATTTATTGTCATATTATAGTAAATATGTATTTCTTTGAACTGTTATAATTCGTTCCATAAAATCTCGTAACTTTGTAATTTCATCAATACTTACAAAGATTTGTGTCATTATTGTGTGTAGAAATTTAATGCGAGTCTTCCTTTCTAATTATCAAAATTGTTAAATAGCAGTCTTATGGGTTTATGGACTTGTAATTTCTTTTTCTTTATTTTTCTCTTTGTAGTCTTTACCACGCTCACTTGCACGTTTTCGCATGAGTAAATGGTTATCTGGCTGTACCACGACTTTGTTGTTACTTAGTCCTATGAGGCAGCACAGTAAAGAATTTCAATTCGTCATAGTACAGCGTCAGTATTTACAGAATTCTGCCTTCACATCCGGTCCATGTCATCTCGACCAAGGCGAGTACGAAAGCTCACTCAGAAGGCAATGGAACATTATACAGAGAAAGTAGAAGAGTTTGAGAGGAAACTCGCGCAGCAGTGGAGGGTTTTATCAGATGTGTTTGAAGAAAATGATAATTTAGGATCAAACACTGATCTTCTGACTCTGAAATCAGTCAAGGTAACAGTTGTTCAAAAATTTGCTGAGTATAAGCAAACTGTGACTGAGTATACACAATATTTAAATCAGATAAATACAGAAGAGAGCCAAGCAGCACTTGATAAGTTAAGATCCAAAGTTAATACAGATAAACAAACAGCAAACTGTTTCATGGAAAGGCTCAGTAATAGAAAACATGAAATTTCTAGTAACCCCTCTAGTTCTAAATCAAGTCGGTCTTCATTAGTAAAAGTACAGACAGCAAAAGCAAAGGCCGAATATGCGCTAAAGGAAGCCGAGTTAGAAAGAGAAAGGATAAAGATTGAAGAGCAAGAAACAGTAAATGCAGCGACAGCACTAAGAAAAAAGAAGTTATTAGATATCAACATGAAAATACTACAAGAACAAAAAGAAGCAGCTTTAGCGGTGGCTGAACTTGACCCTTCTGAACATTCAGGCAGTAACAGTGATAATGACCTTCTATCTATTCCTGTAGACGATCCAAAGTTACGTACTGTTGATTATGTAAAGTGTGTACAAGATACAAGTGCACTTAATCCTACTGTTAATTCATTCACTCCAAGGTCAGCAGTTGTGGATTCTGTGCCAGCCAGTGATTTTACTAAATATTTACTGAAGAAGGATATTCTTATGTCGCGCTTAGTCACGTTTAATGAACAACCAGAAAATTATCTTTCCTGGAAGACAACATTCAAATCAGTTGTTTCAGAAATTGGGGCATCTCCACTTGAAGAAATGGATTTATTAATCAAGACTTTGGGTGTCAACTCTAGGAAACAAGCAATTTCGTTGAAATCTGCTTATGTTCACCAGCCAGAAGAAGGATTGACAAAGATCTGGGACAGACTTAATGAGCGTTTTGGCTCCGCAGAAAATGTTTATCATTCAACATTAAAGAAACTAGAATCATTTCAAAGAATCACAACAAAGGATCAGTCAAGATTGTACGATTTATCTGATCTTCTGTCAGAAATTGAAGGTTTAAAAACAGATCCCAGATATGCGACAAGTTTGTCTTTCTATGATTCTGCTGTTGGTGTGATTCCAATCGTTAATAAGTTGCCAGCCAATTTACAAGAAAAATGGACAACAAAGGCTTCCAGCTACAAAGAACATCATGGAGTGCATTTTCCCCCCTTTGAAGTTTTTTCACAGTTTGTAAGGGATCAAAGCAGGATAAGGAACGACCCAAGTTTCCTTTATGATTCAGTTAGTCAAAGAAGTTCTACATTAAATAATACAGTTAAGAGAGGTGAAATATCTGTCAGGAAGACGGAGATAGAACAGCAAAGATGTCCAATCCATAATACCAATGGTCATTCTTTGGAAAATTGTCGAACTTTCAAAGTGAAGAGCTTAGTTGAAAAAAGGAAAGTGCTAAGTGATAATAAATTGTGTTTTAGGTGTCTTTCAAGAAGCCATATTGCACGTGATTGCAAAAATCAATTAAGTTGTAGTGTGTGTCACAGTAAGTTTCACTGTACAGCAATGCATGTTGATTCAGTGGCAAAGGACAGTGGCGACACAGACCAGTCCAAACAGAAGAAGACAGAAGGTGCTTCTACAAGTTCTAGATGCTATGGTGGGGAGGAAAAGAGAGAAAAGACAGATGTTGTTAGTGCTTGCACTGAAATATGTGGAAATGAGACTGGGAAATCTTGTGCTAAGATTGTACTTGTAAATATTTTTACAACAAATGACACTGGTAACATTGTTAAATGCTATGCTATTTTAGATGAACAGAGCAACAGGTCACTTGTCAAACCAGAACTTTTCTCTTTGTTAGAAATCAAAGGTGAAAGTTGTCAGTATACTCTGAGGTCATGCTCTGATTCTGTTGCTACGTCAGGCCGTAGAGCCAATAACTGTGTTGTAAGGTCACTTGATGGGTCTGTAGAGTATGTTTTGCCAACTCTTATAGAGTGTTCAGAAATACCTAATGACAAAAGTGAGATATGTACTCCAAGTAATGCTAGGTGTTTTGATCATTTGACAAGTATTGCTGAATTCATACCAGATATTGATGACAATGTTGATGTTTTGTTGCTTATTGGTAGAGATGTGATTGAGGCTCATCATGTAATTGACCAGATTGTTGGCCCACAAGGTACACCGTTTGCTCAGCGCTTAGGTCTAGGATGGGTAGTTATTGGAGAGCTATGCTTGGGTCAGATTCATGCCCGAAATGTTGTTAATGTCCACAAAACACACATACTCAAAGATGGTCGTACATCTTTGTTTGAACCTTGTAGTAGTTCCAGTTTATCGGTCGAAGACCCAATCTTTATTAAGACTCCTGATGATGATAAAGTATCGTTATCAGTTGATGACTATGAATTTCTCAGTGTTATGAATGATCAGTTTCAAAAAGATACTGATGGAAGCTGGGTAGCCCCTCTTCCTCTTCGCCCATCTCGACCTCGTTTACCTAGTAATCGAGTTCAAGCCATTAAAAGAGCCAACACTCTGGTCAAGAGTCTTCAGAAGAACTCTGTTAAGAAACTACATTTTTTTGATTTTATGGGTAAACTTTTGAGTAATGGCCATGCAGAGAGGGCTCCCCCCTTAGGTGCTGATGAAGAGCATTGGTACTTGCCGATATTTGGTGTATATCACCCAAAGAAACAAAATCAGGTACGAGTAGTTTTTGACTCGTCAGCTGTTTATCAGGGCATCTCATTAAATTCAGTCCTCCTACAAGGTCCAGACCTTACTAATAGTTTATTAGGGGTACTGATGCGTTTTAGGAAAGACAGGGTTGCTGTACTTGCAGATATTGAACAGATGTTCTATTCTTTCACTGTGCACGAAAAACATAGGAATCTGTTGCGATTTTTTTGGTACCAAGATAATGATTATACAAAGCAGTTAGTAGAATACAGAATGTGCAAACATGTGTTTGGCAATAGCCCTTCTCCAGCTATTGCTACGTTTGGTCTTCGCAAGTCTGTAGAGAATTCTGACCCAGATGTGCAGAATTTTGTCACTAAAGATTTTTACGTTGATGACGGCTTGTCCTCACATGCTTCTGCTCAAACCGCAGTAGATTTGGTAAAACGAACTCAATTTGTTCTAAGTAAAAGCAAGTTACGCCTTCACAAGATAGCTTCGAATGACCCAGAGGTTATGAAGTCCTTTCCCCCTGAAGATTTAGCGAAGGATTTGAAAGATTTAGATCTAGATAACAGTCTGTTGCCATGTCAGCGTAGTTTGGGTTTAGTATGGGATATAAGTGAAGATGAATTTTTGTTCAAATATGAGATGTTAAATCAGCCTGCCACTAAGAGGGGAATTTTGTCCTCTGTTCATAGTACGTTTGACCCTTTGGGTTTCCTAGCACCCGTTATCCTTCAGGGAAGGTTAATTCTTAGAGAGTTAATGCCCTTGAAAGTGGACTGGGATGACTGCATACCTGCAGAGATTATCCAAAAATTTGAGAAATGGAAGTGTAACCTTAGTGACCTTAAGATAGTCTGTATACATAGATGTTATCTTGATAGCTCACTCAGTCTTGCATCGAGGGTCGAGCTGCATATCTTTTCAGATGCTTCAGTGCTAGGAATATCTGCCGTGGTTTATGTAGTAGGTTACGTAGAAGGAAAACGACATGTTGGGTTTGTTGTGGGAAAGAGTAAACTTGCACCAGAAAAGGGCCATACTATCCCAAGGTTAGAGCTCTGTGCAGCTGTCTTGGCTGTTGATTTGTTTAAATCTGCTTTGGAACATTTAGACATGCAGTTTGATGTCATTAAGTTTTATACAGATAGCAAGGTTGTTTTGGGTTATATTTGTAACCAGTCAAAAAGATTCTATACGTATGTCAGCAATCGTGTTCAAAAGATAATTCATATTACTAACCCATCTCAATGGAACTATGTTCCATCTGAGCTTAACCCTGCAGACATCGGGAGCAGGGGAGCAACTGTTAGGCAACTTGTTGAAAGCTCCTGGTTAAAGGGTCCATGTTTTTTGTTGAAAGAAACTGTGTCTGAACCTGAGCGGTTTCCCCTTCTAAATCCTGAGTCTGATCTTGAAGTTCGTAAGGAAGTCAAGGTCAAAGTAACAGATGTCAAGGATCAAGGTGTAGGTCAAGGTTTCTTTGAAAAGTTTTCATCCTGGCAAAGTTTACTACGTGCTGTTTCTAACCTTAAGCATATAGCAATTTCCTATCATAGGAACCTTCCATGCAAGGGTTGGCATATTTGTTCTTTATCGAAAAGTGTAGCTGCTCGTCAAGAAGCTACCCTTGAGATACTGCGTATTGTTCAGTGTGAAGTTTATGCAGAAGAGTCGAAAGTTTTGTCCCATGGCTTGCCCCTCAGTAGGAGAAGTAGGATTTTGTCTCTTAATCCAGTACTGAATTGTGATGGTTTAATATGCGTTGGTGGGCGCCTCAGTAGAAGTGAACTTCCCATGTCAGAAAAAAACCCTCTCATCTTACCCGGTAATCACCCTGTTTCTAAACTCTTAGTGCAGCACTACCATGGCTTAGTCCACCACCAAGGCCGTCATTTCACAGAGGGAGCCTTGAGGTCAGCAGGGTTTTGGATCACTGGCGCTAAGCGTCTTGTCTATCTTGTCATTCATAACTGTATTATTTGTAAAAAGTTAAGATCGTGGAACTAACTTTGTAGGTGCTGTCGACAGTATTGGAGTTGAAGCAATTAATGTAGAAGATGAGATTACCGAGAACTACTTGCAAAAGTCTGGTTCAGTTTGGGTGTTCAATTCTCCCCATAGTTCTCATATGGGTGGAACTTGGGAGAGAATGATTGGCATAACTCGCAGAATTTTAGATTCAATGTTAGCAAACGTCAAGACTTTGACACACGATGTTCTTGTCACACTGATGGCAGAAGTTTCTGCCATGATCAATTCTCGCCCTATTGTACCCTTGTCATATGATCCTGAGGTGTCAGAAGTACTGAGTCCTGCAACACTATTAACGCTTAAACTAGATTGTGAAAAAACCCCTACTGGTTCCATGGATATTAAGGATTTGTATAGGGTTCAGTGGAAACAAGTGCAACATTTGGCTAGTCAGTTTTGGTTGCGCTGGCAGAAGCAATACCTTCAATCTTTACAGAGTAGAAGAAAATGGAATCAGGAGCAAGAATCTCTTAAGGTTGGGGATGTCATTTTAATGAGAGATACCGACTTAGTACGCAGTAGTTGGCCCTTAGGTAGAATCTCGCGTGTTTTCCCTAGTAAAGATGGGAAAGTGAGAAAGGTTGAAGTTTGTGTTATCAAGGGAGGGAAGAAATTATTTTATACCAGACCTGTCACTGAGTTAGTTTACCTTGTTGGAAAATAAGTAGCAGTATGACATGTCAAGAAAGAAATGAGGAACATACAGACTGATTTATTACTACTCTTGCAGTGTGTACTTTGAGTATCAAGTTTATTGTCATAGTGATTTAAACTTACAAGGCCTTGAATTGATTTTGTATAAATTTACATATGAGGATTAAGAGTTGTTTACATTTAGTAATACAAAGTTTGATATAAACTCTAGTTGCCTTCTAGTCTGTCTTTTGACCATAAAAAATAAAATAGAATGTTCTAGTCAAATTTAAAATAAGATTTGAAAGTTACATGTAACTGAATTGTAAGTAAATATAGATTTTCTTTGTTTTTGTAAGTTGTTTTTAAAGTGAAACTACTGTTGAAGAGTGTTATTTTGTAATAACAGGTGGGGAGTGTGCTGGACTGAGTCAAAATTAGTTCATTTTAACCTAAAATAACTGATGATGATTTTTAGGTAGTCGTCAGAGTTTTTAGTTACATGCCGTCTTTCCGGTTATGTTTTGCGCGGGGCTTTGTTTGCTCCAAGATTCTGAAGGTTTTGATGCTTCGACAGTCACTGAAATGTATGTATTTTAAAAGTTCCACTCCCAATCTGTTGTTACAAACCATTGCTTGCAGGATTTATTGTCATATTATAGTAAATATGTATTTCTTTGAACTGTTATAATTCGTTCCATAAAATCTCGTAACTTTGTAATTTCATCAATACTTACAAAGATTTGTGTCATTATTGTGTGTAGAAATTTAATGCGAGTCTTCCTTTCTAATTATCAAAATTGTTAAATAGCAGTCTTATGGGTTTATGGACTTGTAATTTCTTTTTCTTTATTTTTCTCTTTGTAGTCTTTACCACGCTCACTTGCACGTTTTCGCATGAGTAAATGGTTATCTGGCTGTACCACGACTTTGTTGTTACTTAGTCCTATGAGGCAGCACATTGATAGTTAGCTAACAAATAAATCTAATAAAAGAAGATAATCAAGCTATTTGTAAGAGGAAGAAGTCAATAACATCTTTGGGTCAATAACCATCCTTTTAAGTGCCAACAGCCTTTTCCTCAAAGTTAGTCCGCTCTTAATGAAAATAAATATTATTTTAATGAAAATAAATATTATGTTGAAAACTATCGACGTTTATGGTGCGACAGACTTCTTAATTGCTGTCTGACTAGGTTTAAAACAGTAAATGACATATCCTCAATATATAATGTCAGAATTTTGAATAAGATGAAACAACTTTAATTTGCATTGGAATAGTCAAGATATGAAAATGACTTTTCTTTACATGTTTTCTGATAATCAATCATAATCACTCACGTGCAGTTAAACACCCGCACTTAGTCTAATACCTTTTTTGTAATTTCGACGATGTTTTAACAAAGTGTTTTATGGGTTATTTTCTTTTTTCTTTATGATGTCATAACGTATTCAGTTTAATTTTCTTCCAAAATATCTGCTTATAGTGCACGAGTTTTGTTACAGTCTGTACTAACAATTTAAATATGTTTGTAAAATATCTAGATTTTTGCTCTGCAAAAACATCTGAGGGCTTAAAAACAGTTGAACCAAATAGTTTATGAGTACTAAACAAATCACAATCTGCCTAAAAGCTATTTCATTATTACACAATGATTTTTTTTCTCTTTTTTTTTTTTTTGAAAAAAAAAGTCAGTTGAGAAGTATGATATATAATAATTTATCACTCCATATTACTTCGGCGAAGGGGGATTATTCCCCCCCCACGCCTTTTTTTTAGACATCTTATTGGTTTGTATGATTCCAGGTTTATATTTTGTATTAGATGCTGGTTCATAAACAGGTGGGCCATTGTCTGAGGGATTACCAGGACCACAACGATTATATCCTAGAAGAGTAAAACCTCTTTTGGGTAAAAGGTGGTTTCAATGAGGTTTGTGATAACAAAACTTTCTCACAAAAAAATTAGTCAAACGTTTGGCAGCAGACCTGGGGTCAATTACTTTGGAATGTAATTCATAACATTACGATTACTCACTAATGTTTGCATTATATTACAATTAGCATTATTACTCAATAACTGCAACTGTAATGAATTACATTACAATTACTTTACAAAAGTAATTCATTATGTTACAATTACATGCACTTAAAACCGGTTCGGTATTTATTCCTATGAAGTTATAAATAATCATACCGTGCATAAAATATGTTGAAACATCATGCCATGCATAAATTAGGTCACAACTGATAAAAGCTGATATATTACATCATGTAGTCATTGAGACAGTTAGAGTACTTTCTGTATTTCACTGTTACACTCTATCATCATAAGTGTTTGAAAGTTTTTGTCACTTAGGGAGCATCTTTCAAATATTTTGTCAGCAATGCTAAACAAGCGCTCAACTGCTGCAAATGTGACTGGAATTGAAAAGTTTTTTCTTTTTTCTTGCTAAGAGTGCTTAAAAGTAGAAATCTATCCTGGTTTAGTTTCCAGTATTTTAGTGGATATTCATCCTTGTCTATACAAGGTTCATCTAAATAAATGCCAACCTCATTTGAATTCCCTGATTATCCATTGTTAACAAATTAAAGATCAGGCCCAACATTACCATATAATAGACCCTTAGGCATGTTAACCTTTAGCACTTCTACCTGCCCTACGTGCACGGATGCATTGAATGATAACTGGGCATATTTCGATTTAATAAGGTAACTGACTAAGTTAAAAAAATAAAGAAAAGGAAATAAAGAAATTAGAAAATCTTTTCCACTTTTTAGAATCATTTGAAAATTAAAAAATGTAATGAAAAAGTAACGCGAATGTAATTACTATTACAGGTATTTTTTTAATGTACTATATTAAATTACAATTAGTAATACAACAAATGAAACCATAACACATTACCTCTCATTACATGACAGAATGTAATACATTACAAGTACATTACTATTACAATTACAGTTACCCCAGGTCTGTTTGGCAGTGAGTCCTTTTTCAGTGAATAGAGTCAGCCACCAGAGACGTGGTAAATATAACGATGGAAAATAAAATTTGATTGGATGTATACTTAATGTGTCTGCCAATTGTACACTGACGGCATCCAGAAAAAAACTTTCACCCGTTTTCAGGCCTAAACTAGAATTTTACACTATAAAAATTATTTACGTGTATACAAAGCACACCACCCAAACTTCGGTGCACAACAGGATTTTTTGTAACTCTACAGATTTCTTATTGAAAAAGACAATTTTACCTTTGAAGCGACGGGTTGTTGATCCGCGAGAGAGCATAAAACAGGTGACGTCCTATCCTACCATTGCTTACGTCTTTGGACATTTTCCTGATTTCCAGATTCATGTATTATGCATACAGTAAACGTTTTGGTTAATAAAAACGTAAGCATCTACAGATTACAAGCGTTTTGTTCGTTAGACCTAAATGTGATTAGAAGACACATTCAAGTCATATGGAATGTCAAGGGAGAAAGAAACAGAATGACAAATGTTTAAAATATTTCTCAAGTATTGTCAAAGGACCAAATAATGTGCTTTGACTATATGTATTTCCCTCAGCGTATTTTTCCCGTTTTGCTATTAACGTAGTTATGTCTGTTGTCTAAAGTCTCGTGACAACCCGTGTGATCATAGCTACTGTTGATTTAGTGAATGTATCATCCAGTTACTGAAACCGTCGTTTTTTCTGCAGATAAGTAGTGCCGGTTGTATTTAGCTGTTTCAGCTAACATATTGTTAAGACTTCTCTTAATCCTATTTCTCGAGTGTACCTATGTTTTTATTGCTCTGGATCTTTAATCTAAATTATAACCACCTTGTAAATACAGACGTTGTCCTATTTTTTTGTGCATTCAGTCTTGTAAAAGTTCGTTTAGAAGAGTTTAAATCGAAACACTGTCAGAGCAACTTTTGAACTTAGGCATTATCAATACTTACTGTTATCCTTACAATCTAAGTCTTTGGCCAAATTGTGAACAAACTTGCTCTCTCTAGGACTTGTGACCTTCATATATATGCATCGATTCTGAAATTGGGAAAGTCGTTAAATATTTTCTTAAGTCGTAGAGGAGTGATTGTTTTCAGAAAAATATTTTTGTTCTAACTCAAACATTACATTTTAAATCTCTTTTATTTACATTTAATCCTTTTATAGCAATTCTGTCTACCAACTTCGTTTTAATTTGCTTTGTTCTGAATATACTAAAGTATCAACAATCATTCTCAACAATCGTTAAAAGTCATAAGACCTAAACCATTTACAAAAAAGGGCCAAGATGGTTTTTCATCTCATGGTTTTTTATATCGTTCACCCGAGTACTACTGATTTTATTAAAAGCATGAAAGTCACACTATGTATGTCATATGAAATAAATGATTCCTTGAAGCAGATTATATTTTTTTTTTTCAATTTTGAAATAGACAAGTATCAATACAATCATTCTTAATAGGTTTCATGTTGTTTTGTTTAATTATTTTCTCTCTAAGGGTTTCACTTTTTCCACTGACCCTTATCTTTATTACAATATATGTGACCCAAATTGGACAGTGGACAACGATTCTTATTAAGGGTCATAAGATTCAACAGAAGTGTGACCGTAAAACTATTCTGAAAGTTTTTCACTGATCTAAGTAGTTGACATGTTCAAATAATCTGTGAGAAATTATCAAGGCAGATATTTTACCAAATTTCATTAAGATCAGTCAGAAATACAACCTCTATTTTCAGTTATTATTGATACCATCTGTCAATTTAGTATTTTGTTCCCAAGAAATAATTGCTCAAGATCAACAAGTTTCATAAAATAAAACCCTCTCAATATAGTCCACCAAGACATACTACTAAAAAGGACTTTTAAGAGCTCAGCATACAAGTTTCTCAACAACTGGGTGACAACTGGGTCAAAATGTCACCTTCATAGCGTTTGCAAGAATTTTTCCCAAGATCTTATCGGTTGAGCTACATTTTGACACGAAAAAACAATCATTCGTACAAAAGGCAATAGCTTTTGCAAAAACATGTTGCTAGAAAAAAATGTCAAAAGGTCATGGAAAGTAAAACGGTGTAATATCAAAAATAACAAACGTACTTCAGCTTGGTAAAACGTCACTTCTTCGTTACCCACGAAATAGCATGTACATGTAACATTAATTCGGTTAAAGCCATACGGACAATTACCGGTGAAAAAAAACAGGGAAACTGAAAACTGATTTAGTATTAATATTTCAAAGGTTCTGAAGATTTATCAAGGAAAATGTAACTAAATGACTGACATGTTTAGAAATGTTTTTTTTTCAAATGGTTACAAAAATGTTTTTAAAAAAGTCATTGAGATATATTTATAGACTGCATTATTTTTACAGGTACAATATATTACGCCACCAAAGTTTTTCTGACCTCATGTGATACGAAAGTATCAATCAAGTTTTAACTACATATATATGTTGTTTATTATGAATATCAAGAATAATAACATACTGTTAAAAAGTATCGAACATACTAATTCTGAATTATAAAACAAAGAAATACCTGGACATGTTGTTGGTGCTGTTGGTGGATGGCACTCTCATGAAGGCCCCCCACCCCCACCCCCCCCCCCTATATCTGAACCTGAACAGTCACAGTAAACAGTCCTGTTTTCATGAACTCTACATTGGGATTGTAAAGCGCATGGACCTAAAATTTTACGATAAGTAAACAACTACAATAAACAACTGATATCACACGTGCTTAAGCAATTTGTAAAATAGAAACTGTATAATCGAGAACTCTAAATTTTATTAAAAAAATCAAAAAGCATTAAAGTGTTTTCTGTGTGTTTAAAATTTAGTATATCTTACTAAAAATGTTGTTACTTACATGGTTGGCAATATTTGTTTTTTTTCTGCCTAGTCCAGGAAGACAGGCAAGATTATTTGAACACTGAAATAAATAATAATTAAACTTTTATATGAGATTTATTTAAGAAGGTAAAATTTTGTGGCGAACTACTATATATGAATATTCAGTTGACGCGGTTAGACAATTCGCATGATAGCAACCGTTGCTGTTCTATTTAATGCATTTTCAAATTTAGCAAATCCAGTATTTCTCAGAAATAATCCAAATATTCAAAACTGTATGAGCATCAACATAGCTTTAGGTGCTCTGTCAAGGGCAAGAAGTATTCTTTTTATAAAAAAGTTGTTATTTTCTCAGTTATAGTGACCCTGACTAGACAACCCAAACGCAATCCCAAGCGACAATTGCACATCGGCTGTTTAGACAAAAACTTAATTTCCTTATGACAATGTGAAGCGAAGTTTTCCTTCGGCAATCGTTTTTCTATTTAAAGTAATTCCTCCCTTTTCTTTAACGTAGACATTCCAAACACAACCCTTAAACACACAATAGCACACATGCTATTTATACGTCATAGAAAAGGAAAGCTGTGATTCTTGTTCATTGCATAGTCCCTGTATTTGATTATCATTATTAAAGTAATGTTAAAGTTTTTTTTATCTCATTCTTTGAATGCACGTTTGTTCCTAATTTCTTTTTTAAGCTCACTTGACTGCTTGGTGGTCATGACGAGCTATTGTGACAGTCTGATGTCCGTCGTTCGTCTGTGCGTCAACAAGTTTCATTTTTGATTTCAGTGAAACCAAATTTGTACAGAACTTGTATTACCAGTAAATCTCGTTTTGTTCTTGAAGTAGCCTTATCCCATCATCTGTTACAGAGGTATTGCCCCTCAAATGGCCAAAACAGGTATATTTTGACTTCTCTGCTAGATAGCATTTTCATTTTGTATTTGATTTTAATTAAACTTGCAAAGAACTTGTATCACCATTTTATCGTAGTTTCTTTTAATAAACGGCCTGACTCATCATGCATTTTGAAGTTATCGTCCCAGATAGTAGCAAAACAGGTATTATGTGCCTTGTCTGCATGGTTGTTATTTTATTTTTTATTTCATTTCAATTAAAGATATACAAAACATTGACAAGCAATAGATCTAAATTCATTTCTTAAAATGGCCTAGTTCCAGTCATGGGCCACAGAGTTATTGCCCATTAAAGGGTCAAAACCGGCATATTTTGTATAGAACTACATTGGGAAAAGGCTTGATATTTTTTGGTCAGAATATTGTTTGAATATTAAGAATAATATAAACACGACATATATTGATATATTGACTTGAGTTTAGGTATTTGGGGTGCAATATTGCCTTATGGCCTAATAACCAAGCTTGGTTAAACCATGACCCTGGAATCAAAATGGTCCCTCCCCCAAGAGTTTCTTGTTTCTAATATAAACTTTTATATAAAAAAAGTTTGGCTTAAGTTGGTTTTGAGGTCACTGAGGTCAAGGTTCCAGTCACCGAGGCTAAAAATATATTTTTTCTACATTTCGTCATAGTGCCTTTGTCTGCCATTAACTGGAGTTTAAAAATAATGTGACATATGTATTTTATATATATATATTTGGTTATTCGACATTTGTATTAATACATTTCTTAATCAAATTAATGTCACACAAAAGAGTATATTCCTTTAAAAAACGCGAAATATATTTATATTGTTCCTTTATTGGTTATTTCTCTATTTATTCACTCTTCCTAATTCGTCATGCTTGTGTTGCTTACGAAAGACGTACATCACTCGTTTAACTAGTAGTCAAAGTAATGAGTGTCAAGTGAAGCAGTCATTTCATAAAGTGCTAAACAAGCAAAAGGCTTGAATCTTATACTGACTGGAGTTTTCATAATGGCCGAGTGGATCCATACTGGCCGGATGGATCCATAGTAACAGAGTTACTAAATGACAATTCAGTGCGGTCCTGCATTTCAACAAAATCATGTCTATTATGGCAGCCACATACCTTATACCAATCTTTGTTTGATATGCTCACTTTTCACTTTATTTTATGAGCCTAAATATCATCTCACTACTCCTTATAACATGAATTCAGATTCTTTTTTGTTTATAAAAAATATTTTAAACTTCGATTGCAATGACATTGAAATAGAACAAAATGGTAATTACAAGGTTCGTCAGCAATCTCATCATTTGTTTGATGAGTGTTTACTGGTGTACCATATGCTTTGTAAAATACAAATTAGTTAACCTTATCGACATAATTGATAAGACAAAAATAAATTCTTTAAACAATTTTAATAATAGAAACATCTGCCCGCAAACAATACCCATTTAAACACAGACAGTGTACTAATATTATCATATGACACTATATGTTTCTGTCATGAAAATAGAAATAGACCCTGATTATAATGATTATTTTATCTGTTTTGCCGAAATTAAGATTAAAATTACGTATTCCTAATTGCTTTACAACTGGAAATAGATTACAAAAATGTTTGCATTTATCATTCCCTCACGATGAATTAAGTGAAGTTAATTTGTACCACGTCTGTAATTTCATTCGTTATCTCAACGTATTAGCCATGCTTCTTGTGTATTGTTAAGCAACTGTAAGGTTTTCATATTTTTAATTCTCACAGAATGCTCTCCTGTTGTTTTTATAGTCAGACGTGAAGCGAGACAAGTTTATTCTTGATATATCTTGTAAAGCTATGGTAAAACTGTCTGAAATGATAGTGTTCAATGTCCTGATGGTTAGAAAAAAAATTGTTTATTCTATTTTACTAATGCATCTAAGTATATGGTTCAGAGGATGATGTCTACGTTAGTTATGAAGTGAACTTAAGCCAAATAAATCTCACATTAATGAAGATATGAAGATAGAACGTGTATAATTTAGATCAAGTATGAAAATATTTTCTATTATCTAAAATAATTCACTAGTTCTATATTGTATCAGTAAAATATTTATAGTCAGAAATCGGATAAGTAAGAATTAAATCACGAGTGGAAAGCAAAAGAGACTAAAGTCTTTACTTTCAAACTACGGTTCATCTTTCATTCAATTATTAGATACAATATTTTTTGTATTATTTCGATTATAAGCACGTATAATTTCGCACGATTTTTCATCTATTTAAGCAGTGCAAAATCGCTCATCGGCTATATAAAAAAGCACGTTTGCAGAGCATGGAATTTTCCTTGATAGAAAATAAGTGCTTTATACAAATTATATTAAAACAGCATTAAAAATATTTCTTTTATAAATCACTCTCTGCATCATACACTTACAAACTTATGAATGCAATGTATGTTTTAATTAGAATCTTTATGGCGCCATTTACCTTTTGTGACGATTCTATCTGGTGTAATTTTGAATAGATTTTCAAGGTAAAAACTGCCAAGTTTACATGTTAAACAAAAAGTAGTCATGATTCAGTATTTTAAACATATGTATTACCTTTTTAAAAACTGATATCTTGTCTAAATCACGTCAATATATCGTTAAGAAAGTGGAATTAATCTTTATATTACAAAATCATTTTTTGCTAAATCAAACAGTAAAGAAAACCGTTGTCTTTTAATAAATTTACACTATCAAGACTATTCTGGTTACGAAGAAAGGTTATGTAGCTCTTGTTTCCGACAAGGCCGATCATCTTACAATGTTCAATAACCACACAAATCCCGTCTGCTTTCAGTTATTAAGCGCTTCGATTAAGACGTTCAATTAAATTATTAAAATATTCACACCATTACAAAAATGTAAGATTAATCTATTTTTCAATTAACATAAAAATGCCAGTTTATACGGAGATAGGAATTAAAATTTGAAGAAAAAAGTTTTATTTTCAAATATCTTATGTCAATCAAAACAAGTAACATATCTGATGGAAATATACAGTATTAGGTTTTATGAATTTATGATATATATTCACATTCACTATCCATAATTTCGATTATATCTTTAGTCAAATACTTGTATAAGTTTCAAAAACTCTGCATAATTTCATCCGTACTTAAGGCCAAAACTTACATTTACAGATTTTGGTAACTTAGAAACTTTTGGGGTTCGGAACAGCATATAAAAATGCATACATTTAATAATATTAGACCTATTTGGAATTCCATGTATTTAGAGCAAACATAAGTTACATATAAACTTTCTTTAAGTTATTATCACATATTTTTGACAATTGTCATGAAGCACAGTCGCAGAAGAATTTCCATCTTCTACTATACGAAAACACATTAACCTGTACGAACGTACTGATTTCTATCAAATCCTTTTTTTTCAATAGCATTCTAATACATTGTATGTATATTATTATGAAAGATATGTCTTTTGTAATAAAATTAGTCTTTGATGAAAAAAAAAAAACAGGTATAAACTCTTTGCCCTTGAAAAAATGACATTTTGCATCAAAGACTCATTTAATTGTTGGAATCGACAACGGTCGTAGAAAAAAAGTTGTTCAGGGTTTCAAAAAGAAAAAGAAATCATGTAGTGTGAAAAATTCATTAAGCATGCTAACAATAATGACAACAAAAAATGTACAATTAATAAACAAAAAATGTCATTTATGAATAGTTAGCTCCAATTTGATACAATATAATCGATATAAAACTAAATTATAATGATATTATTATAATTTTAATAAGTCACTTGAATAGAGAAAGAGGACCAATCTGGGATAGTTTGCATGTTTCATTATTATGTTATGTGACATTGTGTTGTTAACATGAATATCGATACAAGTTTTTCTTTCTGTTCTGGTTCTCTTTTGGATAGTTTCTCAGTCGAGAATGTCAGAATCCATAACTAAAAGGGGTAAGTAAATAGAAGCAAATGTCAGGCGCTATTCTCAGTCAAACCTCTTCCGAGTTTAACCAGCTTTTGCCTTACTATAAACTGTAATATCACCATTTAGCGAGCTTAAAAACAGATTCCGTTATTTGATATAAAAGCGACTTTATTTAGGGGCAGGGCAGCGACTTACAAATGTTTCCAGCCAAACAAATCGACAAATAAAGTAGTTGATAGAAAATTGAACACTTTTGATATGTTTTAAATAACGCCAATTAAGGACACAATCTCGCACGCACACTTTTCGTCATGAACAAATAAACAGTATTTACTCTGGCAATACAGGCGACTTTGCTATAGGAAAAAACAAAACGTGAAGTTCGTAACGGTATTAGACTTATTGTTTTGGTTTTATGTTCTAGAAACATAAAAACGTGCACAAAAGCATCGTGTCTTGTAATTCAAAAGCAAATGCATAGTACCAAAACCAGTGGTTATGAATTATAAAGAAAAATATGACAGGGCATGGGGCCATGTCTTTCGAAAACTTTACGAGTTGGTGACGACAAGATATTATTTTATATGGTATTTAAGTGTAATCTGCGGATGTATTACACACCTTGATTTAATATCATCCGAGCTGTAAGAAAAATATCCACGCACCATACAGAGTTCCATTTCTCAATTGAACAGCATATTTTTGTTAAAACTATCATACCATTTTATAGAAAAGACTTTTCAGAAAAGATCTTACAAACTATATGGAAGGAAACATGACCGAAGAAAATTTAGAAATTCAAATAACCTTCAAGAAATTTAAAGTGTTGAAAAGAAAATCGGTCTTCCGGGTGGAATGTTGTAAAGTCATACATGATTTACAGGCAGAATAGTGCGTGTGTGAAGATTCTTGTTATAAAAATTGTCATGTCCGTTGCATTACTTAAAGGTTACTAGGATAATATAAAGTTAGCTTTGAAAATGAATATTCATTATCGATATTGATTCGTACAATTTAATTCAATTTTGTATAGTTTCTATTAGAATGTTTCAAGTAAACAGCAATTATATTTATTAGTATAAACATATTACATTTAGGCTATAAGTGCTGTTTCATTTATATTTGTACTCGTATTAATTATAGGAAAACCGGTCATTTTTTTTTTGTTTTCTTCAAAAGTCGTTTTCTTCGGATATTCCTCATTTAAATGGTAAAAATGTAACCTTAAGTGCTTTCTTATGTTGACTCTTTTCTTACGAACATTCTTATCGATTCCATTGCAGTCACATCATATAAAATACTGAAAGTCAATTGTCGCTCTTACGGAGTATATAAAAGTCGTCTGCGCCGCTTTGCAAAATATTCATTCACCTGAAAAGGAGAGTGGGCATTTCAAATGAAGTGAAATAAAATCAACTCTCTAAGCTGTCATAGAACTGAGCTAAACTCTTTCAATATCAATCGTCGTTTGCAATAATTAACAGAAAAAATAAGAACGATGCAGCGTGTTTGATTTTTTTCTAAAAGTCCTTGTTTATCTGATATGCTGTTTTTCCAAGCAGTTGTTTTACAATGTTTTGTATTTCGGTCAGTAGATAGGATGTAGAAATATACATCATGCTGTTAACGACCAAAGATTGAAAAATATGTAAATAACTTAGAAAAACAGTATTTCCCAAGATGTATTTTTAAATTACATGTTTGCCAATAATTCCAATGCTTATTTTTACGGTTTATTAGACAAGTGGATACTCGAAACAGTCAACTCATTTTAACGATATGAGAAACAATATTTTATCTTTATTATACCATATCAAAAATACAATAAAGCTGTAGCTATTTAATAAGGAAGAGAAGTGTTATTCAGCGTAGTAAATTCATTTAAATTATCCTTGAAAGTGGAAGCACACCACATCACTATCCCATGTACTATGCCTTTAACAGTGTCATTGAGTGTTGTTGCCAATTAAAAGTATATTATCATTTATCAGCTTAACCACTGGTCAATCGAACACTCATAAATTAATTTTCTGAAGTCCTGGTGTTATATTTCGATTCAATATATTTTTCTTTTATTGTTTGTGTATGATATAATTCTACGTAATTAAAATTTCATTGCTAATTTGCTATGAACGTTGTTTCTTCAAATGGTCTAGAAATTAGTAAAAAATAATAGATGATTTATCAACACACGTACGTTCTTTCGCTGTAGGATGATAACTACTACATTGAAAATGAATGTTAAGGTGTTCAGATAAAGCATACGAGACTCATTTAATTATTTTGTCTGAGAAGGCGAAATTGGTCGGCGAATTCGCATAGATATTACATCGAAATGAATAAATTACACAATATCACTTTTAGTTGTCGTAGAAAAATCCGATTATTAAATGTCGCTTTCTGAAATTTGAACTGTGTAGTTCCACAGAAAAAAGCGTTTACTTGAAAGTTTCAATCTTTACAGAAAAAATGAAAATGAAGTAACCTTACTAAAAAAACTGATGTTGCTAAGGAACTGTGTTCAAGTACACTAAAAATTAATCGGTTACAATAAATTGTGGGTGAACGACGAGAGAACGCCTTCATTTCTAGATAAACACAAACAAGCCATTAAGAATATTGCAGTGTTATCATTCTAGAAAAAAAATATCGATTAGGTTTAATGCATGTGAGGTGTGTGGGTGGGGGGAGGGGGGTTCAAGTGAATACTGAAATATGGCAGTTTACGAAAAAGTATACTTAAACTTAATTTTTATTGAAATATGTTTGAAGTAATATTCACTATTTTCTTAATCATTGCCAATGGTATGTTGCTTTAAACAACCTTTAGTTTATACACGCTATGTACTTGTAGCCACAAAACTTTTCAACACTTATTACGACCCTTTTCAACACTTACTCTTTAGTTTTAGATTTTCAGTGAAATTGGTAAAATATCGTAAACTGTTCTGTGATGAAACAGATCTTAACGGTTTTCCAACTTGCAGTCACATTAATTCTAAAATAAGATTTTAAGTGTTTCTTTTTTCTTTACACACCGACTATATCTCCCAAATGACTATGAGTTATGAAATTTAAAGTTAATAATAATTATTTCACCGATGACAAAACTAAAACTTATCAATCGTTTTGCATTCATTCAGACCCTTAATATATTTTTTTCAACACCATCCTATTCATTGTCATCTTGACACGAGACACATTTATTTTCGTTTTTTTGGCAAATGGTTAAGAAATCAAAAACATGGCTTTCTAGTGCATATGTTAATCCAAATCTCGGACTTAACTTTAAACTAGACTGGCTGGGAAAAATACCTCTGTTTCTATGTATGCATTTGTAACAGATTTGCAAACGATGTTGAACGCACTGAATTAATTTTATTTAGGTAAAGTTTTGTTTCAGACACCATCCAGTAGAAAAAAATCGAATACCCTCCAGCTCTCAAGAGTTACAGCCTCTCCTTAGGCAGTAGCTTTTTCCCTTCAAATGTTCAATATCTAAAAAGTTTTCTGAATGATGTTAGTGTTTATGAAAACTGAGCGTGTGTCAGAACTGGAAGTGCCATACATGCAGATCCTGATTATTTTCTGTAAACATGATTGAGAAAGGGAGTGACTAGTCAAATTGGCTACACCAGTATATTCATGACCTTATCAACATCATACACAAGTACGTGCATACAACGTTATTTCTTGTTTTGAAGAATAGGGATAATCCGATCTTGCTGAATTATACGTTCTCCTTGGCACAGCATAAATTTAATTATATGCAGTGGCTTATTTGCATGTCATTTAAAGAATGTTTACTTTTTATCAGATGCAGAGCTGTCGTCGTAATACTGAAGAGAAAAGGCACGAAAACCGTTTTACGATTTTCCCTCAAAGAAAGGCAAATGCAAATTTTCGATTTGCTCCTTTATTCAAATTCAGGGCCCACAGGGAGACATCATTGTTTTGTGAAGTATCAACAGTTAAATTGTATCATAAGATCGATGCTTCTGTGGTTGGGAAGCTTTTCATTTAATTCAGCGTTTGATATGCCACAATTTTGTTGAAGAATACCTATTTCAATATGAGTTCATATGGGAGTAGTTACTAGTATTTGAATGGATATACTTTATGCCAGCTGGTTTTTATACATATTTCAGGCAATAAAAAGGTGTAAAGCAAACTGTTGAGAAAGAAAGGATGGGAGTGGGGGCTGGGGAGGGGGAGAACTTTTGAAAAAAATCTGTCATGCATTTCAATTTTAGTTTCAACTTAGTTTTAAAAAAAGTATTCTAGTCAGCAAGCAAATTTTTGACGTTGCATTCTTACAAGTTTAAAGAGGATAATGAAGTCTTTGTTTAAATCCAGTTATCTAACTGTATAAATGAAAATGGGGGAGGGGGGTGATGTGAAAAAAAATTATTATTTCATGCATAAAAGTACTTATAAAGTCCATTTTTAGTCTTTAATGTAAAAGAGTTTCTCTCTGGTTTCACAATAAGAATTAGCCTGACTGGTTCCATACGACCCGTCCTCGAACTTGCCTGAATTTAAACTGAAAAAAGCTTGCCAGACTTATAATTCAGTTTCGAACAAAACTTTACCAAAATCCATGGTCTTTTCAGTGTTCAAATATTGATTTTTAAACAAAATGTCATGCTGTGAATGCTGCTAGACAAAACAATTTCCACTGACTACGATGCTAATGTCTAAACATACTACTTAAAGAAACTTTTAAAACTACGATCAGACTTCTTCAGCAGTATCACTGGTGACCTGTAGGGTCCATTCTTATAGCTCGATGTATTTTGTTATTTTGTACTTAAATTATAAGGATATTATTTCAAATAAATAAAACTTAATAATAGAGTTTGTGTGTTTCTTACGACCTACCCAGTCTTTTGTAGATTTTGCCCTTGATATATGAAAGGGACGTTTTAAAAATACACAGTTGTTAAACTCATAAAGATGGTATATCCGAAACACTACTATCGTACTTATCCAATTTTATAACTACATGTATATACTAATTCAATCAATCTCTTTTCTTTCAGGAATGGTCCAATATCATCTTTTATCCTGTCACTAATAACACTTTCGAACTAATAACAAGGTGCCGGGTATTTTTCTTTATCTACGGCAGTTGGTCACGTGACGTTGATATACGGCACATATAATATGTCATGGACTACTTTAATCAGAAGGAAGTGATAAAATTGATGTTATTACAAACAGAGACTACTTGAATAAAAAATTAAATATTTCAATTTGTAAATTTTACAAAATAGTGATCATTTAAGGAAATAAATTTACTGAAACTTTGGAACTATTTTTTGTGTGCAAATGTACCACTGCCGGATAACCTTGACATTAGCCTAAATTGAAACACTTTAAAGATAGATTTTCAACATCTTAAGTAAATTCAATATCTTAAGTTAATTATTTCCAAATGCCAGATGTGACAGGATAAATAGAATAATAGGTTAGTGTCTTAATTGAGAAAGTTTATCTGGCTCGGCTGCGGAATTTATCGGGTGAGCCGCAGGCGAACCCGATAAATTCCTACGCCTTCTCTATATATTCAAATAAAGAGTATTTATTTTCGTACTGAAATTAATAAGCACAAGAATATTGAGACTTATAAAGGCTTCCGTGTAGTGTTAGGTGCTATGATGGTGCCAGTTTCTCACAAGAGACAAAAAAATAACACAAATTTAGCGCCATGTTTTCCAGAAATTCGTGATGATTACAGTAACTGAAGTGGAAATCACTTTAACAAACAGTGACATTTAAAACACATGACTGAATAATAGGCGAATGTTTTGATTGTTACGTCGTGATTCAAAACACTTTATAAACGATTCTTCCCTGCGCTGTATCAGTAGGGATTAGAATTTGAAACTGGGTGTCATCGGGGCCAGTATGGAAAGAATAAACCATTGCTTATCTTACATATTATGTCTAGAAATATGTGTTATCAACACAATCGAGACACAAGGCTCTTATTTCATTGTAATGGGACATTGCGTTGTTAACATGAATATCAATGCATATTTTATTTCTGTTTTGGTTCTCTGTTGAGTTGTTTCTCAGTCGTAAATGTCAGAATGCATAAATATACAGTTATGTAGGTTAAAGTAAATGCTAGGCATTTCTCTCAGTCAAACCTTCTCAGGGTTTTACCAGCCTTTGCCTGAGTATACATTGTTATGTCACGATTTTTGCTAAACTTGAAAAACAGATTTGTTTTATTTAATATTCAGGCGAATACGGGATAGCGAATTTCACGTGTTCACAGCAAATTAAAAAACCCCAAAGTATTTAAGAGAAAATTGAAAATCTTAAATCCGTTTTTAATAACGGCAATCATTTTTTTTAAAGAGAAAAGTTTGCACAAAAGCATCGTAGCTTGTAATTCAAAAGCAAATACATAGCACTAAACATAGCGGCAATGAATCATATAGAAAAACTTGACAAGACATGGCGCCATGTCTATCGAGAACTCTTAGAGTGTCCAAATAATTATAGTCATTAAGGCTAAATCTTTGGGAAAAGCACAAATTCAAAGAGTTGAAATATCGCACACTGATTATATGTTAACATATTATAAAATATTTCAGATTATTCAATTGTAAATTTTGAATGTTATGTAATCCATTTATTAGATTTATAAAAAAAGACAGGCATATAGTAGTTGGAAATTATTATAGTAAAGAAATTGTACATATCTGTACAAAATCTATCTGACTTATGGAATACTTACCACAAAATAAAAAATATAAAGATACATATATGAACTATCAATACACTTAAGCTGTTGATACTGAAACTAATTTATGTAAAGTTTGATGAAAAATGTTGCAATTCCTGCTAATACAGTTAAAAGCTTTGTTTCTACTTATATTCTGCCTTATACAATGCCGGTGGCTCGATGCTTATAATATCAGCTTGTGCTTTAAAGACAGTACAAATAGATTTCCATCATCAATGTAAAATTTATAAATATGAAAGGAAATGTGAGAATGTCTTGCACATCCTGGAGATTTAGAAAAAAGTTTTACACCAAATTTATCATATCAGACAAGCTAAGTGTTCAAATTTCTCCCTCTGGAAACTGATTTATTTGAATATTGTCCACATCAAACTGTCTTGCATCTCAGATTTACTCTTTCAAAAACATAAAACGCAGGTTCATGCATATGCGAATTGGATTATATCTTCAATTAATTGAGAAAAATAAATATCCCCGATTTGTTGTCAGTTCCGTCTGATGCTACTCCATGTAGAAAAACAATATTACCTTCACATAATCGTTGCTTGTATTACACAGCTCAATGTACGATAAACAAACTGCACATTTATACATTTTTTTGGCATCGGTATTTCAGGAAAGCTATGTCAGTAAGGACTATCTCTAGACTATTACCGAGAATTATTTCCTGGTATTGCTAAAGCTAACGCACTATTCAGAGTGCGTTGTCCTATTTTGCACTGGAAATAAGTGTTGTTACACAGTTTCAAACAACGGTTCCTGCTTTCTTTTGTTTTTCCGTAAGGCATGTGTTAAAGCACTAGAAATAATTTATCTGAATGTGGAACTTAGGGTAATACAACAATAAATCTTAAAAAACGAACACAATACCGTTCGCTTCAGACAAATATCAGTGACAAACATGACTACAAGGTTAATTTAAATATCGAACTTCACTGAGCCTCTTGACAACTTGTTTGAGGGAAACTTTCGGAAAATTTTAAGATTAATTTTTAGATACATTTTAACTGCTGCTAAAACCCATTTAATTATTTTACAAAGTACATGGAAGGAAACATGATCGAAGAAAATTAAGAAATTCAAATAACCCTCAAGAAATTGGAAGTGTTGAAAAGGAAGGCGGCCTTTCGGATGGAATGTTGTAAAGTCATACATGATTTATAGGCAGAATAGTGCGTGTGTGAAGATTGCTGTTATTGAAAAAGTCATGTCCGCTGCATTTCTTAAAGGCATGATTAATTATGGGACAGGCGCTTCAGAGAAGAATATAGATTATATTCAGTATAGCTTTGAAAATGAATGTACTGTACAATTATTTTCAATGTTTTGTACAAGGGCACAAACCTAAAGAATAATGGATGAAAAGATATTTTTTTAAATATTAAAGACAATGGTTCGTACAATTTCGTACAGTTTCTGCTAGAATGTAATTATGTTTATTCATTCAGGCTATAAGCGCTGTTTTATTTATATTTCTATTGATTATAGAACAGTCGGTCAAAAATGATTGTTAATTCAAAGACGTTCAGTTTAATATTTTCTTCGGGTATTCGTCCTTTGAATTGAAAAAAAGGTGAAATTAAGGGATTTCTTACGCTGACTCTTTTCCTAAGGACAGTCTTATCAATCGAAGTCACATCATAAATTCTGAGACCTTGGACGGTTAATCGTTCTTAGGGAGTTTAAAATTCATCTGCACCGCATAAAAGAGAGTGAGCTTTTCAAATTAAGTGAAATAAAAGCAGCACTCCAAATTGTTAAAGATTGGGGCGAAACTCTTTTTGGTTACAACTGTCGTTTGTTTGCAATAATTCATTAAAGAAAGAAGAACGATGCAACATGTTTTCTTTCCTTCTAAAAGTCCTTGTTTATCTAATATGCTGTTTGTTTTTCTCAAATGGTTGTTATACAATGTTTTGCATTTCCGTCAGTAGATAGGATGATCCAGTAGCACAATAAATATATTGCAAATACACGTCATGCTCCAAACGACACGAGACTGCATAGTATCTAAATAACTTAGAAAAGCAGTATTTTTCTTGATGAATGTGTTAAATTACATTGTTGTCAAGTATTCCAATGCATATTTTTACTGTTTGTTTTACAACTTGATACTCGAAACGGTCAACTTATTTTATTGACGTGAAAAACACTATAATATCTTTATTAACTATATTATTATATTCAGCAATATACAAAAAAAAATTATAGAGCTACAAATAATTGATACAAAGGAAGAAACATATTCAGTCTTGTAAATTCATTCAAATTATCTTTTAAAGCGGAACCGTACCACAATACCACAAGACTATCCCAAGTACCATGACATTGTCAATGTCATTGAGTTTTATTGCTTACTGAAAAAAAAGTGTTCAGAAAAAGCATATGGAACTCATTTAATCATTTTGTCAGAGAAAGCGAATCCGTATTAGATGTTACAACGAAATTAATCGATTACAGTAAGTGTACCATATTTATAATGTCGCTTTCTGAAATTTGAACTGTGCTGTTCCAGAGAAAATGCATTTATTTCAAAAGTTTCAATCGTTGCAGAAAAAGTGAAATGAAGTGATCTTGTAAAAAGTGATATTACAAAGAAACTTTTTTCAAGCACAGTAATGTACTCGATTACAATTAATTGTAGATGAGCGAGTGATCTATAAAAAATATAATCCATCGTTGTAATCCTAGAAAATAAAAAAAATAATAATTACGTTTTATGCCTGTGTATCTCAAGTCAATATTGAAACTACTGTATATAGATTGAGTATACGTTAACATAAACTTTAAATATTATATGCTTCAGCACATATGTATGAAGCAAAATGCATAAAGAACTCGTATCAGGAATTCAGAAAAGTTGCCAAGATCTTAATATTAAGTTCATTCATTTTGGATATTCATAAGAAAAGACACTGTTCTGTCATTTTGGAGTAGGACAGGAAACAGTGATGTTTTTGTTTTGTTTTTTTTATCGAAGGAGTAAATTTTATCACAGTTTAATTCCGTATATCCTTGAGATGCACTTCGTACCTCACTTAAATCTCTCTCTCTTTAAACTTTTGCCATCATTTTATAATTTTACGAGAGCTAATGTCCTTGCTGGCTAATTAACGCAGTCAGTCACTTTAATGAAAAAGAAAGAAACAAAGATCTACTACTTTTAAAATATTTCTTCACAGTTTGCACTCGATCGAAACAAATGCAATTATCTGGTGTTTGAATTTGGCTTCAGGGAGTTTAAACAATCATTGGTTTTAGACAACAAAGAGCTCCTTATTAACATTGAAGCTTGTTATTCAAATGCAAATATGCAGTGCCGTAATGATGTTTGTCTCTGCTACAGACAAAATCGTAAGAAACGTGACGCCCTGTGTTTAGAAGTTTCTAAGACCTATTAAGATAATTATAGTAATTATAGTAACTGAAGCAGAAAATCTTTTAAGTCAAGAGCTGCACTAGACAGCTGAAATGCAATTCTATGCTGGTTAGAGCTTGAGTTATTAAAACTGGTTAAATCAACTTCTAGATGTATTGTACATGTAATTGTATTTTTTTACCTAGCCTGTCCAAAAAAAAAAAAAATAAAAAAGTAAAATTTTAAAAAAAAATCCGTATTCAAATGTGTTATATGTGAATAAAACTTTTTTCAGAGTGAATATATTAAAGTATTAATGTAAAGAAATTGGTAAAGTCAGTGTTTTTTGTTTGTTCGCTTTTTTTGTTTGTTGGTTTGGTCGTTTTTTCTTTTTTTTTTCGTGTGTTTTTTTTCTAAGAGAACACACAAGTCGTATTTAACTTCAAGAAATTTTAAAGTCACTTCAACTTCTAATACAAATTTTTTATACAGAAAGATAAGAACATAAAGTTTACTTTTAGATCATTGACATTGAAAGAAGACACAAACATAATATAAATCAACAACATAACAAGCTTTTTTATAAATAAAATACAATATAACATATCATAGTCACATGAAATGTTTTGATCTCTTAAAATGTTTTAAGACCGAATCGTATCACTGCTGAATAGATATTTACTTAAAAACCCCTGAGGCTGCTGAGAAGAAAAATACTGCCATCGATTTCATCTCAAGAAACAAAACGTTTAATCAAATTGAATATTTCATTACAATTTTTACAGAAAGATTTACGGATAAAGAATGTAACACAAGCAGTTGTAAAGTTTTAGTCGTCTTTCTAAAAGGCATGTGTCTATCTTGCGTAATCGCTTTGAATAATTTACAAACATTACGAATCATGCTCCTCGTTTGCATTACCTGAAAACAAATGGCAAGTGTTGTGAACAGTGTAACAGCGTCTGCTTCAAGACTGCTTCTGTCTGCGATAGATCAGAGCAGGAAGGGAGTCTTCTATCAAGACTGTGGAAGTTTTGTGTCTTATTTCTTAAATAATGCCAATGGCAAGTTGCTTTAAACGCAACCTTTAGCTTATACACACAACGTACTTGTAGCCAGGACACTTACAACACCTATCACAACACTTTTCAACAAGTATTCTCTAGTTGTAGTTGTTCAGTGAAATTTGAAAATATCGTAAATTGTTCTATGAAAAACAAATCTGAAAAAATTTTCAACTTGCAGTCACATTGATCATAAAATAAGATTTTAAGTTTTTTTTTCTTTACACCCAACGATATCTCCCCAACTGTCTTGGAGTTTGAACATTTAAAGACAAACAATAATTATTTCACCGGGGACAAAACTAAACCAATCAATCGCTTTGCAATCAGTCAGTCTCTTAATTTATCTTTTCAACACCATCCTATACATTGCCATCTTGACACGAGGCACATTCATCGACGCTATCAGACAAGACGCCGTTAAAATGATTTTCTCTCGTTGCATATTCAAAAAGATGGCTTCATAGTCCATACTTTGATTCGAATTGCGGACTACACTCTAAGCGAGCCTGGCCAAGAAAAGTACGAGAAACCTCTGTTTCTATGTATACATTTGTAACAGCTTCGCAAAAGGTGTTTAACACTGAATTAATTTCATTTGGGTGAAGTTTTATTCAGACACCCTCTGGTAGAAAAATGCCCTCTTCATATATTTGCAATATTAGACAAGGCACTTGATAGATATGGGAAAGTGCTCAAATCCAATCAAGATACTGCAATACAATCAGCCTTCAAGAGTTACAGCTTGTCATAAGGCAACCGCTCTTTCACGTCAAATGTTCTGAATCTAGACGATGTTGGTGTTTATGAAAACTTTGTGTGAACAGAACTGGAAAAACCATACATGCAGATCTTGATTACTTTCTGTAAACATGACTGAGAAAAGGAATGACTTGTCAAATTTGGCCAAGCTAGTATATTTATGACCATACAGCATTACAAACTCCACTAAATGAAGGGGAGATTACTGCGAGGAGATCGTGCTTTGAATCCGATCGTACTGAATTAAACTTTGTTCTTAGGCAAGCACAGCACAGCACAGTAGCAAAGCATAATTTTAATAATATGCAGTGGTTAATGTGCATGATATTCAAAACTGTTTATTTTTTATCAGATGCAGAGTGGTCGTTGGAATATTGAAGAGAAAATGCATGGACATCATTTCACTTATTTCCCTCAAAGAAATGCAAATTTTCAATTTGCACCTTTATTCAAATTCAGGGCCCACGGGTAGACATCATTGTTGTGTGAGGTATCAACAGTTTAATTGTATTATATTGTCGATGCTTCTGTGGCTAGGAGCTTTTCATTCAATTCAGCGTATGATATTCCACATTTTTAGGTAAAGCTTTTGAAAATGAGTTCGTATGGAAGACGTCGTATTGCTTCTAGTATCATATAATGGATAAATTAAGCCTTTTATCAACTGGTTTATATACATATTTCAGGCAGTAGAATGTGTTCAGGGAACTGGTGAGAGTTGAGGCAGTGGCGAGGGAAGAACTTAGAAAAAAAATCCTAAAATTTAATTTCAGTTTCAACTTTGTTGTAAAACAAAATAGTCTAGTAAGGAAGTACGGACAATTTCTGACTTCACATTCTTTGAAGATTGAAGAGGGTGATGAAGTCTCTGTTTATTACAGTATGTTTCGCGAGAAAAAAGTAAAATGATGGGGAGTAATTTATTTTATTTTTTCATACGTAAAGTTACATATGTAGTCCAATTTTTTAAAGTTTTCAAAATTAAAAGTTTATCTCTGGTTTCTTCAAACGATTAGCCTGACTAATCCCATACGACCCATTTTCGAACGTTTCTGAATTTAAGCTGAAAAGGTATGCTTTTTAAACCTTGTCTGGCTTATAATTCAGTTTTGAACAAATTTGACCACCATCAATGGTCTTTTTAGTGTTAAATATTGATTAAGAAATTAGAAAATGTCATGTTGTAAATGTTGCTTGACAAAACAATTTCCACTAACCACGGTGTTAATGTCTAAAAATCCTACTAAAAGAAACAACACTTTAAGTTATGATCAAGCATGTTCAGTAGTATCATTGGTGACCGGGGGTCGATTTTTATTGCTCGAGATATTTTGCTTACAATGCAGTAGAGACGTACTAGATAAGCAGTCAATCAAAATTTTGTAATCTCGATACTAATATATATCGTATCTTAAATAAAGCATTTGATTTCGTTACAATAACTTTATTATATGAAATAAAGGACTTTAGTAAACATAATATCAAAATAAATAGACGAGAGAAGGGGAAATACAGTAAGATACTCTATAGTTTTCCATAATACAAAATCAGAGTTTAAACCATACCTTCAGTTGTTGTGGGTTTTTTTTTTACACAAAGCAAAAAGACTCTTAGAAAACGAGGTAAAGCTTCCTACATGTGCAGCTAGGTCCATTTAATAACAGACACCTAGTTGATTATGCTAAAGGCAACTTTATACTCCAAATGTTATTCGGTACGTTTATACTCATTATAATTGTTTGCCTTCAGTTCCAAAACCATTCAGTTTTAACTGCAGTGCGATATATTACATAAAAAGAAAGGAACAAGAAAAGAAAGAAAGAAATCCTTTTAGCATTTTATATCCATAGGTCATTATAGAAGTACTGAAGACAATGTTTAAATGAATACATATTTGATAAAACACTGAGTAAAATTTCTGTGTGTTACCTACATCCTTTTTTACGCTAGTCCTTTTGTCTCTTTACGACGTTTCCCTTTTCGTAGAAAAGATTCGTCTTTTCGTTAATTGACGAAGTAGATTTATTTGATTTCCGGTAAAATCATACTATGGAAGTTGTCAGCAGTGAGTAAATACAAGGGAAGGTTTCAGTCATTATCGACAAGTATGGCTCTCGAAGACCCATTTTTTGTTGTTAAGGAGTAAGTATATTGTATGTGGAACTGACTTTTTTACCAGTACCAGGCAAGAATTTGGAGTTTTTCCGAAGTTAGTTGATTCTCATTCGTCCTCAAATTCTTTCGTTCTATCTTTTTAAAAAAAGAGTTCGCTATTCAAGAAAAAAGTTACTTCGATTAGTGAGTATCCTTTTCTTTAAGCGTCTTAAATATGAGGTTTTAAAAAAGAATTGTTTTATAGTTCTTCAAACAAAATATTGCAACTTAGAAACATATTTTCTACAGTGGTTAGCATTCAGGATTTACCGACAAATCGGTAACACAACAAATCGGTAACATGATTTTATATAGTAAACAATCAGAGAAATAGGTAACAATAGAAATATTGCATATACCGAGAACAGTGATTAGGTAGGTGTGAAAAGGCATATGGGGGTACACTGCTCGTCAGAGAAAGTGATGTAGTAGGTGTGAATAGTACCGTTAATGACCGAGATTACTTTAATTGTTTTTTTTTCAGCTGTTTTAAATATTTTATAAATATTTATTATTTACATACCGTAACATCGAAGGAATGACATATTTATTTAAAAGAAAAAAAAACATAATATAGAATTAAATTTTGTATAAGCTGTTTATTTGTATTTTATTATGATACAAGAAATATCAACAATGTAACAACTTAACAAATTGTCACAAAAAATGACTTCTCAACTCAAATCACATCAAGGTTATAACAGAACGATGGTCAGCAGGTCACCCGAGATCTCTTATGATGAGTGAGAAACAAACTTCTTTTAATTTAAAACATTAAAGCGCTATCAAAAAGTTTTTTCTCCTTTCATCCTTAAAGTAACTATGACTATAATATTATCGCATCAATTTTAATAATTTAAACAATGATAATTGCATGACAAACACAAATTATATCAACTTTTTAACTCTTTTCATCCTAAAAGGAACTATGATTATAATATTATAGAATAAACTTTAATAATAACAATGATAATTGCATGACAAACACAAATTATATAATTACCTGCTGAGACAAACTAATTGACCTAACTTCTTTAACGACCAACACGTGTTGTTAGCACCTTTTTCTGACGAGCAATGTACCCCCATATGCCTTTTCACACCTACCTAATCACCTTTATATGCAATATTTCTATTGTTACCGATTTCTCCGATTGTTTACTATATAAAATCATGTTACCGATTTGTTGTGTTACCGATTTGTTCGGTAACGGCATTCAGTGATAACAAACTGTTACATGTAGATCTAGCCTTAAGTAGAAAGGGAAGTGCCATCTTTCTTATATCACATGTAGATGAAGTCATAGATATAAATATATATCATAGTTGATAGTGTGATAGGAAACTTTGATTGGTTTAGTAATTACAGTTGAAGTAATGAACGTAATCATGGATGCATTTACCAGTATGTAGAAGATCATGATAGATTAGGAGCACTTTACAACGATAAATTGAAAAACCAAAACAAAAAAATTATGGAAGGCTTTCCTTCACTTTTTTTCTAGGGAGGTTCAGAAGGCCTTGCAGACATCAAAAAACTTGTACACAAGATGGTGTGAACTGGCTGATGCCCCAAACTTAGTGTCACAGGAAGAGTATAACTGGACAACAAATGAACTGAGAAACAGTCTACGCAGTATAGAATGGGATCTTGAAGATTTAGAAGAAACAATAGATATCCTTTGTTTGCTTGTTTGTTTGTTTGTTTTGCTGAAGAGAATTAGTATATATTTCAAGACATCTATGTTTTGTTTGTCAGTAACTCAATTTGGTCAAAATATTTGAGTATGTTTCGTCAGAGGTTAAAAGTAAGTCCTTATGGACAAAATATATCTACATATTTGATTACAATTTTTTATCACTTTTTTAAAGTGAAATTTAAAATTGATTTTATTTGTATGAACCTTAAGTTAATTGTGCATTTTATGCCCTCTGAAGGGAGGCATATAGTTTTTTAACTGTCCATCCATCATTCCATCTGAAAACTTAAACATTGGCCATAACTTCCTTATTGGTTAGTGGATTTACTTCATACTTGAACACAACACCCCTTTGGACAAGACCTTCCCATTGACTAACATTTATTTGACCTTGACCCTGACTGACCTTCACTTTGAAGATATAAGCCCTCATGGCTGTGACCATTGCCATGTTTTGGGGGCATTCATGTCTGTGACACATTTCTTTTTTTTATGATATAGAAATTGAAAAAAAAGATAAACTTTCGTTCAGTCATTTTAAATGAGTTAGACTTGTCCGACTGACTAAGAGATTGAAGCAATCAAATATATTGCAGATTGGCTTTTAGTAAATAATTATCCCTATTGAATATCAAGGAGTTTTGTTTTTCAGACATGGCAGTTGTAAACTGGTATCCATTGCTTAACAGAGCAGTGTTTAGAGTGCTTTTATGACTGTGATCTTTTTCTCTTTTTTCCATGAAGATACCTTAACTTTGTAAAAGTATTGTGGAGAAAAATCCACGCAAGTTCAGAATAGAAATTTCAGAACTAAAAGAGAGAAGGGAATTTATTGAGAGGACCAAATCAGCAGTGAAGGTAGGGTTGGCTTATGAAACTTAATAGTCTTTGTACAGTTTTAAGGCAGAGATTTTGTCTCAAGATTTTATCCAAGGTAGACATCTTTTCTTTTCATGGTAAACAATTTTCTTTTGCTAGATTTATATGGTTAATATTTTTCCTTTGTCGTGACTTTGAATACATTACATCTCGTGTATACTAATTCATTATTGACTTCATTGTGGTACAAGTTATTCAGTCTTGCATGAAGTACATCTCTCTCAAGGAAAACAACTCATAATGGAACTCAGCAGTTGTCAGATGTGCTAGTACTGTAACTCTCATTTATAGCTTGGTGTACTGAGGCACTAATGACCTTCAAGGAATTGTCTGTTTTCTTAGAAAAAGTCAATAAGAGTAATCCATTATTGCCAAAAATGAAATGTGAGAGGAAGTTTTCAGTTTAGAATACTTGTAATTTTATCACCTTTCATATGAACTTTCAACTTGACAGGAATACTCACTGTAATATGAGTCATAATTTGAGATTTTGAGATTTGTTTTTAATTGTCATTGTATTTGTATCTTTCTCAGATTTGATCAGAGCATTTAACTGCATACAATACTGTATAGCCAAAGATTTTACAAGAAATTTTATAACTTTGTTAAGAGCTAGATACTAATTAAAGTCACTTGGCATTTATTCAGAATTTTTCAGTATAATAATTATTATGGTTTTCAACCCTTGAATAATTTTGTCTTATTTCTAAACCAGGACAAAGGAATAATGTTCACTCACATGTAGATACAGTAGTCATTAGATGAATGTTTGGATGAAACAATGTACATGTATTTCTAACTGGTGTAAGGTATTTGTAGAATAAAAAAATCAGACCTTTAAACTCTAACCACGTGACATTGCAGAACAAAAGTTTCATTTTGGTTCATTCATTATGATGGACATTTTTTACAATATGTTAAAAAATGTTTACTTCTTTTACAAATGGTTCTGTCATTATATTCAGGAGATGAAATCTCAGATGACCAGCCCCCAGTCAAGAGCATCAGAAGAATCCAATGTCAGACAGGTTTGTACAAAATGCAAAATTTCAATATTGACATCTCCACCAATCATAATGAACAGACCCAGTTATCATTTAGAAGGGTTTAGAATGAAAAAACTGAATAAGGAGCAGTGTTGACCTTGATCAGACTGCAAGGATATAAAAGACGATCCTAGTCTGCACTGGTCATGGTGGCAAATGTTTGATTGCCACGATAAAGTTGAAGGGTAAGTACATATCTGGCATATTGGGGAAAATATTTCTGTGGAGAAAAGTTGTACTGTATTTTAGTATCGTAATTCTGTAGTAAACCTCATGCATCATTTTATTTATGCAAGCTAATGTTGTAATGCACTTCATCCGTGATATTTTGTATTCACTTACTGTTTTTGTTTGGAGCAAAAACTATATTTCCGATTAATTTCTGCCTGTGGAAAATACTGCTTATGTATAGCTGTAACATCTACAACTGTCTCAGTAGAGTCATTAATTTATAGCTGTAACATCTACAAATGACCCATAAGGTTCATTACTTATACCACTGTCTGTCTGGTTTTGCTAAAATCACAATTCTGCTCACACATAGGGAGATAATTGAAAGAAAGCCCAGATTTATACAGAATTTTTCTGATCCCAGTCTGTTCTAGAGAACATATTTTATAGCTTTATTACGACAGCCGCATCCAGACTCTTTAACAAGGTGTATTAATCTGAGAAGCCTTGTGGTAACAAATACTGTCTGATGTGAACTTACATGTAGGTGTTCTACACAGTCTGTTTAGTGTAATAATACAAATTTAACTAGATGTTTTTTGTGAAAAACGCATGTCTCTGCAACCGATTGAAGGAAGGCCAAGGAAAAAATATTACCTTTCTGAAACAGATGCCTCCATCATTTATTATGGTATAAGTAAGAACATTATATATATACATATCATTATATCATTATACAAATACTATGAAGTTTAAAGGCTCTGGGTGAAATACATGTAGAACTAAAGTTATTGAGTGGAAACAGTTTTCACTATTCAAGCCCCTGTGACCTTGACTTTTGACTTAATGACCCTAAAATCAAAAGGGTTCTTGTACTCAGTAAGGGCAATCATCCTATGAAGTTTGAAGGCTCTGGGTGCAATAGAACTCCCGTAATTGAGCAGAAACGGTTTTCACTCTTCAGGCACCTGTGACCTTGACCGTTGATGTACTGACCCCAAAATTAATAGGGTTCCTTCACTCAATAAGGGCAACCATCCTATGAAATTTGAAGGCTCTGGGTGAAATAGAACTCCAGGAATTGAGCGGAAACGGTTTTCACTCATCGGGCCCCTGTGACCTTGACCTGCTGACCCCAAAATCAATAGGATTCTTCTACTCAATAAGGGCAACCATCCTATGAAGTTTGAAGACACTGAGTGGAATAGAACTCTAGTTATGGTGCGGAAATGGTTTTTACTCTTCAGGCCCCTGTGACCTTGCCCTTTGACCTATTGACCCCAAAATCAATAGGGTTCTTCTACTAAATAAGGGCCATCATCCTATAAAATTTGAAGGCTCTGGGTGAGATAGAACTCCAGTAATTTAGCAGAAATGGTTTACACTCTTCGGGCCCTTGTGATCTTAACCTTTGACCTACTGATCCCAAAATCAGAAGGGTTTTTCTACTCAATAAGGGCAATCATCCTATGAAGACTGAAGGGTCTGAGTGAAATAGAACTCCAGTTATTGAGCGGAAACGGTTAACACTCTTCGGGCCCTGTGACCTTGACCTTTGACCTTATAACCCCAAAATCAATAGGGTTATTCTACTCAATAAGGGCAATCATCTTATGAAATTTGAAGGCTCATTGGTGAAATAGAACTCCAGTTATTGAGCTGAAATGGTTGACACTCCTCGGGCCCCCTTGACCTTTGACCTACTGACCCAAAAATCAATAGGGTTCTTCTACTTAATAAGGGCAATCATCCTTTAGAGTTTGAAGCTCCGGGTGAAATAGAACTCCAGTTATTGAGCAGAAACGGTTTTCACTCTTCGGGCCCCTGTGTCAGTGACCTTGACCTTTGACCTACTGATCCCAAAATCAATAGGGTTATTCTACTCAAAAAGGGCAATCATCCTTTGAAGTTTGAAGGCTCTTAGTGAAATAAAACTCCAGTTATTGAGCAGAAATGGTTTACACTCCTCAGGCCCGTGACCTTGACCTTTGACCTACTGACCCAAAAATCAATAGGGTTCTTCTTCTCAATAAGGGCAATCATCCTATGAAGTTTGAAGGCTCTGGGTGAAATACATGTAGAACTCCAGTTATTGAGCGGAAACGGTTTTCACTCTTTGGGCCCCTGTGACCTTTGACCTACTGACCCCAAAATCAATAGGATTCTTCTTCTAAATAAGGGCAATTACCCTATGAAGTTTGAAGGTACTGGGTCAAACAGTACTCCAGTTATCAATCAGAAACGAAGGGTGACAGACGGACAGAAGGACAGACGGACAAGACAAAACAATATGTCTCCCCCCGAGTGGGGGAGACATAACTACTCAAATATATTATAAGTAAAGTCACTGCAATGTATGATAAACCTAGCTAATGACAGGATAGAGATCGAATTGGGCCCTATGGCATCATAATTATGGTTATGTGTTCAAACTGAAAGGATTATCCTCTTGATAAGCTTTGATGAAAGGTAAATTTTTTAACAAGGACATAAATCGTTGAAGGTGGTTGAAATTATTTCTTTATGTTGTAAGTCAGACATTTGAGTATACCAGTGTGTGGCCAGTGCTAGTGTGATGAACAGCTTGGATAGGTTGTTTAGTCGGAACTGATAGGTTTTAACCTCAAGGGAGATAATCGTTTTGTCTTTTGTGGACCCAGGAGAGTAAAACACGGCTGATTTGTTGTTATTGTTGCATATATATTTTTATTACTATTTTGTATTATATTTCAGTCACTACTGAATTCTAACAGTCCTACAAAGTCATATGATAAATACTCAAGACTTGATGCGGAAATTGAACGATCTCATCAGAGCTTCATTGATGACACAGCACAAAACCAGCAGGTACCTTTCATCAAATTGCATACCCAGTTTTTAAAAACTCTACCAGATAAAATTAGATTTTATACTGGATTCACTTTGGTTCATAGGTAGATCAGGTGGTTTCTTTTTTGTAACTTTGTGTTATAGTTACTGGTACACTTTTAGGTAGGCTGACCAAAAACTTGCCACCTTTAAATACACAAAAAGTTCATACAATGTAATACAGGGGTAATGATCACTCACAGTGGTAGGATAAATTTTTGGTGTTATTTAGATTAGTTATTAGATCAGTATGGTGATCTTTGAGTCTGGGTTGTTTATGTTGGTGTTACTTTGGTATACTGGTGTAATTTCATCAAAAACAGAATATTCAGATTCTTATATGAAGTGTTGTATTTCAAAGGCAGATACAGTGTATGCTTTAATATTTCTATATATAAACATTTAATGTTGATTCTTTGTGAAGAAAAGTCTTTGCTACATGTAGTCCTGAGACTTTTCATATATTCATGATGATAAACTCGAATATTTATTATCAAAAAAGTACCCGGTATTATTTTCTTACGTAAAATAAGAGCCAAATGAGTGTTATAGCTTCCTTAAAGGTAAAGGTAAAGGTTTCTTATTTAACGTGGGTAGTCAATGAAAGTCCCCACCTGGTGTGGATGGAACAACTTATTTCCAGAAGAGCCCACGGTGCGTGTACTTTACCTCCCCGATCCCCAGTCTAGGCCGATACTGCTAGAAACAGTACCTGGTT
Organism: Cyclina sinensis; assembly: GCA_012932295.1. Taxonomy (NCBI): domain Eukaryota; kingdom Metazoa; phylum Mollusca; class Bivalvia; order Venerida; family Veneridae; genus Cyclina; species Cyclina sinensis. The sequence continues at coordinate 26,039,277 of JAAONU010000006.1, read as the reverse complement.
TAGTTACCACCCAGTCCTGGGAAATCAGTCGATAACTCAGTTGCTACCCGGAATCGAACGCGGGTCGCTAGCTTCGTAGCCTAACGCACAAACCACTCGGCCACCGAGTCACCTCAAATCCTTTCAGGATTTCTGGCTGTGAGTCTTCAGTACAGAATAAGCTTAAGAAAATAAAGAGGTGTGAAGTCACATATTTGCTGTCAAAGTTTTGCAGAACATGTTTTGCATGAGATTTTCTGTTTTTGTTCCAGTTGATAATAAGGGACCAGGATGACCAGTTGGATATGATTGGTTCAAGTGTTGGGGTACTGAAAAATATGAGTCATCAGATAGGCAATGAACTTGAGGAACAGAATAGGTACATAATTTGCATTTTCCATGTACAACCCAAGTGTGTATACAATAACATGATCCAAGGGTAGCTGACATTTGTGTCTAACAGTTTACAAATTTTGAATTCCTTCGAAACAAAAATGTTGGGGAAACATTTTCAGAAGAGCTAACTACAGGAATTCAGGAAGTTACTTAAATTTATTTGATAATGCTGAAAGAATCTGTTATGTACGTTTACCACAGAAGTGTTCTGAAACAATTTTTGTCTCATAATGCTATTTTTAAAAATGTGTTTTGTAACTAAGCTGTCTTTATATATCAAATATCTCTGGGAAAGATATTATGTTGTTCACCCTTGGTCAATATTGCTTTTTCAAGGTCTGTCAAGTCCTATATGAAATGAAATACAAAAGCAACGATTGTTTTATTGTTTAGAATACTAAAATCTATTCTTAGTAACCATTAAATGTTGTCTACCTACTACGGAAAGTTGTTTTAACATTCGAACATTGCGCTGCTACAAGTTGGACAGATACCAAAGCAGTTTTACACATTGTAAATTTGTGGCCACATTTCAGCTCTGCCTTTTGTTCAGTAAGATGTTTCATCAGAAGTCACATCACCGATTTTCAGCAAATGAAAAACAGTTTATTTATAGATTAAAAAAAAAAAATCAGATTCAGTTTCTCTCTTCCAAGCTTTATAAAAAAATGTGTGAGTCTTCAAGCCTTAAGTTACATACCCATACTCTTTTATGAATTGAATAAAAATGAGTTAACAGGTATTTTGATAAAAATATCATTTTAGTGATTTCTGAAAAGAGCTAATAGTATTGCTTTGAAAGAAGAGAAGATGAATATAGATAAAACTTGTTATATTTAAAGTCTAGGCATATTCTTTAGTTGTTTTACAAAGCCATGGATATGTTTCAGAATGTTAGATGACTTTCACCATGAGATGGATAAAACAGAGTCAAGAATGGACACTGTGATGAAAAAGATGGCCAAAGTTTTACATATGTCTTCAGGTATGGTAACACTCTGATATGGTGCAAAGAGATTTTTAATTTAAAGATACGAACATAGGAGTTATTCGGCTTTGTTTTGATTTTTGCAAGATAATATATGTTAATGTCACAGGTGAGATAATGTTTTAATTCATAACATTGTGCATCAAATAAATTTAGAATCATTGTCATCATCAGTGTCAATGATGATGATGACTTTGTAACTGTTATACCGTAAAAAAAAACAACAAATGCTGATTTGCCTGTTCTGATAAAGAATTTCTTTCCTCCTCCCTCAGGAAAAGGATGTATCTATATTTTATATTTTGCATCAGTTTCCATGTTTTGTTTCTTTATTTTCTTTTGGGTGCTTTTTGAGGTACTTTACAAGGCTTTTCATGTATTCTTCTTTTACGTATATTCCTGTTTCCATTTCAGAAGAATTTTATGTTTTGTTCTTTTCTATTTCAGATAAGAGACAGTGTTGTGTGATAGGAGTTTTACTTGTGATTTTATTAATAGTTGTCATTATGTTAATTGTGTTATGAATATCTTAACACATTCACAAAGAAAGGTTGTCAGGCTATCACAGATAAAAAAGTAGTTCGAATTCTCAACATTAGAAGTCATCAGGACTACGTTTACTGACCCAATATGGAAAAAAGTAGTCCATATTTGCACTTCCTGCTGTCATTGAGAATAATTACTCAGCTAGTAGAAAAGTTGTCCAAGCTTACACATTTTGGAGTCTGCAGTCAGCAGGACTAAACACTGACCTACATAAAAGTAGTCCCTTCATGTATGCTTCATAATTGATTACTGACCAAGAGAATGAGGACTTAAAGGATGAACTGATGTTGAGAAAACTGGCAGGTCCAAGGTTTTCATCAGTTTCATTTATATAGGAATGTATTTCACTTGCATATCATATGATCAGTGGGTTACAAGGGGTGATCCAAAAATTCATATGGGTTTATAAAACCTGAAAGGTATAAAATATCAACATGATCAAAGCAAGACTTATACAGTCATTAAATTTTATATCTGTGCAATAAACATGCTAAAAATTAAATGTGTACATAAAACATTTATTGCACAACGACACATCAAAAAGATATCGACCCATACCTAGGCGGGGGAGCACGAGTGTCATCAAGGACATCAAACTATATACACTGATGTCATTACAAACTTTTCCATAGTCCCCATTTACACTTACGCATTTCTGTGCCCGGCGTATCCTCGTTGTATGTGTCGTCGTACCACTTAGAGTCTAATTGTTGAATGATTCCCTGTGTTGCTGCCATAAGTTCATCTGTACTATTGAAGCGCACGCCCTGGAATTGGTCCTTTACAACAAAAAACACAAAAATGTTCATTGGGGCTAGGTCTGGTGAATAATGCACATGTGACAGCCGTTGAAAACCAAGGTCGATTTCCAGTTAGGTAGATGCAGCAGTATGGCTCGGTGGGTTGTCCTGGTGGGGAATATATGCATCTAGAAGAATTCCCCTTTTCCCAGTGCGCGCATGTGATGTTCCCGGAGAAACTGACATTTTATTAGAAATGTTCAGATAATTTTCACACCACAGAGTATTTCTGATTTTTCTGTATATATAATTTAATGTAGTTTGTTATTAAAAACGTTTATATGTAACACATTATTAAAATTACTTGATAGATTAGCAGCATCTCCTTTTGTGGTCCATAACTAACACAAACATGTTTCTTCATCGATCAAACAACCAGCCTTCTTCGGTATTGGAGCCATGGTGTCTTCCACACTAATGATTGATGCTTTGACTTGGGTTCAAAATGATGTGGATAGTCTTATCTAGTGTAACATTTCTGTCAAGGAATAAGTCCCTTTGTGCTCAAATTGATTCAAAAACTCTCTCGAACCGGCCACTTGCCCCTCCATATCAGTTCTGATACAACAGCTGGGGAACCCAACGTGCACTGACTTTTCTCATGTTCAAATCTTGTGTCAACATTTGTTCTACATGTCCCTATTTTATCAGCCATTTCACACACCGTCATCTGTCTATCACTGTTGAGAATAGATCTCATGTCTTCAATCAAATTATGACGCATTGCGGGTCTACCCTGGCACTTGTTGCCTACTATAGAACTCCGCCCCTCCTTAAATCTCTGGTGCCATTTATATACATGTTCCTAAAGTTCCTTACTGCACCTTAGCCCTGATTTCTCAAGGTTTCTCTCTGATTGATCATTTGAAATGTTTGTGTCAGAGTGTGTCCAAGATCTTGACAGAATTTGATCACTGATCAAATTTCCAGTTTAGACGTTGATGTCATTTCTATCTCTCTACAATTTGGACTCTCTCAGTAAAAGTGCTGTATCTTTGAAACAACTTTCAAAACAACATACGCAAAAAGAAGTCACACCGTCATACTAACGTCATGCAAAATGACAAAATTCTTTCAAACAGAAATTGAAGAAAACTATTTGTTTACCAGATACTTAGACATAAATGCTCCCCTGTATCAGCGATCATGGGTCGCTATGGTAACATCATTTTAAGTCGGATATAATATGGTAATACTTAAACTATTATATGCTCAAAAGCAACAAAACTACAGTACTAGTGAACTATAGGCTGAATGTATCATTTTGATTAAAGTTACAGGTCCACTGTAGGAATTTCTGGATCAACCCTCGGTATCTGATTATTAAACATCAGTGAATATTATTTCTTTTTATAAAGCAGTGAATAGAATCAAATTGATTAAATACAGGCTTGATTGATGCATAGAGATTGGTATAAAATTAGGAATGAATAAAATTATAAAATCACACAGCTCTGTGATCTGAATGTATGGACATCTGTATTAAGAAATGAAAATAAACATGTTTATTCTGCCTTTTATTCAGTAACATTTACATGGAGAATACATATACATGTACTTAAACCCCTTGGTACATGGGTATTAGAGTTCATTACAGTGTGGTGTGTTCGTTTGTGTCTTTTTTTTACAGCTGTTTTCCATTTTATTTCTGTACAGTATAAAAAAACTATATAATTTTAACGGCGCTGTTTCACATATAGTTTTCTGTACTGTAGGGAAGCACTCTTTTAGTTAAGGTTATTGAAACTAAGACATGGCACTTACGTGTAGATTGGATGAAGAAGAGAAAACATATTTGACTCCTTATAAGGACATTGATGATTGATCAACTACAATGTAGATCTTTTTTCTTCTGTATTTAAAAAAGTTAAGATTAATTTAGATTGGTAGGGAAGCCAAAGTTAGATTTATATACAACTACTGCAGACAAAATATGGTATATTGTGTCAATCTTAATGGTTATACTTGTACTATTGAAGAATTCTTGATTATCTTACCTAAGTCAAGAGAAAAAAAAAACAACAACATAGGAAGTCTAGCAAAATAAGTTTCCAGTGTTAAATGCAGACTTGTTTTTGCTTCACAGCAGCTTCTTTGCTACACCCAGTTCTATCAAATATAATTGAAAAAAGAACTGGTGTACATGGTAAGATTTAATATGTACATACACAAAGCATGTATAGGTCAAAGTGGAAACAGTTACTGTGCTAATTCTCAGAATTTTGTGCTAATTGTTCTCAGTAATAATACTGAATGTTGGCCTGTAGTCTTCTATCAATTAGACCTTTTACAAAATTCTGAAGCAATGTGAAGAATCAAGTAGTAAAATATGACGATTAAAAAGTTAATTTTTAACATCAGATTGTCTCAGCATTGAATTACTTGTTGTTTAAAATATAATGACTGTTTTGTATTCTTTGTCAGGGAATAAACTGTGTTGAATATGTTGTTTTGTAAACATATTTTTTACAAAATTATTTTCCAAAGCAGCAGTTGTTTTACAGAAACTACAAAATGTACTATGGTTCATTTTAAAGGGGGCATACCATACATGTAAAATTAACAGCTGATATACTGCTTATGTATATTATTGGCTTATTATCTGTAAAATAACAGTTGATATTGTAAAGCAGAACATGTTTAAAACTTTTATCATAGGGCATACAGACACTAAGAGAATATTCATTTGTGGATGTCAGTATAATGACTAGTATTAATGCACTCAATATACCAGTCCTACTTAGAACTTTTGTATGACACACCAACATTGTGTAAACATTTCTTTAATATTATTCATATTTTATTTGATTTTTAAAGAAATAAAATGTTCTTAGCCTTAAGGGTATGCCTCTTTAAAGTTAACAATGAGTTTCCATCTCCTTAGAACATAAAAAAGTATCAGCATTGAATGTAAAGTTGAAGAATGACTCAGTGACTTCTTTTTCAGGCCTACTTTTTTTTTTTTTCACTGATACTGTATGTTTGTAAGTTTGGATGATTCAGTAATTGATAAAGATATTGATCATTTCATTTCATGATGAATCTTTCAGTGTGTTGTTTTGTCACAAAATTGTGCTTTTAAAATGAAACTCTTTTAAGTGTATTTATTGTCATTTTCTCATGTAACATATTTTGCATGTGATATTTTTATCTAATGGAGTCACTTTAATTTATTTGAAGAAAAAAAAAAAGAGATACAAATGAAATAAAATCTTCAACACAATTTTGATATTTTGAAGTGGAATTTGTTTATTATCCATAGCCTTCTGTCAACAGAAGAACTGCAAATTTTCTCAAATAAGTCTGGCTTTCTAGAAGAGGGTCTCGCTTATGGCTAGGTTCCAGCAAATATTTCTCCATCTTTCATAGGTTACAGTGCTTCAAGAAGATTATACCACTTACAGGAGTGTAGCTCAGACATTTCTTGGGTGGGGTGGGATGGGGTTGAAAGGAGGTAATCCAGAATCTTTTATAAAATGTCTAAATGCTATATGACTGAATTTGCGAGTAATCGGATTTAGATTAGATGTTCAATACCCCTTAGGCTATCATAAAATTATTTTCACCGCTTCCTCCTCTGGCCCTTACACCACACCTCTTTTCACTTTTAAGCCTTTTAAATTTCTGACTGACTTGCACATCTGGGTGAACTAAATAGAGGTTCAAGCATTATCCACAGCATATTTTTGACTTTTGCTACATAAAGAAATTAACATTATACGTACTGATTTTTATGTAATGAAATATTCCAACACCATTAAAGCACTAGATTAAATATTTTCCTCCTTGGTTAACAAATATCACTGACCACATTTCTGAAAAAAAAAATCTCACCATAAAATTACAGGTAGACTATAGCACCAAACATGAAAAGTAAGGAGTAAATCACAGTAATTAGTGATTTTTAAGGTTTCTATTTTCTTCTATATTTCTTACAACTCCTTGGGACAATTTTTTGCCCCACAAATACAAGTTTTATCATATGATACTTGAGCAATCTTCTTCAACAAAAAAGTTTAAAAAATCCCACAAATTACCTTGCAATACAGAGCTAAAACAATCTGATTAGTATCTTTCTTGGTTCATATGGAATAAAGAAATGACTGACTTAAAGCGACTGACTCACAAACTTTTGCTGAAATTTTTTATTCTTTCAAATTTCAGAGGATTTAATATACTATGGAAAAAATATAATATTATGCTTCTATACCCATGAAAACTGAAAAAAAAAGTTTTGACTTAAACAGGATTCGAACCCATGACCTTTCGGTCAGTAAAACATAGGGCGACGACTTAGACCACTGAGCCACGGCATCTAGTTAATAGATTCCCTTAAAATTAATGTTATAACTAAAGTATCTACCCCGTGACTAACGGGGTAAAATTTTTACCGATACAAGTGTGTAAAACTTTATATTTTGATGTTTTTCTGTAACAAAAACTGTGTTAGTAACTTAGTTTAAATATGTTCTTCACAATTACAGCAAGAATTTCAAGATGTATAAACATTTTCTTTTTATCATCGTCTGTGAGTCAGTAGCTTTAAAACTTGCAGTACTCTTTCTAGATGCTACAAATTCAGTTTTGGTACCATATCATAACTGTTAGAATGGACATTGTGAAATAATGTTAAGACAAACAACCTGTCTTATAAAAATATCCTAACCAAAAAAACATCCCATTTCAAGGCCTTAACTCTTCTTATGAAATATCTTCTCAAATGCTGCATTTCAGAAATATACACAATGAGACTCTCAAGTAGGTTTCTGCATACTTCAGCTGTTTTCTCTGGTGTAATAATTATCCATTTTCATGGCATCTTTTTTTTTCTAAGCAATAAAAGATAAAAGCATCTTGATCGACTGTCAAGTATCAAGTTTGTTTCATCTTCTTTTCTGGGTCATAAATATATCGTTTAAATGTAAGAAGAATTTTGATTGGCTCTTTGTCAGACTCTTCCTCCTGATTGGCTGCCTCCTCATTTCCTTTTCCTTTTGACTTCTTCTTTCCACCACTATACCTTTTGACTGTTTCTGGAGGCAGTCCACCTAATATTGAATGAACATTTCAAAAATTTACTCTTTCCAAGTAATATAAATTATTCTGAAGCAACTTGGTTCTATGGGCTTTTTTACTCATAATACAAGGAAAATCAAAAGGTGACAATGAAATACAATACATGTAGAAAAAAAATTGCTGATACCATGAAATAATTCTACAGTATCAGAACCATTTGCCAGCAATGGAAGATGCAGTGTAACAAAAAACTATGATTCTACAAAAATCTTGCTGGAACTAAGAAAACTGACAAAATATTTTGATCCTTTCAAACACTAAAACACTTCAACAATGCTACAACCTTATGTCATGGTTAAAATTGCTAACAGCTCTAAGAACATTTCTAACAAATATTACATACCTGGGATTCTTACTTTAATTTTGCCACTTTGCCCAAATCCCCCTTCAATCACACCAGCCTCTCCTGTTGACAGGGAGACCTTCAGATTTGTGAAAGTAGCTATATTTGTCTCTTTCTTGAACATATTTTTTCCTATCACAGTATATTCATCCATTACTCTTTCTATCAAGCCTTCTTTCACTTTTGTCTTGAACACCTTCAACTTTGGTAACTCTGTTTCTACGTATTTTGGGTCTGTCATTCCTAGTAAAAGTTTCCCATGAAAAGCTATTCGACACACATTTGCGTGTATATCAGTGTCAAGTTTTGAGCCAATCGCTAGAGCTGTATTCTGACATGTGACTGGTTTCTCAAACTGAACCAGTGCATATTGTCTGATGGGCATTTTACTAACACTGCCTCCTCCTGCGGAGTTCCCAGTGCTTTCAGTAACTAACTCGTCCTGATACAGGTATTCCTTTGACAAATCAAGACATTCAGTGCCCTGTATAGTCATCTGACCTGCCTTGCCTTCTAATGTTGTATCACCATTGTCATAGAGACCAAAGAACGTCAGTCGTCCCATGACCGTGTCATGTCCAGTTGTAATATGGAACTTAGCTTTTGAAGCGATGTTGCCCTGAATAAAACATGTTGGAGGATAAAAGAAGCAGCATTTACTCCTGTATAAACTAATGTCATATGTCACAAGGGCTCTGTATATTACTTCTCGAAGTAAAACATCCCTCAGCATTACTTGACCTTTATCATTCAACATGTTACCATTAAGTCAGGACCAGTGTTTAGCTGACCTATGCAAAGTTCGTCATTATTAATATTTAACTGGTGAACATTCTAGCAGCCAGATAGTCGACCAGAGCTTCATAAATCTTATTCAGAATAAAACTAATACAATCATTTGACCACTAATGCCTTCTCTCTTGATAACTTCCAAAATTAATGCACATGAAGAAAACAATCTTTGCTAAAAATATTGTACATGAATCTATTCTATGAGAACACTTACTTTGTAATACGGTATTTTGTGTACAGATATGACTGCTGCTTCAATGGTAGGCAAGGAGCCAGGGGTACATATGGTCCCCCTCTCTAACAACTTTGGGTCAAACTGGGTCACACAGATACCAGCTCTGTCTCCCTGTAGCAAGCAGATAATTATTTAAAAGTCAGATTTTTAAAGGTCTTTGTAAAAACCTATGCTTATTGCAGCTACATGTAAAATATGAAAAAGATACGACAGTTTTATATTAAACATCCGCCTACCCCTTCAACTGATACAACGGAAATAATAGGTTTAGGCTTATGCTGCAATTCTGAATTCAGTCGAGTGATTAAACAACTTTAGTACATTTTCTTATGAAATGGAGCTCTCAGCCTTATTTGAATCAATCTGAGTTCCTATTGATATTTTACAGCAAAAAGAAAACACATACCAGCATTTAGGGCCATTCCAGTAAAACATTTATACCACCCCAAGATGGCATGTTCAAAATGAACCAACCCCCTTTCGAAGATTACTTGACAAGAAAAGACCCCCACTTTGAAAGAAAAAGATCCCTCTGACAAGATTTCTTTATTTTGCCATCATGGGTAGGGATATAGAATGACTCTCACATGTAACATGAACAGGAAATGTAACAATTAAAAAGAAAAAAAAAATCAATAATACACTGGATCTTAGTTAATATGGATATTACAAGGTACTGTAAGTGTAAAACTACCATGCTGTTTTAGTAAAAGTAAATACATGTACCTCTCTGAACAGTTACCTGAACGACTCTCTCCACAGGTTTCCTAAACATCTGCATCGACTTGACCTTCTTTGTCACTTTCATTGCTGGAATCTCTATTGTCTGAAATAAAAAGAACATCAACTATTATAAATATAATTTAACTTTTTAATACAGTTGAAAAGCTAATCTTTGGAAAGGACCTGATATCTTTTTCCAAGAGTCACTATTTTTCTTGTCTTGCACATTTCATTCACAGCAAAAGGTATTGGTTCAGCAGAAGAATGTTTCTAGTGCATCAAAATTTTGTCCTATTACATTGCACTGAATCGAGTTTTGACTGTATTTACACTGACATTATAACTGCAAGTTAAGTGGCAACACAGATTTACCGGTAGTTCAAATATTTTCTACACATCTTAAAACAAATATCAAATTACTAATTCTGTTCACTTAAAGGTATATTCAAAGCTGAAACATGATCAAATGAATTGTGCACGAATAAAGTACAGTGCTAAAACTGTAAAATTTGAAAGAAGGAATAGTACTTTTTTGTATTTCATGGGTTTAAGGTTATAACTACATACATCATTGACTGCAACACTCCCACTAAGGGCTGTTCCTGTCATCACTGTGCCTTGACCCCTTATACTGAAACAGTGATCCACTGAGAAGATGAATGGCCCCTGGGGATTACGTTCAGGAATGTACGTATTTGTCTTCAGGGTTTCAATAAGGTCTGTCAACCCTACACTCTCTGTACTGGAGGCCTGTAATAGATTTAAGCTCAGAATATTCTGGATGTATTCTTCATATACTAGTAGCATAAAGATTTATAAGGTAACAAAGTAATGTAGACTCAGATATTAGTGTTACCTCCGTTTACACTTCATCTCTCACTGGACAGCAACAAATGAATTTTATGAAATAATATAAACAAGATTGTTTTATACGGTCAAATAAACATATAACAATATTCAACAACCTGTACTTTAAAATCAGGGATGTTAACATCACACAAAATATAATGAATTAATTCAAAACAGTATATCATTTAAGATTAACTGGAGTTTTGTGATCAAAAGCCACATGCAATCACATGTCAATTGAAAAATTGGTCACATCTGGCTGCAGCTTTTAAAATATGAATGTAAAACTTATGAAACAAAATTACTGCTTTCAGTTCACTCCCTTTTAAAGCTACACATGCAAATACACAATTATACAATAGTGGACACTTTTCTTTCTGGAATAAGTGTTCTTAATACAGACTTTTCAATATATGTATGTTTTTTTTTCTTCTGAATAACCTATCTTTATGTTTACCCCCCCTTCTTTTTTCAGACAACTGACCCAATGATAGAACACTCTTTTTACATACTTGAGTACAAGGGAACAGTAAAAACAAATCCCATCTTAAGTCATGTAAGTAGGCAAAATGAAAAAAAAATCGGTCAGATGTGGTCTTTTTATAGGTCCTTTTTTGTCGAACTTCTAAAGGGGGTTTGTTCATTTCGCAAGTGCCTTCCCTGGGTAGGACAGAATTATGTATTATTGGAATGGCCCTAAACTATCTATCTCTATATACTGCTAAACACTCTTGCAAGTATTACTAGCAGGTGAATAAATAGTGTACATGTACAGTTCTGCTAATAAGTCTGGTCAAAAAGTGACCTTAATAATGAAAAAAAACTTACTGAATCTAATTTTTTTTCTATTTTGCTAAGGGTGTTGATTTTTTCATGATTTTGAAACAATTAAAGTGGTCTTAATGGCAGAACTTTACTGATACTGTTGATATTCCTGCTTGAAATTAACTCAAAATGTTACACTTTCTTCTTTCTTGTTTTGATGAATTTTTATGGAAGCCATTTAAGTATTCTTACCTCTGGACCACCAGGTTTTGCAGCTACTGCCACTATGGGGCATCCAGCAAATCTTGTATTTTCTAGAGTTTTCAACATTTTCTTCTTCATCTGAAAACATTAATTAAAGTTAATATGCATACGTCATATATAATACATACTCTCTTGTCAGTCAGTTAGTCAGTAAGTTTTCATACAGCTCCTATAAATGACATACAGAACTGTTGGATAACCGAATACAGGTAAATAAAAAAAAAGTTTTCAGTATTCAAATCAAACAAATATATTTAAACAAGTCATCAGTATTCAAATCAAAACGTAAGCACAAAATTATGGCTATGCTGGTATAACCCGAGTTGATAACCATAATAATGATATGCTATGAGTATTTACATTTCTGAAATTATCTAAATAAGACACAGAATATTGCATGTTCTGAACAAAATATTTCAATACGACACATTTCTGACTTAATTAAACTCTGGTTACGATTTCCAACAATTTTCTTACCAGCCTTGAACAGGAAAAAAGTAAATTAACTGACTGAAAAAAAAAATCTTAAAATAATGGAGTGTATCTGTTGTTATCTATAGATTTTAGAGTCAGTTCACAGACTTTAATCCCCAGTGCTCTACTGACTATGTCCACTACATTATAGTTTTCAACATGAAATTTTCATACATGTTGCCTGAAACATTATACTGTAAATGTCTCCAAATTCCTAGCTGCCAGAATCAGTTTTATGTTGTCCCACAAGGCAACCCACTTTGGGTGAGGGCTGACATTCTTTCTTTAAGCAAAATTATTAGTCATTTTGAGGTAAATACAGGTTTCCAAAGTAAGATATACTTACAGTACAAACATTTGGAAAACAACAAAAACATAGACAACAAAATTACAATACTTAACCTCAAGATTGTACCTTATCTATTAAATTATCCTTCTTTTCTGGAGGTAGCAAATCCACTTTGTTAAGAACAACTATCATTTTATTACATGTGATTTCACCAATGACAAGGCATTCTGCTGTCTGAGTCTGTAACCCTTTTACAACATCAACAACAAGCAGCATCAGATCTATGATCTGGGCACCTGTAAATGGAATCAAATGTTTAACACGTTATTATTATTCCTTACAAACCAGAGAAAAATAACTCCAGTTTATTATTGTTTTTGCAAAACCATGGCTACTGTTATGGCAACATGTGGAATAAAACTCATGTTTATAATCATCTTAATTATCAAAAAAAGTTTGTTGTAATGTATCCAAAATTAACTTAAACCTGTAGGTTAGGTTACCTAGTTAATCTTGAATATTTAGCTTCTACAGCCCTGACAAATGGGTAGAGTAACAGCAAGTGCCAGTTTAGATGGAAAGAACTGCATGTATGGCCTAGAGACCCATGAACACACTTCCCCCTTGGATTACTTCTTAGTGGTTGAAGGCAGAAGCACCTGCTTCAGCCTGCAGACATATAATGGGGAGAAGAGTGAATAATGGGTTGATAAATAACAAGTGCCAAGCTAGTCTCAAATAGTTAAATATTATTGTATTAATTTCTGACTGGTTGTTTCTTGGTGCAGACATGAACACGAACGTACGTTTATATCTTTTATCAATCTAACAACAACTCATACATACAGTGCTAATACATAGAGCAGAGTGTGCAGTTAACTAAGCATGCATGGTATATAGTGTTGTATCCAGGATTAAAAAAGGGCATGGTGCTGTGAAAAAGGGGCAGGGTGCTGCCAAAAAGGGGCAGGGGGCAAATATGCGTCTTTTGCTAGCAAAAGGGCATTTTTCACCATACATCGTGCATTATATTATGCCAAGCATCGTCTCTTTATTATTATTGTTAACATTAAAACTATATAGTGTTGTAAAGTGTGAATCAAATACAGGTATTTGTTTTATTTAATTTACTTTTTAATCATTGTATAACTACTAGTATATGTTACTGAAAACAGACAAATACTGCAAGAAACTTCTAACAGCTTTTATTTTTCTAATCTCTCCATTTCATACAATCATCTAGATCATTGCTAGCATTTGAACAGTATACACATTCAAGTAACACAGCATACTATAACATAATGCACAGTAACCTTTTAAGACTGTTTTTATCAACTTGTAATCAGTTTGATGTTTTAATGTGCTAATTCTGACAATAAAACAGCAAGAGTACAATCTTGTATATACTGAAATCGTAACCGAAATTAATTTATCCGAAATATCATACACTTATCACTTTCGGTTTTGTATCAACGGTTTTATTTGACAAAATTATCAATTACAGTTCGATATGTAAATGACCATTTAACAGTCCGCTCGTTAAAACTAAATATATAGGTGAAATGTTTATTTCTTATTAAATTTTTAACGAACGAACTTTCCTGTGTTTTTGCGCAAAAACGCACGTGCGTCCTAAAAACGTGCATTTTGACACAACCGATACCAATCTGGGACGCTTAATTGTGAAAATTGACACATGTATAGTTTTTTGTAAACAAACACGTTTCATAATTAACTTCTGAAGGCTAGAAACAGACTTGTTTTAAGATCGGCGAAACAGTGATTCGTTTTCGCTGTTTTTGCTCGTTCCTTTTCTAACTGAGCCAACTTTCGTTTTACGGAAGGTATTGTATATGCAGACAGAGATGTTAGTGCTTCTAATTTTTTGGTAAGAATGACTTTTAATGACAAATTGGATGGGTGGACAATTAAAATCAAAAAAGACAAATGGTTTTATTAAGTTCTAGTTTATTTTTCACAAGTTTTATTGTGTTTACCGATAGTGACGACAAACACTTGTTATATTCCCAATCAACGAAACCTACATCATTTGTCATCTGTATTGTTTAACTAATCAATTCATCACCTTAAATAACAAGTTTTTGTTGTAATGGCAATCCAGACATTAATCCGCTAATTGATTGGTAATGATACAGGACCCAGTGCACGCTTGATTATTGATTTTTCGGCAGTCGCTGTAGGGTATGTATACATGCGTCGCTGCGTGTCTTGCTAATTAGAATACACAAGTAAGTTAGGAAAACATAGACACTGAATAAACAAAGGCAGAATTTGTGGTGATATACATTTATGATTAAGGACAGAAGGGCGCTAGTGGGAAAAGGGCAGAGTGTTAGAGATTTAGGGCAGAAGGGCGCTCTTCAAAAAGGGCGGGGCGCAGCGCCCCGCTATCACGCTATAGATACAACACTAGTATACATTATTACTAAAGCATCATGGGAAGGTCTACTTAGTATGTAAATCAAATACTGTTACACTGGTCAACAGTCATCAGAATAGGTCTGCCTTTGCTGCTTATTGAGACTTATGTTTGTCTAGCTTTGGGAGTCATTAGGTCGAGATCTAGTCTTATTTAGACTGCAAACACAGACACATTCAGGCAATCTCCTGAAACAGACCCCTGTGTGTGAGTATGTCTGGAAAGGACATTGATTAAAGCCGAAGTGAAATCATTTCAAATTGAAGTAAACAAACTGTGATGAGACTGATTTATAGAATTACCTCCAATAATTGTTTTAATCAATGATGCATGCCCAGGACAATCAACCAGCGTGTATTGCACAACCTCTTGAACTCCTTCTCTTGACAAGTGGGCTGGAATATCTACTTGGAATGAAGAAAACCCAAGGTCAAGGGTTATCCCTCGTTCTTTACTCTGAGGATTTTTATCAAAACTAGCTGTACTTGCAGTGGTACTTAGAACCTTTGACAGGCTTGTTTTCCCGCTGTCAACGTGTCCTAAGACACCAACATTGAAATTGAACAAGGGCGCTGCCATTTTGTATGTCACGTGATATTAAGCCGTTCGTCTTTACGGCAAACCCACGCAGAGTTACTTCCCCTACCTTAGTTTTGTCGCGTCAGTGTGGATTACATGCTCCAGCTAGGAACGATGTCAGAATGTTTTCGGCATAACATAAGCTGTAATTAGCATTTTACATTGATTTTGCACCTCGCATATAAAAATAGAAAGTTCAACACATACCTGATTTGACCAGTCAAGCCGTACACTCAGTGATTTTTTAGCGACGCTTTCTCTCCAAATCAGAGGGAATTAAACACTGTTAGTGACAAAACTCTATCCTTCCTCTATCCAGAGGTCAGCTGCAAGGTACGTTCATAATGATTACCACTATACAAGCAGTGTAACAAACATGATCAAAGAACTAAAATGGTCAACTTTAGAACAAAGGCGAAACCATGCCAGCCTGGTCATGTTACACAAAATAAAAAACAATCAGGTCAATGTTGATCACAATCACCTTACAAACACAAGAAACAGCAAATTCCTCATCCCACAATCAAAAACACAACATCACATGAACTCATTCTTCCCAACGACTATACGACTCTGGAACGAATTACCGACCGAGATTAATTATTGTTATTATCTTTTATAATTTTAATGTTCCTGGTACGCGCCTGCCTAGTATAGTCAGTATTGACTTTTGGCAGTAATAAGTTGAAGTTGAAGTATTGCCTTTTAGTCTCAAATAGAGATAGGGCTATATTCAGTTCCTTTTGGGTGCAAACATTTTCATCAGTATGGAAAATCTATCAAAGTCCAAAGTGACCACAAACCGGCACAGGAAGCAAATTTCAAGAAAAGTTCACGTTTGCACGTATGCTGCACTAACTGACTTCTAGGTTAATAACAGGTCTGAATCCGGAACTTGGAGAAGAAGAAGATGGGGGTGGGGGCGCTGGGGACGGGAAAAGACAGGGCCCGGGATAGCACAATTAGGAGTGTGTTTTTTTTATATTTCACATTACTACGACATTACCGACGTTAAAAGCAGTTATAAGCTAATTTGGAGACGTGCCCCTCTCTGGAACCAGGCCTAAACATATAAGAGGTCGTGGCATTCCTATTGCAGATATTTTTTCCAGAAAATACTTACAATATATTTACCCTAGCCTATGCATAAATATAGATGTACATGTACATGCTGTCATATCAAACTTTCTCACCAGTGATGAGAAAACGACACTGACCAGGGAGGTCTCTGAATCTGACCTACATTCACACACCTTGAAACAAACAATTCTTTTAGGATGGTCTGAGAATCGCAAAGATTACCCTAAAACTATTCTTGATTTTTAAATTTTAGAGATGAGATATCAGTTATAGATGCCATTATTCTCAAACTTTCAAAAGTTTCGGTACATAGAGAGATTATTTCAATTAGGAAATAAATACTGAATAAAATACACACTGTATATTTGGATATTGAGAAGTTTACTCAAGAGTACTAGGGAAATACTTTATAAGCCTAATATGTTCATTGACATTAAGCAAATGCATGTAGTCCTCAGTTGTACTTTTTTTCTGGAGCATTGGACAGAAAAATGTCAAAGAACCCATGATATCCATGCTATTACACAAGAAGCCATGGTAAACTGTTGCCTTGAATATATTCACATAGAAAGGCAACTGTTTCTTAGCCGTGGTTGATTACTACTGTACAGTAGGTAATTTTCTGTCAGCTGACTATTACTCGTTCTGAAATTGTTACTCAGAAACTCAAGAACTATTTTAGTACAATTGCATTCCAAAAACACTAGTTTATGACAATGCTACCTAGCTTCTACTTATGTCAAAGTTTTGCAGACGTATTTTAATCAAAGAAAATCAAGTCTACACACAGTCGGAGTAATGGTGTAGCAGAGAAATTGGTCTGTTGCACATATTGGCATGTTTTGTTTCCTTTTTTATTTAAATTTGAAAATCGGGCTTGCTTTGAAATCTTTTATTTATTTATTATGTTTTTTTTTGCTAACTCGGAACTGAGAAGGAGGAACTGCAAATAGAAGTTTCCGAAACAGTGTTAAAAAGGCCCAAACGACGTAAACAGTAATAAAGTAGTTATAAAGCTTGATCACACTGAAGTCAAAACAGAAAAAAAGTTCAAGAAAAAGCATTGATGTAAACATCAAAAGGCGCCGATATAGTAGAAAACAGTTATCTCTCGAGAAATTTCGAACTGCCACTACATCTCATGCTTGGCGCCAATGGGAAATTATTTCTAATCACTTCACATTGTTCACATCCAGACTGAACAAAAGTATTCTTAAATGTGCGTTTTAACATTCCAGTGCCAGTGACAATACCAGTGATCCGAGCCTTAAAGACAAAGATAAACCAGTTTATGATGCGTATAGCCAGGCGCGGTAAAATATATAACCTATATAACAGTAATATACGTTAGCATAAGATGTTACTATTTTTTTTACTTTTTACCAACACAAACTATATATCTTCTGAACATAGGCATATAACAATTAATGACAGCAAACGCGATATGAAGGCAGATCGTTTGTTAAACTTTATCTTATCTTCAAGCCAGAGATATAAATATAGATTTCGAATTTCCATCTTCCATGAGGGTCAAAATCTTGTTTCTAGTTTTTCACCTTTCCATACCTTTTAAGTCAAAACAAAAAGATGTACGTGCTACTTATAAGGACTCTCTTTCTATGTTTAGCTTTCACATCAGGTATGTTGTGATTCTATGCATGCAGAGGTTTGCTATTTCTTTTTTTCAAACTGCTTTTTTTCAGGTTCTGTGATGTGACTTATCTATATATTGGCATGATTTTTTTTTTCGGGGGAAGATACAGGAAGCATACAATTTCAGAGAGACTTTTGAATCTTTTCTATGCTCAGTGTATAGCATTGAAGATTGGGACCTCGGTTAAAAGTCTCTGATTATTGGGACCTCGGTTAAAAGTCTCATCTGAAAGACAATTTGTAACGTAGTAGCGATCAAATCCGCGACCCCTGGATTACAATTCATGCACGTAACCACTGGAACACTGATCCGCTCTAATGCGACCGAAAAATAGGTGGAAAATAGCTAAATTCTTTGGCGGTAGGCTGTTTTGGACGCATTAAGTCGTTTGAGTTAACACTTACACTTGAATATATGCCTAAATGCCTAAGTTTGTTGCAGAAGTGTCTAATAAAATAAACTTGATATAATCAGTTAGAGGCGTAAAAATACGCTAGGTAAAAAGGTAGATAGTTAAGCGACAATATTATTTGTAGCAATAAAATGCACGCAGTTAAAACACATAAAAACACAAAGAAAGAAAAAAAATAGACAAAGAAAGAAAAGAAAACGAGAAAAAGAAAGAAATTGATCAGACACTATAGAAATTTAAATCAGAGTAACAATACAATCAAAATTAATACATCTACAAATGGTATGTATTTCAGTACAATGTGCTTGTGAGCCCGGATGGGTACAATTTCAGGAGTCGTGTTACACACTAGTTACAGCATTTCGGCAATGGTCTGATGCTAAGGTAGATATATTCTGACCTTTCATCTAAGATATAATTCTATTATTATAAACATTAAATATTTGACTTATAGGCTCAAATAAGTTTTGTTTAGTTAATAATCCAAATTCTAACAACGGGTCCGTTTTCAAAATATTGACGATTTAAATTATTAATTCTTCCGAAACTACATGAAAAGCCTTTGTAATATTTGCTAAATGTTTTCAACAGTATATGACATTTTATTAAAGCCTTTTCGAAATCCAATTGATAAAATGTGAAGTATATCTTAAAGAAAGGTTCGGGTAGGTTTGTTCCATGTTTTGTAATCACATTCAAACAGATCTCATTGTCGACTTTGTACTTTTTGTAGTGTCTGTCAACAGCCTAAAAGGGACATACCCTAAAACAAAACATGCTATACTGCAAAATGTATTTTATTGGCTCGCTATAAAATGAAAATGATTAATACTTTGAAGAAGATTAATTGTTAAAATATGTCAACCCAATGTGCCCGTAAATTATTTAAAAACTACCTGATTTACAGAAATTTTATCAATTGATTTCATTTATTCATTTATTATTTTTAGAAATTTTGTGAAAACATGAATAACACCCACTTGGTGATTGTTATGAGCGAGGAGGAGAACGAATTCCTGAAGTCTGTTTTGCGAACAAGGCATGCAAGTATAAAAAATACCACATAAGCTACACTTTTCTTTTGTTGTATGTCTGGATTTGGAAGAAAATACCAATTAACTGTTATTTGATATATTCAAACATAAAGTTTTCTGGTGGAGTTTTTTAAATGTTAGAAGTAGACTATGTTACTTGGTAACATAAGTCTTGTGCAAAGAGGTCGAGAGTTTACACTGATTTGGTATATTTTGTTCTATCATTTTGTTGCCGAAAAGTTTGGCAACACATAAAAGACCCCCAAAGCATCCGTTTCGATCGACCATACACAAATGATGAAATAGCTTTGCATTTAAAACATAAGTGTTGGAGATTCAAAGTTCCAAAGGGTCTGAGCATCAATTTACTAATATGTATGTTTGTATGTATAATATTTGTTGTTGTTTGATTTTTTTCTTCAAAGCTCCAGAAATTCAGTTTTGGATGGATGGTGTGGATCTTAAAACGGAAGGAACCTGGATATGGGAACGGACAGGGGAGAGGTAAAGTTTTCCTTAACCTTTAACAATTTATCTACGTTTGGATTGTGGAATAAATTTTTTAGTATATAAAATTCTTTGTTGTTTTTCTTTTATCGAGTCAAAGCATTTTGAAATGATTGCCATGCTTGAACAATTCCTGGCCTCGACTCGTCAACGGTATCAGATGAAACTTCAACCGCTTTACTTTCCTCTTAAAATCAATTCAAAATTAAACTGTAATTAGTTACATAGAAGATTTATTATATCACGAAACACAATAGCTTCAGTTACATTTTGTTCGACATAGCAGCAAATTGAAAAGTGTTCGTATCTTCTTAAATACCCATTTAGATATGTAGATAGTAAGGAAAAAGTCAAAATTGGCACAGACCTAGCTATTGTACAAATCCATACTGTAATGTGACTTTAAACCCGGTTCGTACTCATCGAAACTTATGCCGATTAGTTTCCCAATCTGTAGCAGTTATTTTAACACGACATATACATTTAGCACAGTATTTAAACATCAAGTTGGCCCCAATAAGTTTATCTATATTTTCGTTAAAAACAACTATGATTTTCATCATTTCAAAGGTCTGAGGTAACAGATTGGTATCCAGGCGAACCCAACCAGAGTAACGGTGAAGAGGACTGCCTTACCTTTTACACCAGATATGATATGAGATGGAATGATGAACACTGTGACAGACTCTTCCCGTTTCTGTGTGAACGAGAGTGAGTTAATATGTCTTAATTATCTTCGTAATCTCACCTAGGTAATTGCTATATCTGCCATCAGGTTAGAATAAAGACATATTTATAATGTGAGTTATGCTCAAATGAGGTTTAATATATTAGTGGTGTACAATGGATATGCCAACTCGAATTCAGGATTTTGCGTCTGGAAAACGGATGCTTTTTGTATTTTGCACTATCTCAAGCAACCTGAGCTCACAAATTATACTCTGGCCGGTCATTTTGGGCCACCGTTACCGACGTCAAATATACTAAAAGAAATCCTAGATCTAAAGTTGTTACACTCGAAACATTTCACTCAGTAGGCACAAGCTCGATCTCCCGCTCCTCCACCAAGGTTTCTAGTCGATTTTAGGAATGTTTCATGTAGGTCGCATACATCAGTGTTATAACATGGAGACGTAGCAGAAATGTCTTTGTAACCAAGAAACATGTCTGAACTATTCTTAAAAAATGAAGTACGAAATATAAACTGTTCTAGGTGCGTCATTCTTTCAATTTATCGATTTTTTTATCAAATACATTTTCAGATAAGTGTGATTGTCATTACACAGTTTCTAGATTAATTTATTTCAAATTATGTAATTTCAAATTCTGTTATTTCAAATTATATCATTTCCAATTTTAATATTTCGAATTATATAATTTCAAATTATATTATTTCAAATTGTATATTTTCAAATGCTGTTATTTCAAATTATATTATTTGAATTTCAATTATTTCAAATTCTATTTGAAAGAAGTGCTTTATCAATTATTCAGCATGTTTATTGTACATATATTTCAGATCTGTTGATTCTGGGATTCTTGGCTGATATTTATTATTTACTGCTTACTGAAAATGATTTTACATTTACTGTGAAATTTGAATTAAAAACTAAAAATATATAACATTTGTTGTTTTACATGAAAGTGATAAGTCGAACTTTATTAACTGTTTCAAGAAATAAGGGCGTACAGCTTTGTACAGTTTAACACTGACGTACACGAGGAGGAGACGAACAGACAGACGATCTGATACACGAACCCATGCTTACAGATTTTTGTGAATCAGGAATCAGACAATAAGGTTATTGTCATGTGAAGAATTATACGAGAAAAATAAGATTTCCTAAATAAACAGTTTTAAAATGTAGCGATTACATGTTGTTGTTGTTTTCACTAACTTCCTTGTCGTCATCATAACCATCATCATCATCATCACGATGATAATGTATTAGTAACACCACGGTGTTCATTATCATTACCATCACACAAATTATAAATTTGTAACTATTGTTTATTTACTCTGCAGTTTTCCACTATGCCATCAAACTTTCTTCAAGGATTCAAGTTAATACAATAATGTCTAGCAGAGCAAAACTCCAGACAAAAACACTACTTGAAATATAACCTACGGGCAATAATTCGGCGAAAAAACAAGTCAGAGTTATGGTTCTTTATCTCAAGTACTCCAGGCCGACTAGCAGCCCGTCGAGTTTCAAGTTTTATATCGACTGGTGACCGTTATGCAAAATTTTAAATAAGAATTATTAACTTTGGACACGAGTTTCGGATGGACAGACTGACCAACAGGCGGACGGACTAACAGAGACAATTACTATATCTCCCACCAAGGATTACCAACTACATGGAGAATTTGGACGCCGTTGGATCACTCTTGTTATCTTTATGTTGTTGCGGTCTAAAACAAATGACCAGAGACGAGGTACGTCAATCCCTCAATTTATATCTATTAATAATAAGAATTTATACTGACATAGATGTAAAATTAGGTTGTAAACATGGATCATTCACTAGGTCTTGTTGTTTCTGTCAATTTCTTTATCACGGGTAAGCTTACATTTGTTTTGAAAGTGTTAAAGATGTATTTAACAGATGTATTCCTTTAATTAATGTTCTAATGTTGATTACTATGCTCTATCTTTTTTATGGTGATTAAGTTAATTATTCCGAACAAACAGAATGATAAAATATTTACCATATTAACTTCATTATGCTTTTGACATCATCGTGATCATCATAATAACCACCATCATTTCCACCACCATCACCATCATCACCACCACCATCACCATCATCATCATGATATCACCATCATTATTACTATGCTAATTCAGTAAAAACTTACGTTTATGAAGTTCACAGCTATTGCAGTAATGGTTGGATGCGAAACGATGACTCTTGTTACTTCTTTGTGGACTTGGTCAGAAAACAATGGCCGCAGGCAAAGGTGAAAATCATTTCCCTTTGCTATTATTTTATTTTCTAGAGCAATTCTCGACATTTTAGAGGGACCTGGTTGAAACTTCATAAAATAATAATACACATAATCAAGAAGTGCACTTTATAAGGCGCGTAACTCTGAAAGAGTTTCTTTTTTAATAATTTCCCTTTATTTGATCTAATTCTTTTGAAGAACAGCTCGGTACGTATAAGAGAGTCTTTGCTGAAACCTTGCACAGAGACAGGAAACAATGAGGGGAAGTGCAGTGTAAAGGACTGTTACTTCAGAATGGCGTTAGAATGATCCCATTCCCATAGGCGCCTGTGGGAATTGGATCATTTTTTTTAAGCCTGTCTGAAGTAACAGTCCTGTACACTGCACTTCATTTTTAGAGCGAATCAGTGGTCCAGTGGTAACGCACTGGACTGGTAACCCTGGGGTCCCGGGATCGATCTCCCGCTCCTCCACTAACATTACTAATTGTCTTTCGGTTAAAATATCTAATCTCTGCAGGGGGCGCCGGTCATATGGGCAACCGGTACCGATGATAAATAAACCCAGATAGACAGATAGGCTCTACATGCTGCCGATGGGCATTCAAATTTAATAAGCGCATTATTATCAACAAATATTGAGGACACTGTTTCGTCTTTCTTTCTTTTCTCCTTTCTTTCTTAAATAAAATTGTATTCCAATCATAATAAGACATGCTTGCTTTATATATATTGTTGCCTAAACAACAAAGTTCTTTGTTTTATTTCCCCAGAGTGATTGTGAAGCACGCAATTCCCATCTCGTTGTTATTGAAAGCAAGGCTGAGAACGACTTCATCAAACATGAGTTAGCCAAACTACAGCCGGGTAAGTTGTTATTGAAAGCAAGGCTGAGAACGACTTCATCGAACATGAGTTAGCCAAACTACAGCCGGGTAAGTTGTTATTGAAAGCAAGGCTGAGAACGACTTCATCGAACATGAGTTAGCCAAACTACAGCCGGGTAAGTTGTTATTGAAAGCAAGGCTGAGAACGACTTCATCAAACATGAGTTAACCAAACTACAGCCGGGTAAGTTGTTATTGAAAGCAAGGCTGAGAACGACTTCATCAAACATGAGTTAGCCAAACTACAGCCGGGTAAGTTGTTATTGAAAGCAAGGCTGAGAACGACTTCATCAAACATGAGTTAGCCAAACTACAGCCGGGTAAGTTGCTAGAATGGTATTTAAACTTCAGGCTTTGTTGTTTGTTTTAACTTTATTTTTTAGCATTTTCTGTAGATTTCAGTCACATTTTAGCTTTTAGTGTATTCCTAACTGAAAAAAAATCAGTGCATCGACCAGTGATTTGTACGAATAAAAACTGGCATCGACTATGTCAAAAGCATAGTTATAACATCGCAAGTTCATTTTTCGTTGTAATAACTTTGTAGAAACCCGTATTGCTTGTTTAATAAGTACAGTACAATTTGATAAATGATTAATGATAGAAAAAAAATGTAGTGACATATTAGGAGTGCTCCGCAGTAAATGTAAAATACATATTCTTCGACCAAATGATTCATTTCTCAACAATGAAAATACAAGTATCAGTAATGTTTCCCGTGCAAGGTGTGTAAACTATTATTGAATATTTCAAGGAACTGAAGATCAGTTTTGGACTGCCGGAAATGATTTGCAAGTCGAAAACAAATGGGTTTGGGGAAACACAAGTGATCCGTAAGTATAATCTCTGTTTTATGAAAACTTTTTGTGAAACCATTTTCATTATTTTAACCATTTGTGTGAATTCTGGAAATACTACTTAAGGGGTATTTTAACTAGGTTCTTGCAGATGCTTAAAAGGCTGTCTTTTTGTCAATAACATTCTAGAAGTACATATGTAAAATGTTTATATTTCCCCTGTAAAGCTTAGCCAGGGACAAAGAAGTGCACTAAGATATTAATAGAAAAATGATCGCAGGGCACGTTCTTAACCAAAGGATTCCTAGACTGTTAGTCCTGGGCTTCATGTTGCGGCAGACAATCGTCGTCACTTTTGCCAACTGAATACAGGTTTGGTTGTATTACTCTTTGGTCACATAACTTCATGACAAAGCATATAATTCTCTAAAAACCGCACACATTTGCATTTCAAAGATTATGATACGCACACAACTGAATACATTAGCATTTCAATTATGTGATTCTCTAACAACTAAATACATTTTCATTTTAATCTTATGATTCTTTAACAACTGAATACATTTGAATTTCAATTATGATTATCAAACAACTGAATACGTTTCATTTTAATCATATGATTATCTAACAACTGAATACATTTGAATTTCAATCAAGATATTATCAAACAACTGAATACGTTTTCATTTTAATCATATGATTCTCTAACAACTGAATACATTTGAATTTCAATCATATGATTATCAAACAGCTGAATGCATTTTCATTTTAATCTTATGAAAGTGTTTACTGTCTGACAGAGGTGATTATCGTTTTTTTGTACCGTTTTGAAATTTTAAAAATGCATACTAATGCGCGTTACAATTCAGTGTTTTCTCTTAGATACAGTATAAACCTATTTACACCAGGATTAGCTTGTGTTACTTGTTTTTTATCATGTAAAAATAGTATGTTATTGATGACTTTCTGTATTAATTTTTTCAAATAAATTAGTCCTTTATAAATCTATTTTGAGTGGCTTTATTCATTGTGATTTATAGTATTAGTGTTTATTGTGTATGCCTTTTGTTCAATAAACAAATAAATCTAAAATCATTGATTCTCAAACAACTGAAACATTTTCTTTTCAATCAAGTGGTTCTCAATCAAGTGAAAACATTTGCATTTCAGTTACATAATGTTCAACACAATTTATGGTACAGCCATACTGTTTTAAAACAGTTGCACTTAATAGCAGGGAAGTCGCGTCATTATTTAAGAAATAAATAAATTAAAAGCACCATTTCATTAATATCAAACAACTGTTTTAGAAAGCACTATTGGTGCATACTGCTAAAAACATTGCACATATAACATTGCATTACATATGATTCTCAAACAGATGTATACATTAGTTTTGCGGCCATATTATTCTCAAAACCATTCATACATAAGCATTACTTAGTCACACATAATTCTTAAACGACTGCACACATAACCATGCGATAACAATTTCCTCAAGCTAATTCATTTGTTTTAAACGCTGTTCTTTTTCAAAACTAAATAATTCAAATTTTGATACGGTCTTCAGGTTTGAAGTCAGCTTTTGGTTTCCTGGTGAACCTAACCAGAATGGCGGCGAAGAAGATTGCTTATCATTCTACACACGCTACCACTTTGCATGGAACGACGAGCACTGCGACAAACCTATGCCCTACATTTGTGAGATAGAGTAAGTCAATACTTGATAACGGATTAGACGGAGTTGGCCCTTTCTTTGCGTTTTGACTATTTGTCCTTCTAACAACTAGAAACTTGGCAATAATTAAAGAAGTCAGGCCTGGCT
The DNA here is from genome assembly GCA_012932295.1 of Cyclina sinensis. NCBI lineage: Eukaryota > Metazoa > Mollusca > Bivalvia > Venerida > Veneridae > Cyclina > Cyclina sinensis. Next base: position 26,012,591 of record JAAONU010000006.1, on the reverse strand, counting down.
ACTCTAATATACATAGTGTATAGGTTAAACTGGTGAAACGTCATTTACACATAAATTTTGACAACATGTCAAATTTTTCTCTGAAATCGTATTTTCAAGTAGAGCATGCGCACAAAGATTATTCGAGATTGGTTCTTAAGACATGGGCTTCGAATTTTGAGGTTTTACTTCAGTTCGCTATGCAAACATGGATGCGGCCTGCAACTTACTCAAAGACTGTGGAGAAGTTTGATGTCCTGTTCAATAAGGACTGTCTATGTTTATATGATTATGACATTCCTTTGTTTTAAATGGGGTGTACATTTGCATAATATTTTAATTCAAGGAACGTGATCATTCAATAGAAGGACATTGGCTTGAAGAATAACCATTCACTTTTGCGTTTCAGAGATTACGTGGACGGTGGCTCGATAGTTGGATGATGACCTACTAAAATCCGCAAAAATATAGATGGAGGCGATTTTGAGGCCTACAATAAATCTTGTAAAAAACGGCTTTTGCGTTTCAAACATATATTCTTTGTTCAATAGTTATTTAATCATAGTGATTTTGCAAATTTAAACGTTGTGCGCCATAGATATTCTTCAGTTGCCGCGCTGTGATAAAGATTTGGCGGATCTTTGATATATTTGTCAGTCAAAGGTGGTATTCGATTCCATGTGAAAACACTTTCAATATACATATAAACATTCGAACGCATAGTTTGAAAATTGTCTTTAAATTGGATTGATATATTTTCTTTCATAAAGATACTCTCTAAATAAATATGAACAAACTATAAACTTTTGTCAATTAAATCAAAATTAGGTGTTTGAAGAAAACTTTACATCAAAGCATAAATATTTGAGGTCCTTATAAAGACATAACTCTATCAATAAAGAGTAATAGTTTTTACCTCCTCTGTGCTTCAAACCCAAAGACATATAAAAAAAATTGATACGAAAACAATTAATTTTGAATTGATATAACAAATATCACAGTTCGAACGCATCAAAGATCTATTTACACAAAGTTTGAATGAAAAACGTTACTGCACTGCAGAATATAAATGTAACTTTTATATCTTCCAGTTAAAACACTAAGGGATAAAAAAGTAGCACAGTTCATGAATTAGTGTCAGTCTTACCGATGTATTTTCTATCCACAATCTGTTGATAACTAAAAATGATGTGCCTAACTTCATCAAACTTTGACATGATAAGAATTTTAAGACGAAAGAAACAATCTGAATGGCAAATGACAGAACACAATGAACACAGAAGCCTGAAAAGCAAAAGGAAAACAACAAACTTAAACCGGAAATGCAACTGAAACAACATGCGCTAATGCAGAGGAGATCATCGTCACCTGCATGTCTAAATGTTATTAAATATTTTTGGTTCATGTCTTGTTTTAAAGATTTTAAACAAATGATAGAAAATCGAATATAAAATAAAGAAAAAAGAGTGTCTTTAAAACTGTCATTGAGGTTAAGTAATCCTATTTTACAGTCTCTAAAGAATTTAAAAACTACTAGTATACAAAAATGTTGTTCATATATATATAAAAAAGGGAAACCTAGATCAGAGTTTACTAAAGGACAACCTTTTCACTCTTTATTTTTGGACTAGATTGATGATTTCATAAACAATTTATTCTTCAAACTTAATATCATTAAGGAATGGAAACCCTGCAATTAATTATGTATATTTTCTTTACGGAACACTTAGCCTAAATTTATGTCATGTAATACCAAACTGGCGAATGTTTATTTATACATTTCAAATGAGACTAGCAAATAATACAAAATGCAAATAAAATATGGATCGGAATGAAATAGAGATAAAAAAGCTTAATATAAATAATGAACAGAAATAAAACTAAAATTCTAAATTTTTTAAAAGTGTGGGTCTCGCTTAAAGACGATTGCACATGTGTGGCAAGATACTTGAAATTTCCATCAATCAATAACACGGTGCGCCCTTTTTGCGGAACCTACTGAAACGGTACCTGTTTTGCACATGCACGAGTCATTCTCTGCTGAAAACAAATCGGCGATGGACAGCAATCAAATAAATTTTCATTTTACAGATGAAATGAGGTACGTCATGCGCAAAAGAAGAATTCTACAAACACTATAATGTTTTAGCTACTAGTATGTCTTTTTTGTTATATTTCAGAGCTGTTGATTCTAGGATACTAGGCTGATGTATATAATTAACTGCGTACTAAAGATGATTTTACATTACCAATGCAATTTTAATTGAAATCTTAAAAAAATGGTATTTATTTGTTATTTCATATTGAAATTTATAGGTCAAAACTACAATTTCCAAAGCGTTGGTGTGCTTCTCAAAAATAGCTCTGTAATGAGTATGTCCGTATCAGAGACGCAGACCACACGAACAGACAACGATTTATGTCATCCGGAAATAAGTTATACCTGGAACTATTGTTCCTTTACTCTGCAGTTTTAAGCAAAGCCATCTAACTATCTTCAAAGGTTCCACTTAACACACTAATGAGTAGCAGAGTAATCTTCAGACAAAGTGGGAGGATAACTCTGCAAACCGTTAATGTAGAGTTACGGTTCTGTAACACTTTTGTTTCCCCAGGCCGTCTAGAGATTCGTCGAGTTTTAAGTAAATAAATCAATTGGTTACAGTTATACTCTAGACAAAAATTTAATTGGAAATGTTAACTATGAGCAATAATTTTGCGAAAAAGACAAGGTAGAATTATGGCCCTTTACCTGTACACTTCACTTCCAGGCCAACTATCTATCCACCGAGTTTCAAGAAAATATATCGATTGGTTAAATTTATGCCCCAGACAAAATTTTAATTGGAAATAATAGCTTTGGACAAGAGTTTCAGATGGACAAACATACAGACGGGCCGATGGATTACCATGCCTCCCGCCAAAAAAAGATGGATAACAAACCGTATCGAGAATTTCGGACACCATACAACTACTCTAATTATCTTATTGTTGCTGTGGCCTAAAAAAACTGTCAGAGATTGCGTACGTCAGTCCCTGAATTTATATGTATAAATGATAAGGATTTGCACTAACTTAAATGCAAAGTTAAGTTGTAAACATGGATCATTCACTAGGTCTTTTTGTTTTTGTTAATTTCTTTATCACGGGTAAGCTGACATTTTTCTGAAAAGTGTTTCTTAATTTGTTGGAGAATAATGAGTGGATAAAGTAAACTGTTGGTGCATTTAATACATGTCTTCCTATAAGGTTCTAATGCTCAGTACAATGCTCTTTGTATAGTGATGATTAAAAATGTTATTCCGAACAAACAAAATTATGTCATAGCTTATTAACTTTATCTCTGCTTTTGACATTATTGTTATTATATTATTATATTCAAAATCATCACAGTTATCATTTTCATCATCACCATAATTTCCAACACCACCACCACCATCATCATCATTCTATCAATATATCATCATCATCATTACTATGCTAATTCAGTAAGAACTTACTTTTATGAAGTTCACAGCTATTGCAGTAATGGCTGGGTACGAAATGATGACTCTTGTTACCTATTTGTGGACTTGGTCAGAAAACAATGGCCGGAGGCAAAGGTAAAAATAAATACCTTTGTCTTACTCTGTTCTGTATTTTTTCTTGGATGCATCCGTCTGTCTATCTAGATCTAGCTCACATACAACTAACTCAATGCCTCGACAAATTTTCATTAAAGTCATTTTTTAAAGAAAAAATACAACTTATTTGTGACAAATCTAACTTTGCGTAGTTTAGCAACATTTTACATAGATTATTCAACCCTGAGTATTGGCCCTTCAAACTGTTTGGAATAATAATTAAATCAGTCATTATCTTAAATTTAAGCATCACTAAAGAGTTATTTTAAACATGCAGTTAGCTAATAGTAACTGTTAAAACGTGGCTCATTAAAAAAAATTGTTGTTTTTGTAAAAATGGATGAATGAGTAAACTAGACGTATCAAGGTCATAGTGACAGCTTAAATGTCCCAAAAATGTTTATGATAGACATTTTCCGCACCTTAACTTCTCCGTTCATCGCAGGATTTTCAAATTCCTTGACACATTGGTTTATCTCAGTGAGACGGAATGTTATGCACAGGACCTACGACCTTAGCTTAAAGGTCAAGGGCACTGTGACATGTTGATATGAAAATTTTGTCAGAACGATTACTTTTAAAGTATAAGAACCACAGGCTTGAAACATTTTCAGTAGATAGATTTTGGTGAGATGGATTGCACTTTTGCAAGAACCATAACTCTGCCTTGTTTTTTTATAAGTTTTTCTAATTATTGATATTTTTGTCCGGAACAAAACCCAATAACAAAAAGGGGGATGTTGTTGAAACTTCATAAAAATAGAGGACAATAAGAGAAGGTGCGCAAAAAGATTTGTAGCTCTTCTTGGCATATTATTTGAATTATTTCCGTTATTTTTTTCATTTTTATAGCATTTCTTATTTTCATAAGGGACCTGGTTTAAACTTCAAACAATAATAAGGACGTTAAGTAAAAATGCACGGTAAAAGGTGCATAACTCTGCATGGCTTTCTTTTTAAATTACTTTTCCTTGATTAGTAATTTTTGAAGCACAATTCAGTAAGTATAAAAGAGTCTTTGTTGAAACCTTACACAGAGACAGAGAACAATTATAAAAGTGCCATGTATAGGTCTGATATTTCTACCTGGCTTAAAAATGAATCTTTCCCCTTTGGCGGCTTTCCACTGGCGATCTCGACATGCTGCCCAAATAATGAGAGAAAGTGCAGTGTAAGACCATTACTTCTGCCTGGCTTTTAAATGACCCCATCCTCTTTAAGCGGCTTTCCGTTGGCAATTGACATGAGTTCAGTTATAAGACAGGCTTGCTTTATATATATATATATACCTAAATGATTTCTTTGATTCGTTTTCCCAGATCGATTGTGAAGAACGCAATTCCCATCTTGTTGTTATCGAAAGCAAGGCTGAAAATGACTTCATTAAACATGAGTTAGCCAAGCTACATCCGGGTAAGTTCCCTAGAATGGTATTTGAATTTAAAGCTTGGTTGAGAGAATTTTTTTACAATCTGTGTAGATTTCAATTACATAAACATTGTGATTTTTAAAGCTTTTGTTGTATTCATTTCTGGAAGAAAATCAGTACAAAGGCCAGTGATTTGTACGAATGAATAACTCGTACCGAATATGTCAAAAGCATAGTTATAACATCGCTAATTCATTTGCTGCTGTATTAGCACAGTTCAAACTTGCAATGCATGTTTGAAAAGTTAAAAGTAACTTGAGAAATGATTAATAATTGAAGAAGAGAAAAATATTGGGACATATCAGAAGTGTTCAGCAGTAAATGTTAAATACATATTCTTCAATCAAAATATTTTTTTCTCAACAATAAGAAAGAGAGGTATCAGCAATGTTTGCCATGCAAGGTGTGTAAAACATTATTGAATATTTCTAGGACCTGAAGATGATTTGCAAGTAGAAAACACATGGGTCTGGGGAAAAGCAAGTGATCCGTAAGTGTAATATCTTTGCTTTTAGAAAAAATGTTCAATAAAACTGCTGGTATTATTGTAACCATTTGTGTGAATTCTGGAAATGCTGCTGAGAAGCTATTTTAATACGTTCTTGCAAATGTTAAAGTGGATATCTTATAATAAAAACGTGCTTAAAGCTTATATGTAAACAAAAAAGAAATTCGTGTTAAAATATTAGGAAGTGCACTAAAATATTGATAAGAAAATGATCGTATGGCTCATTCTGTACCAAAGAATTCCTAGACGGTCAGTCCAAAGTTAACTGTATACATTTTCATTTACAGTTTCGGTCGCATAAAGTAATGACGAAACATGAAATTAGAGGCTAAAACATGGTTTATAGTCAAATTTGTACAATTAATGCGGAAGAAAATAAAGATTGAAAGGATGGACAAGTAATTTCAAAAGAAAAACTATATCATAGCAAATACATTAAAACACAAATGTACTTATGAACTGAATTCAAAAGATAATATTTCACAACTGTTCGACAAAGTTGAGTTTGTTTACCCTCGGTACCGCCTGAAGCCATATGAATAGAGTAAGATTTTTTTTATAAAATATTGTTAACTGTGACAGGTTCACTGTTTGCATAGAAAGAGCGAGGGAATTGCTACAGTCACATTTTTATCATGTGTCTGCATATACTTGCACCTCAATCATATGATTTTCAAACAACTGAATACATTTGCATTTCAATCATATCATTCTCAAACAACTGAATACATTTGCATTTCAACCATATGTTTCTCAAAAAACTAAATACATTTGAATTTAAATAATATGATTTACATTTGCAAACTACTGAATACATTGCATTTCAATCATAAAATTTTCAATCAACTGAATACATTTGCACTTCAATCAAATGATTCTCGAACTACTGAATACATTTTTATTTCAATCATATGATTCTAAAACAATTGAACACATTTGCAAACATATGATTCTCAAACAACTGAATACATTTGCATTTTGATAATTAATATGAGTCTCAAACAACTGAATACATTTGCATTTTGATAATTAATATGAGTTTCAAACAACTGAATACATTTGCATTTTGATAATTTATATGAGTCTAAAACAACTGAATACATTTGCATTTTGATAATTAATATGAGTCTCAAACAACTGAATACAGCTGCATTTTGATAATTAATATGAGTCTCAAACAACTGAATACATTTGCATTTTGATAATTAATATGTGTCTCAAACAACTGAAAACATTTGCATTTTGATAATTAATATGAGTCTCAAACAACTGAATACATCTGCATTTTGATAATTAATATGAGTCTCAAACAACTGAATACAGCTGCATTTTTATCGTTCGATGCTGTCTGTTAGAGGTGATAATTGACCTATTAAAACCATTTTAAAAATTAAAATGCACACTAATGTACGATATAATTCAGTGAATATTTATTCTCTTCAACATCTTACGAACTGATTTATATACCAGGGTTTGCATCAGTTTTTTGTTTCCTGACATTTAAAAAGCTGATTTAATTGATCATGTGTCGTAATATTATATGAATTAGTCTCTTGTAACTGTATTTTGAGTGGATGTTTACAATGTGATTGTTTGTTTTGTTTGTTTTAGTATTTAGTATATGTGCTATTAGTTCAAAGAAGACTTTTGAATAAACAATTAAATTTAGTATTTTTTCGCGAAAACATAAAAAAAAAAAAAAAACAAAAAAAAAAAAAAAAAAAAAAAAAAAAAACATTTGCGTCTTAGTCATATGAATCGCAAATAAATGAATACAATTGCAATTTAATCAAATGATTTGAAAACAATCAAATACATTTGTGTTTAAATGATAAGAATCTAAGTCAGCCTCAAACGCACACTTTTGCATTTAAGTCACATGGTTTCCTATTCTATTTATGGTAACATATTGTTCTCAAACAGATGCACTTAACATCACTAGAGTCGCGTCATAATTAAAGCAATGAATCCATATACTGAGCACTTCCAATAATATCAAATAATTGTATAAATTAACACTACAGATGCGTATATCTAAAAGGATTGCACATATAAGCATTAAATACGTGTGATGCTAAAAACAAATTTACACATTAGTTTTACAGTCAGCTTTTGGTTTCCTGGTGAACCAAACCAGAATGGCGGCGAGGAAGATTGCTTATCATTCTACACACGCTATCATTTTGCATGGAACGACGAACACTGCGACAAACCTATGCCTTTCATTTGTGAGATAGAGTAAGTCAACAGTTTACTCCATATTAAACATGGTACGGATTAGATGGAGTTTATCCTGTCTTTTTGCGTACGATTCCTATGTCCCAGTACACGGCATATCCCGCGTCTGTCCTGAATAAGGAGTGTTTAAGAATATGACATTATTTTGCTATGAATCGGATGCATACTTTTGCATTAGAGAGAAGTTAGCTATGAGATCTGCAATCGACGTTCGACATTCAATGTATAGCTATGCAATCAACATTCGGCTATGCATTAGCAGATATGCTAATACACAGCTGTTCAATCTACGTTCAGCTCTGCATTCAACGAATGTAGAGCTGTGCAATCGACATTCAGCTCTACATTCGAAATGCCGTATTCATGAATGTAGAGCTATGCATTCGACGTTAAGCTCTGCATTCAACGAATGTTAAGCTATGCAATCGACGTTCAGCTCTGCATTCAACGAATGTAGAGCTGTGTAATCGACATTCATCTCTACATTCGAAATACAATATTCCTGAAGGTAGAGCTATGCATTCGACGTTCAGCTCTACATTCAATGAATGTAGAGCTGTGCAATCGACGTTCAGCTCTACATTCGAAGTACAATATTTCTGAATGTAGAGCTATGCATTCAACGTTCAGCTCTGCATTCAACGAATGTAGAGCTGTGCAATCGACATTCAGCTCTGCATACGAAATACAATATTCCTGAATGTAGAGCTATGCATTCGACGTTCAGCTCTGCATTCAACGAATGTAGAGCTGTGAAATCGACGTTCAGCTCTACATTCGAAGTACAATATTTCTGAATGTAGAGCTATGCATTCAACGTTCAGCTCTGCATTCAACGAATGTAGAGCTGTGCAATCGACATTCAGCTCTACATACGAAATACAATATTCCTGAATGTAGAGCTATGCATTCGACGTTCAGCTCTGCATTCAACGAATGTAGAGCTGTGCAATCGACGTTCAGCTCTACATTCGAAGTACAATATTTCTGAATGTAGAGCTATGCATTCAACGTTCAGCTCTGCATTCAACGAATGTAGAGCTGTGCAATCGACATTCAGCTCTACATACGAAGTACATTATTTCTGAATGTAGAGCTATGCATTCGACGTTCAGCTCTACATTCAATGAATGAAGAGCTGTGCAATCGACGTTCAGCTCTACATTCGAAGTACAATATTTCTGAATGTAGAGCTATGCATTCAACGTTCAGCTCTGCATTCAACGAATGTAGAGCAGTGCAATCGACATTCAGCTCTACATACGAAATACAATATTCCTGAATGTAAGGCTATGCATTCGACGTTCAGCTCTGCATTCAACGAATGTAGAGCTGTGCAATCGACGTTCAGCTCTACATTCGAAGTACAATATTTCTGAATGTAGAGCTATGCATTCAACGTTCAGCTCTGCATTCAACGAATGTAGAGATGTGCAATCGACATTCAGCTCTACATACGAAATACAATATTCCTGAATGTAGAGCTATGCATTTGACGTTCAGCTCTGCATTCAACGAATGTAGAGCTGTGCAATCCATATTCAGCTCTACATTCAAAATAAATTATTTCTGAATGTAGAGCTTTGCATTCGACGTTCAGCTCTGCATTCCCCGAATGTAGAGCTATGCATTCGACGTTCAGCTCTGCATTCAACGAATGTAGAGCTGTGCAATCGACGTTCAGCTCTACATTCGAAGTACAATATTTCTGAATGTACAGCTATGCATTCGACGTTCAGCTCTGCATTAAACGAATGTACAGCTGTGCAATCGAAATTCAGCTCGACATTCGAAATACAATATTCCGAATGCATAGGTATGCATTCGACATTTAGCTCTGCATTCACCAAATGCAGAGCTGTGTAATCGTCATCCAGGTCTACATTCGAAATACTCTATTCCTGAATGTAGTGCTATGCATTCGACATTCAGCTCTGCATTCACCGATTGCAGAGCTGTGCAATCGACATTCAGCTATTCATTCAAAATACAATATTCTTGAATGTAGAGCTATGCATTCGACGTTCAGCTCTGCATTCACCGAATAAATAGCTGTGCAATCGATGTTAGCAGTAGCCGCAATAGAAAATAACTCAAACATGAAGTTGGCAGTAGTAGTACCAGCAGTAGCAATAGGAAAAACGGGAAATTGGCAGTAGCAGTAAGAACAGTAGGAAACTCTGAAAGTCTGCAAGAGTGTCTGAAACAGTCGAAGACCGGTTATATCGACTCTGGAGAGACCCTAGACATAAAAAAATGGCGTTTTTTTATTGGCAACAAAATTCCTAAAAAAGTCTGCGAGTGTGTCAGAAACAGTCACAGACCAATTTAATCGACCCTGGAGAGTCACTAGACATCAAAAATGTCATTTTCTTCATTGGCCAAAATTCCTGAAAGTCTGCGAGTGTGTCAGAAACAGTCGCAGACCAATTTAATCGACCCTGGAGAGTCACTAGACATCAAAAATGTCATTTTCTTGATTGGCACCAAAATTCCTGAAAGTCTGCGAGGGTGTCAGAAACAGCCGCGGACCGGTCAAATCGACCCTGGAGAGTCACTAGACATAAAAATTTGCATTTGTTTGATTGGCATTAAAATTCCTGAAAGTCTGCGAGGGTGTCAGAAACAGTCGCGGACCGGTCAAATCCACCCTGGTGAGTCCCTGGACAAAAAAATGGCATTTTTAGATTGGCACCAATATACCTGAAAGTCTACGAGAGTGTCAGAAACAGTCGCAGACCGTTTAAAACCACCCTGGAGAGTCACTAGACGTCAAATTAGCATTTTTTTATTGCCACCAAAATTCCTGAAAGTCTGCGAGTGTGTCAGAAACAGTCGCAGACCGATTTAATCGACCCTGGAGAGTCACTAGACATCAAAAATAATATTTTCTTGATTGGCACCAAAATTCCTGAAAGTCTGCGAGAGTATCAGAAACAGTCACAGACCGGTTAAATCGACCCTGGAGGGTCACTAGACATAAAAAAATTTCATTTGTTTGATTGGCATTAAAATTCCTGAAAGTCTGCGAGGGTGTCAGAGACAGTCGCAGACCGTCAAATCCACCCTGGTGAGTCCCTGGACATAAAAAATGGCATTTTTAGATTGGCACCAAAATTCCTGAAAGTCTGCGAGAGTGTCAGAAATAGTCGCAGACCGTTTAAATCCACCCTGGAGAGTCACTAGACGTCAAATTAGCATTTTTTATTGGCACCAAAATTCCTTAAAGTCTGCGAGAATGTCAGAAACAGTCGCAGACCGATTTAATCGACCCTGGAGAGTCTCTAGACATTAAAAATAATATTTTCTTGATTGGCACCAAAATTCCTGAAAGTCTGCGAGCGTTTCAGAAACAGTCGCAGACCGGTTCAATCGACTCTGGAGAGACTCTAGACATTGGCTTCTTTTTAATGGCACCAAAATTCCTGAAAGTCTGCGAGTGTGTCAGAAACAGTCGCAGACCAATATAATCGACCCTGGAGAGTCCCTAGACATAAAAAATGCCATTTTCTTGATTGGCAGCAACATTCCTGAAACTCTGCGAGAGTGTTAAAAACAGTCGCAGACCTTTTAAATCGAACCGGGTGGTCTCTAGACATTTTACATGACAATTTCACGATTGGCACTAGAATTCCTGAAAGTCTGCGGCAGTGTCAAAAACAGTGGCAGACCTATGCAATAGACTCGGTTGCGTCTCAAGATGTTAAAATATGTCTTAATTTGATTTAGACTTTCCAGACTTTTCTGACTTCCCTAGTGCTACTGCTTTTACTGCTACTGCTAATTCTAAATTGTATTTAAATGTTGACCTTATATCAATTGCACAGGTCTACATTCGTTGAACGTCGAATGCATAGCTCTACGTTCAGGAACATGTACATTGTATCTTGAATGTAAAGTTGAATGCCGATTGCACAGCTCTACATTCGTTGAATGCAGAGCTGAACGTCGATTGCATAGCTCTACATTCAGGAATGATTTATTTTGAATGTAGTGCTGAATATCGATTACACAGCTGTACATTCGTTGAATGTAGAGCTGAACGTCGAATGCATAGCTGTACATTCAGGAATATTGTATTTCGAATGCAGAGCTGAACGTCGAATGCATAGCTGTACATTCAGGATTATTGTATCTTGAATGTAAAGTTGAATGTCGATTGCACAGCTCTACATTCGGGGAATGCAGAGCTAAACGTCGATTGCATAGCTCTACATTCGGGGAACGCAGAGCTGAACGTCGAATGCATAGCTCTACATTCATGAATATTGCATTTCGAATGTAGAGCTGAATGTCGATTGCACAGCTGTACATTCGTTGAATGCAGAGCTAAAAGTCGAATGCATAGCTCTACATTTAGGAATATTGTATTTCGAATGTAGAGCTGAATGTCGATTGCACAGCTCTACATTCGTTGAATGAAGAGCTGAACGTCGATTGCATAGCTCTACATTCGGGGAATGCAGAGCTGAATGTCGAATGCATAGCTCTACATTCGGGAATATATCATTTCTAATGTAGAGCTGAATGTCGATTGTATTGCTCTACATTCGGGGAATGCAGAGCTGATCTTCGAATGCATAGCTTTACATTCAGGAATACGGGATTTCGAATGTAGATCTGAATGTCGATTGCACAGCTCTACATTCAGGAATATTGCATTTTGAATGTAGAGCTGAATGTCGATTGCACAGCCCTACATTCGTTGAATGCAGAGATAAACCTCTATTGCATAGCTCTACATTCGGGGAATGCAGAGTTGAACGTCGAATGCATAGCTCTACATTCAGAAATAATTTATTTTGAATGTAGAGCTAAATATCGATTGCACAGCTCTACATTCGGGGAATGCAGAGCTGAACGTCGAATGCATAGCTCTACATTCAGGAATATTGTATTTCGAATGTAGAGCTGAATGTCGATTGCACAGCTCTTCATTCGTTGAATGCAGATCTGAACGTCCAATGCGTAGCTCTACATTCAGGAATATTGCATTTCGAATGTAGAACTGAATGTCGAATGTATAGCTCTACATTCAGGAAAAATTTATTTTGAATGAAGAGCTGAATATCGATTGCACAGCTCTATGTTCGTTGAATGCAGAGCTGAACGTCGAATGCATAGCTCTTCATTCAGGAATATTGCATTTCTAATGAAGAGCTGAATGTCGATTGCACACCTCTACATTCATTGAATGCAGAGCCGAACGTCGAATGCATAGCTCTTCATTCGGGGAATGCAGAGCTGAACGTCGAATGCATAGCTCTGCATTCAGGAATAATTTATTTTGAATGTAGAGCTGAATATCGATTGCACAGCTCTACATTCGTTGAATACAGAGCTGAATGTCGAATGCATAGCTCTACATTCAGGAATATTGTGTTTCGAATGTAGAGCTGAATGTCGATTGCACAGCTCTACATTCGTTGATTGCAGAGCTGAACGTAGATTGCACAGCTGTGTATTAGCATATCTGCTAATGCATAGCCGAATGTTGATTGCATAGCTGTACATTGAATGTCGAACATCGATTGGAGATCTCATAGCTAACTTCAATCTAATATTTATTTTGAATGTAGAGCTGAATATCGATTGCAAAGCTCAAGATTCGTTGAATGCAGAGCTGAACGTAAAATGCATAGCTCTACATTCAGGAATATTGTATTTCGAATTGAGAGCTGAATATCGATTGCACAGCTCTGCATTCGGTGAATGCAAAGCTGAATGTCGAATGCATAGCTATGCATTCGGGATATTGTATTTCGAATGTCGAGCTGAATTTCGATTGCACAGCTCTACATTCGTTGAATGCAGAGCTGAATTTCGATTGCACAGCTGTACATTCATTGAATGGAGAACTGAACGTCGAATGCATAGCTCTACATTCAGGAATTATTTATTTCGAATGTAGAGCTGAATATCGAATGAACAGCTCTGCATTCGATGAATGCAGAGCTGAATGTCGAATGCATAGCTATGCATTCGGAATATTGTATTTCGAATGTAGAGCTGAATATCAATTGCACAGCTCTACATTCGATGAATGCAGAGCTGAACGTCGAATGCATAGCTCTACATTCAGGAATAATGTATTTCTAATGTAAAGCTGATTGTCCAATGCACAGCTCTACATTCGTCGAATGTCGTGCTGAACGCCGAATGCATAGCTCTACATTCAGGAATGATTTATTTTGAATGTAGTGCTGAATATCGATTACACAGCTGTACATTCGTTGAATGTAGAGCTGAACGTCGAATGCATAGCTGTACATTCAGGAATATTGTATTTCGAATGCAGAGCTGAACGTCGAATGCATAGCTGTACATTCAGGATTATTGTATCTTGAATGTAGAGTTGAATGTCGATTGCACAGCTCTACATTCGGGGAATGCAGAGCTAAACGTCGATTGCATAGCTCTACATTCGGGGAACGCAGAGCTGAACGTCGAATGCATAGCTCTACATTCATGAATATTGCATTTCGAATGTAGAGCTGAATGTCGATTGCACAGCTGTACATTCGTTGAATGCAGAGCTAAAAGTCGAATGCATAGCTCTACATTTAGGAATATTGTATTTCGAATGTAGAGCTGAATGTCGATTGCACAGCTCTACATTCGTTGAATGAAGAGCTGAACGTCGATTGCATAGCTCTACATTCGGGGAATGCAGAGCTGAATGTCGAATGCATAGCTCTACATTCGGGAATATATCATTTCTAATGTAGAGCTGAATGTCGATTGTATTGCTCTACATTCGGGGAATGCAGAGCTGAACTTCGAATGCATAGCTTTACATTCAGGAATACGGGATTTCGAATGTAGATCTGAATGTCGATTGCACAGCTCTACATTCAGGAATATTGCATTTTGAATGTAGAGCTGAATGTCGATTGCACAGCCCTACATTCGTTGAATGCAGAGATAAACCTCTATTGCATAGCTCTACATTCGGGGAATGCAGAGTTGAACGTCGAATGCATAGCTCTACATTCAGAAATAATTTATTTTGAATGTAGAGCTAAATATCGATTGCACAGCTCTACATTCGGGGAATGCAGAGCTGAACGTCGAATGCATAGCTCTACATTCAGGAATATTGTATTTCGAATGTAGAGCTGAATGTCGATTGCACAGCTCTTCATTCGTTGAATGCAGATCTGAACGTCCAATGCGTAGCTCTACATTCAGGAATATTGCATTTCGAATGTAGAACTGAATGTCGAATGTATAGCTCTACATTCAGGAAAAATTTATTTTGAATGAAGAGCTGAATATCGATTGCACAGCTCTATGTTCGTTGAATGCAGAGCTGAACGTCGAATGCAATGCTCTTCATTCAGGAATATTGCATTTCTAATGAAGAGCTGAATGTCGATTGCACACCTCTACATTCATTGAATGCAGAGCCGAACGTCGAATGCATAGCTCTTCATTCGGGGAATGCAGAGCTGAACGTCGAATGCATAGCTCTGCATTCAGGAATAATTTATTTTGAATGTAGAGCTGAATATCGATTGCACAGCTCTACATTCGTTGAATACAGAGCTGAATGTCGAATGCATAGCTCTACATTCAGGAATATTGTGTTTCGAATGTAGAGCTGAATGTCGATTGCACAGCTCTACATTCGTTGATTGCAGAGCTGAACGTAGATTGCACAGCTGTGTATTAGCATATCTGCTAATGCATAGCCGAATGTTGATTGCATAGCTGTACATTGAATGTCGAACATCGATTGGAGATCTCATAGCTAACTTCACTCTAATATTTATTTTGAATGTAGAGCTGAATATCGATTGCAAAGCTCAAGATTCGTTGAATGCAGAGCTGAACGTAAAATGCATAGCTCTACATTCAGGAATATTGTATTTCGAATTGAGAGCTGAATATCGATTGCACAGCTCTGCATTCGGTGAATGCAAAGCTGAATGTCGAATGCATAGCTATGCATTCGGGATATTGTATTTCGAATGTCGAGCTGAATTTCTATTGCACAGCTCTACATTCGTTGAATGCAGAGCTGAATTTCGATTGCACAGCTGTACATTCATTGAATGGAGAACTGAACGTCGAATGCATAGCTCTACATTCAGGAATTATTTATTTCGAATGTAGAGCTGAATATCGAATGAACAGCTCTGCATTCGATGAATGCAGAGCTGAATGTCGAATGCATAGCTATGCATTCGGAATATTGTATTTCGATTGTAGAGCTGAATATCAATTGCACAGCTCTACATTCGATGAATGCAGAGCTGAACGTCGAATGCATAGCTCTACATTCAGGAATAATGTATTTCTAATGTAAAGCTGATTGTCCAATGCACAGCTCTACATTCGTCGAATGTCGTGCTGAACGCCGAATGCATAGCTCTACATTCAGGAATAATTTATTTTGAATGTAGAGCTGAATATCGATTGCACAGCTCAACATTCGTTGAATGCAGAGCTGAACGTAAAATGCATAGCTCTACATTCAGGAATATTGTATTTCGAATTGAGAGCTGAATATCGATTGCACAGCTCTGCATTCGGTGAATGCAAAGCTGAATGTCGAATGCATAGCTATGCATTCGGGATATTGTATTTCGAATGTCGAGCTGAATTTCGATTGCACAGCTCTACATTCGTTGAATGCAGAGCTGAATTTCGATTGCACAGCTGTACATTCATTGAATGCAGAGCTGAATGTCGAATGCATAGCTCTACATTCAGATATATTATATTTCGAATGTAGAGCTGAATTTCGATTGCACAGCTCTGCATTTGGTGAATGCAGAGCTGAACGTCGAATGCATAGCTCTACATTCTGGAATATTGTATTTTGAATGTAGAGCTGAATGTCGATTGCACAGCTCTACATTCGTTGAATGCAGAGCTGAACGTAGATTGCACAGCTGTGTATTAGCATATTTGCTAATGCATAGCCGGATGTTGATTGCATAGCTGTATATTGAATGTCGAACGTCGATTGCCGATCTCTTAGCCAACTTCACTCTAATTATTTTTGCATAATATTTTAAAACTCAGGGATGTGAGCATTTATTAAAAGGACAGTGACTTAAAGAATAATCATTTTCTTTTGCGTTTCAGAGATTACGTGGACGGTGGCTCGATAATTGGATGATGACCTACTAAAATCAGCAAAAATAAGGACGGAGGTTGTTTTGAGGCCTACAATAAATCTTGTATAAACGGCTTTTACTTTGCAAATATATATTCTTTGTTGAATAGTTATTTAATCATACTGATTCTGTAAAATGAAGCGTGGTGTGTAATAGATATTCTTAAGTTGCGGTGAAGATCTGAATTTCGCAGATCTTTGATATATGCTTCGGTGGTATTCGAATTCATGTGAAAACACTTTTAATACCACACAAACATCCGAACGCTTATAAATATAAGATCAAACGAAGGCAACCTTACGGGAATGATATTAACTTTTTTATAAACATTCTCTCAGAGTAAATATAAATACACATTGTATCAAAATTCAGTGTTTGAGGGAAAACTTTACACCAAAGCATATAATTCTAAACATCTGAGGTCTTTATAAAGACATAACTCGATCAATGAGGAGTTGTAGATTTTACCTACTCTATGCTTTAAACCCAAAGACAACAAAGAAACACAAACAATATGAAAATAATTTATTTTGAATTGATATAATAAATATCACAGTTTGAACGCATCAAAGATCTATTTACACGAATAAAATTAAATAAAGGAACGTTACTGCACTGCAGAATGTAAATGTAACTTTTATATGTTCCAGTTCAAACACTAAGGAATAACATAGTCACACAGTTCATGAATGAATGTCAGTCTTACCGATGTATTTTCTATCCACAATCTGTTGATAACTAAAAATGATGCGCCTAACTTTATCAAGCTCAGACATGTCAAGAATTTTAAGACGAAAGAAACAATCTAACAATCAAACAAAGTGACAAATGATAGCACAAAATGGACATGAAACCTGATAAACAAAAGCAAAAACAACAACAACATATTTCAACCGGAAGTGCAACAGAAATGACACAAGCTGTTGCAGAGAAGATAATTATAACATGCATATCAAAAGGGTATTAAACATTTTTCCTTGATTTCAAGCTTTTAATTAGTAAGTGATAGAAAAACGAAAATAAAATAAAGAAGAAAGAGTGTCTTTAAAACTGCCATGGAGGTTAAATAATCTTATTTTATATTGTCTAAAGAATTTAGAAACTATACAAAGAAGAAGATGTTCATACATATTTAAAAAAGAACTACCTAGAACAGAGTTTACCAATGCACAACCTTTTCACTCTTGCATTTTAGACTAGATTGATGATTTCATCAACAATTTAGTCTGCAGATTGACTATCATTAGGGAATGGAAACACTCTAATTAATCATTTAGATTCTCTTGTTTCAACGTAGGTATTCAGATCCAAGTGATATAATATCAATCTGGCGAATGTTTAAGCTTACCTTTCAAATGAGACTAGCAATTAATACAAAATGCAAATAAAATATGTATTAAAATAAAACACGAAGAGAAAACCTCAATATTTCTTATGTACAGAAAATAAATAAAAAATGCTAAATGTTTGAAAGAGAATGGTATCTAACTCGACGATGATTAAAGAACCCAACTTCGCAAAATGTTATATAGATATGTGGCAAGATCTTTGAAATTTTTTATCAGTAAGTATGTTGGGTAATTAAAGGGCTAACAAGATATGTGTGTTTGGCCTTGACCCTGCATTTTTTTTATATGATACACGCGTATTGATTACCATGGTTTACAACTGATCAAACTGTTGTCAGTTCCACCAAAGACTTTTGAATGACGGAACAATGAAAGTATAAATACTTAATACTGAACTTAATTTTTCAACGTAATACTTTCAGGGACGGTATGCGAATCAAACAGATTCAAATAAAACATTTTCAAATTTGCCCATACTTGTGACTCTATCCCAAGACCTCAAGTGCAGAAACAGTATATGTCCTACAATTACACGTTTGTTATTTTAAAGGGATAAAAATGGGAAGTATGTAAGCAGTCTCCATTCATTAAACATCCCTCAAATAGTAGTATTATGACAAACTTACATCGAAATCATTCAAAAAAGAAATGTGAGTTTATGCATCAGAATTTATTGCCCAATCAAAGAAACCAGGGCGCAGCCATTATTGCAATTTTTAATCTCGCCAGACTAGTGAGAATGAGGCTGTGACGTCGGTTACTCATTTCCGGTATTAGATTATTGCTCCAAATAGGGCAGTGATGCAGAATTAGCTTGCTGATAGATACGCAATTTAACGCATCAGTTTTTAAATTAAAAAAAAAATATCAATAAACCACAAGTGCAAGAAACACAATTAAAGCACACATGTTAATTTTAGAATGTTTACAAATTGTAAATTGCAAAACAGTATTTCTGTTTTTGTTTTGTTTTTCAGACAGAGTTTCAGGGCTTTTTATATTGTTTTATATAGATATTTTTGGTCTTTTTTTCTCAATCTCAAACATTTCTTATGAAATTGACGTTCATTTGTAATGAAAAATTATCGTACGCAAGAAGTCCAACAGATTCATTTTTTTCCATTTTTTGTCAAATCAATTATCAGAACTCTACTATAATTTCTGATCATTTTTCCCCGGAAGTGCGTAACTGACGTCACGCGCACCTGTATTCAATTAATAAATTTACAAATTGGCGGCGCTTATGCACTTTATCATTATCGAAAAATCAGCAATTTATCATTTATTTATTTTTTGTTATAAAGCTTTAATGCCGTTCTTTTTACGTTGTATTCGCGCAAACTAATCATTTTTCGTATTTTTTTTTTCATATTATCTTTATTTCTCAACAATGCCTTTCGTTTTAAGGTTTGATGACATCTGTATAACAGGACAGGATAACATTAAGGCTCTGTATTGTCTATACACTGAAAAGTTAAAAGAAATGTTTCCGAAACAAATATATCGAGTTCAATCACTAAATGCGAGAATCACTCCTTTCTTCAGTTTGTTCATCATTTCTGTCAGATTTGTTAGGAGCAGAAGATTGTTCACCTGATACCTGTTTGGAAGAATCATTTACAGCGCTTTCGGCAATTCCGGAGTCCTTTGACCCCGACTGAATCTTTATTTCCCTAACACTTCTATTTGATACTAGGGGCGTTTCACCCTGCCGGACATCATTAGGACTTTCATGTAACGGCAACACAGTCACATGCTGTCCAACGTTTCTAGTATTACTTATAGCAGAGCTATCTGCATTACTCGGGATGTTTCGGATTTGTTGGTTAGTCAAAGGCACTTTGTTTGCCTTGTTTTCTTTATCACTGTCTGGTTCAGAATTTTCTTCCTCGTTGTCATTTTCGTCTTCCATACCAGAGTCAAGGTCCTCTTTATCTGATTCGTCTTTTCCCTTTATTTTCTTGCCTTTCTTTGATATTTTACCTTTCTTGTGTTTTTTAGTTTTACTTTTATTTTTTGACTGTTTGTGGTGTTTTTGTTTCTTCTTTGATGTAGTTTCAGCATGTTCGCTTCCGGTTTTTAGACTGAAAATAGTTTGAAACGTGTCAATTCGAAACTAACATGAAGGAAGTGTTTCAAGAAAAAAAACAAGAATAGAAAAACAATTAACAAAGCCTTTTTTTAATTAAATGCTTTTGTTTAAGATGTTTGTTTGAATATAATTCATTCACAATATTCAAATTATTATATTCATGATAGACAAATATACAGAACGTATTGTGGCAAAATTTAAAAACAATTAATTTAATTCTTTGCTTTGGTCATGAAGGTAATCAGCATTTCAATCTTTATTGTTGTCTTGTTTAAAAGAATCAGAACATCCGCATTACGTCCCCTGTTTTAGTAAGTAAGTAAAAAAAATAAATGAAAAGAAGGTCGGTTGGTAAATAGCATCAAAGTGGGTATGGGAGTTATTTGGATGCAGTGAGAGGTGGTTACATGGGAAAAAATGAAGATGTGCCTAAAGCTAAGATTTTCTTGATGCCTGAAACAAAGGCAGACAGTTTTGGTTATCTAAAGCCAATGATTCTTGATACTAAGCTAAAGTTTTACAGATGATAAAACCCTTACAGTATTACGTATTGGTTGTGCACACTTATCATGTCAGTGCATGATTGACTGAATTTAGGAATTACACTCAACCTCTAACTGGCGCTCATGACCATTGGTTCGATCCCCGCTGCTGATTAAAACCATTTATGTGAGAATGGGAGTCAAGTTATGTTCCTTCCTAGGAACGATGATAAGGTATACTGCTCGCCCCATATCACTTTGAATGATAGAGGGCGTTGCATTAAACCTAGCACAAAACAAAGACTGCTAAAAATGGCAGCACAATGTTTACTCTTATATCTAGGGAGTACAACTGGAAATCCAATGGAAAAATATCTCAGTGCTCCAAGATTTCCTTTTATATGTCTTTGCGAAATATGTAAATCCTTGGAGAGCACTTTTTGTAAATTGTAAAATATTATATATTATAAATATATATATATATATATATAAACTAAGATATATATATATATATATAAACTAAGTATGCAAGCAATTTGCAAATCTTTGGTCTTTATTCTTTTGACTCGATTCATTAAATCTATTTTTGATCTAGCATAAGAAAGGAACAAATAAATTCAAGAGCCGTTTTATTCTGAATGTTGAATTCGAAGTTTTATTCTGAATGTTGAATTCGATTACCATTGTGCATTCTGATTAGCAATCGTTCAATCTACATATCCTGTGCACATGTTAACAAAAGGCTTACAACGAGGAAGTAATTTTAACACCGGCTAATCGTATAACTAGTAAGCCACTAGGAATCTGTCACAATATACGAAACTGAAACGCCAAACTTAAGTATTAACTATTTTACCTAAAATTCAGGGGTGGTGGTGAGAGGGGTGGGGCGGGGGGGGGGGGGGGTAAAGGGAGGTTGCAATGGCTTTGCAGAAAACAGACATGTCGAAAGTGATGTTCATTTAAGATACACTGATATACTAAATATGATATATGAATTGATATGAGGTTTTGAACAAAAATTAACCTATAGTAATTCATATTAAATATCACGTTTCTTCAGCAAAATTTTGAGTGCTTAACCTGTCTTGCTTGTTGCCTCATTGTACAAAACAAGAAACATAGCACGCATTTTTTTAAACATATGTACCTTAAAATGTTGAAATATGAAAAAATGTTAATAACTCTTAAGTTGGTGACTGATATTCTAGTCAGACATTTTTGTTCAATTATCTACTCTTATATTGACTACAATAACCTGCCGCAATTACAAAGTTAGTTTCTATATAAATACGACATTAGTAAAGTACGATACTATTTTAAGTTTGGAAATAAAAAAGTCTACAAAGGAATCTAATCACTAGGGTGGTTCAATTCTAATTTTACCTTCCATAGTAAATCTTGGTCACAATGCACTAAATTATATAATGAGCCAATTTTGACCGCGTTTGAAACAGATTGAGGATAGCCAAACGAATGCAGTTTAAACCATATAGTTCAAGTGGCCTTATCGGAACAATACCTTTAAAGTTATTTGTCCTCTTTAGGGTGACTCTCAACTTTTGGAGAAAGTAAATGAATTCTTAATTTTTAAAAGGGAGAAAATCTGTTGAAGGTTTAACTTCAATATTCTGTATCTCGTGATTTTTTAACGCTGTTATTGTTAAACTATTTTGTCAGAAAAGACTTCAGTGTCACGTAAAAGTCTTTAATTCTCACAAAACTGGCATCATGAGTCAATAAACATTTACATGTACTGTACACAAATATAAAATACATGATCAATAAAACCTTACATACATGTAACTGGCCACTCTTATTAAGAATTATATGAGACTATCACAGTTTTGATACAAACATTACACTAACCTCACATTATACTATCTACATTTTAAAATTCAGATTACCATTACTAATCTATGTATAAAATCTGCCATAAAATAAATACCAATATCTAAGAAACTGAAACGGAAACTGGGGCACTAATGTGCAGTATAAAAAAAATGTCTTAAGAAATCATATATCCCCTTTGTTCAGATCAAAATGAACTGATTAGTAATGGTTATTTGAACTACATTAAAGTACCTATATATTATTAAATACAGTATTTTTGACTGACACCTTAACATCGGGGAATTATGCATTCAAAGTCATTCAAATTTACATAATTTAAGAAAACATGGAATAGTCTAGATATTAGGATAATTATGCCTTTTTTAGTTTTATCAATCGGCCATCTCCGTAATTTTCCGTGCACATTTCGTGAGGAATCGGCGAAGAACTGTTTATGCGTGTTCAGTGCTGGTTTATTACACATGTGAATAATGCTATATCTTATGTACCTCTTAATATTTTAAGTTTGTGTTTGCACATAACTTTGTAGGTGTTGGTAGTAAAGTAATTCGATGGACAATTATTTACACAGCTGACGGAAGCTATTTTTTGTCTGATTTATTACAACACACTAGATATGCAGACATTATAGAACAACTCAAGTCCAAATTAAGATAACATTTCATTTATTAAATCATAATTTAATTTGATTTGGTTTGAAAAAAAAGTTTTATCCTACTTGAGTGCGTAAACCTGGAAATTTGAGAATGTTTTAATAAATTACGACTCAAACGGAAATTTATTGTTATCGACCGGAACAAATAAAATAAAAGTGAGGTAATCAATGGGTGAAATAAAATCAATACCTTCTTAGTGACGCCCCTCTACTAAGTTTGTCCTCGGCAACAGGGGTCATCGGGGTCACGTGATCACTATGCTGACCTCCTGAAATATAGATTTAATGATGATATGCGGGTATTTCTTTTCCTGTGACGTTTATAAAGCTAATTCAGAAACGAATTGATTTTGTTAAAGATGTCTATAAGAAAAAAATGTGATTTAAAAATCCGAAAAGAAAAGAAACAAATTCCAAACAATTTCATTATTTTATTTTCGAAAATTAATAAAACTTCAAAATGCACGAGCCTTGCAACTTCATGCAAATAATTTTTCACCGAAAGTAGAAAAACATCTATGATGAATTTCAAAAGCGTTATTGGTAAAAATGATGATGATGATAAAAATTGTGTCGTTAGAGGATAATATATTTAGCAGTAAAAGCCATTTTCCGTATGGTCTTTACTGCTACAACAATTACAGTAATACTGAATCTGAAAATCAAATGATAATTGTGATGATAGAAATTCGCATACAAATTAATTCTTTTATTCGTTCTAAGTTGCTGTTTAACTTCTTTTCTGGTATATAGCTAAAAACGAGGGATATTTTATTATAACAATATTTCAAGAAAGCTGACAACGAGATGGCTATGTTCACCTAAAAGTCTAAGACCGGAAGTTTAACCTGCCATTTTTCTCACTGAAAGAGCCTGTTTAATGACGAGACTCGAACCAATTACCCTCAGTCCCCAAAAGGTTATTTTGACATGAAAGGAACTAACCATATATGCCCTCGCATAAATAATAACAAAGAACTTTACTAGTAGCTTTTGGTAAACTGAATAAACTTATTACTAAAACCTTGGTAAATTTATAACATTTCGTGCATGTTTCCATTTGTTATTATGGGGTTACACATTGTTATTATTTCTCTACTTAAGTGTGGACTTTTTCTTTAACCCTAACAACCTTTTGTTGACACTGTAAGCTGTTTTTAATGTATCGAAAACAACTCCTCTACTTTCAATGTATCGAAAATAACTTCTTCTAGCTTTTGTCCCTAACATAGTGTAAAGAATATTTTGACAGTGAAATTAAGTATTTAAACCTTATACTAACAAAGTTTTCAATGGTAACATAATCATTTAAAGAGTAAAGTAAAATTTTGGTATCAAAATTGAAACTTTTAAGGTCAAGTAGTGAATTTTCGCTAATAAAAGTTAAGTTATATGGATAAGTATACAAAATAAAAATGGTGTATATTTTTTATGTCCGTTTCTATTCTATGCTTTTTCATGATCAGTATACGACAGAAATGTTTAAACTGTACATACAAGCAAAACGGAAATCAAGACTGCGTGTATAAGAGAGGCGATGATATTGTAATATGAAGACATATATTAACTGATGAAAAGACACATGTATATAATTACACCGGTAGCCCCGATCTGCCATATAAATTTAAACTCTGCTTATGATACGATAAAATTGTCTAACATAAAGTCCTTCTTGCTTATGATGATACCTCTTTCTATGGAGACCACTCGCTTTGAAAGACCAATTTGCAATGTCGCAGTCAAGTAGTTAAAGTACATTTTAGAGTATATATTTTAAGGTGTGTTTTGATGATAGGAACCCCTTTTCTGTTGAAAGTCTTTTTCAAGCTTCTTTTCAGTGAGTTTATAATACCAGTTTGACAATATATATTACGCTTGTCAATTTTATTATTTGTTACCCAACACCTTTCCTGCAGCTTAAGCTTTAATGTCTAGACTGGTTTTAAGTTTTAGATTACCGAAGAAAGATTAATCATATTTATTTATTTTCTATTTTAGGCGAAGATTTAGTTTATAATTAATTCCTGCTGCCAAACGTTGTCCCATACCTTACTAAATATAAGTTTGTGTTCACCGATTGTGAATTTCTAGTGCAAACGAAATAGTTAAACACGTAATATTTAAGGGGTTGACGTTTGTGCAAAAAAGGCTCGAAAGTTACAAATTTCCCTTTAAATTGCTGTTGTGTTCTTCAAATGCATAGAAGTTCAGATATAAATGCACTTCTAAAATGGTCTATGTGTAAAATGTAATGTAAAATTGCCCATACGTTTCTCTTGCATGGTAGTAATAACACAGAAAAAAAGATTAATATTTACATCAAACGTCTTTCATTATGCAGAGAATAAGTACACTAAGTTCAGACAAGACGTTTTGAGAATAACCTTTAATTTGTATTGGGCCTCGCGGTGTACGCACAACCAGTGTCTGCCACCAAGACAAAGACGTGCACACTAGCAGAAAGGCGAGGTTTTAACAATGTAATAAAAACGGTACGAAATAAGATGATTTTACTCCTTTCTGACATGATTGGAAGGAATTACCAGTTTCATGCTGATACTCTCAACGAGAACGGAACGGAAAAGAACAGAACAGAACAAAGCTGTGTAGAGCAGCGCAGAACAGAGCATAATGGAACAGAACAGAGCTGAGCAGAGCATAATGGCACAGAACAAAGCTGAGCATAGCAGAGCAGAACAGAACAAAGCTGGGCAGAGCATAACAGAACAGAGCATAATGGAACAGAACAGAGCTGAGCAGAGCATAATGGAACAAAACAAAGCTGAGCAGAGCAGAGCAGAACAGAACAAAGCTGTGAAGAGCATAACAGAACAGAGCACAATGTAACAGAACAGAGCTAAACAGAACAAAGCTAAAAAGAACAGACAAGGAAAGAACAGAACAGAGCATAACAGAACAGAGCAAAGCAGAGCAGATCAGAGAAGAACAGAACAGAACAGAACAAAGCAGAGCAGGAACAGAATGGAGCAGAACAGAGCACAGCAGAACAGAACAGAACAGAATAAAGAAGAACGGAACATAACAAAGGAAAACAAAACAGGGGAAATAAGCATATAAAATCTTCAGTGCATTAATTTTCAAAGCCATACTTTCATTTTCATTGGTCATGTATTTATGAAGCATACTTGTGATCCGGCACAGAGCGACTTACTTGTACTGGTGGATGAAAGCTTTTAATTATAAAAAGCGCTATTGATTTCATCGGAGACAATAAAATCCCCTATTCCAAACACCTACCTTTTCATTTGGCGATCTTTCGATCTCATGTTCGTACATTCATATTTTATTAACAAATTCATTATTACTTTATGAGCCGTTAAATTGTGTTAGTGGTATATTAAATTGGCGTCAGATTTCATGGGTTTCAGAGCACTTTATTTGTTTCTTTGAAACCCTAGCACTGTCTTTTAAAATAAGAATTGGCCTGTACGTAAGAAGCCTGTACGTAAAACCTTTCTGCATCATAAATTACTAATTTACTTTAATTTGAAAATCAAAACAATAAAGATGTTATCACAAGGCAAGCTCTTTCTTTGAAAATATGGCAGTATATCTCTTCTCTTGCAGTGTTCATTTTATGAATATTTTTAGCGACACCGAAATTTCTCAAGACAGAGTCTTAAAAAAACGTCGGAAAGAAACTAAGAATCGTTTTGATAAATCTGTACTTGTTCTATATGTCAGTAAAGCTCAAGGTTATTCTGCGCGGTTCTTTTCATTTCCGACCCGTTCCGAGTCGTTACGTACCATACTGTACGGAACTGTTGCTTTTCCGATCCGATTCGTTCCATTCCGATCCGTTTCGCACCGTACCGTACTGTACCTTTCCGTTTCGTTCAGGTCCGTTTCGTTTATTTCCGTTTTGTTCTATTCTGTCGAGTTACACAGGTCTTAAACATAATCAATTCGTTTGTATAATCTCTGTGACATTCATGAATCACGGCTAGCAGACGATAATTGATCTTTCTACATTATTTATGAGAAAGCAAACAATATTATATCAGGACTTGATAAGAAGACTTTGTAGTTGTGGTCTAGTTTTATGTTAGATAGGAGTAATTATCTTTTGTTAGCTTTTATGACTATACAAGACTTTGGACATGCCCTTAGTATTGTACAAGATTATTTGTGTTTAAAGCAAACACTCACAAGACATCAATTGAATTTTAAAATGCTAAATAAGTAAAGAGATTTGCATAATGATAGTACAAGAGGATGACATCGCCCACTGACTTTGTTCCTGACCTACACTCTATAAAGAATTATAATAATCTTACAAACTGTCCAAACTGAACGAGGGTTATATCAGTGCAAAGTTATAATAATAATAATAATAATAATAATAATAATAATAACGATGATAATAATAATAATAATAATAATAATAATAATAATAATAATAAATAAATAAATAAATAAATAATGATAATATTAGTAATACTTAAAAAAGTAGTAATGATAGATTATCAGTAAAAATAATTATCGTTATAATTGTTGTTGTTGCTGAGAATTAAAGAACTGAAGGAGATTTGAATTATTGATTTACCATTATTGTTAAATCATCATAATTATCATACTTCTTTTGCATTACAATCTTATTTTTCGCTATCACCAATGTCACTTCTATCATGATTATCATCGTCTACCTCATCCTCAATGTCATAAAAATAATTATCATCAACTTTTCTATTAGTATTATCATCGTCATCACTATCATCACCATCCTTGTAATATTTATAGATATAATAATTGTCAAATTCATGTTTTAGTTTAAACGTTGGCTATTAACAGAAATTTGATATCAAAATATCAAAGGTCTAGGGGTTCATACGGTTTTGTAGTGATTACCTTAAAATTGGCAGCAATAAACTATTCACACAAATTCATCGCAACCCCAAAACAGTGTTTAAAATGGTATTGACAAAAATAACTAAATTTGGCATATATTATTTCATTTGGCTGATTTGTTATATATTAGCCTTGTTACTAGTAGATCGAACTTTTTTTAATTTATTTTTTTATTTGTTTTACCCCACACACTAAGTATATGCGTAGGCTACATTGGATTCACCTTGATGTCCGTCCGTCCGTTCGTCCGTCCTATTTCTTTTCCGGACCATAAATTATACATGCTTGGGAAGAATAATAAAATGCCTTGGCATATTTGTTCACCTTGATGAGACGATGTGTCGCGTGTAAAACCTAGGTCCATCGCTCATAGGTCAAGGTCACAGTCAGTGGTCAAAGAGAAAATATGTTGATGAAAGACCTTGTCCGCACTATAACGTCTCCATACATGGAAGAATTTTTAGATATCTTGGCATATTTTTTTCATTTAGATGAGACAGTGTGACGCGTGCAAGACCCAGGTACATCGCTTAGAGTCAAGTCAGTCACTGGTCAGAGACAAATAATTTTGATGATATTCCTTGTCCGGACCATTACGTCTTCACACACCGAAGGAGTTTGAAATACCATGGCATATTTATTCAATTAGATAAGACGGTGTCGCAGGCAAGACCCAAGCCCCTACCTCAAAGATCGAAGTCACAGTGACTGGTCAAAAGTAAAAAGTTTTGATGACAGACCTTGTCCGGGCCATATTTTCTTCATGTATGGAAGGATTTTAAAATTTCTTGGCACATCTATTCATTTAGATGAGACAGCGTGTCAGGTTTAATACCAGATCCCTTGCTCAAAGGTCAAGGTAATAGTGACTGGTCAATTGTCACAAATGACCCCTTTTAATTACACAGCCTTCAATCCTGTGACCAAGCAGAGTGTGGGAGTATTCTTCTTTTCTGTGTCAAGCTCTAGTTACATTTGGGACGTCTCGATATTCTTTTAATCCAGAATTTATCAAGTTTTTTAGACTGCCTTGTTTACTTACGTTTGTTTCCGCTTGGCGACGTAGCTCTCGAAGTGTTACGTGACGTACCACGTGATCTCGTGCCCAGTGACAACATCTCCCGGTCTTCTATCATTTTACCTGTCATCTCCTGTAAAGATAGGCGTAAAAACAAATTATAACCTACTGTCGTTTGCTTAAAATTTCTAAATAGAAACACAAAAATTATTAATAACTGTTATATACAAGTGAACTGAAAAAAGTTTTGGTATTCACTAAGATGAACAGCTCTGTTAATAAAATATCAGTGCAGAAATCACTTAATCCTTCTTCTTTTATTGAAACACAATTGTATCGTTTAAATGGCGCGTGGGAGACGATAGGTATTAAAGTGGATCAAAGAAGTTTTATTACGCAAAGATTTATACTTTCTCTTTAGTGTTTGCTGGAGAACTTCATTTGACTTAAAGAACAGTCACACTCATATCATCTGGATGTCCTTTAATTTAGACGATTCGTATTCAAATGATTCTTCAGTTTTAAATGAAGGCCTTAAATATTTAACCAAGTAACTCCCTCTTCAGCTTGGAAATGAAAAAGTCCGCTCTTTGCTCGCGAATAAACTTGTGGCATGGCTAGATTTTCTCAGATCGTCCGACGGCGAGAAGAACCGTAGACAACACAGGGCGACTAAGTCACACTTTATATGAAATCATTTTATATGATGACGCTTTAAATCCCCCCTCCCCCGGCCGCCACCAAAAAATGCAATGTACGGAACTGGATTCCAGATGAACTGGTCGCTCCGTCCGTGGGAACGCTGTCTATACATTTATGTTTATTTATCAACGGTGTCGGTTGCCCTTATGACCAGCACCCCTACATGAATTCTGCTAATTTTCAATGGGATATAGTGGAAGTTACAAGAATTATCTCCTTCCATAATACGCTCGGCTCGAAAGACCATCGATGTAATTTGTAAAATTGAATTCTTTTTATTCAAACTGGTTATGAACTGAGACGCTAGCTGATATTTTACAAAGCTTCAGCACAATTATTTTAGCCTTAGTTAAAGGTTATCTGAAATACATGAAACTTTTGTTTGAAGTTCTCAATTGCACACATGGCTTATAATCAATGTAGATTGCATGACATGAGAATAGTCGTGCAATGCTAAAAATGAAACTAATGAATTATTCAAAGTATGATAAGGGTATTTCTGCATCTTGTTCCGTCTTTCTTTTCCCTTACTTTCATTTTCATTTTTGTTTTAGTTGGGAGATTCCTTCAACTGTCTTGCCGACATTTCTAAAACAAATTAAATGATTTCTTTGATGGCATTTTTTATTTAAAGTTTAATGAAAGCTTGCTGATAATTATTTACATAAAATACATGTACTACAATCACCAGTAAAAATCAAAGAAACATTTCTTTTTATGAAAAAAATGCGTGACGACAATTGAAAAAAAACAACCAAACATTTTTATCAATAAATACAGACACACACAATCTCTCAAACTGAACTATTTCAGGCGTTAATTTTTCACTGATATTCATTAAGCTAATCTGAAATCTTTACCATTAATCATTAAGTGATATCATCTCTTTATGCAACATTTATATTTAAATCTTTTAGCAAACTTATACGTAAAGACTTAAAATTGTGTAAAAATAGACCATTGTCATCTGGATAAAATATTAAATTGGTAATAAAACACTAGTATTAGAAATTAATACTACCGTTTTATTAGTAATGTAAAAACACGAAGGATGAACCACCTTCACATTCCAAATAGAATCATCATTAAAGGCGTCCAGTGTTTTTTTTTTTTTCTCTTTCTTTCTTAATTTTCGTTTTTTTTCAGAAACACGTCTCTGGCACTTTTAAATTTAATTAAGCAAAAAGGACACTCGGTAGTCGCTTGAAAATGTGTTTTGAAAAACCCATTGTGCGGACTGACATGTTTCTTTGAAATGAACCAATTTTCACCTACATGTTAGTTTTTTTCTTTTTCTTTCTTCTTTTCTGATCACTTGTTAGAAAGCCGGGTTTTGAAAAATAGTTGAATGTAAATCTTTGCAAGAATATAAAATGTTGCATACATGTGTACAAATTGAAACCTTCTTAATTAATAAATGTTTCCTAAATTAAACCTTTTGAACGCAAGCATACAATTTCGCGAAAATACTTAAAGATTTAATCAAATGAGTTTGTAATTTTGAGAGTAAATTTTCTCTCAGAGCGGCGTAAGTGTTCTACAGTTTTAACAGATTAAAAGGGATACAAGTGAGTAATAGAAAATTTTAGCAGTTAAAACGAAAGAAAGTATATATAGAACATAACTTAAGTAGTTGAGTAATAAATTAAATATATGTCAGGCCTAACTTCAGTGTTTTCTAAAAGAATTGATTTAGATTTTTAAAAGAATATAATAGTTTTTGATTCTATCAGCAAAACATTTGAATACATGTGAACCAATTCTTCCGAAAAAGTATCAAAATCAGTTGAAATAATCAATTACCGAGTTTGGAATTAATTAAGTTCGTAAATCTGAGGCTAGATAAATCAAACCAAGCTTAAGTCCCCAGAAGTTGCATTTTGTGTTACATTTATCGTGCTGTCGAAAGTTTTGAGTTTGGGCTACAGTGCCTTATAACACATTAAAAGTGTTATATTCTCAATTGTCGACTGTCATTCTAAAACACCATCATTATTGTTACTACATAGCTTTAGTGGTTAGGAGATTTCCGAAAGCAAAATTATATGATTTCAAAATGCGTACTCCAACATTTAGCCTGTAAGCTTTCATTTACTAGGCATTCTCAGTAAGTTTCATCCGATTAGAGTGTGTGTTTTCAATTTCAAATACTTTATGTAACTATATTTAGTGTACAAAATGCCCTTTATACATAGTGGTCGAGATGAGTGCTAAAAACTCACTGAATATTCAGAAATATATAAATAAAAAAAAAACAACTTTTTTTTCAGTTCTAAATAAAGAATATAAGTAAAAATATACCTCCTAATATACCGGTACCTATCTTACTTATATAAAAGATTTTATCCATACTCAACATTACGTCACCGGAGTAAAACATTTTTCACAATGAATATATTTGGTAATATTACAGAGTGCGCAAATTTAATTACCTATGTTACTTAGATAACTCATATATCTTTAAGAGGCAATAAAATCATCGCTTCACTCTGTGCAAGGTATTCAGAAAAGTGTAGAAGTCTAATCATAAGTCAATAGTTTTAACACTAGTACCACTACTGACTGAGCCAAGAGGTCCAACGTTCGATTCTTCAATCCGACATAAACATTACCAATAGGACTTTTGGATAAGACCTCACACCCATACCAGATTTTCAATGAAAAGTTTTTTCTTTCTTTTTTCTTTGCCATTTTCAAAACCTCTTTTTAGGGAAGTGGTTATGGAGGTTAATTCTAAATAGTAGAACCAAAATGAATTATTCATACTTACATCAGCTGCCATAAATAGCTTGAATTGTCTCTCTTTATGATGTTTTTCCCTGTTATGTTTGGCCAGTTGGAACTGGCTGTAGTCCCCTCTCATGTGATTGGGCGCTATGTCCTCAATCTTTGTCTTCTCTTTAACTTCTCCGTTTGGAATTGGTTTTGTTTTAAGTAGTTCATCTGCAAAATCAAACAGGTGTAAATGTAGTATGGATGTAGCATTTAAAATGTAACTTACGATGAGTGGGTTCCTTAAACAGTTATTTTTCTATAGATTCCCCTGTTTTCCATCCTCAGACAATAAGAATCTGTTGATTATAAATATGCAATATTGGTATACGAAAACATGACGTCCAATATGCTAATAATAATGTAACAGTTAGGCATTATGTAAGTTAAGATTGTACGTTTTGTGAGAATTGTCTTTTCTGTTTTAATCTTGTATTAATAGTTTCTAATTTATTCTGTAATACGACTCGTGTCCTGAAGATGAAACTCGTATCCCTTTACTTAAAGGTATCTTCAACTTAACAATATATGAGTTTTAATCGAAACTCGTAACGCGACGTTGTGGGACTTTTACTTGGCGTAGTCAAAATTCTATAAAATGTTAAGTTTTGTGATGATAACAAGAAATATTTTTGAAGTTTATCTGATTTAGATAAACAAATATTAACTAAACATATCTTTTGCGCAGCCAGATAGGAAGTTCAGAAATGGAAGAGAAATATTTAGGACAAATTATAATCTACATTATAGATAGTGCATATACACTGCCTTTCCCTGTAAATATTTCCCTCATTACTAACAGAATAAAGCATGACCAAGGTCACTGTAGAGTGGCATTAAGCTATTGTCATTGATGTAAAGGAAATTAAATTTCATGTGAAAGTTCCCAACAACTTCTCAGGGGAGTATTAACAAGTTCCTATTTGCTTCTGTATATGGTTTTGTTGGTTCATATTTATACATTTCTGTAATAAACAAATTTCGGCGGAAATCTAAATGATAACAGGTTTCCAGTTCTTCTAGACGGGTTCAAACAAAGGCACATGTATACAAATTCAAAATGTAACCTGAATTTGAACTTTATGTTAGTTCATAACGCTAGGAAGAAAGCAGAATACAGCAGTACACGTTCCAACTGCTAAAAACTAATTAACAGAACATTAATTAGAACTGGTATCTAGAATTATAGGCTTTCGAAAGAAAGACTTATTTGTAGCTGAAACAGAGAATTATGAAGTGTTAAGAGCTAGATGTTTGGAATGAATGAAAAAGCACATAATAAGCTAGGGTGAATATCTGACGTATCAATACATGAATAAATAACTATGAACATGTTATGCTTCGATTAAAGATTAAAAATATACGCCATTGTTATCTAAAGGAATTTGGAAAATAGACAAATGATACAATAAGTTTTCGTGTAAGGTGTTTATTATGAAGTGTTCACGTATCTACTTATTTTAGTTAAGTTATCGTCAGTGCCGGTCCCCATATGACTGGTAACCTCTGAATTTAGGTTGCGGGGAATAGTGCAAGGTACAGAAAGCACCCCATTCCAGAGCAACACCTGTTTTTTTACATGTTCAGTGTATAGCGCCGATACATGGAACTCTGGTTTCATGTCTCATTCGAAAGACAATTAAATAGGTTAGTGCGGTCACGGGGGGTCGATCTCGCGTCCTTTGGATCACTAGTCCAGCTCGTTACCACAAAACGAGTTAAAACAGGATTATGGTATATATACTTACTATATATGCTTGGATGCACGGGCGTAGAATTTGAACACCCCATTCTCTACATTCTTAGCTGTGAAATTTTCACACGTTAG
Organism: Cyclina sinensis; assembly: GCA_012932295.1. Lineage (NCBI taxonomy): Eukaryota > Metazoa > Mollusca > Bivalvia > Venerida > Veneridae > Cyclina > Cyclina sinensis. The sequence goes on along the minus strand of JAAONU010000006.1, from coordinate 25,978,065 downwards.
AATAATTTCACTCCACTGGTTTTATTCCATTGGTGAATTGTGTCAACATTTACATTAGCATACTCGTTAATCACATACATTAATTATACATGGACATTTTTGTTGTTACGTGTTTTTTTTTCTTTCTTATTCCACACTTGAAAATATTCATAAACTCTTTATTCACACATAAAAGTATTTCGCATGCATAGGACCACACTTAAATCCAATGTCCGTTTTGCTGTTTCACAAATTGAACATTTCGTTTCAATTAAATATTTATACTCTGTTTGTCGTTACGCTGCTTTTAAAATCATGCCATTTAAACAACAACAAATAAATATTTATCCCCTTTTAACGATCTTCAATGTCAAATTCATCTAAAGGAAATCTGAAAGAAATTAAACTCCACTGTACAATCTCTGTAAGACGTATTTGTTTAGTTTTTACATAACGAAGTCTCTTTTTATCTGTCTGTTTATCATTCTTTCTTCAACGCTGATTTTATATTTCTCTTGAAATCCTATGTTTACTCAATGAAAAGAAAGAACAATGTCCAACTATTTCAATCGTTACCCCCCAAAAACGTCATACATGTACACACACTTCAGTTTAATCTTTATTTGTCACAGTTTATTGAAAATATAATTCCAACTGTAAACTTCCCACCGACACTATTTTACAAATATTTAAACCAACTGAAGATATAGTCCATTTTTTTCTTCAAAGTAAATCCTCCAGTTTAAAAGAACAGGTACATGTTTATAACAATCCGATAGTTCCACAATGTGTCCATCGGGTCAGTATAACGAATGTTTGTGGTTCACGGTTATTTGAATTTATTTATTAAACGGATCGAGTCACGCTGTTTGTTTATCATATAAGTCGATTTTGTGTAGTAAAATTTTATCGTTACTCCTGAGGAATCATCAACGGTTGAGGGTTTAACGACTAAATTTTTGGCCTGTTTACGAACTGATTAACATCAGAGTATGCTACAATGTCAATATAAAATGTAGTCGTTAATTACATGTAACAACACGTGACGAACGCAGGATCGATTAATAGATGTCAGTGTGGGCGAGGGAGGTAACTACGTAAGCTCTATTGTAAAACTGGGTGCAACGATTACATCCCTTGACAGTAACGTTACGATGCCAGTCAATTAGAGATCAATGTTAAAAAATGTCTATGCGCTGATTATTTTCTATTTCAGTTATATTAGAGTCAGAGTTATCAACTGCATATTCGAGATATGCATATCAACAGTGATCTGCTGTCAATTCTTTTGATATTTTTAATGTTTTTAGTTATTGCCGAATGAGCTTTTTCACAATATAAGTCCAAACTAGGTTGTCTTTTTTTTGCTCTGAAATTAGCTAAATTACAGATCCCCCAAATTCATCTCCAGTGGAGCACAATGAAGGGACTTACCTTACACTCAACTGACCATATACTGCATATCTCTTCTACTGGCACATTCATTATAGAATGGCAAATGATTGAAATATCTAAAAAATAACATAAGTTCACAGAATTATTCTTAAGGATTTAAGACAGAAAGTCTTCTGTTGGAATGAATAGCTATCCAACCAAAAATGGTGCAACAACAACTCTCTCTGTATAAAGACTAATATACGGTTTATCTGTTGTACATAGACTGGCACTATGATATTGGGAAATAACTAATTCAAAAGCATTCAAATTTATATAATTCTAAAGGAAATGAAATACTCTTTTTTTTCTAATGAAATGTTTCTTTAAATGTTTTATTACCTCATTAAATATTTAAAAAAAAATCAGGCATCTAAATCGAGAATTATCTAACACCTAGTTACAAGTATTACAAGTAACGAATATTTCAACAAATTAATGTAACTCTATATACAAACATCTTCAGAAAAAAAAAACAAGGGTTTCCGTGTTTGGTTTATACATACGCTAAATGCAAATTAGCTACGATCTCATGGGTAGTTACGAAACCGTAGGCTGACCTAGATTTGAAGCGTGCAATCGACTGACCGAAAACTAGTTTTATGACAAAGAAGAGGAGAGGAGAGGAGAAAGAAATACTGGTTATAGTACCAACACGGTGTTTTGCTTACTGAACAGTAAGTGGACTAAATGGAACGAATTACACTCGACGTTCATAACTCATGTCAACTTGAAATAAAGAAATAGAAAAATAAAAAAAAATTAAAGGAAGAACAATTATAAGATACAGAACCTTTAAGCAAAATGAGAGATAAAATATGTTGCCTTATAATTTATTAATTTTATTCTTCAGAACTTCTAAAGGGAACATTGTTGTAAAGGTTTTTTTCCACTGTTACTAACATTTTGTAACATTTTAGTAGACAACATCTCTTTTAACACTTGACAACACCTGTCTGTCTAGCTGTTACTATAACGACACACTTTGTTATACCAGTGATTAATTTTCTTTTTTTATCAAGCTATGCTACGTCAAAATATGGAAGGATTTATAATCACCAAGTTACTCTGCTCTGTCTACCGTTTGTTGTTAGTACGTACTTAAGCAGATTTAATTTAGACATGTTTTTGTTCATCGCCCTTGTTATAATATATTTTCTGAATGTATGATATCTTTTCTTTGTTAACATATGGGCAAATAAAATAATAATAAAAAAATAAGTAGCAACCTTTAAACATCCCACATCTCATGGTTAAACAAAACTATAAACAGCCCATGTCAAGTGAAAAACTATATTTATTCTATAACTAAATAAAAGTTGAAACATCCTATAGCTAAAAAATGTTAAAATAATAAATGTTTAAACATCTTATTACGAAATAAAAGTTTGAACATCTTATAGCAAATAAAAGTTAAAACATCTTATAGCGAAATAAAAGTTTAAATATCTGATAATCGTATTAAAGTTAACACATCTTATAACGAAATAAAAGTTTAAACATATTGTAGCCAATTAAAAGTTAAAACATGTTATAACCAAATAAGATTTAAGACATCTTATAACCAAATAAAAGTTAAAACATCCTATTACAAATAAAGGTTAAAACATTACCAAATAAAAAAAAATAAACATCTTATTACCAAATAAAAATTAAAACATCTTACAGCCAAACAAAGGATTTTGTGTGCTAGAGGTAAACTTTGCTAACCTGAAGACATCTGTGAATAACACGTTATTCCATTGTCTAAGTGTCCAGTCACGGTGGGCAGTAGCCCAGTTCAGTCGAGCACGTGCATGTTGTGGCGTCAGTACCAAGCCTTTGTACGGACGTCTGCCTTTCAAACCTCTGTTATGGAGTCGATTCCGAATTGTTTGCGCACAAATCTTGACACCTGATGTGTTTTGTAAGTGTTCGTCAAGTTTTGGCGCCGACATAAAACGATTCCGGCGTGACGTCACAACTACGTATCTGTCTTCCATAGGCGTCGTTTTACGAGGCATGCCGGAGCGCGGGTGGTCTTTCACTTGTTCAGTTTGTTCGAAACGACTCTTGAGACGTGGCACAGTACCTGCAGCAACACCAAAATGCTGAGCAACGTCTTGTTCAGCCATTCCGCCATGCAGCATACCTGCCGCCACTGAACGTTGCTCTAAACGTCAGCTCACGACGTCGCCCTATTATGATTTTTGTTCTGTTTTCATTTGTTTCTTGTAAACGTGTCTACATCTACTGATTTGAAGACTTATTGAAACCAGTTATTGGGTTTCGTGCACAAAATCAGTCACTGATACGTAATCGTATTCTGCACGGGGAAATGGCGTATTGTACAAGGACATTTTCAATATTGACCGGCTTTATATAGTACAGGTATACGTACATGTAGCCGTACATAAACCATTCCTCAGGAACTCGTTTTGTTCATAATAAACCAAAACGAATATAAGTATTTAATAATTGCTAAACTTTTTTTTACCTAGTATATTTTAACCGAGGTCACATCACATTTATCGTTTAAAAATCAGAGTCCCTGGAGCTAATTGCTCTCTGTATCTTGCACTATCTCCGATAATAGAAAAAAAAATCAAACCAGGTCTTACGTGCAATCACGACAAACAAACTCAAATAAATATATTACCATGTCCACCCCGTGTTGAATGAAAAAAGAACAGTCGCAGCAACGGTACAAAGACACATGAAACTAAGATATACATTGATACAAGTACTGCAGCACCAGATTAGTTACTCAATTGGCGGGAAGAAAACGTTTTGTTGCGAAGAATATGTTGAATCCTCTACGACGTTTCCGCCGATAATTTAAGATCGTTTCCTTTTTTCCCGAATATTACATGTGTACAATTTAAAACAATTGAAATATATTAATGAACCTGTTAGATCACATTTAGGGTCAGAGTCAGAAAGCCTTAGTGCTCGTTTCCGAGAGTCCTTTCATTTTAGTAGCAAGTGACCAATGAAATGTCAATGTTTTTTGTCCACCAATCAAATTTTGGCAGCGGTCTTACTCTCACTTAACAGTAAACCAGAAGTCAAGGTGCAATCAGACGGCCTTCGGCCGAAAAACATATAGAAGTTAAACCTGTGAAATATTAGTACCACTAAAAGTGCCGAGTAAAGGCCTTTCATTTTGTAAACGATCATTTACAAAGAACTGAATCAAAACCTTATTCGTTTGAAAATTACTTAAACTTCGGTGACTGGTTATTACAGAATTACATTTGACAATGCTGATACAGAAAACCATACGCATGTAGACTCTGTCTTATCGTTCTGTAATTCATATTGCTGTGGTTATGTCAATGTATATTTGTTATTTATGCTAGCTGCGGCTATTTTATGAACAGTATTAGTAATTAGACGGACAATCAATCGTATTCACACTTAACGTGTGTCACGAAACCCGTCTAAACATGACAGTTTGATGGCTTGTCGAGTTTATCGTCTTGTCATGAACAATTGCTGGACATGTTTATTATGCAAAACATACAACATACTTATACAGTTGTCTGGTGTCCACTAATGTTTTCAAGGTGGTCAGTATGCGGTAAATTCAACTCATCAGATGTGTTCGTATGACACACCAGCCAAGTTGAGACAAGCGTACAATAACGTGCGCATGCGCACAAACGTATAGTAGGAGTGAGACAGTCTTCTTCCTTTCATTCCTCTAATTATATGATATCAAATAAAGAAATTTATTCCTCACAAGTCAATATTGGTATATCCTTTGTCACTTTAGTAAATTTTTATATATTTTAAACGCACCCCAAACAGTAGCATGTTTTTAATTAAAAGATGAAACTGAAGAATATAGCGCCTGGTCAATGGTTCGAATCTCAACAGGAATGAGATACTTCTGTACCTGTCTACGCGAGTAATGGCTTGCATTCAGGAAGCAGTCATCGGGTGGGATTAATATTACTTGCAAGAATTTTCTAACCAAATAGGTTCATACTGAACTAATTCATCTTAAAAGTGAAGTATTGACTGCTTCATGCATAAAGTAGGTTCTGGTAAAGACAAAATCCATTATTTGCAGCTTCACGTGTTAAATTTCATTGTTGGACTGTATTTCATTCTCCAGGTGAGACACCTTTGAGACCTAATTATGCGTAGTTTTTGTTCGCGCAAAATAGCTTCAAATCAAAGGGCGCATCTTTCTTTGTCGAGGTAAAATGAAATAATCATAAAATATGAATTTTTTATCAACATCATTATTGTCACAGAGTGACATTATTTATAGGACGAAAAATATATTCCCCTTTTAAAAGACACTTTTATTAGTTTGTGAATAATATCACCATGGTTACAAGATTATGTATCTTTAATTAGTGTAACATATTTCAAAACTAATAAACACAAGGACTGTCTAACTTTAGGTAAGGCTTTTTGACATACTTTATCGAAAAACCAGTACACTTAAAGCGCACTTTATTTAACATCAGATTTTGCCATAAACAGTAAGTATAAACGACATTTTAAACTGTTTTAAAACGTGCGAAATCTGAGGTGTTCTTGCGTTATGAAGTGTGCTTTCAAAAAGAGAACCAACATCGAAAACACAATATCTGTCTTAAAGAGTAAAACGTCTATTTCGAACACAATTTCCTAACATTAGCGTTAACCTATAGCTGAGACACACCATAATCTGACGACGTATTGTCTACGTTAAACCACCGGTATAGCCCATAGAATTAAGCCATTTTATTAATCCTACAAAAAATGAGAGTATCTAATGACTACCGCATTCGACAGATTTAACAGGGTAATCGTTTGACCCCCAAGAAGCAGTCATCGAGCGGGATGATATAAGTTGCAAAAACTTTTTTCCGAGCTAGTTTAAAATAGAAAGTTTTCAACAAGACCAAACAAGACCACATAACAAACACAAACACTATGAAATAGCCTTTGCATTTCGTTTGTAATATATACTCACTAACTTAAACTAGTCAACGTTCTACTCACATTTGGCCGTTAAGAAGATTTTTTTTAGCCGTTTTATAAACGTGCTCAAAAACCTTAGACATAAAACTATAACAAAAAATATCTGTAAACGGGCGGTTAATGTTTCTATATATAATTTCCGTACGAAACACATACCTACAGAATTTGATTAACAACAAATGTCGTGCTTTACAATAAACCTACTCATTTATTCACTGTTTTATATAAACTAGTTGTTTGTTTGTCTGCATGACAATGCTGTATAAGTTAAAGAAAAGAAAGAATAACATTATTATTTATCCATACATGTTACTTGTTTTGTTTTGCCCTGTTTAACGCCTTTTGTCACAATTTAAGCTATACAGGCCTTTTCTTATTTACCTTGCAAGCTCTTCAGTAATAATTTTTATTATTAAATTTAATCTGTAGAAGCATAGACAGGTGTCTCATAATATGATATCGTATTGACTCAAACGCAGAGGCAAAAAATACGGCAACGGTTGACACTTTTCCCAGGTTGATAAATCCTCATATTTCGAAATTGTATAATATTAGACAGCGTGTTCTCTGTAAAAGGTATCAAGACTTCCTTCAAATGCTTCAAAATTATTATAGGGCTCATACTATGAAAGGTGGTATGCATGTCTACAGTTGAGCGTTAGAATGAGACGATACTGAAGTGAGCAAAGAGCTCTGAATTCACATCCCCAAATGACAAATTTCCCTTTATTTTGATTTTTAAAATCAGTAACATGATTTTATAAAGAAAATAAGTCTAGCATTAACAGACGTGTCAAAATATGTTTTTCTCTCTTTACGACGCTAAGTTCGGGTGAAAATAAGTAATTACAGAATTCACCAGTGACTGAGGTCGGCGCTTTGCATGTCCCTTTAATGTTGCTGCTATAACATGTGCAAAAATTAATCAACCAAATGCACGCCGGTACAAATATTATACCTAAGCCAGACTGCATTACGACAGGTTAGCACTTAGACAATTATTACAATTATCTCTTATGACATAATTTAACGCAATTATATCATCTCAACCTTGCCTTCATGTTAGGTTGTCACATTATGTGACGTCATGATACAAAAACGGTAAATATACTCTTCCCGTCATGCAATTGTTGGTCTGACGCTGAGGAATAACAGTGCGCGTGATTTCGCTTTTTTTCTGGAATTATCATAATCTACAAAACAAAATGAAACATATTTTCGTGGTATGTATTTTTGCCATCATTACCTATTAAACTGATTTTTTTAAAATATTAATTAATTCTATACACATAGAAGGAAATGATCTAGTTAGAATTGTGAGTTAAAATAATTGGTAAAAGATGTGACAATTAAGACACTTGTACGTGAAACGTTTAATGGTCTCATCTTTGGAACAGATGTCATAAAAGTAATTTTACTTCATTTATGATTTTATTTTATGAGTTACACAAATTGTCTTAATATATATGCGTTTTACAATATCATACGTGCAATTTGGATCCATTTGCAAGTTAATAATTCAAGGGGAATAAATGTGCATTTGTATTTTTTAACGATCTTAGCTCTGTGTTAGAATATTTCTTTGGAATAAAACATTTTTAGTTCAGGTAAAGTGTATATTGTAATGTGTGATATATACAATCTAGCGAGCTGATTACCTTTTAGACTATGTTAATTTCTTTTTGATTAAATGGAAACTGTTTCAGTTAAGTGCCAATTTTCTAACCAAAAAATGAATACTAGAATAATTACGTGAGCTAACATTTGGATAAACTCAATACTCTAATAATAAAGATTTTAAAAGCTCAGTTCGTAAATAGTTTCAATATATATATTTTTAACCTTAATTAATTTCAAGGTAAATAATTAATTTAATGTCAATTTTACGACAATTTTCATAACACGTTCATTTCGTGTATTAATTATGACAAAATGATGTGTTTGAATATCAACATTGCATTGTTCTACTTAAAGTTATGCCAAGGATTTCACATTTTATTCAATGATCTTTGATGTTTTTCTTTTTAAATTCTGCTTGCGTAATTACTTAAGTAAGTAAAGGCCTAAATATATTTGATAAAAGTTATATGAAGCAAAAGATGCAATTGTTTCTTTTCAAAATAAGAAAACAGATGATATGCGCTAGAAATACGCAAATGCGTTACAAATGCTTTTTAAGTTCCGAAGCCTATTTCTTTCTGACGGAAGCTTCATCAAATAATTTATCTTTTTATCGGAGTTTTGCTTTCAACTTTCGAGGTTTTTCTTTAAAAGAAATGATGAATTTGTCAAACTTTTGCAATAAAATGTAATTACTTAATGTAAACATCCGGTGGCAAAGCTAACATAACAGACATCACAACAAGTGTTAATAGGTTATGTGACATTACAAATTTGTTGGCTATCAATCACATTAAAATCTATGCACTGGCTCGAATTTAACGTCAACCATATATTACATTTTTCACATGATTGTAAATTGCTTTGTAAGTAGATAAAAGCAGTATGGTAATACTGGGTAAATAGTATTCCCTACAGGAAAAAATAAATACCACATATTTTGCGCAGAAGATCACATACTTGTAATATAAAAATACCGAGAATTCTGTGAAGAAGATCATTCTTATCTGTTTTGAAAAATGGTGACATTTCGTGCAATGGTGTTCAGTTCGCCCACACATTACCAGTTTATAAGCAGTCATACTTAAGTTTGATTTTGTAAGAGTTTAATATCGTAATATGTTATTTGTGCAGAAGATCAAAGACTTCGTTTTGAAATACATCAGTATGTTTTAAAGATTAAGAAGTTTGCCCTTTATGTTGCATACGTATTTAGAAAGTGAATAATTTCTTACAAAAGACATACCTAATATCGTTTTACACATGGTAAACAGCTATTATTCGATATGGATCTTTGTTTGGATCGTTCTTGTTATCTTGGTGCCTGGAATATAGAAGGCGTCATACATTGGGGATCAAATGTGTGCTATAGTACATGTGTCTCATAAGCCTGGGAGGTCGACCCTTTCAGTAAAGGTGACACTTTAATAAACAAGCACTTCACTTCTTATAAATATATGCACATGCGCAGTGGTATCTTCTTTTTCCTGTGATAAATCTTTACCTATGAGATTTCTAACTTTCTTACATGAAGTGTCAAGACGTATGCTATTTTTAAATTCTATTTCCATAATATAAGACACATATTGTCAAAAATGTGAAAAGTAACGTTCGTTAACTTCAGAACTAAGCCACAAAGAAATCTATTTTCCTCCGTGGCAACATTCAGATACATATGGACAATTGTGTTTGTTCAACAGCAATGCTTTCGCTTTTATTTTATTCAAAACAACTAGAGTTGTTATGTTGTCTATTGTGATTTAAAAACTGCCTTTCTTTTTATGTAACTATTAGACAGACTGGAACAGTACACGGACACTTTTTCTTATATGTAACTTATCTGTTTAAATCAAGTTGTGTTTCAAATCATCCAGACTTTGCAGTTTTAAAGATGAATCCTTGCCTTCAGATTTACAGGAACTCGCGATTGTAAACAAAACACTACACATGCGCAGTGAGGCATCGCGGCAGGTACAGATACGACTCAAAATTATTGTTATTTTTAACCAGTACGCGGACACCTGTATATAACGATGGAAAAGAGGTCAAATGAGGTGAACTCACCTGAAAATGTTTTGAAGTATGTATTATGTATTTATTTTATTTTCATATGATACGATAAAAAACAACTTTACTTTTTGTTTAAAAATAACACGTTTGAAACAGTCGGTGAAACTGCAAGTATTGATTTGTTTACGATGTTATTTGGAGTTTGTCTGCTTATAAGTCAATAAACAGGAAGTGTAAACATACATGTATAATACCGGAAAAAGGATATGTTAGTTACGAATATAGGTATGTAACATCAATACCGTACGTAATGTTTTACACGTTTTTAAACGCGCCGAATACCGGGATGTCCGCGTACTGGTAGCGTCCGTGTACTATTCCGGTCTGTCTAAGTGTTAATAGTCTAGTCTTTCCATTGCAATTGGTTCCCATCACAAGTAAAGTTATAAAACGTTGCACCTACCTAGTAACTGATGTTTTAACAGTTGCCCTTGAATATGTATTTAGAAAAAGAAATTTTGAGTTTTATGAATGTGTTCTATTTTTAACTACGTGCGTGTTTCAGTCATTCTAGTTTCCCACAAAACTCGCTTAATTGCACACAGTCATATTTTATTGTTTTGTTATGCACAGTCACGTTGGCACACTTTATTCAAATTTAGGTATACACTTATGCTTTATTTGGACGATATGGTGACATTTCGTGCAAGGGTGTTCAGTTTATTAACACATTAACAGTTTATAAGAAGTCATACGAAACTAAGATTGTGTATAAGTTTAATATCGTATTATAAGTAATTTGTGCAATGGTTTTTAAGTTCGCCCTCGAATTAAATATAATCATAAAATAATCATATTGTAGTTTAATAATGTAGGAGTTTTTATAGCCATATTTTTTGTGTAATTATTATTCAGTTCGCACACAAATCAAATTTGGTTACATACAAATTGTAGTTGTAAAATGTAAGAGTTTTATTTCGCAATACTTTTTATGCAATGTTTCTTCAGCCCTCCAAAGATTTACACTGGTTACAAACAGTGGAATTGTAATTTGATAACGTAGGATTTTTATATCGCTATATTTTTTTTGCATAATTGTTAATCAGTTTGCACACAAATAAAATTTGGTTACATACAAATTGTAGTTTTATGATGTGGGAGTTTTATTTTGCTATATTTGTTATACAAAACTTCTCAAGTCCTCCCAAAGATTTGCATTTTTTTTGTAACCAGTCAAATGGTAGTTTAATGATGTAGGAGTTTTTTATCGTTAAATTTTTGTGCAATGGTTATTCAGTTCGTCTAGAAATTACATTTGCTAATAAACAGTCAAATTTAAGAGTTTAAAATTGCTATTTTTTGTGCAATGTTCATTCAGCCTTCTAAAAATGTCATTTGGTTATCAACAGTCAAAATATAGTTCGGTAATGTCAGAGTTATTTAATCGTAATATTTTGCGCAATGGTTACTTAGTTAGCGGAAGATTGAAAAGGTAAAAACCGTGAAATTGTAGTATTATAATGCATGAGTCCACTATTGTTTCATTTTTGTGCAAAAGTTACCGGTACACAGTTTGCCCCAAATTACGAGCTTGTTTAATAATGTATGAGTCGTATATTGTTCTACTGCCTTGTGTTCTCAACACAATTTCGTTATTTTCATACAGTAAAACTGGAGCTTAATAATGTACGAGTTTTATACCTTACTATGTTTGTGCATTGATAAGTTCAGGTCTCAGATATTCATTTTATATGAATATGGTTATTCAAATCTCAAATATATTTTGTACGAAACATTAATTAGACTGTCATCAAATGCAACTGGTTGAAAACAGGAAGTGACGTTTGTGTCTCACAAAACTGCATAGCAAAAATCTCCCTGAACACACCAGTCATATCATTTATGTCAAATCTGATATATTAGTAGTTGTAAATATCAAAAGATACAAAAGCCGGTGCAGGAAAGCAGACAGCTGTTACCAATATTTCCATCCCCATAAAAATCACAAGAAAGAAAAAGTCATGCGTTGTACAAATTAATCTGGTCGTTTACACGTTCTGTGTTGTCGTGTGGTGCAGAGGAAAAGGCTCTGTGTTAACTCAGTCATGCAATCTGACTGGGCCTTTACGAATATTTGTTAGCTCACCTGAGCACAAAGTGCTCAGGGTGGGCTTTTGTGATCGCCTGATGTCTGTCGTCCGTCCGTCCGTGCATCGTCAACTTTTTCTTCAAACAACTTCTTCTCCTGAACTGCTGGGCCAATCTTGCTGAAACTTGGCAGGAATGTTACTTGCATGAAGCTTTACTTAAATTGTTCAAATGGTTTAGGTCCATTGCATTTCTAGGCCACAGGAGCTAAAAATAGATTTTAAAAGTTGGATCTTTAAAAATCTTCTTCTCCGAAACAACAAGGCCTGGAGCTTAGATATTTGGTATGAAGCATCATCTAGTGGACCTCTACCAGGTTTGTTCAAATTATGACCGTGGGGTTATAACTGACCCCATCCCAGGGGTCAGTTGATTTTACATAGATTTATATAGGGAAAATTTAAAAAATCTTTTTGTCAGAAACCACAAGGCCTAGAGTTTAGATATTTGGTGTGCAGCATTGTCCAGTGGACCTTTACCAAGATTGATCAAATCATGGCTCCTGGGTCAAAAATTGCCCAGTTCCGGGGGTCACATGTTTTACATAGAGTTATATAGGAAAAACTTTAGAAAATCTTCTTGTCAGAAACTGCAAGGCCTAGAGTTTAGATATTTGGTGCGCAGCATTGTCCAGTGGACCTCTACCAAGTTTGTTCAAATCATGGCTCCTGGGTCAAAAATGGCCCCGCCCCAGGGGTCAAATGTTTTAAATAGAGTTATATAGGAAAAACTTTAAAAAATCTTTTTGTCAGAAACCGCAAGGCGTAGAGTTTAGATATTTGGTGTGCAGCATTGCCCAGTGGACCACTACTAAGTTTCTTCAAATCATAGCCACTGGGTCAAAATAGGCCCCACCCCGGGGGTCAATTGATTTTACATAGGCTTATATAGGAAATCCTTAAAAATCTTCTTATCAGAAACCACAATGCCTACAGCTTAGATATTTGGTATGTAGCATTGTCTAGTGAGCTCTTATCAAGTTTGTTCAAATTATGTCCCCTGGGTCAAAATTGGCCACGCCCCAGGGTTCTCTTGATTTACATATAGTTATATAGGAAAAACATGAAAAATCATTTTTCTCCGAAACTAATAAGACTAGACCTTAGATATTTGGTGTTTAGTATTGTGTTGAGAACCTTTACCAGTATTGTTTATATGTTGGCCCCAGGGTCAAAATTGGCCCGCCCTGGGGGCCCTTAATATGTAAAAAAGGCAATCTTTAAAAATCTTCTCACTGGAAACCTCAATGCCTACAGCTTAGATATTTGGTACGCAGCATTGTCTAGTGGATGTCTACCAAGTTTTTTCAAATTATGTCCCCTGGGTCAAAATTGGCTACGCTCCAGGGTTCTCTTGGTTTCCATATAGTTATATAGGAAAAACATGAACAATCATTTTTCTTCTAAACTTATCGGACTAGACCTTAGATATTTGGTGTTTAGTATTGTGTTGAGAACCTTTACCAGTATTGTTTATATGTTGGCCCCGGGGTAAAAATTGGCCCCGCCCCGGGGGCCCTTAATATGTAAAAAAGGCAATCTTTAAAAATCTTCTAACTGGAAACCTCAATGCCTACAGCTTAGATATTTGGTATGCAGCATTGTCTAGTGGACCTCTACCTAGTTTGTTTGAAAAATGTCCCTGGGGTCACTATTGGCCCCACCCGAGGGGTCACAAGTTTTAAATAGCAGTATAGAAGAAAATCTTTAAAAATCTTCTTGTCTGAAACCACAAGGCCTAGAATTTTAAAATTTGGCATGAAGCAAGCTTTATCAAGCTTTTTGAAATTATTAGATTAGGTTAAAGGTCACGGAGGCTAAAAATAGATTTATCTACAGTACCTCATAGAGCCTTCATTTATAGACCAATATCTTCGATATTCAGTATATAGGTTCCTTGCATGGACGACTACCCATGGGTAGGGTTTGAGGTCACTGGGTCAAGGTCATGGTCACCATAGCTTATAATAGATATTTCTACTTTCTGTCATAGAGCCTTTATTTATTGACTAATATTTTACATATTTGATTTGTAGGCACTTACATATTTTCAATTAAAAAATGAAATACTGCTTAACAGCAAACCTACAGCCAAAGTACTCAGGTGAGCGATCCAGAGCCATCATGGCCTTCTTGTACTTTAATTATAATCACAATAGATGTAATGGATTGTTGTACAACTTGGATTTAATAGGCTTGCCTAATGTCGGTAAATTGAACACTTTCAAGTAATTGATGACTTTCAAGCAAAATTACAACAACAACATACGTAAAGTCAAAAGAAACCTATGCAATAACTATCAAGAGGTATATACAAATCTCAGAACTGACTGTTTCATGATAATCAGATGACGATCTGGCGTGAAAATGGTCCACATATTAAGTTAATAAAATGACACATATAATATTTCTTCTCAAAGTTTTAAGGTTAACGTTATGTTAAGCTAACATTGATATAAAAGTGTCTCTTGAAGGATTCCTCATTTGATATGGAAATAAGTCTAAAACTTTATTCAAGTTGTCTGCATAATGTCAGGTTAGAAATTTCTCACGTTTAATACTGCAGATAAAAGATACACTGAATCAACTTAATATACATATTGCATCAGTATGAAAATAACAGCATTTGTCACCCAGATTTACGAATTTTAATGAAGTAGGTAGGCAAACTGACAGGAGATACAAACTGCCACTGTAGCCTGCTGATATGTTGACATTAATACATGACGTATTGTTTGATAACATGTAGCAGTTTTTTATGTCGTTCAGTAATGCCACAGACATATCTCCTGCTGATCCACTTAATACGATATGTGAACTGGCTTTTTCTTATTCAAATGAAATGTTTCTGTGCATCTACAGTTTCAGTGCCACAAACAACCAGTAGAATTCAAGAGATAAGGAACCCATATTCTCGGAAATTGCTTGGCTTATATCATGTATTTAACAAGAAAATGTTAATGATTAAATTAAAACACGGTTGGGAGAGATGGATATAGCAAGGTATTAATGAAGACTTCTGGATATTTCTTTTAAAACTTTAAACCGCAATTTAAAGTGATTCTACGTGTTCTTTTTATAATTAAATCCAACCTGTAAGAGTCTTTGGAGTAGGAAATATTTGTTTGCGATGTAGCTATCTTCTCGGACGCCTTTTGACGTTATCTTAAATTACCTTTTCATGAAACTTTCGTGAAATAACGTTTGACCAAAAAAAAAAATAAATAAAAAAAAATGAAAATAAAACCTTCACGCTACGATATTTAATTGAAACCTTATCTTTAATTCAGATGTATGTGCCACAGATTTCAATATCTTATTTTACTTTGATACTCACGATATTTCAATTGTCATTAGAATCTCTCGATGCACTCTTCCTGACAATAGTTTTAGATTATATCTAAATGTTTTCTCACTTTTAAGGTAACTTGTGTGTAAACAGTAATATGATGTATGAGAGACCGCTACATTTCATCCCCTGAAATATACTTCTTTAATCGGATAAAAGATGTAAAATTTATAGGACCACCGTTCACTCTATTTATCAACCGTACAAACATTTCCTTCTTACGTATATCCACTCGTTTCTAAAATACTTCCTTTCGAAATCTCAGCCAATGAATTTACTCATTAGACCTTAAGTATTTTTCACCTATTTTTAAAATTCTGGGTAATACGTCTATTTAAAGTAACAACATCCCTTTTTGACGTTACAGCCTTCAAAAATGAAAAGTATTTATTTGTAATGCGGAGTATCATAGAACAAAAAGTGCCTTTTCTTATGAATTTTCATGTATTCGTAACGATTTATCGGCAGTCAATTGTCCCACGATACATAATGCAGTTGTACAGAATATGTACTGTCGGGTAACCGACAATGTATGCCTGCATAAATTCAATATGTAAATAAAAAAAATCTTTAATTTCTTCCATATGCTAATGAGATGCATTGTACCTGTTTTATTTACGCAAATAACATGTTTTAGCATAAATAAGTACATTATATATACATGCAATGTGCGAATAAACGTCGAAAATGACAGAAAATTTACATAATACAGCAAATGTAGGCAGGTTAATATGTGTAATTATGAATCGTATGTTACGTTGTAGACCTAAATATGCAGATCTTAACAATAATCTTGTCAAATTTATTTATTTTGTTTAGAAATATTGGGTCATACAAGAAGAGTGCATAGACGTTCTAAAAACGTTATACGGAGGTTAAGACTAAATATTTACTCTTTTTAACCATAGCTTTTTTTTTTATCGTGAATTAAGATATTATGTCACCCGTCAAAAACTGAAGACTGAATTTCAAGTAAGAAGTCCGAATTGGCCCTTTGTCAATTTGAAATAATGTGTGTAATACATAACGTGGAACTTTTGACACCACGTGATATGAATAACCACAATAAAAAATATAATCTTAATAATAATATTTGTAATTAAAGAAGTGTAAAGTTTGTAATCAGATCGCTTTAGAAATAGAATTTCACATTTTGCATTTGCTATGTTAAACCGGATTTTATTCTGTAACGTTAAATATAGTTAGAACAATTTTTATAATGACTTATTAAATAAGTACATTTATACAAATAACGCCTTTTAAGAGAAACTTAAATTCCATAGCTCAGGAAAATCAATAAGAAAGCCTTAGTGTACAAACAACGTTATTATATAGAAAGTATTATAAGACAGTAATTGTGTATAAGTGCTTAATAAACAAGGTCTGTTTTTGTTTACTAGAAAATGAGGTGCTTATTGGAAGCTACTGTGATATCTTGATGTCCGTCATGTATCTGTCTGTTTTTCTGTCCATACTTAGCTTGTTAACACTAGAGGACATATATTAAATCTTGTGAACATAAAAAGTTGATCAGGACATTCATCTTGATAATTCCTGGGTCAAGTTTAACTATGCTGAAAAATAGGTTATTCGCTTAAATCAAAGGATATCTTGTTTACACTTTAAAGGGAACATTTTTAATTCAGTCATCATGATTTTTTTGTCGAAATGTTTTTGTTGGTCATTTTAAGATCAACTTCGAAGACATGTCACTTGGGTCATAAAGTCATCACTGGTTTAAATCAAAGGAAACCTTGTTACCTCTCTACAGAATACATTTTGATTTCAGGCATCAATATTTGGTAAAAACAATGTTTGTTTTGATAATTGCTAGGTCAAATCTGAATATTGGTCATCTTGAATTAAAATATATGTGACTAATTTTAAGGAACGGGATCGTTGTTTAAACTATAGCGTCCACACTTTAAATTCAGTCATTATGATTTTTCTTACAAATGTTTGTCAAGATGATATTTTGATAATATTGTTAAAACTAGTAAGTATGTGTTAACACACAAAGGGCTAAAATAAGCTTTTAGGCACGAGTTTTTATCAAGTTGTTAGTCTTGGTAATTTCAAGGTCAGATTCAGATATGGGTCAGTTGGGGTCAATAATTAGCTCACTAGTTTTGATGACATAACAATTACATGGTATTTGTCTTTCGTAGCAGTTATACTCAGGTGAGCGCTTGAGGGTCATCGTGCCCTTCTTGTTTTAATCAGTTTATTGCAATTCTTTTCGATTGTAAATGACCATAGGCATTTTCTGTAAACTGCTAATAAACTTATAGTTAAACTAAAACTGATAAGAATTTCTGTTAGATTGTCATTGTCATAATAAGAAACAGAAATACGTTTTCGTCTTGTATACAATTTATCTAAAGAAAAAGGTATTAATTGAACGTTGTAGTCACTTACACCAATTTATAAAATGTGATATATTTACGGTATTAAACAGTGTTTCAAAGTTTGATTTTTTTTTTCTTTTTAGCATCAATACACAATCAGCTTGAAATAACCTTTTTTAATAAAAAAAAATAATAATAATAATAAAGATTCCGGTCACTTTAAAATATGAAGAAAGAACTTGTTCTTTTTAAAGATTTCGGTCACTTTAAAACTTGATACGATTTTATTACAAATGTGTCAGAGATATATTTATGAAAATACGTATAAAATTGCATTAATGACGGCTTTCCTAGGAAGTACAGCTACATTCGTAATATATTCTAGCGCTAGTATATAATTTACCTTAAGCGTCAAATATATATTTGCAATAAAATATTCATTGACGATACTTCGTACACATTAGGTCATTTGGGTTTTCTCATATTTATGAAATAATGTGTCACTTTTGACAACACAGCCAATGGCAGTTTACTGATAAGTGTCACTAACTTAACGAAGTTGAACGATAGCATAATTAATTAAAAAAAATACCCTGTAAAAGATTCATGATTATATAGACCATGATTTTAATTGAATATTGTGTCATATGCTTTGCTAAAGAGACTTAAGATTAACATAAACTATAAATAAATAGGACATAGTTTAAGAGATAATTAACATTCATGGAAAAGAACAGTTCATTAATTGCTATTTTATTTTCTTAATTGCTATTTTCAACACCTGCATTAACACTGTGCTAATCGAAATCTCTGGTAAGAAAACCGCTTGAATTTATAATTTAAATGACAGTGAATGTGCCCAAAAAAGCACATTGTGAATTGAATATGACAGTCTAACCACAACATTCATTAACTTCTTTACCATCGCTTAAAACTGAATATCATAAAAATAAATAACGACCTGTCAGGTAATTTTGCTTGACAAAAGAGTTTCAGCGGAGGTAAATGTTACAATTCATACATTTGAAAAATATAATGCTACTAAATAAGCCTGCTTTACACTATAAATTTGAAACCTGTTTAATACTCGTCTGAGACAGAAAAGAAATGATGATACAACACATTATGGTCCACAAACAAACAAAAATGTTGCAAGCTTGGTTAAAGAGATAGGGACAAGTCAGTGTAATAAGACGAATGTGTAATTGAACTGCCTGACATTCACCGTTGTTTAACCAACAGTTTACATATCGTCTTTGGTACACCTTATACCACTGAACAAACAGCTGAAACAAACAAAAACAAATCTTTTCACTTTAAGCACACAGTCAAGATATAACTTAGTGTCATATCGTTTTTTAAACCAATTTGTAGTTGCTAATAATAATAAAGAAAACAAATAAATAACTATTAAGCAGCTGATAACATCAGAACTGAACATTAGTTTTATGTCACAGATGTTTCAAAAGCCATCGCACAATATCTTATAACAAAAGTAGCGGTAATGGATATTTGACTCATCAGCTAAAAGGAAAGTAAATAATAGAAAACTCATGACTATATAAAAAAGAAAGCTGGTTTTTACATGTCAGTACAAATCCTTGTTTTGTAGTGGGGTTTTGATGACCATTTATGTTGATCCATTTATCAAATCTCTTATTTCCGACAACAAATAATGACAGATATAACTGATGCATGTATGACCATGTCATCCCAGAGTTTACGTGATAAATCTTTGGATATTTTCTCAACAAAAGAGGCTTTGACACCACACGTTACACGAAACTATGTTACTCCCCGCTCTTGTGACAGTCCCGCGACATTTGGTGTCAAACAATGACAGACATTAGCATAGCTTGAATACATTTTTAAAACAAAAAATAATTACTTCCTTGTGTTATAAAATGTTGTAATCTGTACTAAATCCCGCATCCTAAAAAAATCTCGGCTTCTCGAACATGAACACATTTCATGATAGGACATAGTAAATGTAAAGCAAAACGACAAAGAACCAACAAACACGTTTTGTAAAAGATATTATTAGTTTTGAACGATCCTTGTAGATGAAAGATAACATCATCAGAACAATACGACGTTTTATTCTGGCATCATCCGACTGTTGTATATGACTTGCCAGTAAACGATGCAGAAGTTCTGTAATTAAGAGTTCTGATAGAGTTTTTTTAAAAAAAATCTTTAATTACACAATTACAGATGAGCAAACAACATTTATTGCAAGCGCATGACAAATATCACATTACATGTTTCATACACATGAGCTTACAAAAGAGATGAAAACAAAAGGAAAAAGAAAATGTTGTAATTTCAGTTTTGTGGCATAACTGTTTAGTGACCTATTTATATTTTTATCGATACTTTTCCAGATTGTCTCAGTGTGTTTGGTAGCAGTGAGCTGCCAGTCCGTAAGACCACCAAGGCCACCACCTAACATGGATCCAATGGGGACACCAGTGCCAATGCCTCCGCCATCCCCAACATCACCACCCGCCAGAGTCTCCCCTCCCAGACCTAAAGGATGTGTAAGTTTTAATCTACACTGTTTAGACAAATTGAATATCTCAGTTAGAATGCAGCATATAATGACTATAGGATGCCTCAGTGTAGATAGGGTGCGAATGATTCTGAATATTTCTTCAGTGAGACATCGTATTGCAAATGAATTAAAAGTAGGTGCATTAGATCTACCACAACACTAATGTGGTTCATCTGCTTCTGGCTACTTTGTGACAGCTAACATTGCAAAGGTCACGCAAGGAATGCAACAGCACAGCTCTCTCTACAAAAAGAGGTTCTGTAAATAGAATAACAAAATGGTAAACAATAACTTAATGCTTATTATTTACATTAAATGGTCAAGATGTCCTTCTCTTAAGTAATACGAGTCACAATGATAAATTCACCTTGCACTTAATTATTTTTTGACAAACTTATTTATCAAGGTGAACTAGCTGATGTTAGAACTTGGTTGTTTTTTTCGGTCGACACTTAAGAGGAGATCTTACATGCAACTGCTTTGCCCTTGATAAATGACATTGTGTTTACTATCAAGTAAATAATTGTCTCTATAAGTATGTCAGACAAATTTGCATTTTTGAAATTTACATCCATTTTATGCTTCTTAAATCCTAGGGCATTTTTGTACAAATGGTTGTTCTTATATAGTCATTTGTTCAGTAGTCTACTAGAAACACTTCATATATTTTTATATAAAAAAACTATTTGCCGTTATTAAAACAAGGCCGATAAAAGTTTATTAATTCACACCCGTCAGGACATTTTGTTAAATTAAGATAAATGTGAAGTATAACTTTTCTGTGGCCTGGGAGAAACATATGTAGCAGTCCAGTCAGTCTGTTATATACTTCAGTTTAAACTCTTTCAGTCAAGTAACAATTGCTTCATTTAACTCTACTAGTATATTTCGACAAACTTCATGGTTAATTGATACTTTCATGCCATTTCAACATGTTAATGCATAAATACAGTGACAAGTAGCGTCATATTGTCTTATTTGGACCATAATCTTCCTTAACCCTGATGTAATACATATCAAACAAGATCAAACTAAAAGCCTACTTTTATTAATAAGAGTAAATGAAACATGCTGCATTTAAATGTCGTAGTGTTATAAAATGGATTGTTTTAATGACTATCAGCCATGTTAATTTGTCATCTAGGAG
Source organism: Cyclina sinensis (assembly GCA_012932295.1). NCBI lineage: Eukaryota > Metazoa > Mollusca > Bivalvia > Venerida > Veneridae > Cyclina > Cyclina sinensis. The sequence continues at coordinate 25,956,515 of JAAONU010000006.1, read as the reverse complement.
ACAATACATGAAAACAATGTCAATTAAAAACCTACAATTTTTCAATCATGTCAATAAAAAAAACGTTAAAACAAAAGAATGGGAAACTTAATACATAACCACTATGAATTCATGGAAGACTCAAAAAAGTGTAAGACTGATAATGAGTATGCTCACTAAGTTTAGATTAATGCAATTGCTACAATTCACATTTTATTTCGATGTTCTTATATAAACAAAAGGTATATATAGGTGTTGCCTAACGATTGGAAAATAAATACAGGTATAAAATAGGAGTAATTGAAGGAAATAACCTTTATTTGGATATTGAGTGTTTGTGTCCGACAATTATTGTTTGGTGTGATTTAATATCTTGTCTGTATGCAATCAGTTAATAATAATTTATGTTTTTCTTGTTTCAGTCACCTGGCTGTGGTCCAACAGAGATCTGTGCTGAACTTGGAGCCAGTTATTGCAGGAATGGAGCATGTTCTGTCTGTATAAGTACGTATCTATCACATAATACGACCATTAACCCTTAACCTGCTGGAACCGAAAGTGATTAGCCTTTGCCACCAGTATAGAGCCAGGCCAGCCTGCACATCCGTGCAGTCTGACCAGGCTCTATACTGTTGGTAGCTCCATTTTGTATTTTGTTATTGAAATCCCTTAAACTTTGAACTGTTCCAAATTCAAAGCTGGACAAATCCATTACAACATTTCAGCATTTTCAGGGTTAAGAATAACATCACAATACGTGCTGAGAGAACTAATACTAACGATATTAAAAGCTTAAAGAAGTCGAAAATTACAGATCCCCAAATTTATCGCAAATTCAAACAAATTTATGTTTATCAATTTGAACTATTAATTCTGAGTTAATCTTTGAACGTTTCAAACATTTAACATTTAACGACTTCAATTTTGTACTTCAGTTTTTGCAGCCTGAAAAAATGGATAAAGCTCTATTTTTTCTGAATTCGTATACCTAGTCAAAGTTGTGCGTGCATGCGTGCGTGTGTGTGTGTGTTGTGAACACTTTTGTGTATAAGAAATTAATGTTCGTCAGTAAAACAGCATATCTTCGGTAGAGAGAGATAAAATGTATTGATATTAAAAATTTTGAGAACGACATTTGTACAATAAGCCTCTTAGTTTAGCTCAGCATTATGGACAAGACAAACCAAGAAATATGTTTTGAAATTTCATAGAAAATGTGTTTGTATTTTGTTTCAGAAATGTCATCCATTAGATTCCCAGCATCAGCTCTAGCCGCCATGTTCTCCCAACAGTCGCAGCCGAAACCCCCAGCAGAGCCAGCACAACCCGTTGTACAAAGTGAGTAATACTGTGGTATTTAATGGATAATTTATCTTCTAACAAGTTGGCGCAAAAATATACATAATCACGATTTCGAAACCACGATGATTTTCTGACATTATAAGACGTTATTTACACATTTTTTTCAATGTCTCGTAATGATAAATTACATGTTTTTTTCTTGACCAAAACCACGATCTAGTGGTATCCTTATAGCAGAACTGTCTCTTAGTCAGTGGCAAGATATCAAAATGACAAGTCACTTGATATGTTATTTTACAGCTCAACCTATTGTCCAAATGCAGCCTCCAGCTAATCCTTTGTAAGTGTTTTTGTTACTGAATATATGTCTTATTTACTACTTAACATTTGCGTTATGCAATGCTCGTTGGATATTCTATGCATATATATATATTTATTGTAACATTACATAGATTGCATGCTAATTCCTATGTATGTAGTACATTTATTGGTTTATCTGCATGGAAGTTAATTACTAGAACGTTATGTTCAACATTTAAGCAGTACTTACTGTGTCTGAAATATAGTGAGCTATCACTTTCAACTTCACTTTGATGTTTCATGTATTCCTGTATACACATTATTTTTCAGGTCTTTTTTCCAGCATTTCCTCGAGTCTTTTCTCATACTATCTTAAGGATGAGTTCATTAAAAGCTTTAAGTTACCTTACATACGATGCAATTCATATGTTTAAACTTGATTCCAAAATTAAAAGTATTTCAGACTCGTGTATATTCAAGCAAAAATAAATAAAAAAATAAATAAATACATTTGGTTATAGTCTGAAATTTTATCTTCGAAAAAATGTTACTGAAACCATAAATAACAGTGACTTATTTGCATTATGAATTTTCTTGTAAATGATTATGATTTAAAAGAATCTAGATCCTTCACTAAAAATCTATGTTGACAATAAGAAACAAAAATAAATTACTTGAAAGAAGTTGATAAAAAAGTAAAATATAATGGATTCACCCCGCCACTTGGCACTTAAATCTGATAAAAACAGAATTTGCGGACAAACAATGATATGTGCTTTAATTGTTGTAGAATATCTGTTAGTATTTGTTTGGTTATGAAAATTGAGACAAGGATACACAATTCACCAAACTGCGGATATTCCTCATTCAGTTAACAACCCTTTGAATCAATTTAGCGAATTAATGCTTATATTTTAATTGCTATCACTTCAGAATCAAATCTCTAGGCATCAGGCATCAGATTCATTAGATTTAATTAAAACCAGATTAACAGGTGCTATTCTTTGATCTATGAAGCTAAGCCATTTCAATATTTATGCAGGCATTGATTGCATTCTGCTATTTTTTCTACTATTTCAAGAGGACCTTTTTCATGTTATATGTTTTAGACTTACAACCTGTGACATCGCAATGCTTATACTAACACACATAATGTATCAAGTTATCGATTCCATCAGATTGAATACTTGGATTGGTCATGTTAATTATAATGTGCCTTCAATGTTCATATTTTACAGAGTCTTAAACATTTTGCACTCAGTTGTCCGAGTATCTTGGCTCATACTCAAATAATTTTCAATTAACTCTTGACACATACGGTGTTCTTATTAATTTCAGAGGAAAAAATAATTCCGAGACAGAGATGTCTATTCTTGAGTATGCCGCAACACAGAGAATGACATCGTAAGATGCCTTTCAAAATCATATCATTTATATTAAAAATGTTTTGTAGAACCAAACTATCCCAGATTACTTCAAAGTCTGTCTGTAACTTTCAAGAGCAGCGGTAACATTCGAAAGAATAATCGAGATTTTCTCCTTGTCTTAAACATTTTCCAAGTTTCTTCCTTTATTTATTTAACTTCTGTATTTTTCTGCCTTGTCACTCATTTTACATCATCTTCACACCATTTTAGTCTCCCTTTGCAGCTCAGGCGAACTTGTAAACTTCTTAAATATTGCCATGTACATAACAAATGGAGTTCATTGGGAAAAGGAAACATAGTTGCTTTTTCATTTACGATTCATTTTTAAAAAAAAAATCACAACCTAATTGATATCACTCTTGTTACACTTAGGCTGTTCTAATTGTTTTCCAACATCGAACGTTAATGCATAACATTTATTCGCATGTTAAATTAATACTTGTGATTCTAATACTAACGTGCATTTCAGAACAGCAAACGATAATGGAACTGTAACTAAAATTCTTACAGACAAGTCTAAACCACCTCCTCCTCCTCCTCCCCCACCGGCAAGTGATAACAGTTACCAGGTTTTCGACGAATATGCAAATCTTGAAAATTCATCTGTGTAAGATTACTTAACTTCAATTTCTCCCTTTTTCAAAGTGCCGATGAATTCATTAAGCAAATTTAACAGTTAAGTGAACTTTTTTCTGGCTCTAGATTTAGTTAAAGATACTTTGGTTACGATATATGTTTTCGTATAAATGTTTCGCAAATTTTACTGTTGTAAAATAGTTTTTCCAAATATATTTTTTTCAATCTTATTTAAATTATGAAATGTTGGTTTAAGATTTTAAAAAAGCAACAACAACAACACATAAAACACACAGCCACTGGCATTGTTTTAACTATGCATGTTCGTTAACTTGTTAGCATAATATCTAAATCTGCTATGCAACGTTACAGAACAGCAGTAGTGAACAACAATGGTCAAGACTCATCTAAGCCTGCAGAACAACAAAAAGGAATTGACCTGTAAGGCACTTTTAAAGAAATATATTTATCAGTTACTTTCAAAATACGTTAATGCATCGTATTCTGATAACAGATAAACTGTATCAGAATATAGCATTTTCATCAACCTTTGCTTGTAACAAACATAGTAACTTAGTATCATTATCATTACCGTCGTTGTTGTCAGCCTCATTACATTGATAACTATGCTTTTCATTGGTACCGGTTTATTGATAAAACGCCCAAATAACCCACATTTAAATAGGCGGGCTATTAAGATTTGTAATAAAACCTGCTCATTGCCTCACAGAAGTCTCTTGACTAAAAGTCAAATCAGGTCAAGACATTAATCATTCATACGAATCATATAGTGCTTGTATCATGTGTGCTTGTAGCACAGGTTGAAGACCAAACACAAAGCCTAATGGGTATGTTTTCTTTTTTAAGCAATGCGATTGATAATCAGCAGGTGAAATACCCTATAATTGTAACAGTGACGGATTCAACAAACTCCGTGTAAGAGCCACTTTCCTTCTTTTTGTAGTAAATGTAAAATGCTTTGCTCACTATTGAAGTGAACGTGTCTTTAATTATTATGAACGTTAAAAGGGTATGTGTTCATTTATAAATACATAATGTTTAATTGCTGTGTTTGACTGTCAGTCCAGATTGTATTATTTGATTTAATACGATCATGTGTTTGGGTTCATGGTGTGATGCAAGTCGAGAAATCAATCGACTAGATCTATATGACTTAGTTAGTAACAAAATTCAAATGTATGAAAATTCAAGTTGCTAAGGTAGCATTAACCGTCTATGGCCATGATCCATAGGCGTGACAATATTTCTAGGGGCAGTCTGAGCCAGGGCGATGATCTCAGTTGAAAGTAAACATGATGCTTATAAAGTTACTTTGTTACTAAATTCGAGCGGAAGTAAAAGTAAAACATATTGGAAAAAATATTCAGTTTAGCTTAATGTGAAACTAGCTTAACGTGCATAAAACGTATCTTTTGAGCGCGTTGGCAATTATAGTGAAAAGTCGAATCCTTTGTTTTTTCTCGGGTTTAACATTTTCAAATTTTGTGATCAGTTGTATACGCAGTACTTAAGGTCAAGACGAGTGTTAAGTTGAAATCTTTTCAGCGATGCAAGAAGCCAGTCGGCAAATGTATTTGTTACCAATGGCGATTCGGCTACACAGACTCAGGCAGAAAGTCATATGGCCCATATTGACCAAGGTCAAATGGAGAAATGGTACCAGCAGTACCAGACTTTTAGACAGCAGCAGGCCAACTTGTAAGCAACTGAATGTCAAATACTATTTTGTTAAGTCGAAGCTGAGTGTTAACCTTTTAATATACCGCCTGAAATATCTGGTGTTATCAAAAGATATCATCTTCAGTTTGTCACAAATGTAAACAAATGCAAGTCACGGTTCGTGTGATAATTGCTCATTCTTTAATCATTCTTTAATTCTTTGAGTATAAAAAACCCCTCTGAAAAACCTCTCTTACGCAAACCTGTCAGACTACAATCTTGACACACTAGATGTGTTTTGTTACCCTGAGAGAGCTATATATATTATGATAGCATAATCTAGTTCTTTTGATAATAATAATAATAATTATAGTAATAAAAAGATATATCAAAACCAATTATTCTGATTTCCTTTTTGCGGATTTAAAGTTATAATAAAATTATGATTTTATTTACAACGGAGATATTTAATAAATTTCAGAAACAGAACAAACAATTCTGGTCCATCCCAACCAAAGGCCGACACTTTGTAAGATTGCAGTTACTTTTGAATCAGCATCTTATATTGATATAAAAGAACATTTTGTGTTTATATATTATCTTAAAAGATATAAACTCCGACAAGATTAAGTTAATGCGACATAAAAATGACAAGTGAAATGCAGACAGCAGTACTATCATACAGACATAATATTCTGAATGCCCTAATCAAATCCTAGTTTTGATTTTATTTCTGAAAATTATCATTAAATAGTATATAACAGTTACTGTTTTCTATATGCTCATTAACAAACTCTATTTCTTCTACATCTCTTGTCAATATCAAAATTAATATATATTTATAAAGTTAGAACTTTAATGGCATACTTTCAGTGATTATACTACCTTTCAACAATTCCAACAGTGGTTACTACAAAATCAGCAACAGGCAAATGTACAGGATCAAACAGCGTCTATGCAATCTGTAACTACGCCGGTTATTCAGCCACAGTTGCCCGTGGTTACTCCGGTTGTTCAAACACAAGCTCAGCCTGTGTAAGACAAAATAATTGACTTTACCAGTCTTTGCTTTAAATGTTGAGCCTTTTAAAACAGTACGTTGAAATGTGTCTTGGCAATGTAATATTACTTTTAAGACAAATTCATTCATTTATTTTCTAAATAATGCTCTAATAGTTTTTAATGTCAAAGAAATTAAGTGGTTTTACATAATTATATTTATTTAGGTCATGTAAGTGTTTCATTACTGTTCTTAATCTGGTTCGCAAATCTTGCAGTATGCCAGTGCCTACTCAAAATTTACCTATAGCGATGCCAGCGGTACAGCAACCAAATATTTTGTAAGCATTATTCTTAAGAATCTGCAACAGAAGATATCTCAAATTCAGTCAGGGCAACAAGTAACGTTTATGTTAAATTAAATTTATAAGTTTTAAGTTGTTTTAACTAGCATTATGTTGATGAGGCTATGTTTAAGCCAATATTGTTATTTCTTTTTTTTTAAATTATTATGCTTACGGGTATAATTTTGTTTCCTTTCAACAAACTATTTAGAATAAATGGCAACGCATTCTTGATAATTTTTCTTATTCTCAAAATTATATGAAATTATGTAAACTTCATCGTCTTCATTTGTTCACCGTTTTTTTTGTTTCTGATATTCTTTGCTTTCCTATAACACTCTACACTACAGACGACACTTGACATTTTCAGGGATTTTAATTCCCTACAGCAGCACTATAGCCAGTGGCTTCTGCAACAACAGAATAGAGCGGGCGGATCAGTTTCGCAACAGCAACCTGTTGCAATGTAAGGGCACTGCCTAATTACGAATTCAAAATATTGTTTTATTTTCATTTCACTGTCGTTTTCTTAATTCTTATTAAATTGAGTACATTAATCAATAAAAAATAATTATGTGTTTTTTCCTACAGAATTAACCTTGATTTTAGAATCTTTTTTACGAAGAATTGTTTTCTTTTTTCTTTTTTTTTCTTTGTTTTTAATTGTCTCAGGGCGAACAAACACTTTATTTCAGAAACTCCGTCACCCAACCTGCTTTTCCGGTTGCACAAGTATCTGTACAACCACAAAATCCACTGTAAGACTACATCTTTGATAGCATAGTTTTAATTGTTCGAAAATTAAACATAATATTTACAAATAAAATGCTCCAGTCCATATGTAATTAAACAAATGTTATTATTGACAAATTTCGACACAAATCGTACCCTATTCGTTTGTTATGTTCATAATAATGTCCCTGTTGCTGAGTAACCTTTTTTATTTTAAGCTTCCCTTAATACTTTATAACACACTTCCTGACAAAGGAATGTTAAGTGGCCACAGTTTTAGATATAATTAAGGTCTTCGACATTCCGAGATAATTATAAGGTTTAAAAGTACAGACATAGCAGTTATGACGTAATCTTGTTTCTTAGCGTTCTGTTCCTGCTGCATATACAACCACAAAGCCCAGTGAAAAATTACATTTATACAGACAAGTTTTAGTTTAACGTACTCATTTGTCCTTTTTCTTTTTTAAACTTTCCACTGTTTTATTCTGTATCACTTTCGAACACATATTTTTATAAAATTGAAATCGATTATCATAAACTTACAAGTCCAGACTTAAAGTAAATTTTGTATGATCATGTATTTGCTTGGAGGGAAATCTCTTTTACCAAAATGTCCTTCAGCAATTTTGCAACAATGCAGCAGCAATTTCTTCAATGGCAACAACAACAACAACAGCAGCAGCAACAACAACAAAGTCAAGCTAGCATTTCTGTTGGTCAACCACAAGCTAATGCAATTATGTAAGAAGTATCTTTTTGTCCAGTTGTTTTATTTTCAATCTGTCCAGGTAATAACTGGAAGGTTATCGATAAACCTTTATTAATTACCGTACATGTTTAGTGGTTTGTATAAATGTTTAAAAAATTCCAATAGAATTTTATGTTCTTCGTATGACGTTGTGACACAATTTATTTGATATTCGAAGAACGTTCTCACCACGACGAAAGTCAACATATTTCATATTTTAATTTATTACATAAATTTGTTTACCATTAACATTTATAAACTTGATTCGTGCTAGTTTTCGAACAAAATTGTTATACGAGTAAATTTATTATTTCAATGACAAATTTCATCTCTCGTTTGCAGCGGTGGTCTTCAACAGCCAATAACCGCCGCTACACAACAAACTCCATCACCACAGCCTTCCTTGTAAGCTATATATATATCTCACCTCTCTCTCTCGTCAATTTCAGTTTCTTCTGAAAGTATGAAATAAGTTTACTTTTATGTAAGGCTTTAATCTAATTGATACAATAATTATTATAAGAAACAAAACCTATTATTGTACTGTAAAATATTCAGCTTTGAATGCAGTACTGCGAAAGCAACATGAACCAAGTTTTAATGTGTCTTCTTTTCATTTTTTTGCTAAACAAAACTTAGCGACTTTGCAACATTAGAAAGACAGTATCAACAGTGGCAACAACAGCAGGCAACTCCAAGCCAGTCAGATACCCCCACTGCCACGACATCTGTGTAAGAAATGATTTTTGAAAGTAATGTACATATCTAATGCATCGCAATGCAACAAAACTATTTTCACTCGCGCCTATAATGGAATTTACATGTTTTTTTGGTTTGATTATTTACTTAAGACCATTAAATAAATCATAAGTTTCTCTTAAATCAAAGGGTTTGCTGAAAACAACTGCACTAAGAGACTATGACAACAGCTAGAGTAGAAGCAAAAGTATTTGATATTAAAAAACAATAAACTAAAAAGATCAACTTCAGCTAAATCTTCAAACATTATTTCATATTTACAATATGACATTTAAATGGTGAACTACAAATATAAAACCTTGAATAATTCTGATTTTACAGCCCAACCCCAAATATAGCGCAGAATCAACCATCTTCCACTCAGGAAATCCAGACAAATGTTCAACAAAATTCCCAAAGTTCACAAGGACACAATTCTTTGTGAGAAACCGTTATGGCATACGTATAAGATATGCACCCTGCTTAAGAGCTTTGCACAGCTTAAAAAATTATTGCTTTGCTTGGTGACATTGCCTGGTTATATATCGCCTTTTAGTTATTTCTTTCTTTATTTATTTTCAGGATTTAGTGTAGGCAATAGTTTAGTCGCTGGAAGGTTTATGAAACATTAGATTAACATTATCTGTTAAAGCTAACAGGATGTTTGACAACCTCACGTCCAGGCAATCACAATTTCATTCGATACATTCAATATTCTTACGCGTTTAGAAGTCTTCATTTGCAGCTGATAATTAATCTCAGACAATACGTCTATAGGTCATTTGTTCCTCACCTCTGAAACAAGTGAGGAAGTAGTCAGTCACTTGCGGAGAAATTGATAAGTAAACTGGTTGGATAACCAGGAACACTTGTTAGGTAGACTGACCGTCGGAATATGACCACAAGTATTAAAGGAAGTATTAAAACTGGCGTCAAACACCTATAAACAAACAAACAAATCAGTTGCAGCTACAAGATGCTTATTTTCTTTCATGGAAATTGAACACTTTTCTTTTTTTCAATTATCAGGGCTACGCTTTGAAGATTCAGTATATCGGATACGTTCGGACGTAACTTTGAAGAAACAGAGAAACACATGTAATGAAAACAAACATTAAATCGCTTTAAATGTTTTAGAGTATAAACCTTGTTCGTACTGAAATTTTATGAATTTAAATGGTTTTAGATAATTTCAAAAACCAGAACTGGAATATGGAAAATTAAAAAGAAAAAAGAAACGCAAATAAAAATTCGAAACGTGATAAATGGAATAAAGCTTGCCTGATAAATTCTATAATGTCAGATATTAGCATGGTATTCTCTATGATTTGAGTATTACCTGAATGACGATTCAACGTGATAAAGCAAAATTTAGTTCTAAAGCATATTTTCCAGAGAACGATTTTCAAATTTTGCACGATATTTGATAAATAGAGATGACCGCATTGATTGACAGCTATACATATATGCAAGAGAATTTGTAAATTTAAGATTAGTAAAACAGTTTAGATCAACATTGTGATCAAGAGTGTTCTTAGATAAAATAAGATATTATTTCAGAAGGTCAAACTTTAAGGTAGAATTTCTTTGATTAAATGATATTGTTTCCTCTTTCTTCTCGAGTACATACCTAATTTTCTCACTAGATGCTCACGGCATACTTAGTTTCTTTTACTCGTGGTATTTCGCAAACGATAATCGAAAATACACGGAAACGTCTGCTTGGTATACGTGCATGATACATTTTAATGGTAGCATGAACATATTGAAAGGATCGCTTGCGCTTGGAGCAATGGTTTTATTAAGTTTTGTTTTCATTTTATGTTTGATCAAACAATTTATGCTCATGATATGTTTGTAAAATTCTGAATTTTTGTAATTAAAAACTAGTGATTATATATTTATTATATTACATTAATTATATATGTGAAAATTCATTTTTCAAGTAAAACGTAAAATAATCAAATATATTTAAAAATATTTTTCTTTACATTTTGGAAATTTAGCATCAAAATAATATCAAATAAACACTGGTTCATATTCAGTTGAGATCGAGGAATCTGTCAACTTGACAACTTTCTCCTGGTCTGACACTAGTTGCTCTCATTGCTGATTTGTCTTATTGCAATGAAACTTCATTTGTTGGTAAAAAGATACCGAAACACGTGGTAAGATCTTTTTCTAAAAAGAAATAAAATGAAGAAAAAATAATTGAGAAGTCTTTGGAAACGAACATGCTTCTATTTCTAGGAATGGAGGACAACATTGTATTTTACTACCTAAATACTTTCTCAATGGTTCGCGCGATAGATGGCTAATTGCTGTAAATTGTCCGGACTTTGTTTTGCTTTCTCATGTCATGTCACCTAACAACGGGTAGGTATCGACAGTGGTGTATCAACAGTAAAGCATTGCAGCATGGAACTGGATTCAATACTACGTACATCATACACTGCTTACAATATGCTTCTTTGTTTACAACTACAAAATGTATCACTATTTAGCATGTATTCTGCGTGTGCATGACATAGAGTATGTACGGTTTAGCGAAAGTCCGGACATTTTTTGCAAAGAATACTTGGCCGTTTTATTTCATAAACAATCATTATTCATAATGGACAAAATAGCAATGTCAAGCTGACAGATAGTAAAGGATATAAACGTGTTTTCTGTGTGTGTTTTATTTTCAATCACGCAAGACTGGAGCTGTTATCTGTTTATTTCAGCACGTATATGCCACAGCAGCCGACCAATACATTCAACGATCCTTTGTAAGCAAAACATGATTTTTTTATTTCAAAGATTTTATTAAATCAAAGGAAATTAAGTTCTTTAGAGCCTTTTGTCCAAACATCTCATTGTTTGTAGAATTTAAAAGATTTGTTTTCGTTATGAGGATTTAAAAAATGTAACTCATTTGGTTGAAGGCCGACACCGTTATCTCTGTCAGAGCACATAATGTAATATTTGCTTGTTTCAATTTTTGCACAAAACTGGCATGGGTTTTAAAATTATTCACAAGTTTTATGCAATTACAATATGTTGTGTTGTTTTAGAAGAATCATCATTGATATCTACAAAGTGTTTCTGTGTAAAAGATATTGCATATATGTATCGACTTGTTTAGAAATAGCCGTCTGTATGTTTTATGCATTTCAGCTTTTTTGACTTCCATTCTCCGCAACAAAATGCATTGTGAGATTCCTTGTTTGCTTTTCATACCCCAGATGCTTTGACTAAATAACATATGAAGTATCACCGAATTGTCCCTAATTGCACACAGATTAAAATCTATCGCGAAAGAAAAATATCAGTCGTACTTGAAATTCTTGCAGTCATTGTGATGACTTATACACTCAGATGACATGGATAGCCAGTTTTTGCATGAAAATTTTATTCAAACAATTGTTTTTGTCTGTGCGTTGCTTGAACTTTGTAGGGAGATTTTAATACCACTTTTTATCCAATTAATCTAATTATCCTTATTGGATTTTAAATGTTAATAATTTAGACTTAATACAAAATACGGTCGTTAGAATTTCACGCTTAAAGAATCAATATTCGAAGTGTTAGCGCTCTTAATCAATTTAGTATTCTTTAACTGTGTCACAATCCTTCTAAGTTTTTTATTTTGCGCTAGTTCAATGAATTACTGCAATCTGACATATCTTCTTTGTACTTGTGAAAGTAATATTTCTTTCCATAATGCAGTTGTGTTAACTGCTTAAGTAATTCTTCATTAATGCATAGTATTATGAACGCCTCTCCTATCTTTTCCTCATATTTGATCTATTCATTTTAGTATGCAATAAATAAATATTGTGAATAGTATATGTGAAAACTGTGCAGTTAGGTGATATTCGGTGACTTAAATGATTTTCTAAATATTGATCTCTTTCTTTAAAACTATGTTTATTAACTTATACAAATGCTTACAGACTAGTTGCATATTTTATACTTAGCAATTCATATTGTATTAAAACTATATAATTATGTAATTTTTGTAATACTGTTAATTAAGATTTAATATACAGTAAGCATATCACTCTTTTAGTATTTGCTTGACTCATGCAGTCATTTCATATACTCGTCATTTGCATCTGCATTGGTTTAAATCTTTTCTTCTTGTACTATATCAGTTTCGAAATAAGACTCGAACGAATACTTTCTAATTAAACATATGATTTCCAATAATTCTTTCTATTAGAAGTGTACTAACATTGCAAATTTCAGCTCCAACACTTTCAACCCTCCACCTCAAAACAATAACCTGTAAGAATTAGATAGTTTTGCTTGGTACTAACGTGCTTGGTACTAATATGCTTTCCGGTTTTCACAATAGTTAGCAAGTATTTAACTATACTATATATCATTTGAAGTTTTAATCTTGGATCATACGTCTAGGAATGTAGCGCATTGCTTCTGTTTATGCTCAGTCTATTTTCTTTCTTAAAAAAAAAGTACAAATTTTTCGATCAGTTTGCTGTCTACTTACTCTCAATTTGCACCCGAAATATATATATATATATATATATATATATATATATATATTGTATATTACTAAATAAAATTTACACGGCTTATAAAATGTAACATGGTGTTTAAATAATATATTGCACAATTCTGAAATGTAGCTTTAAAAGTGGCTTTCATCTGACCAGAAAAAATATATTTATACATGCCAGTGAATATGGCCTGTGAATTTTTGTTTCACAAAAGTTGCCTTCCCGTGCATATTTATGCCAGAAATTCAGGGATAAGGGAAAATTATATGATATGAAAAGATCTAAAACTACACTTGGTATATTATATCAACTTACTTAACCTTACATGTGCCAGTAAAAGAACTAAACCATTTTGAGGTTTCCTATGTGCACTTTTGTAAAAACGATTGGGCTGCAGCAGTGGCAACATCAGTAAATACTGAATAGAATTATAAAGTGTAAATTTCATGTTTTTTAACTTCATATTTGTCTAAGAAAAAACATCATTTCTTTATCTGAAGTTCAGATGAGAGATGTAATTGAAGTTTAAACGTGTCCATGCTCTTCATGTATCTTCTTAGGTCATTATTTGCTGCACTAACCTCTTTTTAACATAAACTTCATTGTACTAGACGAAACGCATATATTCTTGTTTCTTTTTCTATGCTTTCACACATGAACAATACAATGCAAAGAATTAAGAGTCCCCTTTGCCTAGTTTAGTGAGTATGACTTCGAAAAGTTAGTTCTAAAATCAAGTTCCGTGCCGGCCACTGAGGATACCAGAAACGTTGTAATATTTAAAACATTAAGAATTCCCAAAACGACTTGGCAAACAATAGCTTCGTATCGATTTAAGCGAATCTTTGATCCCAGAAGTACACATATCATATATTATTAAAAAGAAAAACACAAGACAATAACAAATCATACTAACATTAAATAACACAAACATTATTTATGTAATCGAGAAAATAACGTTATATTTTATCATGGTTCACCATTTAACTTTATATACCCGTTTGAATAAAAATAGGAAACAAAAAAAGTATAATTAATAGAAAATCATATTTTGTTTTACTTTTCTACTTGTACTTGTTGATTTTATTTGAATGATCTGAGTTTGTCAATTTAAGGTACAGAGTTTTAGTACTGCTGATGATAAAAATAATTTTCCTACATGCTTTCAAAAAATTACTAGACTAGATTCATTTAGAGCAAAATTACGGGTGACTGATAAGTAATCAGATTTCATCTTTTATGATTCAACCTTTGGCCCGTAACAAGAACTCCCTCTTTACTTATGATCTCCCTTTGATATTTCGTTGATAACTTCGACTGTTTTTTTCCGAGTCTTTTTGGAAATCTGAATCTGTTAGAATCTATCTGTTTTCATTATTTTCTATCAGTTTTTTTATGATCAATGGTATTCATATGTCTCGAAAATAAATTCAGTTTTACAGATGTTTGAGCTTTTGGAAAGTAATACTGTCCTGGTATTACTTTGAGCTTACATTCTCGAAGTTTCTGCAGTGTTCCGTTTTATAGGACACAAACATTCTCCAATTAAGAATCCAAATAGATTTAGTGGTTGTGTAAAATGCAATATTAATTTTAGGATGGACCTCATGATGTTCAGCAGTCTCGGGCTTGGAGGAGGACTGTTTGCCTTCTAAATCTACAGGTATTAGAGATAACATCTACTCAGATAATGGGTTTGGTTAGTGATAATTTGGTTAATGATAATTTAGTCAGATTAGTGTAAAGCTTTGTGTGGTTGATTTGTCAGTGTTCAGTCTTTTGGTGTTGAGAATTTTCTGGTGAGGAGGGTTAGTAATCCGGTCAGTGAAGAACAAACTTAGAAGATGAAATATAGCGTCCTTTTTGCGTTGTTTGTCCGTCCGTCACGCTTTCTTATCTCACGTAAAATTTCACTAACTAAGATTTGTTGCTCTGTGATTTGATAGAGACTGGAATTATTTCTATCCAGAGTCTTAACTAGTTGGATCTAATATAACAATGGGTACATACTGCTTGCAGAATACTGTTAAAGATTACAGTGCAGTTATGGCCGTATGTTGTCTAACCAGTGTTATCAATTTTCTTGACGGAGACAAAATTCATTGTGGCTGGTTGAATGTACTTGGAACACTTTGACAATTTACCTTTAAATTATCCTTATTTAATTCTAAAAGGAGCTCTATCTGGATAGTTAAATTTAAATGTTGTATAATAATAGAATATAATGATTGCAAAATGTTTTCAAGTCATAAACTGTGGATTTTGTGTCTCCATTATCTTACAGATATAACAATATTCATGAATAAAAGTGGCACAGTTGACTATATCTAAATTGCCATAATAAAAACTGGTTCTGCATTTGAACTTCCTCCACCTTTGGACATTATACTTTCAAAACACTGGTCTAAAAATTCGTAGGATAGTTGTATAAAATCTTCCACAAACACAACTGTGTCTTTAAAAACCACCAACTTTAATTCCGAGTTCAGTTTCTTTCACAGTCACAATGGAAATAAATGTGTGTTTCCTTTAATCAAACAGTAAATACAGAGGTTTTAACTTTTTCATACAAACGAAAAACTTCCAGCAGTATATCTGCAATGCCATCCATACCCTTTGACACACACTAGACATCATCATTTGTCCTTTGTCAAACCTTACCAAAACAGTGACACAATCTCTGCCATTCACTGATCATTATTTTAAATCCGTCAATTCAGGAAGACTGATAAAGTATCTTAATATCTTTACTTTTTATACTTAGTACTCCCTTGTACTTCCTCTTCTCTTTGTGACGAAATTTATTTAGGAATCATGTAAACATTCAGATAATGTAACATCACACCTTTGTTCATATGGACTAATGCTACACTTCCACTCTTGCATGTGACGTTTACAAGGCACTGGCCTCTCCAGTTACGCATTAATTGGCTGGAGATATCAATTTCTTAAATTTGTTTGTTTGTTGCATTATTGCAAGGGGATACAGTGTCACTATTATAATCCATTGCCCTCGAATCTCTTCTTGTATCCCTTCTTGAGTTCAAATAAATTTGTAAAGAGTTTGATACGAACATTACTCAAAACTAAATTTTGTCGAGCGGAGTTCCTACTGTAATAATTTTCTCTGGGCTGCTGAATGAAGTTTTGGATACTGCTTTTTTGTACGGCTAGGTGTTTAGGAAATTTAACCACAAAACGTATGTTGGTCTGTTTCGGTGACGGATTTATGTTGGTATATGTTGGAAGCTTGTTTTTATTTCATCTGTTGTTCTTCAAAATCTGTCCGATCTTCAACTTTAGCTGCTTACAAAAAGAACTTTATCTTGAGTCATTAATGTTATGGTGGGTTTTCTTTTGTAGAATTGTGGTTTTTACTGGTGCTTAGTTGGAAATATTAAAGCAAAGTGAAATGGTACTATGTTAAGAAATGTCTTAAGATCTAATCTGCTAGATAGTGTGTTTCGTAATTACGACTGTCATTATTCTGCTTAATGCATCTGCAGACTAGATATTTTATATGCAGGTCCACCACGCCAGTCTGATATGTACATAAAAGTCTGTTTCAGTATCTTGTTATTGTTTGATGTTTGTGGATATTGCAAACACAAAGCTTAAATGGTAATAGTCGTTATTTTACTGGAATAAATACAGATTTACAAAGGTTAAGAAATGTGTGTACAGTGTATGTATAAGTAGTCAAGAAGAACAGAAGTATTACTATACAGATGTGTGAATTGTGAATTACTATAAGACGGCTTCAGGTAGATGGCTCATCAGCAAAAGAGCTGCAAACCATAAATGTAAAGGAAAACTCACATGTCAAACTAATTTTACTACAATAAACTATACTATCATACAGAACGTTTTACATTTGGAAGTATTTAGACAGGAAATCTTCTTTATTTGACTGGGAACTCAAACTTGCTAAATATGAAGGAATAATAAACAGTCAAGAGTGCATAGTATTACTGTTATTATCATCTTCTAAAAGCAGATATATAAATAATGTCTGCTATTTGATAAATGAAATTGATATCATTTATTTCACAACGTACACTGACATATATATAATTATCACAACAACACGCAAATAAATGTTATACCATTTGTTCCGCTGAAAGTTTTGTTTGTGACATTCAGTGTAGCAAAAAGATATAAAGATCTTGTTGTTTGTTGATTCAGGACCATCGTGATTTCATGCATTTTATTCCTTAATTTAGCTACTTCGCTGTCAACTTGCATTTAAAGCTCAATAGTTCATTTCGAAATAAAGGAATAGTGTCCTTCTAAATTTTTACAGTTGGTTTGTGTTTGAAATTCATTTTCTTGCATTTAATTTATAACTTTGTTTTGAGACGGTATTCCTGTAGCACATTAACTGTGAATTAGACAGCATTTTTTTCGGTAACTTTGTTTTAACAAAAATGTGCGAGCAAATCCCGATTATTACCACCATTGATTTTTTTATATATTAGGAAAAGAGGCAATAAGGTTCTGGTTTTGAAGAGAATGCAAAGGGAAAGTATAAATATGTCAGCAATAAAAAAGACATAAAACTTAACGTGATGTACTTGACAGTTAAATAAATGTAAGATTGTTGTACCTTGAATATATGCGACATAGTTTTGAAGAGTATACCTGCCGTTCAAAAAAGATGCAGTACATTTTTAATCACAGTTTCAGGTCTAAGGGTTAAAAGTTACATTTCATGAAATGTTAATCTCAAATCTCTTAAAAACTATATAACACTTTCAATTTACCCTTTTCCAAAGACTCACTTTGACATTTTACTGAGTGATTCATTCGGACTGTAGAAGTTTATGAAGTCAAAATTCGTAAAATGAACATTATTTAAATATATATTAAATGGCCGACATTTGTATTTTCATTTTGAGATTTGATATGCTATTCTCCTAAAAGAATAAAGGCTCGCACGTCTCCTTTAGCAATATTCATAACTTTGTTTATTATTGCAGCTACGTTAAAGTGTGATTCAGTTCTATTTTTGTTAACTTTTACAATGTCAATTATTCACTTAGCTCCAACAAGATGCAAGGTCTAAAGAACCTTATAATTTCTTCTTGAACCTGTTTGTCTACATAAAATTCATTGAGACGTATCAGTTTGCTGATGTAGTTTCTTTTGCTTTCAGGTTTGGATTAATGATGTTCGAAGGACTTGGTTTTGGAGGTGGATTCTAATTCTTCGAAAAGTCATAGACTCTATGGAGTGGAAGGCTGACATTTATTATTTCCGAGTGAAAATACATTTCGATAGCTGTAATTGTTGAGTAGAATACAGATCCCTGGCTTTATATACATTGATTGTGAATAATTCATAATATATTCATATACACGTTCATTTAAATAAATACTTAGTCAACAACTGCGTATGCAAGAAATAGAACAGCTTTGTAAAATCAGTTGGTAATGATGGTGTATAGGTCATGCATATGTAATTTTACTATGATAATTATTAAATAAAACTAAACCATAAATCATTCAGTCCTTTTCAATATCAATATATATGTGCGCAGTATGAAAATAATGGCAAATGCTGTAATATTATAAACAGAGTAAAATGCACATTCACATAAAAGTACGGAGACGGAAGAACACTGGGTTAATGTTCAGTTTCGGCAAATACGTCGATTCTTCTATCTAATCCGACTGCACATGAGAATTGATGACAGAGACACACACGCTAACATTAAAGCTGTTTGCAAATGAATTCGAAGCAGCTGTCGGTTTCATTCTGTAACACTGAATTCGAAAATAATCATTAACAAATCCGCGAGATAGAATGAACAATCCCTATTTCTTCAGTTAAACAAATAATGGCGTGTAATGAATCATTCTTGCAAATTCTTATATACAATATGTGTACCTGAAACAGTACATCAGTCCACAGAGACACTGGTGAAAATGACGCAGAGGTAAATCATGCTAGAAGGTGCAGCTGAGAAAGTCTGAAGGCTCATAAAAGTAAGCAAAATGTCCGGGAAAAACACAAAAACACGAGAACAGTTTTTTAGTAGAATTAGAAACGCACAAAATGTTTGTTTATCTTTCAAAAACGTCTGTAGATTAATCAAGTTATTTTTTATTTAATTGTAACGTCTTTTATGACACAGTTATAAATCTCCTGTAGTAAAAAAAAAGAAAAAAGAAAAAAAAAGTTTTTCAGACTGAAACTTTTCCTCAAACATTTGCAGCTGGATATCCCGTATGTTGTCAGCAAAGTCACGGTCAACTTGAAAATAAGACTGAAAAAAGGTCGTACATTCGTCATGCACTGTTTTGTTCGTCAAGTTTCTTTTTCAATTCTGGAAGCACAAGCACAAGACTCAATGTGCTACCTGACAATTTAGGCTCTTCTGGTCTCATACTACGTCTGAAATAGATAGTGTTTTATGACTGTTTGCTGATTTCAAGATGAAAAAGTTAAAAGTAAATTCTTGTAAAGATCTACAGAATTGAATTAGGTATAAAAAATCTTTTTTATCACAAGACACTTATTAAGCTATATGTGAAAAATATCGCAAAGAATACTTAAATACTTAATTGAATATTTCGAAAAATAGGCAATAAAAAAATTCTTACTTTGCTAGACAAAAACTCTTTTACACACTATATATATGCTTACATTATTTTAATAAGGAACGATGCTTACAATAACTTTTTAATAGGGATGTCAACGAATACCTAAATCGGTATCCGGATATCCGTATAGACTATTCGGATACTATCCGGATACTCGTATAAAATCGACGACTATACGATCTCAATGTTCCAATTCCTATGCCTAACATTACATTTGATGTCTGTTTTACATATTGTTCCGGTAATCCTGTTACATGTGTTAAGACAGTTTTACAAAAATAATAACTGTCATTACGTGTGATTAAAGTTAATAAAACAAAGAGATGTTCACAGTTGTTTACTGTTTTTATTTTCGTCGTGTCTAAGAAGTATATTTTCCCGCCAATACGCACGTGCGTAAAGTCTAAGTGTCTAACGAAAACGATAAGCGTCCGCTTTTTGTTTTTGTTTTTGTGGCATGGTCTGTCTTTGTTTAAAAAAAAAAAATAAACTACGTTATTTAAAAATATCATTTAAAATTACCGTGGATGAAAACGCTGTTTAATTTGTATCCTCAAATCTATGTCAAATTATCGTTTTTGTATACCAGAACATGTATTTATGCAGCTTACGTGACTATGTGATATTTTTGAATGGTTCAAAGTTTTTAATGCGAATGCTTTAGCAAGAAATGATTGTTTGACATATTAAAATCATAATGCTTGTTTTAGCAAATCGTTGATTGGATATATCATTTGAGTTATCACATTTTGATAGGACATTCTTTTATAAGTCTTGCGTTAAAACTATCATAGAATCTTTTGCGGAAGTTACCGTGAAACCCTTAATTGGCATGTTTGACACTGCTAATTGATTAACAAAGGGGCAAGATACTCTAGTATAGGTTATATAAACACCATGGATTACAGTAATTGCTTACACAATGGGATGTCGCGTTAGGTCCCAGTTGTTTGCAAGACGAATAAACACATTAAACGGCGTGCGACAGATAGACGCTTTATCAATAAACCAATCAAGGGATATGCCGCCGGCGATAAATAGACGCGATTATGTTTAGCGTTATGAAACTGCAAAATTTAATTTGTCAGTGTTTGAATTTTTTTTTATCAAAGTTAAATTTCACCGTTTTTCTTTTGTTTTTGTTTTTTTGTTTTTTTTTCATTTTGTATACGAATATGCGGATACCAAATTTGTATCCGGATACCAACATAGTATCCGGATATCCGAGTACTCGGATACTCGTTGACATCCCTACTTTTTAAACATCAAAACAATCCCCTTCCTCTACACAAAAAACTAAAAGAAACTCATCTTTTGAAATTTAAGTAACTATATCATTTCATTCAATCCTGAACTTGGTTACTTACCTACGCCATTTTCTCCTTATCAACACAATAACAATGATAATGAGAACGACAGCTCCTACGGCAGCACTGACAATTATCACAAAATCTGTAGAGAGAAAACTCCACCTTTTTATAGAAGTTTTATGCACTGCCTTCAGCTATGATTATTTTTATTTGTTGAACAAACTTTAAAGAAAATGGTACACTGTTTATCCTTTCTGACAATACAATTTCAAACTATTCATATATCTGACATCAAAATAAACATTGATGTGTTTAAAATAATTTTGTATTTCTGCTTTTTTTAATTTAATGACCATTAGTTTTTTCCAGAAGAAAACATTGGAAAAAGGAGTACTTGAAGACTTGTTAAATTCGAACGATACAGGAGTTAAAAAAAAACATTCCCAACTCTCGCGAGGAAGACATCTTAATACTGAGTTAGATTTCTGTTTTCAGGTGTCGGCATTTTAGATAGAATGAAAAAGAGAATCAAGAATTTCTATTTTCGGCTCAGCAGTCAATAGATATTCTATTTTTTGAATTGCATTTCTACATGCATCAACACATGCAGTTCTACTAAAGTTGCTACGGTCATTTGCACTGCAAATCATGAAATAAAAGTAATATCCTTACGTTTGTTTGTTTTGAGCCAAGCTATTCCTGAAGAGTCAACGTTCGTCGTCTTGATTTTTTCGGTTTCTGAAAACATGGAAGCAGAAACATAGAACTGAACATTAATTCTGTAACAAATAATTTCCATGAAAAATGCTCATACCTGATTAGTTATTGCTAACCTAAGATTAGATTATATGCTTTAACAAATGAGTAATAAAAATATGCAATAATAATTCTACGTGTAACATGAATCTATCTGAAGCGACACAAATGTTTTGCAGAGCTCTCTGCTTACATCGCTTTTACATATTATGCCAAAAAATGTTGTTTTCTTGTCATTACTTTCCAAAAGGTGTTGCTTTAACTAGGATATACCTACTCCAGAATAATACCGATATCTTCAATACTGGTTTTTCACAAGAGCGATAACCACTACATCTGAATACCGATTATCTAATTACTTACTGAAATCATATTATTTTTACTATGACACCATCTCCTTATTGTAGATATTTATTTCCTCATGGGTGACTGACTTACGTAATATTACTTTTACTAGGACAAGATTCTAGACCTACTGTTCCTTAAACCCGTTTGATCATTACTGACTAACATAATATAGTTTTACCATTGCATGTAATGTTGTCATCACTGAGCTTGTACCCTGCTTGGCATTCACAACTATACGAGCCTTCTGTGTTGACACAAATATGTTGGCATCCACCATTATCTGAAGCGCATTCATCATCATCTGAAATATAAAATATTTATCATAAACCTATACTTTTGAATGCGTTCAAAAGTGAGATACGCTGATTCAATCGAATATACACTTTCTTTCTTTTTCTTTTACTGTATGCATCATTTCATCATTTAACTTGACAGCTTTCAATTCAAATGAATTGTTTTTGATTTTTAGCAAAAGGCCGATAAGGACATTGATATATATGCGAATCCGTATATGATATGTTATTATACATTACCTTTGCATGAAGCTCTGTCGCCTGTAAGAATATAGCCTGTTTCGCATGAGCACGTGAAATTACCTTCTATGTTGATGCAGTCGTGCTGACATCCGCCGTTGTCTTGCGTACATTAATCAACATCTGAAATGATACTAATATTGCTGAGATTTTCTGAAAGGAAAAAAGTTCTTTCACCTCACAGATTGAATATTTTGTATGCAACATTTTCAACTGAATTTCTTGAATACCTTATCATAATACTTTTCTTGGAAAATGAATACATGACTGAAATAAGGACATACCTTCACATGTCCCACTGTCATTTGAAAGGATGTAACCGATGCTGCAGTTACAGGTATATGAGCCATATGAATTGTACAGAGCTGTTGACATCTAGATGTATTATCTACATATTCGTCAATATCTAAAAGATTGTCAACATCTTTGATAATAGTTAACATTTCAAGTGTAATAAAACTATTCAACGGCATCCTGTAGCCATGTAGATTGACTAGTCTGGCGGAGACCTACATGATACGTTTGAGCAGCGTCTTTCAAAAAGCATGCTATTTGAAAGACCCTGGTTTGAGTGAACAGAAATTTTGATTCAACGTTTAGTTTTACAGAGAAGATGCATTATTTATTTCAGCGCAATTTTAATGGTTTAATTGTTTGTGATGTCACAAAGCCATATAAAGAATATTCTAAATACAATCGCACTTTCATTCGCAGTTCGTTATACGAAAGAAGTAATTAAAAAGGTTGAATGCGTGGTTTGTGATCTACAGCTGCATACCTTCACAAGTTTTGTTATCAGAAGAAAGGGAGAAACCGCCCTTACAACTACATATGTACGATCCATCTGTGTTTGAGCACTGCTGTGAGCATCCGATAGATCTGTTTCGCATTCGTTTATATCTGAATTAAATAAAATATTCATAGCAAGGTAAAATTAAACGTTGAAGCTAAATATTCTTTTTTATAATAAAGAAAAGTGCTGCATTTGCTTTTTAAGTATTTTCCGAAACAAATTTTTAGCATTCATTTTAGTAAGGACAAGAATTACCACAAAATCAACAATGCGAAATAACTTTTAAGTACGTTGTTACAAAATTCACTTCCATGCTATTATTTGCTAATTAAAAAAAAGAAAAAAATGCGTATTACAATAAAAAGTAAATTATCTTACGTAAAATACAAAAGCGCAAAATAAAATAAATACCTAGAATACAAACAATATTGTATTGTTTTTTTCCTGTGCGCTTCTTAAGTTTTCAAGTATTTGTCCCTTTACTTTCAGAATAGATATCTGATCGTTGTTGTCAAACTGGTTTGAAAGAGAAGTCATGAATTATGGCAAACTCTATACCGTAATCAAGAAGTCCTTTTTTTTCAATTGTCGTGCATCTTATATATGTTTGAATATAGGATAAATGTAAATACCTTGACAAGTCATGTTATCAGCAGACATAAGAGTGTAACCGTCATCACAGCTACACAGGAAAGAACCTTCTGTGTTTATACATAGTTGTTGGCAGCCCGATATGTCTGCTTCACATTCATCTATATCTAGAATTACAACAAAATATATTTTATGTAGTTAAAATATGTCTGTAAAGCTATGTGTCTTAATTGTAGTTGATGTTGCCAAAAAAGGCGTATATTGAACATATTTAATATACATTTAATGTGTATAATAGTTATGCAGGATGTCAAAAAGAAAAGCATGCTCGAACACGTTACACTGCAATTTAAACTTTAATGTAAGCTGCATACTAAATTTCTTTTTTTTTTTTGGCTCAAGTTATATGCTCAACTAATCGGTATTGTGTTGTTTCATTTTTACTAGTACGCTTCAAGACGGCTTCTGATTCATTATAGTTATTTTACATCCTTTTATGACTAGACTCACAAACTAGCAATGGATTCAGAATTTAAATCATTTAGTAATATTATGTGCTTAAAATTTAGAGTTTTACTATGCCTCTCTGGTGATACAAAGTGTCATAGTTAAGTCAAAGACAACAATATGTCATCGCCAGCATAAACACATTACCTTTACAGGTTTTATTGTCGTTTGAACGTACATAATCATCAGCACAGCTACATTCACAAGAACCAACGGTATTTTGACATATTTGTGTACAGCCAGACGAACTGTCAAAACATTCATCAATATCTGAAAATAAATAAGCAAAACACAACATAGTTACTTCATAGACAGGATTCTTCATTTTTAATTTCTTTATTAATGGTTTTACTCGGCTTGACTACGCAACCTCAGGTGCTGATTTTAATCATAAGCAAAATAACTGTACAGCAGGCCATGCGTGACCCGATGTAAATAGATCATTTGATGAAAAATGTGACTATATACTTTATGAACGCGTATTGGAATAATTCAGAGTAAGATAAATGCATTTTCTAGTATTTAAGTAATTTAGATAAACCTGTAGCTGTTCTGAATAGGCATCGATGCAAAATATCATATTATGATGATATTTTCTTAATGCCATATTAAATCCAATGTGAAGTATCATATTATATTCATATATTGTCTCAATAATATCTTAAAACCAGTTCATATTTTGTCTTAATGAACTATGTTTACTTGATATTTCGTCGCATACATTTTTTAAAATTAAGTCGATATGATATTTTCAAATTTAAAGATAAGATATTATGTAATGTGTAAACGGTCAATATGAACAACAGTATCTATATTAATTAAGAAAACATGTAACGTATGATAAAAGGTACACGAACAAATGCTCCATGCATATTGTTTTTTAATTAAGCAAAGGGTTGATGCTAACATTATATAGTGATCATGCGCAAAGAATTCCATTCAATTTAACATAAAACATTACTAATTAGATGAACTGGAATAAGGGAGACTTGATAAATATACATATAAATAAATAAATAATTTCTACATTCTGATGACAGTAATGATTTCACCACATCAAGCGTGTCAGATTAAGGTGCACAAAGACAAAACACCAGTGCACTACAGTCAAATGCTAACATTAAATATCTACATACCGCTGCATGTTTTGTTATCAGGAGCAAGTCTGAAGCCGTCAATATAGGTACAAACAAAAGAGCCTTCCGTATTTGAACAGAGCTGTGTGCAACCGGATACCCCAGTAATGCATTCATCAACATCTTTACCGTTCAAATTTAAAATGACATTAAGGCTGTACAGTTCCATCATTAACCTTTATCTTAGAATTTTTAAAATGAAATCATTTTAGCCTTGACGTCAAAACAGCATCGTTTCTGTCAATATTATCTGCAGTTTTCAATACATTTGCAGCGTTTTGCAATTGAAGATATGAGTATATATGGTATAATATACCTGACTGGCAAAGGATGTTATGAAACTCTTTGAAAAAAAAATCAAAGGCAGAGACATTGCGAATGTGAACATAACATACCATTGCAAGTTTTGCTGTCTGATGCAAGTGCATAACCTTTATTACAGCTACATTTAAAAGAACCATATGAGTTTGAACATCTTTGCGTGCATCCAGATACGCCTGCAACGCATTCGTCGATATCTAAACAAAGATAAAACACACAAGAAAAACCTTTGCAAATTCTAGGAAATAAGTGTTACAACTTGAAAAGATGCACGATCTCAACGTTTTTTTTTCTCTGTTGGACCACGTTCAACGGTAACTTATCAATTTACCGGTTAACCTGACGCTGTTACCGGTAAATTTACCGGTTAACCGATAAACAATAACATATTTTCGTGCCGACTATTCACAGTTTATGACATGTACACTTTTAAAGTGAAACCGGAAGTTGACGGGATAGTGTTTACTATTCGGATCTTTATTCGGGCCGAAAGAGTATTGTGATCGCTTAATAGATACATATGCTTTCCCCTCGTATGTAATTTCTTACTGCTCTAAATTCATTTTATAAATGTATGCGATCCTTATTGGTAATATTAAAGTTTTCAGTCTGTTTTTGTTTTTTATCTTTAATTCGTATGATGAAATGTAATGCATTACGTACATAGAATAAATAAAAAAAACACTGAAGAGTTTAATCTTTTATTTAATTACACATTCAAGTCTTACTGTGCGAAAAACAATTAATTAGACATTACATTACTTCTTCGAAAAAAAAACAACTTGATTTGACGTGTTAATTATAAAGAAATCATCAATGACGATTTTCCTTTAATCTCAAGTTAAGTATTTTTTAGCGAGTCGAAACAACAATAGTGTCAGCTAAACTCAGCGGCAAACAGGTGGCGCAATGTTTATATAATTGTTAATCATAACAATGGTAAATGTGACAATTACCAAATAAACGAGAGACGTTCTGTGTATAAGTGTGACACGTGTATTATTCTACGCGCACCCGTGGTTTATCACCATGACGATCGATAAATACCGTTGTCAGTGCGGCGCGCTTGTTTGGTAGTTTTTACTTTTAATGTTTATATCTTTAACATTCTCTCTTCCTTTTGCTTCGGTTAACCTCACCGGAAAATTGTTACCGGTTAACCGATTATAAGGTAGGTTAACCGGTTAACCGGTTAACCTCTTGCATTCCTACTATATAATGTTAGCATCAACCCTTTGCTTAATTAAAAAACAATATGCATGGAGCATTTGTTCGTGTACCTTTTATCATACGTTACATGTTTTCTTAATTAATATAGATACTGTTGTTCATATTGACCGTTTACACATTACATAATATCTTATCTTTAAATTTGAAAATATCATATCGACTTAATTTTAAAAAATGTATGCGACGAAATATCAAGTAAACATAGTTCATTAATACAAAATATGAACTGGTTTTAAGATATTATTGAGACAATATATGAATATAATATGATACTTCACATTGGATTTAATATGGCATTAAGAAAATATCATCATAATATGATATTTTGCATCGATGCCTATTCAGAACAGCTACAGGTTTATTTAAATTACTTAAATACTAGAAAATGCATTTATCTTACTCTGAATTATTCCAATACGCGTTCATGAAGTATATAGTCACATTTTTCATCAAATGATCTATTTACGTCGGGTCACGCATGGCCTGCTGTACAGATATTTTGCTTATGATTAAAATCAGCACCTGAGGTTGCGTTGTCAAGCCGAGTAAAACCATTAATAAAGAAATTAAAAATGAAGAATCCTGTCTATGAAGTAACTATGTTGTGTTTTGCTTATTTATTTTCAGATATTGATGAATGTTTTGACAGTTCGTCTGGCTGTACACAAATATGTCAAAATACCGTTGGTTCTTGTGAATGTAGCTGTGCTGATGATTATGTACGTTCAAACGACAATAAAACCTGTAAAGGTAATGTGTTTATGCTGGCGATGACATATTGTTGTCTTTGACTTAACTATGACACTTTGTATCACCAGAGAGGCATAGTAAAACTCTAAATTTTAAGCACATAATATTACTAAATGATTTAAATTCTGAATCCATTGCTAGTTTGTGAGTCTAGACATAAAATGTTGTAAAATAACTATGATGAATCAGAAGCCGTCTTGAAGCGTACTAGTAAAAATGAAACAACACATTACCGATTAGTTGAGCACATAACTTGAGCCAAAAAAGAAATTTAGTATGCAGCTTACATTAAAGTTTAAATTGCAGTGTAACGTGTTCGAGCATGCTTTTCTTTTTGACATCCTGCATAACTATTATACACATTAAATGTATATTAAATATGTTCAATATACGCCTTTTTTGGCAACATCAACTACAATTAAGACACATAGCTTTACAGACATATTTTAACTACATAAAATATATTTTGTTGTAATTCTAGATATAGATGAATGTGAAGCAGACATATCGGGCTGCCAACAACTATGTATAAACACAGAAGGTTCTTTCCTGTGTAGCTGTGATGACGGTTACACTCTTATGTCTGCTGATAACATGACTTGTCAAGGTATTTACATTTATCCTATATTCAAACATATATAAGATGCACGACAATTGAAAAAAAAGGACTTCTTGATTACGGTATAGAGTTTGCCATAATTCATGACTTCTCTTTCAAACCAGTTTGACAACAACGATCAGATATCTATTCTGAAAGTAAAGGGACAAATACTTGAAAACTTAAGAAGCGCACAGGAAAAAAACAATACAATATTGTTTGTATTCTAGGTATTTATTTTATTTTGCGCTTTTGTATTTTACGTAAGATAATTTACTTTTTATTGTAATACGCATTTTTTT
Organism: Cyclina sinensis; assembly: GCA_012932295.1. NCBI lineage: Eukaryota > Metazoa > Mollusca > Bivalvia > Venerida > Veneridae > Cyclina > Cyclina sinensis. The sequence continues at coordinate 25,927,402 of JAAONU010000006.1, read as the reverse complement.
CTTTTTTTTAATTAGCAAATAATAGCATGGAAGTGAATTTTGTAACAACGTACTTAAAAGTTATTTCGCATTGTTGATTTTGTGGTAATTCTTGTCCTTACTAAAATGAATGCTAAAAATTTGTTTCGGAAAATACTTAAAAAGCAAATGCAGCACTTTTCTTTATTATAAAAAAGAATATTTAGCTTCAACGTTTAATTTTACCTTGCTATGAATATTTTATTTAATTCAGATATAAACGAATGCGAAACAGATCTATCGGATGCTCACAGCAGTGCTCAAACACAGATGGATCGTACATATGTAGTTGTAAGGGCGGTTTCTCCCTTTCTTCTGATAACAAAACTTGTGAAGGTATGCAGCTGTAGATCACAAACCACGCATTCAACCTTTTTAATTACTTCTTTCGTATAACGAACTGCGAATGAAAGTGCGATTGTATTTAGAATATTCTTTATATGGCTTTGTGACATCACAAACAATTAAACCATTAAAATTGCGCTGAAATAAATAATGCATCTTCTCTGTAAAACTAAACGTTGAATCAAAATTTCTGTTCACTCAAACCAGGGTCTTTCAAATAGCATGCTTTTTGAAAGACGCTGCTCAAACGTATCATGTAGGTCTCCGCCAGACTAGTCAATCTACATGGCTACAGGATGCCGTTGAATAGTTTTATTACACTTGAAATGTTAACTATTATCAAAGATGTTGACAATCTTTTAGATATTGACGAATATGTAGATAATACATCTAGATGTCAACAGCTCTGTACAATTCATATGGCTCATATACCTGTAACTGCAGCATCGGTTACATCCTTTCAAATGACAGTGGGACATGTGAAGGTATGTCCTTATTTCAGTCATGTATTCATTTTCCAAGAAAAGTATTATGATAAGGTATTCAAGAAATTCAGTTGAAAATGTTGCATACAAAATATTCAATCTGTGAGGTGAAAGAACTTTTTTCCTTTCAGAAAATCTCAGCAATATTAGTATCATTTCAGATGTTGATTAATGTACGCAAGACAACGGCGGATGTCAGCACGACTGCATCAACATAGAAGGTAATTTCACGTGCTCATGCGAAACAGGCTATATTCTTACAGGCGACAGAGCTTCATGCAGAGGTAATGTATAGTAACATATCATATACGGATTCGCACATATATCAATGTCCTTATCGGCCTTTTGCTAAAAATCAAAAACAATTCATTTGAATTGAAAGCTGTCAAGTTAAATGATGAAATGATGCATACAGTAAAAGAAAACGAAAGAAAGTGTATATTCGATTGAATCAGCGTATCTCACTTTTGAACGCATTCAAAAGTATAGGTTTATGATAAATATTTTATATTTCAGATGTTGATGAATGCGCTTCAGATAACGGTGGATGCCAACAGATTTGTGTCAACACAGAAGGCTCGCATAGTTGTGAATGCGAAGCAGGGTACATGCTCAGTGATGACAACAGTACATGCAATGGTAATGCTATCTTATCTTAGTCAGTAATGATAAATCGGTAAGAAGGAACAGTACGTCTTGAATCTTGTCCTACTAAAAGTAATATCATGGTCACCCATGAGAAAATAAATATTTATATAACAAAAAGGAGATGGCGTCCTAGTAAACTTGATATTATTTCAGTGAGTAATTAGATAATCGGTATTCAGATGTAGTAGTTATCCCCCTTGCGAAAACCAAGTAATGAAGAAGACGGTATTATTCAGGAGTAGGTATGTCCTAGTAAAAACAACATCTTTTCAGAAAGTAAACAAGAAAAGTAACAAGTAAACAAGAAAGCAAGAAAAACAACATTTTGGGCATAATATGTTAAAGCGATGTAAACAGAGAGCTCTGCAAAATATTTGTGTCGCTTCAGATAGATTCTTGTTACACGTAGAATTACTATTGCATATTTTTATTACTCATTTGTTAACGTGCAATAACTTATCAGGTATGAACATTTTTCATGAAAACTAATTATTTGTTACAAAAATAATGCTCAGTTCTATGTTTTTGCTTCCATTTTTTTCAGAAACCGAAAAAATCAAGACGACGAATGTTGACTCTCCAACAATAGCTTTGCTCAAAACAAACAAACGTAAGGATATTACTTTTATTTCATGATTTGCAGTGCAAATGACCGTAGCAACTTTAGTAGAACTGCATGTTTAGATGCATGTAGAAATCCAATTCAAAAAATAGAATATCTATTGACTGCTGAGCCGAAAATAGATATTCTTGATTCTCTTTTTCATTCTATCTAAAATGCCTACACCTGAAAACGGAAATCTAATGCAGTATTTCGATGTCTTCCTCGCGAGAGTTGGGTATGTTTTTGTAACTCCTGTATCTTTCGAATTTAACAAGTCTTCACGTACTCCTTTTTCCAATGTTTTCTTCTGGAAAAAACTAATGGTCATTAAATTAAAAAAAGCAGAAATACAAAATTATTTTAAACACATCAACGTTTATTTTGATGTCAGATATATGAATAGTTAGAAATTGTATTATTTCAGAAAGGATAAACATTGTACCATTTTCTTTAAAGTTTGTTAAACAAATAAAAATAATTATAGCTGAAGGCAGTGTTTAAAACTTTCTCTCTACAGATTTTGTGATAATTGTCAGTGCTGCCGTAGGAGCTGTCGTTCTCATTATCATTGTTATTGTGTTGATAAGGAGAAAATGCCGTAGGTAAGAAACCAATTTCAGGATTGAATGAAATGATATAGTTACTTAAATTTCAAAAGATGAGTTTCTTTTAGTTTTTTTGTTTAGAGGAAGGGGATTGTTTTGATGTTGAAAAAGCTATTGTAAGCATCGTTCCTTATCAAAATATTGTAAGCATATATATAGTGTGTAAAGGAGTTGTTGTTTAGCAAAGTAAGAATATTTTTATTGTCTATTTTTCGAAATATTCAATTAAGTATTTAAGTATTCTTTGCGATATTTTTGACATATAGCTTAATAAGTGTCTTGTGAACAAAAAAAAATTTCATACCTAATTCAATTCTGTAGATCTTTCCAAGAATTACTTTTAACTTTTTCATTTCGAAGTCAGCATACAGTCATAAAACACTATCAATTTCAGACGTAGTATGAGACCAGAAGAGCCTAAATTATCAGGTAGCACATTGAGTCTTGTGCTTGTGCTTCCAATTGGAAAAGAAACTTGAAGAACAAAACAGTGCATGACGAATGTACGACCTTTTTCAATCTTTTTTGCAATTAGACCGTGACTTTGCTGACAACATACGGGGTATCCAGCTGCAATGTTTCACTGAGGAAAAGTCTCAGTCTGTGAAAAGTTTTTTTTTGTTTTGTTTTTTGTTTTTATTTTTTTTCTACAGAACATTTATATTATAACTGTGTCATAAAAGCCGTTATAATTAAAAAAATAACTTGATTAACCTACAGATATTTTGAAAGATGAACAAGCTTTTCGTGCGTTTCTAATTCTATTAAAAAGGCAGTGTTCTCGTACTTATGTGTTTTCCCGGACATTTTGCTTACTTTTATGAGCCTTTAGACTTTCTCAGCTGCACCTTTAGTATGATTTACCTCTGCGTCATTTTCTCCAGTGTCTGTGTGGACTGATGTACCGTTTCAGGTACACATATTGTATATAAGAGTTTACAAGAATGATTTCTTTACACGCCATTATTTTCTTTAATTGAAGATGAATGTTGTAAAAATATTTATCGAAAAAATAGGGATTGTTCATTCCATCGCGTGGATTTGTTAATGTTTATTTTCGAATTCAGTGTTACAGAATGAAACTGAAAGCTGCTTCGAATTCATTTGCTTACAGCTTAAACGTGAGCGTGTATGTCTGTCATCAATTCTCATGTGCAGTCGGATAAGATAGAAGAATCGTCGTATTGGCCGAAACGGAACATTAACCCAGTGTTCTTCCGTCTCCGTACTTTTATGTGACTGTGCATTTTACTCTGTTCATTATATTACAGCATTTGCCATTATTTTTTGATACTGCACACATATATATAAGTATTGAAAAGGACTGAATGATTTATGGTTTAGTTTTATTTAATAATTATCATAGTAAAATTACATATGCATGACTTATACACCATCGTTACCAACTGATTTTACAAAGCTGTTCTATTTCTTGCATACGCAGTTGTTGACTAAGTAATTATGTAAATGAACATGTATATGAATATATTATGAATTATTCACAATCAATGTATATAAAGCCAGGGATCTGTATTCTACTCAACAATTACAGCTATCGATATGTATTTTCACTCGGAAATAATAAATGTCAGCCTTCCACTCTATAGAGTCTATGACTTTTCGAAGAATTAGAATCCACCTCCAAAGCCAAGTCCTTCGAACATCATTAATCCAAACCTGAAAGCAAAAAAACTACATCAGCAAACTGATACGTCTCAATGTATTTTATGTAGACAAACAGGTTCAAGAAGAGATTATAACGTTCTTTAAACCTTGCATCTTGTTGGAGCTAAGTGAATAACTGACATTGAAAAGTTAACAAAAATAGAACTGAATCACACTTTAACGTAGCTGCAATAAAAAAGAAAGTTATGAATATTGCTAAAGGAGACGTGTGAGCCTTTATTCTTTTAGGAGAATAGCATATCAAATCTTAAAATGCAAATACAAATGTCGGTCATTAAATATATATTATGTTAATGTTCATTTTACGAATTTTGGCTTAATAAACTTCTAGAGTCCGGATGAATCACTTAGAAAAATGTCAAAGTAAGTGTTTGGAAAGCGGTAATTTGAAATTTTTATATAGTTTTTAAGAGATTTGATATTAACATTTTATGAAATATAACTTCTAACCCTTAGACTTGAAACTGTGATTAAAAATATACTGCATCTTTTTTGAACGGCAGATATACTCTTCAAAACTATGTCGCACATATTCATATGTCTTTTTATTGCTGACACATTTACACTTTCGTTTTGCATTCTCCTCAAAACCACAACCTTATTGCCTCTCTTCCTAATATGTAAAAAATCACTAGGGGTAATATTCGGGATTTGCTCGCACATTTTTGTTTAAAACAAAGTTTCCGAAAAAAATGCTGTCTAATTCACAATTTATGTGCTACAGGAACACCGTCTCAAAACAAAAATATAAATTAAATGTAAGAAAACAAATTTCAAACACAAACCAACTGTAAAGCTTTAGAACACTATTCCTTTTTTTCGAAATGAACTATTGAGCTTTAAATGCAAGTTGACAACGAAGTAGCTAAATTAAGGAATAATATGCATGAAATCACGATGGTGCAGAATCAACAAACAACAAGATCTTTATATCTTTTTTGCTACACTGAATGTCACAAACAAAACTCTCAGCGGAACAAATGGTATATTTATTTGCGTGTTGTTGTGATAATTATATATATGTCAGTGTACATTGTGAAATAAATGATATCAAATTCATTTATCAAATAGCAGACATCATCTATATATCTGCTTTTAGAAGGTGATAATAACAATAATACTATGCACTCTTGACTGTTTATTATTTCTTCGTACTTAGCATGTTTGAGTTCCCAGTCAAATAAAGAATATTGCCTGTCTAAATACTTCCAAATGTAAAACGTTCTGTATGACAGTATAGTTTATTGTATAAGTTTGACATGTGAGTTTTCCTTTACTTTTATGATTCGCAGCTCTTTTGCAGATGAGTCATCTACCTGAAGCCGTCTTATAATAATTCACAATTCACACATCTGTATAGTAATACTTCTGTTCTTCTTGAAGACTTATACATGAATTCACTATACTCACATTTCTTAACCTTTGTAAATTTGTATATATTCCAGTAAAATAACGACCATTGTCATTAAAGTTTTGTGTTCTCAATATACACAAAGCATCAAACAATAGCATGATACTGAAACAGACTTTTATGTGCATATCAGACTGGCATGGTGGACCTGCATATAAAATATCTAGTCTGCAGATGCATTAAGCAGAATAATGACAGTCGTAATTACAAAACACACTATCTAACAGATTAAATCTTAACACATTTCTTAACATAATACCATTTCACTTTGCATAAATAGTTCCAAGGAAGCACCAGTAAAACCCACAATTCTACAAAAGAAAGTCCACCATATCATTAATGACTCAAGACAAAGTTCTTTTTGTAAGCAGCTAAAGCTGAAGGTCGGACAGATATTGAAGAACAACAGATGTGATAAAACAATCTTCCAACCTATACCAACAGAAATCCGTTACCAAATCAGACCAACATACGTTTTGTGGTTTAATTTCCTAAATATCCAACCGTACAAAAAATATCAAAAATCTCCATTCAGCAGCTCACAGAAATCTATCACAGAAGGAACTCCGCTCGACAAAATTTAGTTTTGAGTATTGTTTGTATCAAACTCTTTACAAATTTCTTTAAAATCAAGAAGGGATACAAGAAGAGATTCAAGGGCAATGGATTACAACAGTAACATTCTATCCCCTTGCCATAGTGCAACAAACAAACAATTTTCAGAAAGTGATATCTCCCGCCAATTAATACGTAACTTGAGAGACAAGTGCCTCGTAAATTTCACAGAATATAACATGCAAGTGTGGAAGAGTAGTTTTAGTCCATATGAACAAATGTTAGAAGTTACATTATCTGAATGTTTACATGATTCCTAAATAGTTTTCTTCACAAAGAGAAGAGAAAGTAACAAGGAGTACTAAGTATAAAAAGGAAAGATATTAAGATACTTTATCAGTCTTCCTGAATTGACGGATATGAAATGGTGATCAGTGAGTGGTAGAGATTGTGTCACTGTCCTAAGGTTTGGCAAGGGACAAATGATGATGTCTAGTGTATGTCCAAGGGTATGGAAGGCAGTGCAGATATACTGCTGGAAACTTTTCGTTTGTATAAAAAAGTTAAAACCTCAGTATTTAGTGTTTGACGGATATGAAATGGTGATCAGTGAATGGTAGAGATTGTGTCACTGTCCTAAGGTTTGGCAAGGGACAAATGATGATGTCTAGTGTATGTCCAAGGGTATGGAAGGCAGTGCAGATATACTGCTGGAAACTTTTCGTTTGTATAAAAAAAGTTAAAACCTCAGTATTTAGTGTTTGATTAAAGTAAACACAATATTTTGTTTTTCCATTTTGACAGTAACTGTGGAAGAGACTGAACTCAGAATTAAAGTTGGTGGTTTTCAAGCAATAATACAGTTGTGTTTGTGGAAGATTTTATAGAACTATCCTAGGAATTTTCAGATCAGTGTTGGGAAAGTATAATGTCCAAAGATGGAGGAAGTTCAAATATAGAACCAGTTTTCATTTTGGCAATTTAGATATAGTCAAATTTATCTATTTTATTCATAAATATTGTTATATCTATAAGGTCAGATAAACCTGTTATACATTCGTCGATATCTAAATGAAAAATGAACTTATGTTATAGATTTAAATTCGCGAAATATAGTTTAATGGCTAGAGTACATATAAAGATATTATATCTATAACGACATTAATTAATACAAAGGCATTATCTTCCTATTAACAAATGAATATTATTTTAAGAAAAATCTTAAGTGAAATGATTTCGCTCACTACTTCATTTGACAGTTTCTAAAACATCAATGAGAAACATGTTCATATCTTGTAAGTTTGTGTTTTGTATTCCATATAAAGTAGAAAAAAATATAAGGAAAAACACAGTAAAAGATCACAACCTCCCTAAACAGTCAAAATCCATTAAGTTTCAATATTTGATTAACTTAAATCTTGAATCCCAAATGTGTTAACAGTCTATCAACTAGTTTTGCAAAGGACGTCAGAAATGATAATTATAATGGAACCTTTTGTAGCAAAATTGTCATGTTTTAAATACGACTTATCTTATACATACCAGTGCAGGTTTTCATGTCAGACGAAAGTATGTATCCTTCACGACAGCTGCATTCAAAAGATCCTCTTAGATTTAAGCATGTCTGTGAGCAGCCAGATGTACCGGCGATACATTCATCAATATCTACAATAAGTGTGAATAAAAAATACATTATACAAAACACAGGCATTGTCAAATATCACATTATCTAAAAAATATACCTTAGTAGGCCTATAAGATAGACAGAATGATAACGTTGTTAGTATAAATACTTAAAGCAATAATTGTTAAGCCACTTTTTTCTCTTGTTTTTTCCTTTTCATACAAATAAATTGTATATATGATACATTACCAATGTGTCTGACGTTTAATAACTATTTATAAATAAACATTGATTTATCAAGGAATAACTTCTCACGCTTTTCATTTTATGTGCACAAAATATCAACAATACTTATTTACTGTAACATGAAATATGTAAGTTTTGTTTTTATTTATATCTATTTTTATGACAAAACTGAATGTAAATGTAAAAAAAAAAATGTTTTTAAATTTGACGTTAAATTTTTCTTTTATGTAAAATGCTGCTATAAATTTGAATTTACAAACCATTGCATGTTTTACTGTCAGATGCAAGCGTATAACCGCCAATACAGCTACATTGAAAAGAACCCTCTGTATTAGAACAAGTCTGCACACAACCCGCTGTTCCGAAGGTACATTCGTCAATATCTTTAAAATCGAAAGGCAAAAATGAAAGTAAAGTCTGTGAACAGTCAATGTTAAATATTAAAGAAAAGCGCACGTCTTAAGAGTTGAGACAATAAACTTTATAGCCTGTACATATATAATCCAAGTTCTTCACCGATTTTGTATAAAAATAACCGTATCGAACATTTAAGCTAAATATTGCAAAGGAAGTTATGTTTTTAAGTACATTTGACGTTATGCTTATCTAAATTCACTACGCCTATTATAAAGTAATGCAACATTGCAAGCACATTTCGATAAGGACTGAAACTGAAACGTTCATTTTTTTCAATTTCATTGAAGCATTCAAGAAGAAACCCAAACAGTTTCCATAATTTTGAAAAGCTTCTTTGTGATGTCTGTCAGCAAAACAATTACAAATTTAGTTGTCTGTTTGTCTGTCAACTGTCGGAAGCATTTATCATAGCAATAAGAGTATACTATACAAATGTGCATCATACTCACCAATGAGTTTTGACATTTCTCTATACAACTACATACATCAACAGATAAATTATGACATGCACAAAAGTTCGAAATTAAAAGTTATATATAACAGTACAGCTCTGTTTACAGAATGCTTTGGGGATATCGGTTTGAGCATTCACATTGTGCAAAGAAGTCATGCCATTAAATTCTACCCATATCATACCAGTGCATGCAATGGCTCGCCTTATGGCTTTAAGACAAAGATTTAAAACATACCACTACAGGTCATACGGTCTAAGTCAAGTGTAAATCCCTCAGTACAGCCACATTCATAAGACCCAACTGTATTAGAACATGTTTGTGTACAACCCGATGTTCCGATGGTACATTCATTGATATCTGTAAGGTAAATAATAAGTGACTGTATAAAAGTCAGAAAGTTCGAAAACAAAACATTTTCCACTATTCATTTTTTTTAAAACTATTTTCTCTATATAACGAGTAAACGAAATAAAAACGAATATTCACAGGAAAATCACAAATGTTTTATAAGCAAATTATCTAATTTCTCTTGTTATACATATTTACATCTAGAATGTTATGAATATTATGTAGACAAAATAAAATGATAAATATCAACGCAGAACCTAACCATTTAGGATTTCTGAATTACTTCCAGACCGAAAGCAAATTTAGGTGTATACTAGTATATCTCAGGACAAGAAAAAGTAAGTTCCGCCTAGTAATGTCAGGCGCCATTATTTAGCCTTTGATAGAACTGTAGTCAAACGAACTGTTTGTATTAAAGCATGACTGTGCGCAACCGGATGTTCGATCGACACATTCGTCGATATCGAATGAAAAACGAGAATTACGATAAAATGGAATACTTTTAACACGATTGGTTCCTTCCTTAATTGAATTTATATGAATCTCTTTACCTAAAACGTTTGAGTATAGCAAGAAAATGGTACCAGCGAGGTTTTAACAAGATAAATATTTCTTCAGAAAGCAATTTTGAAGTTGTAAGTCGCACCTACACTATACTGCTATTTTCACCTTATGGCGTCTTTATATTAGTGGATTTTATTTATCTATGACTTATGGTGATTATGTTCAATACGAATGTTCATAAGCTGAATCTAATCAGAGTTGAAAATTATATAACACTGATATTGAAATATTCATTGGATTAGTACAAGCTCAAGATATATCAGTATAACAGTAGATACATCACGAACATTTCTTCTTCAACTGATGAAAAAAGGGGATAGTATTGCTATATTTTGCAAGAATAAGGTTTTCTAGTCATCTTAATTGCCTCCCGACAGGAAAAGTGACTATTCTAAATACAAATCGAAATAAGACCAAATGCACATGTTCACTTGATATACTTTTACGTTCGTGTACTCACAAGAATAAAGATGTATCAAATCAAAAAACCATACATTTTTTCACAGACTTTCTGCTGCACATACATAATTATATTACTAAGCTATGTGGTTAAAAGTAAGTATCGTTATAAATAAACTCGTATATAACAAGGTTAATATACAGGTGGTATCTTTACTAACTGTATATTTATATTTGTTATTGTTAATGGATATAGAGGTATAATTCACATTCCTTCGTACAAACAAAAATCATAACTTCTTCATTCTCAAAATATTTATTAAATTCTCTTCTGCAAAGGAATTTTGATGTTTTTTACCAATACATGTTTTTGTACAAGAAGATCGACTGCTTTTGACACGAATCAACTAAAGCATACCATTGCAGTGTTTCATGTCAGACGAAAGTGTGAAACCTACACTACAGCTACATTCAAAGGAACCATCAGTATTTGAACATGTTTGTGAACAGCCAGATATACTAGTGATACATTCGTCTATATCTGTAATGATGGATTGACAAAATTAAGATTATCGAATAAATCTCGTATTCAAAACTACTGTTTCAAAAGAACATTACGGGTGACAGGTAGAATTTGAATCAGTTAATGGATTTGTGCCACCATTTCACTTAAAGATTTTTATCAGTTTTAGACGATATTTGAACACATTTGCTGTAAGTCTGTTTTTCAGTTAACATACTTGTATCTTAAACTTTCACGCCAAGATATTTTTCAAGAAGTGTTTATAATTATTGTATAACTACCTTAAGACTAGCTTCGAATATATGTTATACTGCATGTTTTAAGAATGTATGGAATAACATAAACTTTTTTTTTTAAACTGATTTCTTTTTAAATCATGACATATTTAATGACCAAAATAAACGTCTATATCCTTCTTTAGATTCATTTAATGATTTCGCGATTTACAATGGAAAATGATTAATGTATATAATGACTATAAATAAACTATAGAACACCTAGACATTTTTAAACCCTTTCTTATTTTAAAGTGAAAGTCTTTCCTTTAAAATATACATTTCAGATGATCAGTGTAAGGATTGAATTTAGATGTCTCATACGGTCGCAGAAGTTTACTATCAAACTTTTTCATACCGGTGCACATTCTGTTGTTCGAGGCGAGACTGTAACCCTCAATACAGTCACATCGATAAGAACCATCTGTATTGAAGCATGTTTGTGTGCATCCAGAACTGCCAGTAGTACATTCGTTGATATCTGGAGGGAAATAAGGCACTTTATACATTTCTATCACTAGAGTGGTAATGTTAAGGCATACAAAGATATCACAGTATACGTATAATATATAATCTAGAATTGTATCAGTTGTAGCCATAATTACATAATACTAGACTGTTATAGAGCATTTGGTTTTCTCTGTCGTATTTCTTTTTAAATACATCTTAGAGTTAGTACAAGTCATATGTATGCGTAAATATGTTTTTTGTCGCATAAAGCAACAGGTAGTTATTAATTAATCTATTGCTGAAGTAACGTATCGGTCTTTTGAAATTTAAAATGTCTAGTTACAAAACTGTTTTCAAGAGAAAGTACAAAGTGTTCTGGGCCGTGACCTACCGTTACACGTTTTCCTGTCCGAAGCAAGTGCGTAACCATCAAAACAGTTACATTCATAAAATCCATCAGTGTTTAATTTAAATATTTTTATTTATTAAATGGGTCAATTACTGTCTAAAACAAACCATGCACTTGTAATGTTCTAATCATAATAAAAGATACAATCCTGTGAAAAAGTACCCTATAAAGACGCAATAAGATTCTATAAAACGCTTTAATTGTAAACACATTTTATTTATATGATTCTGTAATAAAAACAAATAATTTTTCAAATTACTGCTATGAGCGTGTAATGTAGTTTACAAATGACAAATTTTATAATTTATAAAGTCTTTTTAAATGTTTGCTGATAAATACTTATATGAACTATTTGAACGACTGGATTTAAATAATTGTATTATATTAATATTGTAAAAAGCTAAAATCAATAGAACCTGACGGTAAGTAATTACTTCACATGCGCGGTTGATATCAACCATAAAATATTGCTTCTTAGTTTTTTAAATAGTTTGGCACATTAACTTTTCACAAGCAAATCAGTCATCTTTAACCTTAATATTTCATTTAGTTTGCTTTTGCAATAGAGGAAGACTTGATCAGAATGCAAGGATCATCCAAACAAATTGATTATAATATTCAATATTTGCTATTTAGCTGGTAGGTTTATCAGTTACAGCCCATGAAAATATATATGTATCTGTCTACATTTAATGATTGGTCTACTCTTAGAAACTAGCAGGGTAAATGTTAAAAACAATAACATTCACAAGTTCTCTATTATGTTTTTCTTTATACATTTATGCCTTTGCGAAACATAGTGCCTCAGAATTTGTACTATATCCATAAGAAAATATATGAAAACGTGTATGAACTGATAATTTTGCACAGTGATAATCCTATAAAACGAGATTTGATTAGTTGAAAAAACATACCGTTACACGTTCTACCGTCAGATGCAAGTACGTAACCTTCAATACAACCACAGTCAAAAGAACCAACTGTATTTGAACAGGTTTGCATACAACCAGATGTCCAAATGGTACACTCGTCGATATCTGTATCATATATTGATATGATATGATACTGATATGATTCATAATGTAACATAATATAATTTGTACTATTACAATAATATAGTTTGCTGTCTCCGAAAGCTCAGGGGTATATCACAAGTTTTGCCACTTTTAAAAGTGATTCTTTACATTAATTTATGAAAAAACATTTTGTTTTCAAAATATTTACATCTATGTCTTTGTGATATCTCGCGATTTTGTAGCTAAGTGTTTTATCATCAGGAAGTACATTATTTAATAACCATACCAGAGAAAGCATTTTAATACACAGGTGACCAATCATATACTAGAATTATAATGTGACTTATCCCCGTTATACCTTACAATACACATTTTACTGTCAAGTTCGTAACCTTCATTACAATGCATTTATTAAAACCATCTTTATTTGAACATATATGCGAGCACCCATAAGAACCAACAATACATTCCTCGATGTCTCAAAATAGAACAAGAGTGAGCAAAATTAATATGGGACTAGTGGCAAAGGATCTATTATTATTTTACAAAGCATTTTTACACACAGTCGACCAATCGTATACCAGAATTATAATATGATTCATCCCCATTTATACATACCAATACATATTCCACTGTCAGGCCCAAGTTCGTAACCTTCATTACAACTGCATTCATAAGAACCATGTGTATTTGAACATATTTGTGAGCACCCAGATGAACCAGCAAGACATTCGTCGATATCTCAAAATAGAAAAAGAGGTAACAACATAAATCTTGGACGGGCAAAAGACCTTTTCATTGTTTATTAGGCGGCTCAGACGTTCTCAAAAAAAGATAACAAAATTTGGAAAACGTGTGAAATCACTATAATTCAATAGAAAGCATATAACTTATTTTAAGTATTCGGTGCAAATTATACATGGATCTGTCAAGATTCAATGATGGATTAGTCTACACTAGAACAATCAGTAGGGTAAGGGTAAATATAGAAACATGCATAAGTAAACACTCTTATATACTAACTTTATATTTGTATGTCTATGCGAAACATCATGTCTCTGAAATTAAATGCCATATCATTAGAAATGCGTGCAAAAGTTTAGGATCTCATACTTTTAAACAGATTATCATGCAAACGAGATTTGACTTGTAAGCAATACTTACCGTTACATGTTTTACTGTCAAATGAAAGTAGGTAACCTTCAATACAACCACAGTCAAAAGAACCAACTGTATTTGAACAGGTTTGCATACAACCAGATGTCCAAATGGTACACTCGTCGATATCTGTATCACATATTGATATGATATGATATTGATATGATTCATAATGTAACATAATATAATTTGTACTATTACAATAATTTAGTTTGCTGTCTCCGAAAGCTCAGGGGTATATCACAAGTTTTGCCACTTTTAAAAGTGATTCTTTACATTAATTTATGAAAAAACATTTTGTTTTCAAAATATTTACATCTATGTCTTTGTGATATCTCGCGATTTTGTAGCTAAGTGTTTTATCATCAGGAAGTACATTATTTAATAACCATACCAGAGAAAGCATTTTAATACACAGGTGACCAATCATATACTAGAATTATAATGTGACTTATCCCCGTTATACCTTACAATACACATTTTACTGTCAAGTTCGTAACCTTCATTACAATGCATTTATTAAAACCATCTTTATTTGAACATATTTGCGAGCACCAATAAGAACCAACAATATATTCCTCGATGTCTCAAAATAGAACAAGAGAGAGCAAAATAAATATGGGACTAGTGGCAAAGGATCTATTATTATTTTACAAAGCATTTTTACACACAGTCGACCAATCGTATACCAGAATTATAATATGATTCATCCTCATTTATACATACCAATACATATTCCACTGTCAGGCCCAAGTTCGTAACCTTCATTACAACTGCATTCATAAGAACCATGTGTATTTGAACATATTTGTGAGCACCCAGATGAACCAGCAAGACATTCGTCGATATCTCAAAATAGAAAAAGAGGTAACAACATAAATCTTGGACGGGCAAAAGACCTTTTCATTGTTTATTAGGCGGCTCAGACGTTCTCAAAAAATGATAACAAAATTTGGAAAACGTGTAAAATCACGATAATTCAATAGAAAGCTTATAACTTCGATGCAAATTATACATGGATCTGTCAAGATTCAATGATGGATTAGTCTACACTAGAACAATCAGTAGGGTAAGGGTAAATATAGAAACATGCATAAGTAAACACTCTTATATACTAACTTTATATTTGTATGTCTATGCGAAACATCATGTCTCTGAAATTAAATGCCATATCATTAGAAATGCGTGCAAAAGTTTAGGATCTCATACTTTTAAACAGATTATCATGCAAACGAGATTTGACTTGTAAGCAATACTTACCGTTACATGTTTTACTGTCAAATGCAAGTAGGTAACCTTCAATACAACCACAGTCAAAAGAACCAACTGTATTTGAACAGGTTTGCATACAACCAGATGTCCAAATGGTACACTCGTCGATATCTGTATCATATACTGATATTAATGAAATATAGCGCCAATTTATATTACAATAGTTTAGTTTTGTTCTCTAAAATGACTGAGACATATATCACAAGCTCGTTCAACTTAATTTTTTAGTATAATATATTACTAATTTTCATTACAAAATTTTAGTTCGGTTCTCTAAGATGACTTAAAATATATCAGAAGCTTGCTCAAATAAAGGATAATAAAGTTTTACATTTATAAAAAAAAATGTTTTGTTTCTTAAATACATTCATACATGTCTTTGTGATACATCGTTATTTTGTCATTTTTGTAGCTGAGTGTTTTATCGTATGGCTGCATTATTTGAGAACCAGAAAAAGCGTTTTCAAACACAGGCGACCAATCATATTATCGAATTATAGATTTGTTATTTCACGTTAATACATACCAATACACATTTCACTGTCAGACCCAAGTTCGTAACCTTCATTGCAACTGCATTCATAAGAACCATCTGTGTTTGAACATATTTGCGAGCAGCCAGATGAACTAGCAAGACATTCGTCGATGTCTTCAAATAAATCAAAAGAGAACACAATAGATAGTGGACTGGTGGCAAAAGATCTATTATGACTATTGCATAGCTTATTAGTCGGATAATAGCAAGTGTTACCCATAAATGGGGTCACAAAAAAAAGAGAGAATAAGAAATAAAACTCGAACTGGATATCAAACAACTAAATTTTCATTAATTCACCGACAAATTACCATCAATGCTAAAGATCATCTTAACTTAAAAAGAGAAACCGTATATAACGTTCATCTTGTGTTGTCAATATTTCCTTTTTAAAAAGAGATTTTATGAACATGTCATAACAGAAAATAATATTATCATTTATTTACAAACAATATTCTGAATATGATAAAGTTGACATAAAGTCCAACAGAGAAAACATAAATAATTATTATCAAGATTTTTCAGTTTTTCGCTCTAAAACAGGATGTTATCAAAAGATAACAACACAATCAGTATGTACCTGTATTTTTCTATGTTACATGTATTTAGAGGTCATTACGTTTAATCAAAGCCCTCATGTTCACAGATATTATAAGCATTTAGATGGTGCATTAATTTATCATAAAGATAAAGACGAACATACCGCCGCATGTTTTATTATCAAATGCAAGTATGTATCCGTCATTACAGCTACATTCGTAAGAACCATCTGTATTTGAACAAGTCTGAGTGCACTCTGATGTTCCCGAGGTGCATTCGTCGATATCTTAACCATTCGGAAATTTGAATTAGATTTTAAATGTCGTAATGCTATTCGTTAATTGGAAATAAAACAAATACTCAAAGTATAATTCACAATGCAAGCCTGTTATTATTCTTGAATTTTACTCAACATTGTCTTTACAGATGAGGTTTGAATCAGGACAAGATAAATGATATTTTACAGTAAACCAAGGTTCAGGCTTCTGATGGTCTCAAATGTAATAACTTCAAAACATATTTAAAAGCACTAATATGCAATTAAAACATGTAACTTATTAACTTATTGTAAGTTCACATCGAAAATGAGATATGGATATGTCCAAATTCGATGATAAATAAGTCCACTCTAGCAATTCAGTAGGGTAGAGTTAATAAAGTAACATGCATAAATAAATTCTCTTATATGTTAACTTTATGTATCAATACCTTAACGAAAGATCATGCCTAAGAAATGCAATGATATATCATCAGGAGATGCATGCAGAAGTTTAGGAACTCGTAACTTTCAACTATGATAATTCTATAAACATGATTTGATTTGTTGACAATACATACCGATACACGTTTTTCTGTCAAATGCAAGTAGGTAACCATTAATACAATCACAGTCATAAGATCCGTCTGTATTTGAACAGGTTTGCATGCAACCAGATGTTCCAATGGTACATTCGTCGATATCTGTATCATGTATTGATATTAATGGAATATAGCGCCAATATATATTACAATTATTCAGTTTTGTTCTTTAATATGACTGACAAATATATCACAAACTCGTATTACTTAAAAGAATAATAAAGTTTTACCTTTATAAAAACTGTTTTGATTCTTAAAAACACATATATATAACAATATCATTGTGATGCATCATGATTCTGTAGCTGAGTACGTTATCGTAAGGATAGCGTTATTTAAGAATCATACCAGATAAAGCGTTTTCAAACACACCGACTAATCGTATAATCGAATTATACATTAATTGTTTCACGTTCATACTTACCGATACACATTTTACTGTCAGGTGCAAGAACGTAACCTTCAGTACATCTGCATTCATAAGAACCACCTGTGTTTGAACATATTTGCGAGCAGCCAGATGAACCAGCAAGACATTCGTCAATATCTTCAAATAAATCAAAAGAAAACACAATAAATAGTGGACTGGTGGCAAAGGATCTATTATCACTATTGCATTGCTTATAAGGCGGATAATAGCGAGTGTTACCCATAAATGGGGAGAGAAAGAGAAAATAAGAATTAAAACTTAAACTGGATATTTTAAAAGTAAATTTTCATTATTTCACCGACACATTACTATCAATGCTAAAGATCATCTGGAATTAAATGGAGAAACCGTATATAACGTTCATCTTGTGTTGTCAATATTGCCTTTCTAAAAAAGATGTTAAGAACAGAAAATAATATTATCATTAATTCACAAACAATATTCTGAATATAATAAGGTGACATAAAGTTCAACAGAGAAAGCATAAATAATTATTATCAAAATTTTTCAGGTTTTCGCTCTAAAACAGGATGTTATCAAAAGATAACAACACAATCACTATGTACCTGTATTTCGAGGTCATTACGTTTTATCAAAGCCCTCATGTTCACAGATATTATAAGCATTTAGATGGTGCATTTATTTATCATAAAGATAAAGACGAACATACCGCCGCATGTTTTATTATCAAATGCAAGTATGTATCCGTCATTACAGCTACATTCGTAAGAACCATCTGTATTTGAACAAGTCTGCGTGCACTCTGATGTTCCCGAGGTACATTCGTCGATATCTTAACCATTCGGAAATTTGAATTAGATTATAAAAGTCGTAATACTATTCGTCAATTGGAAATAAAAGAATACTCAAAGCATACTTCACAATGCAAGCCTGTTATTATTCTTGAATTTTACTCAACATTGTCTTTACAGATGAGGTTTGAATCAGGACAATATAAATGATATTTTACAGTGAAACAAGGTTTAGGCTTCTGATGGTCTCAAAAGTAATTACTTCAAAACATATTGAAAAGCACTATTATTCAATTAAAACATGTAACTTTTTAACTTATTGTTAGCACACAATGAAAATGAAATATCGATATGTCCAAATTCGATGATAAATAAGTCCACTCTAGAAATTCAGTAGGGTAGAGTTAATAAAGTAACATGCATAAGTAAATTCTCTTATATGCTAACTTTATATATCAATACCTTTACAAAACAGCATGCCTAAGAAATGCAATGATATATCATTAGAGATGCATGCAAAAGTTTAGGAACTTTAAGGTATCTTTCAATTATGATAATCCTATAAACACGATTTGATTTGTTGACCATACATACCGGTACACGTTTTTCTGTCAGATGCAAGTAGGTAACCTTCAAAACAACCGCAGTCATAAGATCCGTCTGTATTTGAACAGGTTTGCATGCAACCAGATGATCCGATGGTACATTCGTCGATATCTGTATCATGTATTTATATTAATGAAATATAGCGCCAACTGGTATTACGATAATTCAGTTTAGTTCTCTAAAATGACTGACAAATATATCACAAGCTCGTTCAACTTAGAAGGATAGTGAAGTTTTACCTTTATAAAATAACTGTGTTGTTTCTTAAAATGCATACATCCATGTCATTTTGATACATAGTGATTATGTAGCTGAGTGCTTATCATAAGGAATTGCACAGTTTGAGAACCATACAAGTTAAAGCATTTTCAAACACACCGACCAATCGTATAATCTTATTATACATTAATTGTTTCACGTTCATACTTACCGATACACATTTTACTGTCAGGTGCAAGAACGTAACCTTCAGTACATCTGCATTCATAAGAACCATCTGTGTTTGAACATTTTTGCGAGCAGCCAGATGAACCAGCAAGACATTCGTCGATATCTTCAAATAAATCAAAAGAAAACACAATAGATATTGGACTGGTGGCAAAGGATCTATTATCACTATTGCATTGCTTATAAGGCGGATAATAGGGAGTGTTACCCATAAATGGGGTCACAAAGAGGAAGAGAAAATAAGAATTAAAACTTGAACTGGATATTTTACAAGTAAATTTTCATTATTTCACCGACACATTACTATCAATGCTAAAGATCATCTGGAATTAAAAGGAGAAACCGTATATAACGTTCATCTTGTGCTATCAATATTGCCTTTCTAAAAAGAGATGTTAAGAACATGTAACAACAGAAATTAATATTATCATTAATTCACAAACAATATTCTGAATATAATAAGGTGACATAAAGTTCAACAAAGAAAGCATAAATAATTATTATCAAAATTTTTCAATTTTTCGCTCTAAAACAGGATGTTATCAAAAGATAACAACACAATCACTATGTACCTGTATTTCGAGGTCATTACGTTTTATCAAAGCCCTCATGTTCACAGATATTATAAGCATTTAGATGGTGCATTTATTTATCATAAAGATAAAGACGAACATACCGCCGCATGTTTTATTATCAAATGCAAGTATGTATCCGTCATTACAGCTACATTCGTAAGAACCATCTGTATTTGAACAAGTCTGCGTGCACTCTGATGTTCCCGAGGTACATTCGTCGATATCTTAACCATTCGGAAATTTGAATTAGATTATAAAAGTCGTAATGCTATTCGTCAATTGGAAATAAAAGAATACTTAAAGCATAATTCACAATGCAAGCCTGTTATTATTCTTGAATTTTACTCAACATTGTCTTTACAGATGAGGTTTGAATCAGGACAAAATAAATGATATTTTACAGTGAAACAAGGTTTAGGCTTCTGATGGTCTCAAAAGTAATTACTTCAAAACATATTTAAAAGCACTTATATTCAATTAAAACATGTAACTTATTAACTTATTGTTAGTACACAATGAAAATGAAATATCGATATGTCCAAATTCGATGATAAATAAGTCCACTCTAGAAATTCAGTAGGGTAGAGTTAATAAAGTAACATGTATAAGTAAATTCTCTTATATGCTAACTATATATATCAATACCTTTACGAAACAGCATGCCTAAGAAATGCAATGATATATCATTAGAGATGCATGCAAAAGTTTAGAAACTTTTAGGTATCTTTCAATTATGATAATCCTATAAACACGATTTGATTTGTTGACCATACATACCGGTACACGTTTTTCTGTCAGATGCAAGTAGGTAACCTTCAATACAACCGCAGTCATAAGATCCGTCTGTATTTGAACAGGTTTGCATGCAACCAGATGATCCGATGGTACATTCGTCGATATCTGTATCATGTATTGATATTAATGAAATATAGCGCCAATTGGTATTACGATAATTCAGTTTTGTTCTCAAAAATGACTGACAAATATATCACAAGCTCGTTCAACTTAGAAGAATAGTAAAGTTTTACCTTTATAAAATAACTGTGTTGTTTCTTAAAATACATACATCCATGTCATTTTGATACATAGTGATTATGTAGCTGAGTGCTTATCATAAGGAATTGCATAATTTGAGAACCATTCAAGTTAAAGCATTTTCAAACACACCGACTAATCGTATAATCTTATTATACATTAATTGTTTCACGTTCATACTTACCGATACACATTTTACTGTCAGGTGCAAGAACGTAACCTTCAGTACATCTGCATTCATAAGAACCATCTGTGTTTGAACATTTTTGCGAGCAGCCAGATGAACCAGCAAGACATTCGTCGATATCTTCAAATAAAACAAAAGAAAACACTATAGATATTGGACTGGTGGCAAAGGATCTATTATCACTATTGCATTGCTTATAAGGCGGATAATAGCGAGTGTTACCCATAAATGGGGTCACAAAGAGGAAGAGAAAATAAGAATTAAAACTTGAACTGGATATTTTACAAGTAAATTTTCATTATTTCACCGACACATTACTATCAATGCTAAAGATCATCTGGAATTAAAAGGAGAGGAGAAACCATATATAACGTTCATCTTGTGCTATCAATATTGCCTTTCTAAAAAGAGATGTTAAGAACATGTAACAACAGAAAATAATATTATCATTAATTCACAAACAATATTCTGAATATAATAAGGTGACATAAAGTTCAACAGAGAAAGCATAAATAATTATTATCAAAATTTTTCAATTTTTCGCTCTAAAACAGGATGTTATCAAAAGATAACAACACAATCACTATGTACCTGTATTTCGAGGTCATTACGTTTTATCAAAGCCCTCATGTTCACAGATATTATAAGCATTTAGATGGTGCATTTATTTATCATAAAGATAAAGACGAACATACCGCCGCATGTTTTATTATCAAATGCAAGTATGTATCCGTCATTACAGCTACATTCGTAAGAACCATCTGTATTTGAACAAGTCTGCGTGCACTCTGATGTTCCCGAGGTACATTCGTCGATATCTTAACCATTCGGAAATTTGAATTAGATT
The DNA here is from genome assembly GCA_012932295.1 of Cyclina sinensis. Classification (NCBI taxonomy): domain Eukaryota; kingdom Metazoa; phylum Mollusca; class Bivalvia; order Venerida; family Veneridae; genus Cyclina; species Cyclina sinensis. Next base: position 25,905,077 of record JAAONU010000006.1, on the reverse strand, counting down.
ATAAAAGTCGTAATGCTATTCGTCAATTGGAAAAAAAGAATACTCAAAGCATAATTCACAATGCAAGCCTGTTATTATTCTTGAATTTTACTCAACATTGTCTTTACAGATGAGGTTTGAATCAGGACAATATAAATGATATTTTACAGTGAAACAAGGTTAAGTGCTTCTGATGGTCTCAAAAGTAATTACTTCAAAACATATTTAAAAGCACTATTATTCAATTAAAACATATTAACTTATTGTTAGTACACAATGAAAATGAAATATCGATATGTCCAAATTCGATGATAAATAAGTCCACTCTAGAAATTCAGTAGGGTAGAGATAATAAAGTAACATGCATAAGTAAATTCTCTTATATGCTAACTTTATATATCAATACCTTTACGAAACATAATGCCTAAGAAATGCAATGATATATCATTAGGGATGCATGCAAAAGTTTAGGAAATTTTAGGTATCTTTCAATTATGATAATCCTATAAACACGATTTGATTTGTTGACCATACATACCGGTACACGTTTTTCTGTCAGATGCAAGTAGGTAACCTTCAATACAACCGCAGTCATAAGATCCGTCTGTATTTGAACAGGTTTGCATGCAACCAGATGATCCGATGGTACATTCGTCGATATCTGTATCATGTATTGATATTAATGAAATATAGCGCCAATTGGTATTACGATAATTCAGTTTTGTTCTCTAAAATGACTGACAAATATATCACAAGCTCGTTCAACTTAGAAGAATAATAAAGTTTTACCTTTATAAAATAACTGTGTTGTTTCTTAAAATACATACATCCATGTCATTTTGATACATAGTGATTATGTAGCTGAGTGCTTATCATAAGGAATTGCATAATTTGAGAACCATTCAAGTTAAAGCATTTTCAAACACACCGACTAATCGTATAATCTTATTATACATTAATTGTTTCACGTTCATACTTACCGATACACATTTTACTGTCAGGTGCAAGAACGTAACCTTCAGTACATCTGCATTCATAAGAACCATCTGTGTTTGAACATTTTTGCGAGCAGCCAGATGAACCAGCAAGACATTCGTCGATATCTTCAAATAAAACAAAAGAAAACACTATAGATATTGGACTGGTGGCAAAGGATCTATTATCACTATTGCATTGCTTATAAGGCGGATAATAGCGAGTGTTACCCATAAATGGGGTCACAAAGAGGAAGAGAAAATAAGAATTAAAACTTGAACTGGATATTTTACAAGTAAATTTTCATTATTTCACCGACACATTACTATCAATGCTAAAGATCATCTGGAATTAAAAGGAGAGGAGAAACCATATATAACGTTCATCTTGTGCTATCAATATTGCCTTTCTAAAAAGAGATGTTAAGAACATGTAACAACAGAAAATAATATTATCATTAATTCACAAACAATATTCTGAATATAATAAGGTGACATAAAGTTCAACAGAGAAAGCATAAATAATTATTATCAAAATTTTTCAATTTTTCGCTCTAAAACAGGATGTTATCAAAAGATAACAACACAATCACTATGTACCTGTATTTCGAGGTCATTACGTTTTATCAAAGCCCTCATGTTCACAGATATTATAAGCATTTAGATGGTGCATTTATTTATCATAAAGATAAAGACGAACATACCGCCGCATGTTTTATTATCAAATGCAAGTATGTATCCGTCATTACAGCTACATTCGTAAGAACCATCTGTATTTGAACAAGTCTGCGTGCACTCTGATGTTCCCGAGGTACATTCGTCGATATCTTAACCATTCGGAAATTTGAATTAGATTATAAAAGTCGTAATGCTATTCGTCAATTGGAAAAAAAGAATACTCAAAGCATAATTCACAATGCAAGCCTGTTATTATTCTTGAATTTTACTCAACATTGTCTTTACAGATGAGGTTTGAATCAGGACAATATAAATGATATTTTACAGTGAAACAAGGTTAAGTGCTTCTGATGGTCTCAAAAGTAATTACTTCAAAACATATTTAAAAGCACTATTATTCAATTAAAACATATTAACTTATTGTTAGTACACAATGAAAATGAAATATCGATATGTCCAAATTCGATGATAAATAAGTCCACTCTAGAAATTCAGTAGGGTAGAGATAATAAAGTAACATGCATAAGTAAATTCTCTTATATGCTAACTTTATATATTAATACCTTTACGAAACATAATGCCTAAGAAATGCAATGATATATCATTAGGGATGCATGCAAAAGTTTAGGAACTTTTAGGTATCTTTCAATTATGATAATCCTATAAACACGATTTGATTTGTTGACCATACATACCGGTACACGTTTTTCTGTCAGATGCAAGTAGGTAACCTTCAATACAACCGCAGTCATAAGATCCGTCTGTATTTGAACAGGTTTGCATGCAACCAGATGATCCGATGGTACATTCGTCGATATCTGTATCATGTATTGATATTAATGAAATATAGCGCCAATTGGTATTACGATAATTCAGTTTTGTTCTCTAAAATGACTGACAAATATATCACAAGCTCGTTCAACTTAGAAGAATAGTAAAGTTTTACCTTTATAAAATAACTGTGTTGTTTCTTAAAATACATACATCCATGTCATTTTGATACATAGTGATTATGTAGCTGAGTGCTTATCATAAGGAATTGCATAATTTGAGAACCATTCAAGTTAAAGCATTTTCAAACACACCGACTAATCGTATAATCTTATTATACATTAATTGTTTCACGTTCATACTTACCGATACACATTTTACTGTCAGGTGCAAGAACGTAACCTTCAGTACATCTGCATTCATAAGAACCATCTGTGTTTGAACATTTTTGCGAGCAGCCAGATGAACCAGCAAGACATTCGTCGATATCTTCAAATAAAACAAAAGAAAACACTATAGATATTGGACTGGTGGCAAAGGATCTATTATCACTATTGCATTGCTTATAAGGCGGATAATAGCGAGTGTTACCCATAAATGGGGTCACAAAGTGGAAGAGAAAATAAGAATTAAAACTTGAACTGGATATTTTACAAGTAAATTTTCATAATTTCGACGACAAACTACTATCAATGCTAAATATCATCTTGAATTAAATAGAGAAACCGTACGTAACGTTCATCATGTGTTGTCAATATTGTCTTTCTAAAAAGAGATTTAATGAACATGTGAGAACAGAAAATAATATTATCATTTATTTACAAACAATATTCTGAATATGATAAAGGTGACATAAACTTCAACAGAGAAAACATAAATAATTATTATCAAGATTTATCAGTTTTTCACTCTGAAATTGGATGTTATCAAACGATAACAACACAATCACTATATTACCTGTATTTAGAGGCCACTACGTTTTATCAAAGCCCTCATGTTCACAGATATTATAAGCATTTAGATGGTGCATTTATTTATCATAAAGATAAAGACGAACATACCGCCGCATGTTTTATTATCAAATGCAAGTATGTATCCGTCATTACAGCTACATTCGTAAGAACCATCTGTATTTGAACAAGTCTGCGTGCACTCTGATGTTCCCGAGGTACATTCGTCGATATCTTAACCATTCGGAAATTTGAATTAGATTATAAAAGTCGTAATGCTATTCGTCAATTGGAAAAAAAGAATACTCAAAGCATAATTCACAATGCAAGCCTGTTATTATTCTTGAATTTTACTCAACATTGTCTTTACAGATGAGGTTTGAATCAGGACAATATAAATGATATTTTACAGTGAAACAAGGTTAAGTGCTTCTGATGGTCTCAAAAGTAATTACTTCAAAACATATTTAAAAGCACTATTATTCAATTAAAACATATTAACTTATTGTTAGTACACAATGAAAATGAAATATCGATATGTCCAAATTCGATGATAAATAAGTCCACTCTAGAAATTCAGTAGGGTAGAGATAATAAAGTAACATGCATAAGTAAATTCTCTTATATGCTAACTTTATATATCAATACCTTTACGAAACATAATGCCTAAGAAATGCAATGATATATCATAAGGGATGCATGCAAAAGTTTAGGAACTTTTAGGTATCTTTCAATTATGATAATCCTATAAACACGATTTGATTTGTTGACCATACATACCGGTACACGTTTTTCTGTCAGATGCAAGTAGGTAACCTTCAATACAACCGCAGTCATAAGATCCGTCTGTATTTGAACAGGTTTGCATGCAACCAGATGATCCGATGGTACATTCGTCGATATCTGTATCATGTATTGATATTAATGAAATATAGCGCCAATTGGTATTACGATAATTCAGTTTTGTTCTCTAAAATGACTGACAAATATATCACAAGCTCGTTCAACTTAGAAGAATAATAAAGTTTTACCTTTATAAAATAACTGTGTTGTTTCTTAAAATACATACATCCATGTCATTTTGATACATAGTGATTATGTAGCTGAGTGCTTATCATAAGGAATTGCATAATTTGAGAACCATACAAGTTAAAGCATTTTCAAACACACCGACTAATCGTATAATCTTATTATACATTAATTGTTTCACGTTCATACTTACCGATACACATTTTACTGTCAGGTGCAAGAACGTAACCTTCAGTACATCTGCATTCATAAGAACCATCTGTGTTTGAACATTTTTGCGAGCAGCCAGATGAACCAGCAAGACATTCGTCGATATCTTCAAATAAAACAAAAGAAAACACTATAGATATTGGACTGGTGGCAAAGGATCTATTATCACTATTGCATTGCTTATAAGGCGGATAATAGCGAGTGTTACCAATAAATGGGGTCACAAAGAGGAAGAGAAAATAAGAATTAAAACTTGAACTGGATATTTTACAAGTAAATTTTCATTATTTCACCGACACATTACTATCAATGCTAAAGATCATCTGGAATTAAAAGGAGAGGAGAAACCATATATAACGTTCATCTTGTGCTATCAATATTGCCTTTCTAAAAAGAGATGTTAAGAACATGTAACAACAGAAAATAATATTATCATTAATTCACAAACAATATTCTGAATATAATAAGGTGACATAAAGTTCAACAGAGAAAGCATAAATAATTATTATCAAAATTTTTCAATTGTTCGCTCTAAAACAGGATGTTATCAAAAGATAACAACACAATCACTATGTACCTGTATTTCGAGGTCATTACGTTTTATCAAAGCCCTCATGTTCACAGATATTATAAGCATTTAGATGGTGCATTTATTTATCATAAAGATAAAGACGAACATACCGCCGCATGTTTTATTATCAAATGCAAGTATGTATCCGTCATTACAGCTACATTCGTAAGAACCATCTGTATTTGAACAAGTCTGCGTGCACTCTGATGTTCCCGAGGTACATTCGTCGATATCTTAACCATTCGGAAATTTGAATTAGATTATAAAAGTCGTAATGCTATTCGTCAATTGGAAATAAAAGAATACTCAAAGCATAATTCACAATGCAAGCCTGTTATTATTCTTGAATTTTACTCAACATTGTCTTTACAGATGAGGTTTGAATCAGGACAACATAAATGATATTTTACAGTGAAACAAGGTTAAGTGCTTCTGATGGTCTCAAAAGTAATTACTTCAAAACATATTTAAAAGCACTATTATTCAATTAAAACATATTAACTTATTGTTAGTACACAATGAAAATGAAATATCGATATGTCCAAATTCGATGATAAATAAGTCCACTCTAGTAATTCAGTAGGGTAGAGATAATAAAGTAACATGCATAAGTAAATTCTCTTATATGCTAACTTTATATATCAATACCTTTACGAAACATAATGCCTAAGAAATGCAATGATATATCATTAGGGATGCATGCAAAAGTTTAGGAACTTTTAGGTATCTTTCAATTATGATAATCCTATAAACTCGATTTGATTTGTTGACCATACATACCGGTACACGTTTTTCTGTCAGATGCAAGTAGGTAACCTTCAATACAACCGCAGTCATAAGATCCGTCTGTATTTGAACAGGCCTGCATGCAACCAGATAATCCGATGGTACATTCGTCGATATCTGTATCATGTATGATATTAATGAAATATAGCGCCAATTGGTATTACGATAATTCAGTTTTGTTCTCTAAAATGACTGACAAATATATCACAAGCTCGTTCAACTTAGAAGGATAGTAAAGTTGTACCTTTATAAAATAACTGTGTTGTTTCTTAAAATACATACATCCATGTCATTTTGATACATAGTGATTATGTAGCTGAGTGCTTATCATACGGAATTGCATAATTTGAGAACCATACAAGTTAAAGCATTTTCAAACACTCCGACTAATCGTATAATCGAATTATACATTAATTGTTTCACGTTCATACTTACCGATACACATTTTACTGTCAGGTGCAAGAACGTAACCTTCAGTACATCTGCATTCATAAGAACCATCTGTGTTTGAACATATTTGCGAGCAGCCAGATGAACCAGCAAGACATTCGTCAATATCTTCAAATAAATCAAAAGAAAACGCAATAAATATTGGACTGGTGGCAAAGGATCTATTATCACTATTGCATTGCTTATAAGGCGGATAATAGCAAGTGTTACCCATAAATGGGGTCACAAAAAGAAAGAGAAAATAAGAATTAAAACTTAAACTGGATATTTTACAAGTAAATTTTCATTATTTCACCGACACATTACTATCAATGCTAAAGATCATCTGGAATTAAATGGAGAAAACGTATATAACGTTCATCTTGTGCTATCAATATTGCCTTTCTAAAAAGAGATGTTAAGAACATGTAACAACAGAAAATAATATTATCATTAATTCACAAACAATATTCTGAATATAATAAGGTGACATAAAGTTCAACAGAGAAAGCATAAATAATTTTAATCAAAATTTTTCAGTTTTTCGCTCTAAAACAGGATGTTATCAAAAGATAACAACACAATCACTATGTACCTGTATTTTGAGGTCATTACGTTTAATCAAAGCCCTCATGTTCACAGATATTATAAGCATTTAGATGGTGCATTTATTTATCATAAAGATAAAGACGAACATACCGCCGCATGTTTTATTATCAAATGCAAGTATATATCCGTCATTACAGCTACATTCGTAAGCAAGTGTTACCCGTAAATGGGGTCATAAAACGAAAGAGAGAATAAGAAATAAAACTCGAACTGGATATTTTACAAGTAAATTTTCATAATTTCGACGACAAACTACTATCAATGCTAAATATCATCTTGAATTAAATAGAGAAACCGTACGTAACGTTCATCATGTGTTGTCAATATTGTCTTTCTAAAAAGAGATTTAATGAACATGTGAGAACAGAAAATAATATTATCATTTATTTACAAACAATATTCTGAATATGATAAAGGTGACATAAACTTCAACAGAGAAAACATAAATAATTATTATCAAGATTTATCAGTTTTTCACTCTGAAATTGGATGTTATCAAACGATAACAACACAATCACTATATTACCTGTATTTAGAGGCCACTACGTTTTATCAAAGCCCTCATGTTCACAGATATTATAAGCATTTAGATGGTGCATTTATTTATCATAAAGATAAAGACGAACATACCGCCGCATGTTTTATTATCAAATGCAAGTATGTATCCGTCATTACAGCTACATTCGTAAGAACCATCTGTATTTGAACAAGTCTGCGTGCACTCTGATGTTCCCGAGGTACATTCGTCGATATCTTAACCATTCGGAAATTTGAATTAGATTATAAAAGTCGTAATGCTATTCGTCAATTGGAAATAAAAGAATACTCAAAGCATAATTCACAATGCAAGCCTGTTATTATTCTTGAATTTTACTCAACATTGTCTTTACAGATGAGGTTTGAATCAGGACAATATAAATGATATTTTACAGTGAAACAAGGTTTAGGCTTCTGATGGTCTCAAAAGTAATTACTTCAAAACATATTTAAAAGCACTATTATTCAATTAAAACATGTAACTTATTAACTTATTGTTAGTACACAATGAAAATAAAATACGGATATGTCCAAATTCGATGATAAATAAGTCCACTCTAGAAATTCAGTAGGGTAGAGTTAATAAAGTAACATGCATAAGTAAATTCTCTTATATGCTAACTTTATATATCAATACCTTTACGAAACATCATGCCTAAGAAATGCAATGATATATCATAAGGAGATGCATGCAAAAGTTTAGGAACTCGTATCTTTCAACTATGATAATCCTATAAACACGATTTGATTTGTTGACCATACATACCGTTACACGTTTTTCTGTCAGATGCAAGTAGGTAACCTTCAATACAACCACAGTCATAAGATCCGTCTTTATTTGAACAGGCTTGCATGCAACCAGATGTTCCGATGGTACATTCGTCGATATCTGTATCATGTATTGATATTAATGAAATATAGCGCCAATTGGTATTACGATAATTCAGTTTTGTTCTCTAAAATGACTGACAAATATATCACAAGCTCGTTCAACTTAAAAGGATAGTAAAGTTTTACCTTTATAAAATAACTGTGTTGTTTCTTAAAATACATACATCCATGTCATTTTGATACATCGTGATTATGTAGCTGAGTGCTTATCATAAGGAATTGCATTATTTGGGAACTATACAAGATAAAGCATTTTCAAACACTCCGACTAATCGTATAATCGAATTATAAATTAATTGTTTCACGTTCATACTTACCGATACACATTTTACTGTCAGGTGCAAGAACATAACCTTCAGTACATCTGCATTCATAAGAACCAGCTGTGTTTGAACATATTTGCGAGCAGCCAGATGAACCAGCAAGACATTCGTCGATATCTTCAAATAAATCAAAAGAGAACACAATAAATATTGGACTGGTGGCAAAGGATCTATTATGACTTTTGCATTGCTTCTTAGGCGGGTATAGCAAGTTTTACCCGTAAATGGGGTCATAAAACGAAAGAGAGAATAAGAAATAAAACTCGAACTGGATATAAAACAGCGAAATTTTCATAATTTCGACGACAAATTACTACCAATCCTAAATATCATCTTGAATTAAATAGAGAAACCGTATATGACGTTCATCTTGTGTTGTCAATATTGCCTTTTTAAAAAGAGATTTTATGAACATGTGAGAACAGAAAATAATATTATCATTTATTTACAAACAATATTCTGAATATGATAAAGGTGACATAAACTTCAACAGAGAAAACATAAATAATCATTATCAAGATTTATCAGTTTTTCACTCTGAAATTGGATGTTATCAAACGATAACAACACAATCACTATATTACCTGTATTTAAAGGTCATTACGTTTTATCAAAGCCCTCATTCATGTTCTTAGATATTATAAGCATTTAGATGGTGCATTTATTTATCATAAAGATAAAGACGAACATACCGCCGCATGTTTTATTATCAAATGCAAGTATGTATCCGTCATTACAGCTACATTCGTAAGAACCATCTGTATTTGAACAAGTCTGCGTGCACTCTGATGTTCCCGAGGTACATTCGTCGATATCTTAACCATAATTTGAATTAGATTATAAAAGTCGTATTGCTATTCGTGACTTCGAAAGATAAGAATACTCAAAGTATAATTTACAATGCAAGCCTGTTATTATTCTTGTATTTTTCTCTGCTTTTTCTTTACAGAGGTTTGAATGAAAACAGTATAGATGATATTTTCACTGTAAAACAAGGTTTTGGTTATGATGCTCTCTTAAATGATAACAACTTTACAAAATTCGTAAAAAGAACATTATTCAATTAAAAGCATGTCACTTACTTACTTATTGTAAGTACCTAATACAAATGATACATGGATATGTCCAAAATTAATAATGGATTAGTATACTCTAGAAATTCAGTAGGGTATGGGACAAAACATTAATACATTTACGAAACATCATGCCTAAGAAATAACATGCTTTATTATTAGGAGATGCAACTAATTTTAAGCAGTGAAAATCCTAAAAACAAGACTTGGTTTGGTTTGTTAAAAATACATACCGTTACACATTTTACTGTCAGATGCAAGTAAGTAACCTTCAACACAACCGCAGTCATAAGATCCGTCTGTATTTGAACAGGTTTGCATGCAACCAGATGTTCCGATGGTACATTCGTCGATATCTGTATTATATATTGATACTGAAGTATTTTGTAGGTCGATAAAATAGTTTATGGCATTGTTTAACATTTGGGTAAATCAAATAGTTTTCATTTAAGTAAATATCTGTATTTCGGTAGAGGCCAATCGAAGGGCACCTTTGCACTACGTGCTCTCATTTAACCAATCAAGTAACTACACCTCTCTTTCTTGTAAAAATCTCGTCGTGAACAGCACACTTTATTCGCTAAGTGTTTATTTCTCTAATTTGATTATATTTTATTCATTATGTAGACTGGAATTTGATGGTAAAACATTATGCATATCATTCCTTAAGGCTTAAAATCTGAATCGCTGCATCACTGATATTTTAAACTTCGAAAATTGCATGATTTCATGTTTTATTACAACTCATTTTATTGATCGATAAAATAGTTTATGGCATTGTTTAACATCTAGGTAAATCAAATAGGTTTCAAATTTAGGTTACTATCAGTATTTTGTAGAAACTAATCGGAGGGCACCTTTTGCACCACGTGCTCTCAATTTACCAATTAAGTAACGACATCTCTCTTTCTTGTAAAAATCTCGTCGTGAATAGCACACTTTATTCGCTAAGTGTTTATGTCTCTAATTTGATTATATTTTACTCATTATATAGACTGGAATTTGATGGTAAAACATTATGCATATTATTCCTTAAGGCTTAAACTCTGAATCGCTGCATCACAGATGTGTTAAACTTGGAAAATTGCATGATTTTATGTTTTATTACAACTCATGACGTCATTCCCTGTGATATTTTATAAAAATTGACTGATCAATAATGGCGGCGTTTATTCATTTGTTTCTCGTTGGAAATCTTTTCACAATAGGACCGACTCCATTCTGCGTTTAGATCGTACACTTTTCCACATGGATCATTTCAGGGTAACTGTTCCTTTCGCTCAGTGTCCGGCAGTTCATTCCGCTCTGCCCATAATTTATTTAAGAAACCCTCCACATTCCTCGACAATACCTGCTGGACATATAACAGACAAGGTTAATGCCGAGAACTACGATTCCCTCGGACCCATTTCTGTGGATTTTGCAGAGGTCCACACCAATCGGGTCAATGTTCATTTACCAGCAAGAACCTAGCAATTTTCACAAGTCAACCCAATAATAAGGCCACTAACACCACAATCGCACCCTCAGCCATCCGTATTCCAAACAAATAGTACGATTAGCAAAGTTACTACTATTGTAAATGTTACTGTTTTGTCAGAATACTCAAGGAAAATACTACGATACATACCTATGTCCCTTACATGGCCCACATTTTAGACGATTTCCTTTTTATTTGGCATAATTTTACCGCATGCTAAGGTTACCTGAATCAGTTCCTTCATGGGGGTCCCCATCAAAAAGAAAAAGACTGAATCGGCTCGACAACTCGTAACTTTCATGGGCTTAGATATCGTATCCATTGCTAAGGAGGCCTGTCTTCTTCAAGATAACTGCGTAGGCTACAGACACTAATATTAAGCCATACAAGTCATAGAAAAATAACTCTTAAGGATTTGCAATTATTAATTGGTCTTCTGAATTTTTGTTGCTCAGTAGTTGTTCCAGGCCGTTGCCTCGTACGTCATTTAATCGACCTGACAGTGAAAGTTTCCAAACCTGGACACCGTGTATCCCTGTCAGCAGATAGTCGGCGCAAACTCAAGACTTGGAGCTTGCCCAACATTTTAATGGCAAAAACTGTGCTAAGACAGCAATGGCGCTTACACTTACACACTGTATCTGCGAGGTCTCGAGGTTATGGGGCTATTTTCAAGACCAGTTGGTTTTACAGCGTATAACCAAGGCAAACTGCATTATTCAACATAACATTTAAAGAACTATTCCCAAGAGTGTTAGCACTAGAAACACTGGGCTTGGCTTTGAGTAACAAGTGTAAAGTCTTACACTCTGATAACTATTCCGTAGTTTACATTATCATCAAACAGTCCTGAAAAGAATAAGTTGTGACGAAGTTAATTCGGCGCTTAGTGTCAGCATGCATGCAACATGTTTTGATCTACGCTAAACATATGCAAGTAAAAGCTAATGATTTACCAAATCTCCTTTCACGGAGTCAAACTGTTCTGCAAGTTGGCACCTCAGATGGACGCTCAACCTTCCAAAAATACCAGAGAAATTGCTGCTTCTACACTAAACTCATCGGACCAACATATACTACTGAAGTCCCTTGCACCTTCCACACAAAATAGTTATCGAAATGCTTTCAAACAGTACACTCGTTTTCATAATACTTACTACACACACCATACATGATCCTTACTTCCCTCTCCATTTTACAAAATGTTACAGTTTATTGCTGTTTGCCATGACATGGGCCTCAAACCAGCAACAATCACAACTTGGGTATCAGCTTTGTTCTATTTTCATCGACTTCACAAGTTACAAAATCCATTTAAGTCCTTCATTATTTAAAATCTACTGTACAGTATTCTGAAAGCCAAGCTCACAGACAAACGGCAAGGTTTCGCCGAACTTTAATCCAATCTCTGTACAAAATTACAAGTCAATATAATCCGTTACTGTTAAAAACATTGTTCCTGATGGATTTCTATGCTTTGCTTCGTGTTTGGGAAGTTTCCACCACAAGAACCGGGAAGGCAAATTTTATAAAGCTGGAAAATTTGTCATTTTTGTATGATAAGTCACAGCTGAAGAATGCAACCATTCGACTCACTCACTTCAAACATTCTAAATGTCAGACAGGCAAGATTGTGCTTAATTGTTCCAAACACTGGTCCCTTTGTCCAGTACGAACATTTGCTAAATACGCCAATGCAATCTCAGCCTTTAACGCTCCTCTATTTTGACTGAGCTGTGGCCGCCAAGATTCATCGTTTTTCTTTAGACGCAAGGCGGTGAGTAGAAGAAAGCAGGCTAGATTCTTCTAGATATACAACTCACTCGAGGGGCAAATTTGGCCAATGACATACAATTTTCCAATACACAAATCCAACAGCTGGGTCGTTGCTCTTCCCAATAATACACTTAGTATCTACGACGAAGCCACTCCAACGGTCAAGTAAAATGATTTTATGCTTTACAAAGTCAAAAACTTTCACTCTATTGCAGAATATAGGACGGCTGATAGGTCAATAGGGAAAACACGGGGCCATCAATTGTTATTTTAAAAGTTATTTCACAGTACGAGACAGCAATGTTCATATATTTAGGTTAGCTGTCTAAGTGGGTCACAAAAAATTCTGTCAGCTATCTACCACGTGGTAAACGTACTCATTCTAGAGGTATTAGTTCAACTGACGGAGGCGGTGATTCAAAAGCATATTCTGCTTAGCGAGACGGCAAGACCAAATCTATCAACTTTCAAACATTTAACATGATTCGACTGTCTGAAGCGACAAATCAGTAAATATTTTTCTCCACCTTCAGTAGCAACTAGCTTGATTATTTCTTGCTGTCTGATGTTGTCTATGCTTGTTTCCTAAATCGCCAAACTTTGTAGGGCGTATACCTTATGTGCAATATCTAGAGAGCTTTGTATATTGGGGTAGATAAACGGTTAATAATGAGGATAAGTGTCGTCAATTCGGCCATCATTTAGTTGATGTTGTGTTGTTTTTCTTTTTGCATCACTCGACTGTAAGAGAAAGCGAGCAAAACCTTTGTACATGTAGGCATTGAGAGAAGTATTTGTTGATTCAGGCGTCATAGTTCTTTATATCATTCGACTGTTTAAGAGAGCGAGCAGACTCTTGCATGTTTAGACATTATAATATGTTCATCATATAGTTCTTTATATTACTCGACTGTCTGAGAAAGCGAGCAAACTGTTGCATGTTTAGACATTGAAAATGTTCATCATATAGTTTTATATCACTCGACTGTCTGAGGCAGCGAGCACACTGATGCATGTTAAGACATTCACATATCTTCATCATGTAGTTCTTTATATCACTCGACTGTCTGAGGCGGCGAGTAAAACTGTTCAATATAAATACAGTTGAAAGAAGTGTTATTACAGCTGTTTGTGATTTTTAATATTTTCGGGTACCCCGATTCTACAGTATATATCTGTTGGGGATGATTAAAAAAACTATTGCTTTTATGTGAATGATGGATAATACGTGTTTGAACAGAACACGGTTTCAACACAAGTAATTCTTAAATCTTTTATTAAATGTATAGCTTTAAATAAACGTTCTATCATCCACAAATATTTTGCTTTTTTTCAGGTCGACAACGATTCATAACAGCATGAAATTAAACCTGGAATATCATTTGATAAGAATGACTTTGCGGTGTTTATTTTTCACTGTTTCACTATTTTTGTTTGTTACCATATTGTAAAAAAATCCTCCGTAAATAAGAAAACAGAAGTAAAATTTAAGAAAGACAAAAACTGGTGTCTCTTGATAGCTGAATCATAGGTCAGGCTTGGACCCTGAAGCACAGAGCTATATCCCAACGGCAATGTACTTTAACAGGATAGTATAGTTAGGTCTTTGTTTAAGACCGTTAAGAAATCTAGATGTTTTTCTTTCTTCTTTTATATCAATTAAAAGAACTCTTTCAAGGTTACAATGAAGGTTTTAGATTTACAGAAAATAAATGCAGGATATGATTATTTCCCTATATCTCTTTGGTAGCTCATCTATTTGTATACACAATAAAATCAATGTGTATTATGTAAATTAAGAGTTAAGTAAATTAGATATGTAAAATAGGTGTGGCAAGCTTACTGTTAGTGATATAGAATCTGTTTTTGTCCTATAAGTGTGATCTCGAATACATCTTACCTACAGAACACAATCATCATTTCATTGTTTAAAATAGAAATATATCACAAATACCGTTGCATGTTTTACTGTCAGATGCGAGTAAGTATCCATTGGTACAGTCACATTTATAAGAACCATCCGTGTTTGAACATGTTTGCGAGCAGCCAGATATTCCCATTGAACATTCATTGATATCTGTAACATTTGAGTTGCCACTTTAATCATACAAGACATTGTTTCAATCGTCACTTCAGAAAATATGCTAAGATTCAAAGTTAAAAGCACTTGTCGTCATTCTGCTCTAAGTTACTGTCAACTTCCTGGATAGTTGAATAGCAACATACAGGAAATATATGACAGTACACGTTTATTGTGAAACAGGTAATTGACTTTAGAATTCAGGAATTTGTTGTTTCCTTGTTGTTTCCGTAATATTTAAAAAAAATCTGTAAAAGAATAAACACCCATTTAACGGTTGATAATAAATAAATATAATCTACCTTTATGTCAGCAAACGATATCAGTATGATTGATAGGTAAAATTACAAGTCAACGCACAGCAGAAAACAATCTCATATTGATGTAATGTAAATTCGTACCTCTGCATGTTTTATTGTCAGATGCGAGTGTATAACCGTCGATACAACCGCATGTATAGGACCCTTCTGTATTTGAACATGTTTGTGAGCAACCAGAAGTTCCCAGGGAACATTCATTGATATCTATGATATTTGAAATTTCATTTTGTAAATATAAATCATCAATCTTATAAGCCACTTTAGAAGATATCGAGACTAAAATCATAAGATGTCAGTCTTACTTGTTATTCTTTTCTCATATTCTATTATATTTGAATAATAACATCACTTTACAGGAAAATTATTAGGAAGTTAGTTATTATATTTTTTTCTTTGTAAAAGAGGGTTTTGGCTTTACAACAATGATTTCTTGAATATTAAATCATATGCTATCTAAGAAAGTGTCTTTTTGTCGTAAGATTATAACTGCTGCGTGTTTATCCACTTAAAACACACAAACATGTTTGAAGGTATGAACGATTCTATTAACTTAAAACATAACACGTTGTAGTCCCCTTTGACTAACAAGATATTGAGAAAAAACAACAGGATAGCAAAGTCCGGTCTTGTATCACTATGGTTTCATTCCTCTATTTTTTTTTATCAGAAATGAATATGAATACAGGAAGTATATCAAGTCATCAATCACCTTGAAAAAACAAAAGTAACTAGATATAATGTCATACATACCGTTGCATGTTTTCCTGTCAGATGCAAGAGAGTATCCTTCGGTACAACTACATTCGTATGATCCAACTAAATTTGAACATAACTGTGTGCATCCAGATGTTCCAGAGGAACATTCGTCAACATCTGAACAGTTAAAAAGTATTAAATTGTCTTATCTTTGTGTATAAACGGATGTGATGTGTTTTTACCTTTTCTTTTTTTTAAACAATACTTACATGAAATGATTCCAAATTAGAATAATGAAAAGGAATACTAAAATAGAAAACTTCCAAAGCATTTTAACTTTTGAAACTTCCCGGCTAGCTAAATACTTAACCAAACAAACAACACAGAAACCATTCGTCTGACTACTTTGTCCAAATTACTTATGGAATCAGTATTATGTTTGGTAATTACAATGATTATTCTTTATATAAAAACAAACTATTGCTGGAACAATGATTAAAAAATGATTAGAGTTATATGAAATCTATGACTATACCTTTCAATAACGTATAATCCTAAACCCTTATCGATGAGTTCAAACAGGCTCAAACATACCACTATTGGTTAGAATATTTAATGACACCAAAATTTAGTTTTACAACCAGAGTACGAAAACCCTACAATACCTATATAATTAACTACCAAACTTATCAACGTTCATGAGAACCCACAGGACTTAAAGCGTGCGTGCATATGAGGTTTCAAATCCTTGACCCTGTTCTTCCGTCTGTAGCGCAATGACACACACACAAAAAACTTACTAGGGGCAAGTATTTCACAGAACCTTTAGGATACTATATACTGAAGACCAGAAGCTGGAACGCAATACTCCACTTTAAATCTCCCAGCCTAGCAATAATTAAGAATTTGTAAGCAAGCAATGCAAAAATACACTTCAAAGTTTTTTCTTCATTATATGTACCTTCCTGAGCCAAGACGCAACAGACAATGCACTGGGAATTCGCTGTACATAGGGCTATACCACGTGATCAGCATTAGACTGCTTGCTCAGACGAGTCTATTATTTAATTTACATTACATGATAGGGGTGTCAGATTGCTCATGTTTATTTTTAACAGGGCGACGCACTAAACAGCAGTGTTCTGAAACCGAAAGCAGGCTTACTGCACATAAACTATGATAAATAAATGGCAGAATGTGGTTTAAATAATTCAAATATAATCAATAGTCCACTTACAATTTTTTGTCTAGTGTTGATGGACATTTTTTGAGGGTTTAAAATACTTCTAGAATTTGCATCTAAATTAAGTTTCTACTGATAGTCAGTTTTTGAAGAAAAAACATCACTATACCTTATTATTTTTACATACATAAAGAATCTTTTAAACAATTTCATAGTTTCGTTCATTCTAAACGCACTTCAACTGCAGTGGCAGGTGTATTTATGACTTATTATTTTGATCATAGGATTATAAATGATTTGATGACTGCAACCAGTGAAACAATCATATTCACATATACCCTGTACTGACAATTTTCAAAATAACATGTACTTATTTGCGGACACATAGCTGAAAACCTTTTAAATTGTTGCTTTATCAGCTGCACTACATTTTGAGCCATTCATACATGAACACGTTAGTATGGTATATACGCTCGAAAAGGAATGTATACCTCGACATACATATCAATCATATTATATCCCTTGCATACCGTTGCATGTTTTACTGTCAGATGCAATTCTGTATCCTTCAACACAACTGCATTCAAAGGAACCATTGGTATTTGAACATAGTTGTATGCAACCAGATGTTCCAAGGGAACATTCGTCGATATCTATATGAATGAAAGATTAAAAAAAAACAGATAGAATTTGATTTACACAACATGTCGACTTAAACAAGAATAATGTCTGGAAGTGTATAAATGGTATACATAATCTCATGAAATGTTGTCTTTGATCTTCTAATTCAACATGCATAAAACATATACCTTTTTCTAAAACGATGTTGCTAAGAAATTGTGTTTACATAAACGAAATGTTATCAGCTAATAAAGTAACAGTTTAAGTATTGCAACTAGCATGTGATGAACTGTCTGAAACCCAAAAACCAATATGTCTCTTAATCAGAACTTACAATTTACTTGACATGCAAGTGTACAATTTTGGAGCTTATCCTGTCACTAGTAACAATTTCGAACCAATAACAAGGTGCCGTATATTTTATTTTATCTACGGCAGATGATCACGTGATCGTGATACACAGTTACATGATCATGTGATCAGCCGGATTACTTTTAATTATTTTTTTTTATCGATGATGCACTTGCATTTTGTTAATTTTTTGTTAGTAAAAATCTAAAGAAAAAATGTGACAGGATAAATAGAACAATAGGTTAGTGTCTTAACTGAGAAAGTTTATCTGACTCGGCTGCTTAATTCCTACGCCTTCTCATATTAAGACACTAACTTATTATTCTCTATATATGTACTATTTATTCAGATAAAGCCATTTTGTTAAACATTTGGTCAATGAGTACCCTGAAACTGCTTTCTATAAAAATATAAATTTATGTTCGTATTATTTCTATATACCGTTGCACGCTCTACTGTCAGGTGCAAGCGCGAATCCTTCAAAACAGCTACATTCAAAGGAGCCGGTAAATGTAAAAGAGCGTCAATAGAGAACAGATAATCTGTTCCTGAGAAAGTGTAAATGAATACTTACCTGACAATAGTAAATAGTCAGCTAGTGTTAAAATAATTGTCCAATAGTGTGGATTAAATGCTTTACTATTGACGCTAGTATTTCTTGTCAAAAGCGGCATTTTTATTATTTTGTTTTTCTTTTTTTTTTAGTAAATTGATATATATTTGCATACATTTTCACATGTTATATATTAACATTTGATAAACCTGCATTCACCGGATTCAACAATTTTCCAAATTTAGGTTTATTAAACGTTAGTTCAATATGATCGAACCCTCTGAAGAGTTGTTTAGTTATTTCAGGTTATTATTGACGTGCAAGATTAAAAAATATTCATTCCAGAGAATCCCTTGTTCTTTTTCACGCTCAATATTTATCGCCGAAAAGGGACCGCGGTTTAACGTCTAATCCGAAAAAAATAGTATCAGTATAAGTGGAGGAACGGAAGATTTAACTTGCAAGACCTGAATAACATGTCCTGTATGTTACCACTGAGCTGCTGATCCTGCTACCCAAACACATATGTATACATGTTGACAGTTCGTGCAGACGATTTCTTGCTGTGTTTACTCATGCTCTAGAACTTTATCACGCATCCTTTAAGTTCAGCGAAAAATTATTGGATAGTTTAACATTGAATAACAATCCGTTCATTGTATACAACTGTACATGGGCATACTTAAACGATGGATCATGCATCTGTGACAAAATGCTCTCTCACACGGTAGTAACATAATAGCATAAGATGAAGCATGTGTTAGTGATATTAATGATATTAAGACATTCTACCACCAAAGTACTCATACACACCATTGCATGTTTTATTATCGGATACAAGGATATAGCCTGTGTTACAATTGCAGTCATAAGAACCATCTGTATTTGAACATATCTGAGAGCAGCCAGATATTCCCTCGGCACATTCGTCGATATCTGAAACGTACAAAGGTTTAATCAACAAAAAAACAATAACAATAACAAAGTCAATGCATACCAGATAAAAGCAAGGAATTAAAAAGCACTAAAGGCATGACCTAGAAGATTATTTCTGTCTTTACTATCAACAAATCATTAATATAAAAATACAGTTATACAGTGATTGCTTTTGAAAATATATAAATTATTGTTTATCAATGAAATGTATGATTTCTAAAGGATAAATGTTTGGCATTTTGTAGGCTTCACAAATAAAAAAAGAAATCACAATAAGAAAGACTGAAGAGGACAAAGATTAAATTTTGCCTGGCTATCACTTACTTTTGAAGTTTGATCTTATGATTAAATCATAATACACTTTGAGTTTAACTGCAAAATCGGTGTTCCCTAAAAACTCAAACTTAAATTCAGCTGTGTACGTTGCGCTTACTTAACCAGGATACTTTTTCTATGTTATGAGCGACAGTTCTTGAGTGTTGTTCGTTTCCTTTGACAAAAAATCAAGAAGCAATTATCTGAGGGAGGATTACTCCTTAAATCATTTGGAATAAGCTAAAAATGAAGCTTTTCAGGTAGTGCAACGAAAGGTTCTAATTTCTGTATTTCTGTTGAAAGTCTTGGACAACTTGAGGATGGTGAAAAATTCAACATCAGATTAAGTAATATTTAATCATGGATTTGTCTTCTGATCAGCAACTCAAGTTTTTGAAAAAAACAAGAATCCTGAGTATGTTTTTTGCTACTTGAGACTGAGTTTCAACTTTAGTTTGTTTGTTATACTAGTGCCTGTTGTATATCAGTTTTCTATAAAGACTGAAAACAACTGAAATGTAAACAAGACCAAAAATGATACATTTTCAATAACATTAACTTATACATGTACGCTATCGGTGTTTGTTTTTGGGAATAATTCATCTCATTAGAACGTGAACATACATTTCCTTTACATCAACAAAAGATAACTCCGGCAATACCGTTCCAAGTTTTACTGCCAGGTGGAAATGTATGTCCTTGAATACAGCTGCATTCATAAGAACAATTTTTTTGTTTGAACACGTTTGCTTGTACTCTGATGTTCCAATGGTACATTCGTCGATATCAGCAATGTTAATATTAGAAAGGAGATATTTAAAGGCCTAGATATTCTGACTGTATTTGTGTATGACCAACCTGCAGCTTTCAAATCTTTTTATATTTAGCATGAACAAATCACAGAGAAATAAAACCGGTTTCATACCTTAATAAATGTTGGACATATCATCGCACACTAGGTCGAAACGTGCATTTTAATTTTGGGAATTTCATTTTTATAGTGGCCAGGAATAGCTGCATCGAACTATACAAGAACTTAGAGCAATGTAATTGAAAGATACACTACATTTTTTACTATCGGAAACAAGTGTCGTTCAGTAGAACTACATTCATAACAAGCATCTGTATTTAAAATATTTGATTTTATTTTATGCCAACCAATGAAATACCGAGTTCTATCAGTGAAATATATTCCATATCAGTCACAGTATGACTGATATAGATTCTATATCAGTCACTGTGCCGAACTACTTTTCAGTAACCACAATTTGAAATTTTACAAGTAAATTAAAAGCTAAAAAATAAACTCTAACATAAAATCCAGAGTCTGACTTTTAAAGAGTCATTGTATGTATACAACAGACCGATCAATTTCGAGAATTCTATGCCGTTTCGTTAATTATACGTCACATACTTCAGAATAGTGACGTAGGCAAACAATTTATTCCCCAAGATGGCATTTTACATGAAATCTTAAATTGAATACACTGGATTTATGCTACTTGAAAATGTGATGACGTGTATTGCTTCTCGATCAACCTATGGAAGAATCTAGATCTTGTAAGGGCATTTATTTAGGATGAACCTCTGCTTTGGCGCTGAATTTTTATTCGTCATTGCACAGGCCAAATTTTATATGAATGCCCTGCAAGCAGCAAAATGTGGATAGTTAAAGAAGGAAAATTAAGAAGAATATGCAGGAAGATCCTTGTTTATTTCTATTATTTGTTTGGTGATTAGGTGTAGACTAAATAAATCGTTAGAATGCAACACGTTTCTATGTGTCATGCATTATTCAAGATGGCGGACTGTGTATTCAATTTGAGTTTCACGATCATGTATTCATACGCGTGTAAGCAAAGAAACAGTTCTAAAAGTTTATTGGTATTAGCATAAAATAAATAGAAAACTTGTTTGTTTTTCGTACATATGGAATATATCTCATCTCAAAGTGATACAATATTTAATTGTATCACTTCACGATGAGATATATTCCATATCTACTCAAAACAAACAAATATCCTCTATGTATCCTGATGGACCAGACGCACAGTCGTTGATATCTGCATACTAGTTGAATGATACAAATTAAAACTGATACAGAGCAAAACTTCATCACAGTCATGAAATGGTGATAAGAGTTTAAATCTACTTCTAAATAATATCCCTTATGTTTCTTTATGGAAACAAAATTTATATAACTTAGCAATAAACAACAAAACAAAACAAATACAAATACAAAAACACAACTTTTCATACCGTTACATGTTTTATTGTCGGATGCAAGTGTGTATCCTTCATTAAAGATACATCTATAAAAGCCATCTGTATTTAAGCAAATCTGTGTACAGCCAGCTATATCGGACATGCATTCGTTGATATGTGCAAATTTTAATGAAATCAATAGATATTACTCAGGCAAAACATATACCTCACATTTTTTGTTTTGAATAAATAAAAATGTTTAGAGCCGTCAAGGGACAAAGTTATTGGTGTTTTATATAGGTTTGTGTGCTTTTTGTTCACGCTGTTGATAAAATCATTAGTAATGGAAAAATCCTGAGTATGTTTTTTGCTACTTGAGACTGAGTTTCAACTTTAGTTTGTTTGTTATACTAGTGCCTGTTGTATATCAGTTTTCTATAAAGACTGAAAACAACTGAAATGTAAACAAGACCAAAAATGATACATTTTCAATAACATTAACTTATACATGTACGCTATCGGTGTTTGTTTTTGGGAATAATTCATCTCATTAGAACGTGAACATACATTTCCTTTACATCAACAAAAGATAACTCCGGCAATACCGTTCCAAGTTTTACTGCCAGGTGGAAATGTATGTCCTTGAATACAGCTGCATTCATAAGAACAATTTTTTTGTTTGAACACGTTTGCTTGTACTCTGATGTTCCAATGGTACATTCGTCGATATCAGCAATGTTAATATTAGAAAGGAGATATTTAAAGGCCTAGATATTCTGACTGTATTTGTGTATGACCAACCGTTACATGTTTTATTGTCGGATGCAAGTGTGTATCCTTCATTAAAGATACATCTATAAAAGCCATCTGTATTTAAGCAAATCTGTGTACAGCCAGCTATATCGGACATGCATTCGTTGATATGTGCAAATTTTAATGAAATCAATAGATATTACTCAGGCAAAACATATACCTCACATTTTTTGTTTTGAATAAATAAAAATGTTTAGAGCCGTCAAGGGACAAAGTTATTGGTGTTTTATATAGGTTTGTGTGCTTTTTGTTCACGCTGTTGATAAAATCATTAGTAATGGAAAAAGAAAGAAACACGCACTGCAATTCATATAAACTTAAATATGTATGGCCTTACATACCACTGCATGTTTTATTGTCCGATGCAAGTGTGAAACCCTCACTGCAGCTGCATCCATAAGAACCATCTGTATTTACACATATCTGTGTACAGCTAGATATTCCGGCGGTACACTCGTCTATATCTAAACCGTTGCAAGATAAAGTAAAACTTGATAAGTATTTACACAATCAATTTTAAAGAAAACGGCAATGACTGTCTTTATCTATTTCAACATAAACTATCAAAACGCGTGTATTGAGCAAAAAATAAAAATCATGTTTTGCATTGGGAAATCTTAACATTTAAGTTTTGTTCTCAAATTATCAAAGTTACATAGAACAATTATGCAATGGTAATTCAGATTAAGAAAACAGTCTCATTCTTAAAAAAATGTGAACTAGATATAAAGAATATATGACTTGTATGTGGCTGTTAAATTTTACAGAACAGTAGTTACATCGTTGGTTTCCTGCTTATGACAGCCTACAGTAGAAAACAATATTGTTTTCGTGAAGAATACTCGTAGTTTCTTTCGCTCCATAGAAAACAGTCAGTTTTATGATTAGAATGAAACAAAAAGTATTTGCATCGGAAGATTCCGATTTATCTTTTCACTAAACTCACCTATAAAACTAATTGTTAATGTTCAAACCTTTACTCACCTGTGCACGTTTTTCCGTTTGAAGAAAGCAGGAAGCCACTGTTACAGCTGCACGTGAAGGAACCAGCTGTATTTGTACACTGCTGTGTGCATCCCGATGTACCTAATGAGCACTCATTTTTGTCTGAAATTTTAAGTTAATAGGAATAAAATAAACAAATAATTTTTATCATATATATATATATATATATATATATATATATATATATATATATATAGTTTTAACTGACTTTATATAACCCTTTTCTTTTTATATCATGACAGGAAGTCACTTGTTCAGCTTCATTCATTTATTTTATTAATACTTACAGTGCAATGTCTCACATCAAAAATAGATCACCTTGTTAATACTGTGTGAGCGCGGTTCTGGATGGGTTGAATGTTTTCCAAAAGATGCATTTGTTAAAAGAAATACACACCATTACAATTCTTGTTATCAGAAGAAAGTGTGTAGCCGTCCCGACATGCACAGGTATAGGAACCTTCCGTATTCACACAAGTTTGTGCACAACCAGATGTCCCAGCACCACACTCGTCAACGTCTGAAATAGTAAGCAAGTAGTACAGTTTAAGGATTAGTTACATAATGACTACCACCACCCTAAAGAGTATTCAATTCCACTAATCTATGTAGGCGGGAGTCATCATGCACGCTAAATACAACATCATTTGGCATCAACAATGTGTCACGTAATTTTTCAAAACTAAATGGTAACCCTTCCTCATTTTGCCTCAATTCTTAACTGTATAGGGAAAAAATAATCAAAACTTGTATTTTTTATATGATATTTAACTTCATCGTGTACTGCACATAAATAAAAAATTCTCTAATTATATATTGCGTGTTCAACCTTTGTAGATGAATATATAAACATAATGTATTTTTTTTATTTGATATTTAACTTCATCATATACTGAACATAAATAAAAAATGCTCTAATTATAGATTGCACGTTCAACCTTTGTAGATGAATATATAAACATTTATTCATCTCACCCATACAGGTTCTCCGGTCAGAAGAAAGAAGGTAACCACTATTACAGCTGCATGTAAAGGAGCCAACTGTATTTGAACACTGATGTGAGCACCCGGATGTACCAGCGGAACACTCGTTTTTGTCTGAAATTTATCGGATACTTATTAAATTTACCTTGCTGTGTAATGCATTTTACGATAAACAAGTACGTAACCCAGAGATTAATAAAATCACCAATTCAGTTAAAGATGGTCGCCCCTATTGAAGATCTTTCGTTAGTATTATGACAGTTTGGTGATTCTTAATGAAATATGTTGGGATCATTGTTTCTATACATTAAAGATGTGATATTGATTAATGAGAAATATAGATAAGAAATGAGAAAGAAGTAAGCAGAAAGAGTTACGGGCCTTTCACACTGCAATTCCTTACAAGTCTTATGTAACACTACTGTCTTGAAAAAAAATCTAGTTTGAATTAGTTCAGTTTAATGCTCTAGCAGTCAAAATTATTTCAGACAGTTCCCACCAATACTTCTCAAAGATATGACACAGACAAGAAATAAGAAAAAATAATATATTATAATATAATATATATAATATATGTTTATAGTCACTAGAGAAATGCCAGGTAATAAAAAGATTAACAATCTATTAACTCCCAAGCTTGAACCGCATTTGAAAGAAGTTCGTAAATTACATTTAATATACAATGTATTGTCAAAGTGCCATACTTCTGAAAATATTATCGGAATGATAATGTAGAAGCAAATTATTGAACACAATTGTATGATACTCTCTCTCTGTCTCTCTCTCTCTCTCTCTTCCTAGTTTTATTCGTTTTATTGTTTTATAGCTATTTCTATAATAGAATGACCACATTTTAATCAATATAATAAAAACTGCATGTTCACTGCTATTCGCTTACAAAAACGCTCTCTAGACGTAATAACCGAAATGATTTTGTTCGTCTGTCTGAGTGCCAGTTTGTCTGTGAAAACTCGACAAAGACATAACTGATAGATGTTAAGTCAAAATGAAAACTCCAGCCAGTACGTAACTACATTTCATGCCTGCTAGTTAAGGCAAACTTGAATTAAATCCTTTAAAAGCTGAGTGTGATGTCACCATATATCTTTCTTTCAAAAGCTATGTAAGTAATTTTTTCACAATAGCTATTTAACCATACATTAATATATTTCGAAACCTATGGGCTTATTTGTATTCACAACAGTTGTTTCACAATACAATTATTATCTATCAAAAACTTTGTAGGAACTTATCTTCACAAAAACTGCTCTATTACATTTTTATCTTTCAAAACTGTCTGAAAAGTCACGGTCACAAGACTTACTTTGAAAATCTCTTTGCGTCTGTCTAAATAACCGTATGAGTTGTGTTTAAAATAAATTTATACAAATACATTAAGGTATAGTGCCTAAAGAAAAGTTCACTGCCCAACTATCAATGATTTAAAGTCGACATGAGTTAGAGTTATCGCATAATGTTCACACAATTATATTCAACAGACGTGCTGGCGGACGGACGACAGTGAAATAAAGTCAGTTCATAATTATGCCAGTCCTTATCAAAATGCGTCAGTATTATTTCATTCATCACTTAATCCTGCAACTCATTTCTTAAAATTTATGATACTTCAATATTTTACTTATAATTAGGGATGGGAACGAATACTGATAGCAATATTTGAATATTCGCCTAACTATATTCGAATATTCGGGTTTTTTTCAGTTTAGTCAGTTACCCGAATTTTGGTGTCCGAACATTGGTACTGTTTTATCACCTGTACGTGGTCGGGGGAAACTGTTATGTATCATCTAGAAATGGCGTAGAAATGGCTTGTGTAATGGAAGTTTTAAATACCTTTAAGTGATTGGCAATTCCGTTCATTAAAACCGCGTGAAATAAGTCCAAACACACGAGGGCGGCATGTTTTGTTTCTAAAAATCTTATTTCAATATTGTTAAGCGATGATCAAACATAAAGCGAGAATGATACTTTTTTTTCAAATAAACTTATAAGAGGAAAATATTTGAGCTATTATACTGATTAAGCAACTAAAAGCAACTAAAAAGTAACATCAATAGAGTTATAAGCGTGACTGGTTGTTCATTTTCGTAAAACATGACTTTAATTCTTGAATATTGTGATACAAACAACTTCTAAAATTGAAATAAAACAGGCGCCAATTAAAATGAACAAAATATTGAAAGATGTCACAATTACGCCTGTTGCAAGCTGTTAATCCGTAACAATTGTCCCTGCCAATAATGCATTGTAATTTTATTGTTAATTGGATCATTTTTGACACGCGATAAACAAACACAATACCAAAGAGATTGTTTTATCAACGATGCTTTATTTGAAAAAAAGATCATTACAGAATATTCGAATTTGATTTTCAGATTCGAATATTCGGTCGATTTTCGAATATTCGAACATTCGTTCCCATTCCTACTAATAATGATAAAGCTAATTTAACATTTAGAAATAAAAGGACACAGTACCTGAACATGAAAGTAAACTACCAGAGACACTCCATGAACCAGTTCCTGCACATCTAGAGTAGCTGTAAGAGGAAGAATGCTGGTATCCAGTATTACATATCAGCCTACATTCTTGACCGGCGGTGACAGATGATCTTGTGCATGATGAAGATGAGTATCTTCCATTTGTGACCGATGGTAAAGCTGAACAGTTTTCTAAAAATTCCATAATAGAACCTATAACTTGAGACAAAAGTTATGGTTAACATTTAATGTTAAAGTAATACTAGTTTGCTTGTTTGTTTGCTTTTTTGTTGTTGCTTTTATTTTTATTTTCTTAATTCTTATTTCATTTTTAAACGTATGCCTACCGATTCCAATATTAGTATGTGAGCAGTCAAAAAGATTTTTATTGAGTACCTGGTGTTCGTTTAAGAAGTGTTTATCAAATAAATTGTAGACGTAGATGAACAAGCCTCAGCTGAGTACAGTAATTTCTAAATAATTATTATATCTGCATATAAAAATTTATTTAGGTGAAAACAAAATTCATGTTTCCCATATCTTATTTACTTATCTATATGTGTTTGCCAGCTTTGTGAGTTAACTTTGTGAAATAAATGTAATTTTCCATGGTCACTGATTATACATTGGACTAAGCTTTAGCGTTTCATCCGAAAGTCAGTTATATTAGAGGCGGAGCTGGGGACTGAACTCGCAATCCGAAGATTATGAGTCCAGCTCGATAACACTTGCCTGCTCCTTCAAAGATGGTTAATCCCTTGTACTACATTTTTTACTTAAACACAACTTCATATTAAAGATATATACTGATACATTTTTGTGTAAATTAATTATATTGCTTTTGTTTTCCTCTGCACGCTTGTCTCGAAAAATCGTACCTACGTGTCCTATTCTTTTAAAATACACTTTTATAAGGTCCGCTCGTTCTTGTTATTATTGGTACACCAGTTCACTCTTTTCAAATAATTATTTTGAAATGATGTGGTATTTTATTATCTCTTAACATGATTTGGAGTCTAAAATTAAGATTGAAATTCTCACATTATAATGATGTAGAAATCATTTTGATCGCGAAAACCGATTATACTTAATATATTTTGCGATATATGACGTCAATATCTGGTCCAAATATTGTGCACCTAATCAAAAACAACAACAATAATAATAATAATAAATTAATATTTTCAGTTTCAGATAGAATTATAAGTCATTAACTATACTGCAAAAAAGCCTAAGTAAATTAGATTCCTCCTCTTAAAGAAGGAAATTCATGTCTCGCTCCACTTACTAGGCTGACACACTACTCCAGCGTCCTCGTCATGACGGCAATTATGAGCTCCCCATCTTCCGCTTTTTTTGCTACAAGCATAAATAGATGTCTCACTTCCAGAGCAACCAAGATCATCTAGCCATATGGAACCACTTCCGGCACCGAAATAAGCACTTTTTTTGGCAACAGCACCATACCTATGTATTCCAAAATATAAAAAAAATGTCCTCTAAAACGCAATTTACCTAGGCTGTAGATATGAAGAAAAAACGCGAAAAATGCAATTTCTGTTCGAGGTTCTAACTTAATAAAGCACATGTTAAAAGGATACCAACGTAATTTAACTGACTATGCAATGTCACTTCGCAGTTGAGTATTAGCAGAAAGTAAATGAAATTAACGGAAAATGCAATTTCATTCACCAGTTTTTACAAAAAAAAAATAAAAACAAGTTGATATAGCAGTGTTTTTTTTCGCATCTACTATAATTAAAGGAAAATAATAAAAAATAGCAAAATTTGAGATTAGTCAGTCGCATGAAGATAACTTTGAGAACTTTTTAAAATTCTAAAAGTTTTCAATGTAGACATAAGCCTAAAATAACACTTATCAATACATATGGATGGGGTGAACGCGAAAAGTTTCTTAGTGCTATAAAACAAAGAAACATTTATCCCACTTAGCAAAAGGCTAAATAAATACAGTATTCTTTAGTCGTGTTTACAATTCTCCGACACTGATACATCGCTTTAGTGTTTCACACTTCTTTCTTCAAGTCATTTCTTGTTTAATGCAATCAAATTTATTCTGGTAACTTCGCAATGAATTATTTGAACAAACCTGTTGTAACCCAGCAAGTAACAAAATACTTGGGCGTCCGAAGTACCGAAGCCGTCATCGCAAACAGTTCCCCAGGAGCCCGAGTAGTATACTTCTATACGGCCTTCGTAATCATAAGACCCGCCAATGAGACGTACATCTGAGGTTTATGACAAACAAACATAAGGAGATTGTATTGAATCGCATATAAATATGTAACCTTAAGAGCTTCATTTTTTGATTAACACATACGCAGAATGATATTAAGCTACCTTTCACAACAGAAAACGTTTATACTTTGAGACAAGGTAGAAATTTGATAAAACATGCGTGCTGAAAAAATAATATATTGCATCAACAAAAGATAACTCCGGTCATACCGTTGCAAGTTTTACTGTCACACTGTTGTTAAAATCAATAATAATAATGAAAAAAGATAGAAACACGCACTGCATTTCATATAAACTAAAAGATACATGGTCTTACATACCAAGCGCTCTCTAGCTTAAATAAACTAAATAAACTTGTTCGTCTGTCTGTGTGCCAGTCTGTCTGTGGAAAGTCGACAAGACATAACTGATAGATAGATGTTAAGTTGAAATGGATACTCCAGCCAGTACGCGTAACGTAACTACACATCATGCCTGCTAGTTTAGGAAAGCTTAAATTAATCCTTAAAAATGTGTTTGATGTCACCTCATATCTATCTTTCAAAAGCTATGTAAGTAATTATTTTTCACTATAGCTATTACACTGACATTAATATATTTCGAAACCTATGGGATTGCCAACTCAATATGTGAGCAGTCAAAAAGATTTTTATTATTATATCTGCATATAAAGATTTATTTAGGTGAAAACAACATTCATCTTTCCCATATCTTATTCACTTATTTATATGTGTTTGCCAGCTCTGTGAGTAAACTTTGTGAAATAAATGTAATTTTCCATGGTCACTGAAAATAACTTATACATTGGACTAAGCTTTAGCGTTTCATCTGAAAGTCAGCTATAAAAGGGGCGGAGCTGGGGACTAAACTCGCAATCCGAAGATTATGAGTCCAGCTCGATAACACTTGCCTGCTCCTTCAGAGATGTTTAATCCTTTGTACTACATTTTTTACTTAAACAAAACTACATATTAAGGATATGTATTGAAACATTTTTGTGCAAATTATTATATTGCGTTTGTTTTCCTCTGCACGCTTGTCTCGAAAAATCGTACCTACGTGTCCTATTCTTTTAAAATACACTTTTATAAGGTCCGCTCGTTCTTGTTATTATTGGTACACCAGTTCACTCTGATGTAGAAATCATTTTGATCGCGAAAACCGCATCAATTTTTATACTTAACATCTTTTACGATATATGACGTCAATATCTGGCCAATATCTGATCAAAATATTGTGCACCTAATCAAAAGCAACAACAACAATAATAATAATAAACTAATATTTTGAGTTTCAGATAGAATAGGACATATACTATACTGCAAAGAAGCCTAAGTAAATTAAATTCCTCCTCTTAAAGAAGCAAATTTAACAGCTTCCAATTGTGTTTGATCATTTCCACGTGATCAAGTTGTAAGTTTCTACAACTTTTTCAGATTTTTTTTATTTCAACAAAGTTTCAAGAAATAGTGTCTTTAACAAGTATTTGTTAAAGCTTGTACTATATAACTACATACACTGTGTCTTAACAAATACGGATCGCTTTTGCTTAGACTATCATCAATTGGACATCAGAGTTTAACAAATCTTTGTTAAACTATTCTCATCACTTGACAGAGATGTGGAAAGAAAATCGGCTGAATTGTTAACAATTATTTGTTAACATCTCTGTTCGCTGTTACTGAATTTACCATCAGTCAGAGTTTAACAAATCTTTGTTAAAGCTTATACTATTCTCATTGACAGAGATGCAGAAAGAAAATAGGCCGAATGCTTAACAATAATTTGTTAACATATCTGTTCTCTGTTACTGAATCTACCGTCAGTCAGAGTTTAACAAATCTTTGTTAAAGCTTATACTATTCTCATTGACAGAGATGCAGAAAGAAAATATGCCGAATAGTTAACAATAATTTGCTAACATCTCTGTTCTCTGTTACTAAATCTACCGTCAGTCAGAGTTTAACAAATCTTTGTTAAAGCTTATACTATTCTCTTCACTTGACAGAGATGTGTAAAGAAAACTGGTCGAATTGTTAACAATAATTTGTTAACATCTCTGTTCTCTGTTACTGAATCTACCGTCAGTCAGAGTTTAACAAATCTTTGTTAAAGTTTATACTATTCTCTTCACTTGACAGAGATGCAGAAAGAAAATATGCCGAATTGTTAACAATAATTTGTTAACATCTCTGTTCTCTGTTACTAAATCTACCAACAGTTAGATTTCAGAACATAACAAATATTTGTTAACGAATTTATGAGAATCGTCAGTTGGCAAAGATATTCAATGGGCATCAGCTGGATATCGATGATTTTAACAATATCTGTTAAGATGTTTAATCTTTAATATATTATCAGTCTGATTTCAAAAATAAACGAATGTTTGATATAAAAAAATAAGTATATCATAGTGATTACTAGTTTGTAAAGATGGGGAATGAACGTCGAAGTGACCATGCATATTTCCCGTCAACAGATTTTAAAAAGAAGCTAACATGCTCTGTGAATCAATCTTGAAAAAAACCTTATATGCCATTTATAGAAACCATTATTACTTTTACCGGTTTTAAGCCTTTACAAATATACTGTCATCAATTTGTTTTGCTGTTAATCATAAATTTTCTAAAAAGATTTTATATAAATTATATTTTTCGCTATCAAACTCTGGATCATTTCAGTAATTGAATCATATCTTCATCAAATCAAGTCCCCAAAAACAAAATAAAATTAATTTGTGTGTAAACACAAAGCTAGGAAAATTTTATATTAATTTTTATTTACAACATTTTATTCAGTACTTGTCAAATAATTATTTTACTTACATAGTTTAAAAAAAATCGCTACAAAGATAATGAAGATTCAAATTTACAATCAAGATGATAATTATTTTCAGAAAGTAAAACATTAACTTACTAAAAACAATTTTTAAGCAGTAACCCTATTGTGAACGTAACAGAAAAGTATTGTTTCAAACATGATTAATTTACACTAGTCGTGTCCATACGGATATAAAATCTGTACATTCTTTACAAGTCATGTCCATTATGAATATATACAGAAAAATATAAAAAAATGTTCAGAAACGCAGGGTGACATCCGCAAATTAGCTCGAGAGTGCGTTGATCGGATATAATTTAAATCTGCTAATAAATTCTCTAGGTTACAGTGCCTGTTGTTATGTATCAAATGTCTCAAATTGGCATTACGTAACGAGGTCTCCCGTGGAAAGCGTGAAACGGGAAAACTAGAATTATCTGCAAGGTTTACCGAGCGTTTCTTTATTCCCTGAGCATATATTAGAATTTCTATAGTTAAAAAACATAACCAATGTCAAAATTACGTTATTAGATTTTGCAATTTAAATAAATAGTGATGGTTATTTCATCGGAAGATTTACACAGATATTGATATTGTGAAGTAAAGTAAAATTTTGAAATACCTGGAATGAATGTATCCTGACATAAATTAGCATTTTTGGTGTGGAGACATGGAGCAACAGTATCATTTGTAAATTCTGCCTCTCTCAAAATTACTCGAAAATGAGATCTGATTGGTTACGATGTTTGATAAACAGCTTTTAATAGAGCTGTAGCAATTTTCACAAGGTTAACCCTTCCAGAATTTTTTGCATTATCTTTAGCTTCTCAGCATGACATTATGGCCTGTCTGTGACCTCTTATTTCTCAGGGATGTGTTATTCTTTGTATTGACACAGAGTAAGATAGCACACAGCAGAAATTTTACAAGCATCTAGAAAATGCTTGGGCGTGTAATGTAGTTAATTTGCCTGGTCAATTAAGTTGTTATAAATATTAGAAGACCTGCTGAGCACTGACAAGCATTATTAATGTTATCCTGACCACTTTGTTTTTACAGATAAGTTTTCAGAGCTATGAAATAGGAAAATGTTAATTTTT
Source organism: Cyclina sinensis (assembly GCA_012932295.1). NCBI lineage: Eukaryota > Metazoa > Mollusca > Bivalvia > Venerida > Veneridae > Cyclina > Cyclina sinensis. The sequence goes on along the minus strand of JAAONU010000006.1, from coordinate 25,871,269 downwards.
CCTTTTACTGGGCTAAACATAAATTAATTTAAAAAATGATAAAAATGTATACTCTAGAAAACTAACTTTCAATTGTACTATACCACTTGAGGAAATAAAATTACTTTTTCTGTATGAACAGTCTTTAAAAGAAAGAAACAAAAACAAGTTCTGATTTATTACATTTTTAAAAAACAGCATGTTCTTACTAAATGTGCATGGTGTAATAACCATACAGGAAAACTGAATTTTTAGGCAAATTTAACATAAGTTATATAAGTGATGAAATAAAAGTGAAATGGTATAAATTTACTCTATTATGTAGCTCTATGCCTTTGGTCAGTTATGCACATATTAGCTTATATATTTAAGAGCACAAACTATTTTCACGACGTCATCAACCTATCAATAACTGTTGTAGTAAGTCATGATATTTTTCTAAACATGAACTATTTATCCTTATATAGTATTATTATTATTATTATTATTATTATTATTATCTGATGTCATTTACATGACAAACATAATCATAAAATATAAAAAGGTGAAGATTAAGATTTATGCATTTCACCCAAATGGATGAAGCGACTAATATCTGAACTTGCCGGCCTGGCTAGCTCAGTCGGTAGAGCATCGGATTGTCAGTCATGGAGTTCCTGGTTTGATCTCCATCAGGACTGGCAAAATTTCTCCGTGGTAATTGATGTCAGGCAGTGGTTCTGAAGGTTATTGTCCCTCACCTCTAAAACAAGTGAGGAAGTAGTCAGTCACTTGAGGAGAAATTGTTTAGTAAACTGGTTGAATACCCAGGGACACTGGCTAGGTGGAATGACTGCCGGGATATGACCACAGCTGTTAAACCTGGCATTAAATCCCAATAAACAAACAAACAAACAACAAACTGAACTGGTAGGTATAATACAGTTTGACAATAGTCTGAATTGTTCAGACAAAATTGTCATAACTTTTAAGTTGAAAAATCATACTTTGAAACTTAACACACAACTGTCTGAATAAATCAGATTAATGTATCAATTAATTGTAAAGTGTAGTAAGAAAGAGTGTATAATACAACTAGCATGTTGTTTCTTAAGATGTTATTGCTTTCAAATATTTTTCAAATGAAAAACATAGAACATGCTTTGCTTTTGAACTTCAGTTTGAACTGAAGTATCTTACACTATACTTCCATACTGTGATATGAAAAATTTTATTTTTCTTTTCTTGTAAGATTATTCTACTCTTACCATAAAGAGAATATCGGTGCAGAAAAATAATGATAAAATTAGACAAAAAATATAAATGATAAATTCGGGCTGTTAAACTACTGTAATAAAACCAAAACAATGTAAAACTGCCCAAAACTAGAGACAAAATGGCTTGAGTGGGGTTTGAACGCATGTCCTTTTGTGAAAATGTCTACATCCTACACAAATCAATGGAATTAAATACTCTAAAGAGTGGAGGTAGGGTATTAGGAATCTAATTGTAAAAGTGATTCTCTCTTCTATCTTTCTATTTGAGTTTATTTATCGTTGGTACCAGTTGATCATATGACCGACAACCCCTTCAGAGATAAGTTATATGAGTGGAGAATAGTGCAAGATCAAAAAGCATCCCATTCAGGCACACCCCTGGGGTTCTTTTGCATGCTCATTGTACAGCACTGATACATTGCATTCAACCAGAAGACATTTAGTAATGTTAGTGGAGGAGAGGAGGATCGATCTCGCCACCGCTGGTTTACTGCGTTACCACACTCATGTGCAAACTCATCCACTCCCTGATTTCAACATAAGTTTATGTAAAACAGTATATTTCCGCGGGGTAAAGCTGATAAAAAATTCATTGAAATCGGCTGATTGTTATTTAAATATCCTCTTTCCAAAATTTTTGATATTACAATAATATATGCTTTTTTCGATTAATCTAATAAAAACTGCTTTACATATACATGATAGGACATTACTGGAAAATTTGTATGATCTACACAATATTATAACTAACTGTAGTATATTTTAAACTAGACTTTTTTCAATTTACTTATGTTTGTAATTAAAAACAAGAGCCGGTCGAACCGGGTGATGCTCCTCGAATAGGTTTTAGACACAGAATAGTATGTTCATAAAGTCTTTTCCAAATTCAGCATAAAGATATTATGTTATTGGTAGTTGCTGGAAAAAAGGTTAAAACTGATTAAATACGCAATGAAGAATGTAAGACAGTTACCATTTTATTCTTTATTTTTTTCTATCAACTAAGACAGTGGCAGTCCTATCCAGAAAGTGTCATGGTCACTGAAGTAGGCTGGTGACAAGTAAACCAGAGGTTTTTGATACCTCTTGTAGTTTCAGAGATATGTCCTGAACAAAGTTCAAAGTGTAAAAATGAACAAAGGGCAATAACTAAAAAATTAGGCAATGCAGAGTTATTGTTCTTATGCACTGCACTTCTACTCAATAAGATCTATCTACCTAAAAGGTTTCTTGTTGATACTTCTTGTAGTTTCAGAGTTATGTCCCGGACAAGAAAATGCGGACGGACGGACGGACATACAGACCGACAAAGCGGCGACTATATGCTCTCCCTTCCCTCGAGGAGCACAGAAAACTGTCCTTTTGTAAATTTCAGTTGATCAAACATGCCATCAACCATGTAAATAATTGTTTTTCTTAATTTCAATATTTGTTCAAATTTGGAACAAAATTCATTTAAAATTTCTATCAAAACCTAAAAAAGTTTGTCAATACCTTAGAGTTATTTGTTGAAATCATAACGAAGATCATTCTTTGTCGACTGTTTTGACTCACAGATAGGTCGACAATGCAAAAAAATAATGTTAATACACCTAGAAATTCTAGCTGTTTTTGTGAAGAACATAACTAAACTAAGTTGCTGACTCATATTTTGTTACAAAAACACATCACATTAAAAAGTTTTTCACACTTTTATTGATAAAAAGTAACTCTGTTCGTCACGGGGTAGATATTTTATTGATTTTGACAAATCTTATATAACGATTCTCTGTGACTCCGCTCTTTATTTTCCTGAACAAAAGGGCATGGGTACGAATTTTTTTTTCAGTTTTCTTGGTGTAGAGAAGCACATGTTATGTTTTTCCATATATAGTATAGTTTAAAAAAAAAATCAGCTATATTTGTTGAGTGAGTCTCTTTAATTGTAATCCCCTAATATTTACTTGAACAAGCTGATATTTGAAGTGGCCTTCTTTATAAGAAAATTAGTATATAAGTAAAACTGTTTCCTGATGTAAATCTCTGTCTTAAACCAGTTTGTTAATTTTTTCGTTATGTTTGATCTTCCATAGCATTTTTAATTGTGCCTAATTTTCTCAATTTCTAGCTGATCACACTCTGCATGTGCTAACATGTAACATGTTACAAACTTGACCTCTGATTATCGGTCAAACCAAGTGCAATGTGTAGTTGATAAGCCCTAGCCTGGCTGCATGCTGTATGATCCTTTTCTTTTTATGTTAACACATTGATATACTAAATGCTTTTACCCCTGTAATAACAACATTTTTCCTCTCCTAGCAATCATATAATGCCAGCCAAGTAAAGATAGAGCTGTAATTTGAAAGGGACTTAATAGTAATTAACATAACTATGGAATAGCATATTAATTGCTTGGCCTGAAACCAGTCTAGATTAGCCCCAGTGTTTTAACATAAAGTTGTATAAGTGATGGTATTATCCTAATTTCTTAGCATGAATAGTAACTGTTAGGTTTTAATTTTGACTGTGATTACAACATTTGATTTTGTAAATTGAAGCTACCTATCAGAGATTAATAGTTTTCCACTTTCTATTTTTATCTCCAGAATGTATTTTAGCTTGTAAGACTGTTTTGTAACACAAGTAGTAAAAACTAAATTGCAATATCTACTTTATATGCAATCATACAAACTATGAGGCATATTATTAAACTATACTCCATGAAAATTGTCAAAGCATTTTGTTCTGGTGTTAATTCGGAAATAAATTTTAAGTCTGAGAGATATACCATTGAATATTATCACAGTGTCTAGTTCAAATGCATAGTAATTTAATTTAGATGAATATGCTTATGAATGAGAAACCATGATTTATACGAGAGTAGATCATGAAAATTTTAAAATCTAGTCCATTCTAACACGTACGTGTATTTATAAGGGGCAAAGTACGTGCACTATTTAACGGTGATGTTTGCTGTGATGTCAGCAGTCACCTACTTGTGTTCTGTGTAATATAACGTGTATGATATATAAAGGTTAATTTCTTCTTTGTTAAGTGTCGGCGAAATGCAGATAGTGTTAGAATTCATTTTGGAAACTGAAAAATGTTAAATAGGGATTTGGAATGCATGAATTCTTGAAACTGAAAAGTGTTAAATAGGGATTTGAAATGCATGAAACATGTAACAATATGAAACATAAAACCTGTCACACAGCAGTTTTTCTTGTCGTCAAATTAAATTAAAAAAAGTCGCTGTTCACTGTCGCTCTTAAACAGTTATTATACCCCCACCACAAAATGGGTGGGGTGGGGGTATACTATATTTAACAAATCCAAAAGATGGTGGATGCGTGTGGGATATTTAATATGAATACATTATATATTAACTGTCTGTTTTTTAACATAACGGTTCTATATTTATCAGTTTTAAGGTTTAAGTAAGACAGTTTTTTTAAATGAAGTAAATAAGACAAAAATAACATTGCAATTTAAGCTACTAATATATTTGTTCACAATTTTTTTTCTTTTGAAATCGAAGAGAGGTAAATATACAGTGTAATTGCATCCTTCTATTCACCTAAAAAATGCAAGATAAATGTATTTTCCTTTGAAGAGGACTCAGATCCATGCAATTCCAGTCATTGAAACTGTGGTTTATCATAAAAGCAACAGCACACTAACTATTGAATTTAATGCAGGACATATGAAGACAGTCTCTCCTCTGTGACTACCAGGGTAAGAAATATCAATAAAAGTATGAAAAGGTTTGAATTCTGATGTTTTTCAACAAGCCAACATGTGCTTTTCACAATATTTACATAAATGTCGATAAACATTTGCCTTTTTATGCACCTTTAAATGAACTGTGTGTTAGTCACTGTAAATTAACATGTGCTATAAAAAGGTGAACTAAATAGAAACAATTTAATGGTGTCAGTGTCAGAATCAATGAAAGTAGCAACTTTCCGTTCTTAGCATTCTTGATAGCAGCAGCTTTCCTTTGGTTCTTGAAACTTTAAATCTATATCAGCTGCAAGAGGTAGCAAGTACTTTTCTGCTCCTTCTAGTCATTCTGCAAAATCAATTGCAAATATCGCTTGACAATGACGCATACTTTCAACATGAAGAGCAAATGTCCCATTGTTATTTTCACCCTTTTTTTATGAAATCATGATAGTCTGGCCTGATTCTTCAGAAATCTGCATTGAAATAATTGATTTGATATAATTATTGTTCTGCTGAGGTGCGACTCAGAAAGAATTTTTGAATTAATGAAAGCTGAAAACCTACAGTTAGACAATGTCAATGTGTCAATGTGTTCTACTGACATCAGCTGAAAACCTACAGTTAGACAATGTCAATGTGTCAATGTGTTCTACTGACATCAGCTTTTTCCATTCTATACATTCATCGCCTCTTATGTATTTAAAAGTGTGAAGTAGGCCAGCATCTGTATATGCACTTACAGGAATTATAATTTTTGATTTTCTCAGATGCATGACAGGAAATTCTACAAGAAATTGATGGTACTTCTGTCTCTTTTCCTGCTTTGAATGAATCTGCTCCAATTTTGTTGTCAGGTGCAAATGATATTTCATACTGCCTTTCCGATCTTCAAAATCTGTCTTGATGAGAATATCCTCTAAAACCTCTTGCAGCTTTGTTATGGCATCATCTCTTCCAGTCACTGGTGGAGGGTGCAAAGTTATCATTTTAGGTGGTCTATGTGGCTCAAAACCAAGAGTGTGTATGAAATTGTTCATTTCATTTTCTTCTTGTAGAGCTTCATATAATCTGCCATCAGTATCTTCTACACTTTCTGTCACTAATGAATCTAATACTGAATTCTGTATTGAACTTGACTCGTTTTAAAAGATGCCTCTAACTGCAGATATATCTTCAATATTTAAATGTGTTATTCAGATCATCTGTGTCATATCTTCCATGTGCATTCTGAGCAACCGCAATGCACAAAGTTTTGCAATATTAATGTTTTCTTCCAGATCATTTGAATTTGTTTCTTTATAAACATTTATGGCTGCAGGGTGGCGGCATGATGAAACACAGACAGCGCATAAAATTATTGAGGACTGTACAGTTTCTGGAATGTTTTTTCTTTAAACAAAAAATCTAAGATTTGAGGTATATGCAAATATCTTGCTTTCAGTTTTATTCCATTCCTCTCTTCTCCAGCTAATTTTCTATCCGTTCTGGTTTTAGCCTTTTGTTTTGACATTTTTCGTAATGGCTTCGGTGAAATTCTTCAGTTTCAGTAAATCTTGAAGGTTGTTTGATTTTTTCTCAAGCAGGTCTTCATAAGTTTATTCACAATATTTATTGAATTTGACATCATGAGGTGATGTTCAAACATACATATATTTTTCCATTTCTTTTCAATAAATGCTGTTAATAAATTGAGCTTAAAAATAAAATATTGCTTTCGAAATATCCTAAAGTTTTCATAATACTAGATTCAATTAATGTGTCATATAAAACCTTGATACTTTAATCTATTGTCTTCGTGTTGATTACTATGTTCTGCAGTTTTATATATCGGAGTAGTCCTTGAACACAAATAACTTCCTGCTCATTTATGGTTTTTATTTCGACTTTTAGTTCCCTTGTGAAATTGAAATATTCTACAAGCGTGTTGGTTGGCTTAAAGTATTTTTTAAAACAACACACACACACACACACACGCACACACACACACACACTGGCTTTAACATATTGTCATTATTCTCAAGAACATGTAGTTCAGAAAAGGGCTGAAAACAAACACAATAAAATCTCTTATTTCATGACCAGAAATAAAGTACTTCTTTAATTCAGGTATGATAAAAATCAAAGCAAAATAAAATAATAAAATCTCAAAAACACTTTGATATCCTATATGTATACACATAAAAAGGCTTCATTTTAAATTTAATGATCTCATCCTGTTTGTAACAAAAATAATACAACAAAATCAATTATTAAAATTGATTTTGTTGTATTAAAGAAGTCATTATTACTCAAAAATGAATAGTATGCTAACAATCAATAGATCTACTTATAATTTTATTTTCTAATTTTCTACGTGATTTGGTTAAACACAGATAATGAAGATGTTGCTGCAGTAAAATCTTAGGAATAACATTAATACATTACTGGAGTGGTCAGCAGACTATAAACAAACACAAGCTGGTGCTAATTGATTTATAACTGTAAGGGGCAATTCTATCTGATATGCTTACTGATAAGACTTAGCTCGGATTGAGCCGATTTTCCCTAGTATTTCATAGGACTGTATATGAATCTGGTTTTCTGACCAGTGCCATGACTAAGTTAAATGGGATTTTCATTGCTTGAGGTGAAATTAACATTACATGCTTGAGCAGCCACAGTTCAACAAATCAAGACAATTCCCATGGAGATCATAAAATGCTGAATAGTGTAAACAAAGAGTGAGTAGCAACCAAGAGTGTCCTATTTACACCACAGTACCAAATGATTTCATTTTGTAAAGGGCTCATTTATTTAAACACTCTCACAGAAGAAAAAAAGGCATAAATTTTGTGGTTTAGTGGTAATTAAACTTCGGACAGAAAAAAATCAGTGTGCTTAGACATTTCATCTTCAAGGTGAATTCGGGTCATCAATAGATTGTGTTAAATAAAGTAAGTAATGTTGGATTTGCAATATTATAATGGTCAGGCAAAAAAATGTTTTTGGTACCTTTTAATTGAGTGGAAAATACTGACAGAACTGTAAAGGAAATTATATATATGGACGAATTTAATTTGTGTTTTCAAGTTGAATGTTATGTTTTCTTGCTTAACGGTTGCATTCTTTCATTTTTAGATTTTAGATACAGTGATATATTTGTATAGACAATGTTACACAGCATTGACTGGATATAATTTTGTTATGGGTAAAGGTTATTTAAACCGACTGACTCACAAAATTTTGCTGAATTTTTTTATTCCTTCAAATTTAAGAGGATTTAATATACTATGGAAAAAATATAATATTATGCTTCTATACACCATGAAAACTGAAAAAAAAAGTTTTGACTTTACCAGGATTCGAACCCACGACCTTTCGGTCAGTAATATAGAGCAACGACTTAGACCACTGAGCCACGGCATCTAGTTATTAGATTGCCTCAACATTAATGTTATAACTAAAGTATTTACCCCGTGACTAAAGGGGTAATATTTTTACCGATAAAAGGGAAGGCCTTTTATATAATATCTTTTTTAATTCATGGTTATCAGCAAAACACATTGTTCACAGTATATTTGTAATGGCTTAAAACCGGTAAAATTAATAATTGTTTCTATAAATGCCATATTAAGTTTATTTTTCAAGATTTATTCACTCAGTATTTTAGCTTTTTTGACAAATATGTTGACGGGAAATATGCATCACTTTGATGTTTATTCTTCATCATTAATAACTAATAATCACAATGATAAAATTTTATGAAGGTTCGTTTATTTCTGAAATCAGAATGTTAATACATTAAAGATTAAACATCTTAACAGATATTGTTAAAATCATTGATATCCAGCCGATGCCAATTGAATATCTCTGCCAACTGATGATTCTCATATAATCGTTAACAAATATTTGTTATGTTCTGAAATCTGACTGACGGTAGATTCATTAACAGTGAACAGAGATGTTAACAAATTATTGTTAACAATTCGACCAATTTTCTTTCCACATCTCTGGCAAGTGAAGAGAATAGTATAAACTTTAACAAAGATTTGTTAAACTCTGACTAAAGGTAGATTCAGTAACAGAGAACAGAGATGTTAACAAATTATTGTTAACAATTCGGCATATTTTCTTTCTGCATCTCTGTCAAGTGAAGAGAATAGTATAAGCTTTAACAAAGATTTGTTAAACTCTGACTGATGGTAGATTTAGTAACAGAGAACAGAGATGTTAACAAATTATTGTTAACAATTCGACCAGTTTTCTTTACACATCTCTGTCAAGTGAAGAGAATAGTATAAGCTTTAACAAAGATTTGTTAAACTCTGACTGATGGTAGATTCAGTAACAGAGAACAGAGATGTTAACAAATTATTGTTAACAATTCGGCATATTTTCTTTCTGCATCTCTTTCACTGAGAATGGTATAAGCTTTAACAAAGATTTGTTAAACTCTGACTGACGGTAGATTCAGTAACAGCGAACAGAGATGTTAACAAATAATTGTTAACAATTCAGCCGATTTTCTTTCCACATCTCTGTCAAGTGTCGAGAATAGTTTAACAAAGATTTGTTAAACTCTGATGTCCAATTGATGATAGGCTAAGCAAAAGCGATCTTTACATATAATTGTTAAAAAGCATTGATATTATACCACAACAATTTGGTTTATGTTTAACAAAGTATTTGTTAAGACATAGTGTATGCAGTTATATAGTACAAGCTTTAACAAATACTTGTTAAAGACACTATTTCTTGAAACTTTGTTGAAATAAAAATCTGAAAAAGTTGTAGAAACTTACAACTTGATCACGTGGAAATGATCAAACACAATTGGAAGCTGTTATTTGTTTCTCGCTCCACTTACTAGGCTGACACACTACTCCAGCGTCCTCGCCATGACCGCAATTATGAGCTCCCCATCTTCCGCTTTTTTTGCTACAAGCATAAATAGATGTCTCACTTCCAGAGCAACCAAGATCATCTAGCCATATGGAACCACTTCCGGCACCGAAATAAGCACTTGTTTTGGCAACAGCACCATACCTATGTATTCCAAAATATAAAAAATGTCCTCTAATATGCAATTTACCTAGGCTGTAGATATGAAGAAAAAACGCGAAAAATGCAATTTCTGTTCGAGGTCCTAACTTTAAAAGCACATGTTAAAAGGATACCAACGTAATTTAACTGATTATGCAATGTCACATCGCAGTTAAGTATTAGCAGAAAGTAAATGAGATTAACTGAAAATGCAATTTCATCCACCAGTTGTTACAAACAAAAAACAAAAAAACAAGTTGATATAGCAATGCTTTTTTTTCGCATCTTCTAAAATTAAAGGAAAATGAGAAAAATACACAAAACTTCAGATTAGTCAGTCGCATGAAGATTGCTTTGAGAACTTTTTTAAATTCTAAAAGTTTTCAATGTAGACATAAGCCTTAAATAACACTTATCAACTTCATATCGATGAGGTGAACGCGAAAAGGTTCTTAGTGCTATAAAATAAAGGAGCATTTATCCCTTTAAGCAAAAGGCTCAATAAATAGTCTTCTTTGTCGTGCTAATTTTTCTCCAACACTGATACATCGATTAAGTGTTTCACACTTCTTTCTTCAAGGCATTTCTTGTTTAATGCAATCAAATTTATTCTGGTAACTTCACAATGAATTATTTGAACAAACCTGTTGTAACCGAGCAAGTAACAAAATACTTGGGCGTCCGAAGTACCGAAGTCGTCATCGCAAACAGTGCCCCAAGAGCCCGAGTAGTTTACTTCTATACGGCCTTCGTAATCATAAGACCCGCCAATGAGACGTACATCTGAGGTTTATGACAAACAAACATAAGGAGATTGTATTGAATCGCATAAAAATATGTAACCTTAAGAGCTTCATTTGTTTATTAACACATACGCAGAATGATATTAAGCTACCTTTCACAACAGAAAACGTTCATACTTTGAGACAAGGTAGAAATTTGATAAAACATGCGTGCTGAAAAAATAATATATTGCATCAACAAAAGATAACTCCGGTCATACCGTTGCAAGTTTTACTGTCACACTGTTGTTAAAATCAATAATTATAATGAAAAAAGATAGAAACACGCACTGCATTTCATATAAACTAAAAGATATATGGCCTTACATACCAAGCGCTCTCTAGCTTAAATAAACTAAATAAACATGTTCGTCTGTCTGTGTGCCAGTCTGTCTGTGGAAAGTCGACAAGACATAACTGATAGATGTTAAGTTGAAATGGATACTCCAGCCAGTACGCGTAACGTAACTACATATCATGCCTGCTAGTTTTGGAAAGCTTAAATTATTCCTTAAAAAATGTGTTTGATGTCACCTCATATCTATCTTTCAAAAGCTATGTTAGTAAATTTTTTCACTATAGCTATTAGACTTACATTAATATATTTCGAAACCTATGGGATTCCCATCTCAAAATTTGAGCAGTCAAAAAGATTTTTATTATTATATCTGCATATTAAAATTTATTTAGGTGAAAACAACATTCATCTTTCAGTTCTTATTCACTTATTTATATGTGTTTGCCAGCTTTGTGAGTAAACTTTGTGAAATAAATGTAATTTTCCATGGTCACTGAAAATAACTTATACATTGGACTAAGCTTTAGCGTTTCATCCGAAAGTCAGTTTTAAAGGGGCGGAGCTGGGGACTGAACTCGCAATCCGAAGATTATGAGTCCAGCTCGATAACACTTACCTGCTCCTTCAGAGATGTTTAATCCCTTGTACTACATTTTTACTTAAACAAAACTACATATTAAGGATATGTACTGAAACATTTTTGTGCAAATTAATTATATTGCGTTTGTTTTCCTCTGCACGCTTGTCTCGAAAAATCGTACCTACGTGTCCTATTCTTTTAAAATACACTTTTATAAGGTCCGCTCGTTCTTGTTATTATTGGTACACCAGTTCACTCTGATGTAGAAATCAGTTTGATCGCGAAAACCGCATTAATTTTTATACTTAATATCTTTTACGATATATGACGTCAATATCTGGCCAATATCTGATCAAAATATTGTGCACCTAATCAAAAGCAACAGCGATAATAATAATAATAAAATAATATTTTGAGTTTCAGATACAATTAGTCATAAACTATACTGCAAAGAAGCCTAAGTAAATTAAATTCCTCCTCTTAAAGAAGCAAATTCGTGTCTCGCTCCACTTACTAGGCTGACACACTACTCCAGCGTCCTCGACATGACCGCAATTATGAGCTCCCCATCTTCCGCTATTTTTGCTACAAGCATCAATAGATGTCTCACTTCCAGAGCAATCGACATCATCTAGCCATATGGAACCTCTTCCGGCACCGAAATAAGCACTTGTTTTGGCAACAGCACCATACCTATGTATTCCAAAATATAAAAAATGTCCTCTAATAAGCAATTTACCTATGCTGTAGATATGAAGAAAAAACGCGAAAAATGCAATTTCTCTTCGAGGTCCTAACTTGTAAAGCACCTGTTAAAAGGATACCAACGTATTTAACTGACTATGCAATGTCACATCGCAGTTAAGTATTAGCAGAAAGTAAATGAAATTAACTAAAAATGCAATTTCATTCACCAGTTGTTACAAACAAAAAACAAAAACACAGGTTGATATAGCAATGTTTTTTTTTCCGCATCCTCTAAAATTAAAGGAAAATGATAAAAAATAGGCAAAATTGCAGATTAGTCAGTCGCATGAAGATTGCTTTGAGAACTTTTTAAAATTCTAAAAGTTTTCAATGTAGACATAAGCCTAAAATAACACTTATCAACTACATATCGATGAGGTGAACGCGAAAAGGTTCTTAGTGCTATAAAATAAAGGAGCATTCATCCCTTTAAGCAAAAGGCTCAATAAATAGTCTTCTTTGTCGTGCTAATTTTTCTCCGACACGGATACATCGCTTTAGTGTTTCACACTTCTTTCTTCAAGTCATTTCTTGTTTAATGCAATCAAATTTATTCTGGTAACTTCGCAATGAATTATTTGAACAAACCTGTTGTAACCCAGCATGTAACAAAATACTTGGGCGTCCGAAGTACCGAAGCCGTCATCGCAAACAGTGCCCCAGGAGCCCGAGTAGTATACTTCTATACGGCCTTCGTAATCATAAGACCCGCCAATGAGACGTACATCTGAGGTTTATGACAAACAAACATAAGAAGATTGTATTGAATCGCATAAAAATATGTAACCTTAAGAGCTTCATTTTTTGATTAACACATACGCGGCATTATTCTAAGCTACCTTTCACAACAGAAAGCGTTCATACTTTGAGACAAGGTACAAATTTGATAAAACATGCATGCTGAAAAAAATCACATATTGCATCAACAAAAGATAACTCCGGTCATACCGTTGCAAGTTTTACTGTCAACTTGTTGATAAAATCAATAATAATAATGAAAAAAAGATAAAAACACGCACTGCATTTCATATAAACTAAAAGATATATGGTCTTATATACCAAGCGCTATCTAGCTGAAATAAACTAAATAAACTTGTTCGTCTGTCTGTGTGCCAGTCTGTCTGTGGAAAGTCGACTAAACATAACTGATAGATGTTAAGTTGAAATGGAAACTCCAGCCAGTACGCGTAACGTAACTACATATCATGCCTGCTAGTTAAAGAAAGCGTAAATTAATCCTTAAAATGTGTTTGATGTCACCTCATATCTATCTTTCAAAAGCCATGTAAGTATTTTTTTCACTATAGCTATTACACACACATTAATATATTTCGAAACCTTTGGGATTGCCATCTCAATATGTGAGCAGTGAAAAAGATTTTTATTATTATATCTGCATATTAAAATTTATTTAGGTTAAAACAACATTCATCTTTCCCATATCTTATTCACTTATTTATATGTTTGCCAGCTTTGTGAGTAAACTTTGTGAAATAAATGTAATTTTCCATGGTCACTGAAAATAACTTAAAAATTGGACTAAGCTTTAGCGTTTCATCCGAAAGTCAGTTATAAAAGGGACGGAGCTGGGGACTGAACTCGCAATCCGAAGATTATGAGTCCAGCTCGATAACACTTGCCTGCTCCTTCAGAGATGGTTAATCCCTTGTTCTACATTTTTACTTAAACAAAACTACATATTAAGGATATGTACTGATACAATTTTTTGCAAATTATTATATTGCTTTTGTTTTCCTCTGCACGCTTGTCTCGAAAAATCGTACCTACGTGTCCTATTCTTTTAAAATACACTTTTATAAGGTCCGCTCGTTCTTGTTATTATTGGTACACCAGTTCACTCTGATGTAGAAATCAGTTTGATCGCGAAAACCGCATTAATTTTTATACTTAATATCTTTTACGATATATGACGTCAATATCTGGCCAATATCTGGTCAAAATATTGTGCACCTAATCAAAAGCAACAACAACAATAATAATAATAAACTAATATTTTGAGTTTCAGATACAATTAGTCATAAACTATACTGCAATGAAGCCTAAGTAAATTAAATTCTTCTTCTTAAAGAAGCAAATTCGTGTCTCGCTCCACTTACTACGCTGACACACTACTCCAGCGTCCTCGCCATGACGGCAATTATGAGCTCCCCATCTTCCGCTATTTTTGCTACAAGCATCAATAGATGTCTCACTTCCAGAGCAAACAAGATCATCTAGCCATATGGAACCACTTCCGGCACCGAAATAAGCACTTGTTTTGGCAACAGCACCATACCTATGTATTCCAAAATATAAAAAATGTCCTCTTATATGCAATTTACCTATGCTGTAGATATGAAGAAAAAACGCGAAAAATGCAATTTCTGTTCGAGGTCCTAACTTTAAAAGCACCTGTTAAAAGGATACCAACGTATTTAACTGACTATGAAATGTCACATCGCAGTTAAGTATTAGCAGAAAGTAAATGAAAGAAACTGAAAATGCAATTTCATTCACTAGTTGTTACAAACAAAAACAAAAAAACAAGGTGATATAGCAATGTTTTTTTTTTTTTGGCATCTTCTAAAATTAAAGGAAAATGAGAAAAATAGGCAAAATTTCAGATTAGTCAGTCGCAT
This sequence comes from Cyclina sinensis, assembly GCA_012932295.1. Classification (NCBI taxonomy): domain Eukaryota; kingdom Metazoa; phylum Mollusca; class Bivalvia; order Venerida; family Veneridae; genus Cyclina; species Cyclina sinensis. The sequence goes on along the minus strand of JAAONU010000006.1, from coordinate 25,856,258 downwards.
GAAGATGTCTTTGAGAACTTTTTTAAATTCTAAAAGTTTTCAATGTAGACATAAGCCTAAAATAACACTTATCAACTTCATATCGAGGAGGTGAACGCGGAAAGGTTCTTAGTGCTATAAAATTAAGGAGCATTCATCCCTTTAAGCAAAAGGCTCAATAAATAGTCTTCTTTGTCGTGCTAATTTTTCTCCGACACGGATACATCGATTTAGTGTTTCACACTTCTTTCTTCAAGTCATTTCTTGTATAATGCAATCAAATTTATTCTGGTAACTTCGCAATGAATTATTTGAACAAACCTGTTGTAACCCAGCAAGTAACAAAATACTTGGGCGTCCGAAGTACCGAAGCCGTCATCACAAACAGTTCCCCAGGAGCCCGAGTAGTATACTTCTATACGGCCTTCGTAATCATAAGACCCGCCAATGAGACGTACATCTGAGGTTTATGACAAACAAACATAAGAAGATTGTATTGGATCGCATAAAAATATGTAACCTTAAGAGCTTCATTTTTTTGATTAACACATACGCAGCATGATTTTAAGCTACCTTTCACAACAGAAAGCGTTCATACTTTTGAGACAAGGTACAAATTTGATAAAACATGCATGCTGAAAAAATAATGTATTGCATCAACAAAAGATAAATCCGATCATACCGTTGCAAGATTTATTGTCACACTGTTGATAAAATCAATAATAATAATGAAAAAAGATAGAAACATGCACTGCATTTCATATAAACTAAAAGATATATGGCCTTACATACCAAGCGCTATCTAGCTGAAATAAACTAAATAAACTTGTTCGTCTGTCTGTGTGCCAGTCTGTCTGTGGAAAGTCGACTAAACATAACTGATAGATGTTAAGTTGAAATGGATACTCCAGCCAGTACGCGTAACGTAACTACATATCATGCCTACTAGTTTAAGAAAGCGTAAATTAATCCTTAAAAAATGTGTTTGATGTCACCTCATATCTATCTTTCAAAAGCTATGTTAGTATTTTTTTTCACTATAGCTATTACACAAATATGAATATATTTCGAAACCTTTGGGATTCCCATCTCAATATGTGAGGAGTGAAAAAGATTTTTATTATTATAACTGCATGTTAAAATTTATTTAGGTTAAAACAACATTCATCTTTCCCATATCTTATTCACTGATTTATATGTGTTTGCCAGCTTTGTGAGTAAACTTTGTGAAATAAATGTAATTTTCCATGGTCACTGAAAATAACTTATACATTGGACTAAGCTTTAGCGTTTCATCTGAAAGTCAGTTATAAAAGGGGCGGAGCTGGGGACTGAACTCGCTATCCGAAGATTATGAGTCTAGCTCGATAACACTTACCTGCTCCTTCAGAGATGTTTAATCCCTTGTACTACATTTTTTACTTAAACAAAACTACATATTAAGGATATGTACTGATACATTTTTTTGCAAATTAATTATATTGCTTTTGTTTTCCTCTGCACGCTTGTCTCGAAAAATCGTACCTACGTGTCCTATTCTTTTAAAATACACTTTTATAAGGTCCGCTCGTTCTTGTTATTATTGGTACACCAGTTCACTCTGATGTAGAAATCATTTTGATCGCGAAAACCGCATTAATTTTTATACTTAATATCTTTTACGATATATGACGTCAATATCAGGCCAATATCTGGTCAAAATATTGTGCACCTAATAAAAACCAACTACGATAATAATAATAATAATTAACTGATATTTTGAGTTTCAGATAGAATAAGTTATAAACTATACTGCAAAGAAGCCTAAGTAAATTAAATTCTTCTTCTTAAAGAAGCAAATTCGTGTCTCGCTCCACTTACTAGGCTGACACACTACTCCAGCGTCCTCGCCATGACGGCAATTATGAGCTCCCCATCTTCCGCTTTTTTTGCTACAAGCATCAATAGATGTCTCACTTCCAGAGCAACCAAGATCATCTAGCCATATGGAACCACTTCCGGCACCGAAATAAGCACTTGTTTTGGCAACAGCACCATACCTATGTATTCCAAAATATAAAAAAAAAATTTTCTCTAATAAGCAATTTACCTATGCTGTAGATATGAAGAAAAAACGCAAAAAATGAAATTTCTGTTCGAGGTCCTAACTTGTAAAGCACCTGTTAAAAGGATACCAACGTATTTAACTGACTATGCAATGTCACATCACAGTTAAGTATTAGCAGAAAGTAAATGAAATTAACTGAAAATGCAATTTCATTCACTAGTTGTTACAAACAAAAAACAAAACAAAAAAAAGTTGATATAGCAATGTTTTTTTTGGCATCTTCTAAAATTAAAGGAAAATGAGAAAAATAAGCAAAATTTCAGATTAGTCAGTCGCATGAAGATGTCTTTGAGAACGTTTTAAAATTCTAAAAGTTTTCAATGTAGACATAAGCCTAAAATAACACTTATCAACTACATATCGATGAGGTAAACGCGAAAAGGTTCTTAGTGCTATACAATAAAGGAGCATTCATCCCTTTAAGCAAAAGGCTCAATAAATAGTCTTCTTTGTCGTGCTAATCTTTCTCCAACACTGATACATCGCTTTTGTGTTTCACACTTCTTTCTTCAAGGCATTTCTTGTTTAATGCAATCAAATTTATTCTGGTAACTTCGCAATGAATTATTTGAACAAACCTGTTGTAACCCAGCAAGTAACAAAATACTTGGGCGTCCGAAGTACCGAAGCCGTCATCGCAAACAGTGCCCCAGGAGCCCGAGTAGTATACTTCTATACGGCCTTCGTAATCATTAGACCCGCCAATGAGACGTACATCTGAGGTTTATGACGAACAAACATTAGGAGATTGTATCGAATAACATAAAAATATGTAACCTTAAGAGTTTCATTTTTGTTTAACATATACGCAGCATGATTTTAAGCCACCTTTCACAACAGAAAGCGTTGATTACTTTTTTTGTGACAAAGTAGAAATTACTAATTTAAATACTTTTAGAATAAAGGAATGTGACCGTGAACTTTTCATATTACTTTTAAATTTTCATCTCTGATATAAAACAAAACGTACTCGGTTGACAACGAACTCCGGCATCTTCGTGGTGGCCACAGTTGTGCGATCCCCAAGCTGATCTACCACAGCTGCTGACTGACGATTCAGTTCCTGTGCAGGCCAGATTATCTAGCCAGATTTGACCGGAACCAGCTCCGCCTAGTTTTGCACTACCATATGCTGTAGCCCCTTCTCTGTTTCAAGGCAAATTCCATTTAATTGTAAGTTTCAACCACATTGTGAAAATGTAAGAGTAATCAAATAGACTGGACCGTATTTTTCTCTTTTTAGAGTATTCTGTCTTGAGTCACGACATGTCTGCCGAATACAAAAGGCCTATCTAATTGGAGAAAACGTCTCATAAATCATATTGACCTCCACTAAAACTGCAGTAGAATTAAGACATGTTTCGAACTGTTCATTTACCCAATGATACAAAATAATATTAAACTTCATATCAACCAGGTTTTTAATATGTAAATTTTGTGTTTGGGTTTCCTCTGTGAGAAACATCTAACTATCATAGATTCTGATTAAACGGTTACTTTTTCAATACAGAGAAAAAGTATATACATGTACCTATATCTTATTTTGAATTCTAACTATTTGGAGAGATATATGTGATTCAAAGACCCGCTGATTTCTTTGTTTTTTCTCTTTATCCGTGGATAAGAAAACGGTTTGTTTTCTTCTAGATAATTATGCGTTCAGATCTTAATGGTATTTTGGAAGTTTTTGTGTAAAAATTCAAATATGTCTACTTCTATAGGACAGAAGAACCAGTCAGTTTCAAGATATTTGGTCAATGTCAGACGTGATAACTAGCATATTCTTATAGTAGAAACAGTTTGAATCTAACCCAACTGACCAACCTTTGAAAACCAAGCATATGACATATTACTTTGGCATCGTTGTTGTCAAAACTATCGTCACAGACGGTACCCCATTTACCGTTGTAGTAAATTTCAATGCGACCCTCTAGTATAGAACTTCCGCCCACCAGACGAACCTGAATACCGGAAGTAGCTGGTAGAAGCATCAAAAGTGCAGCTGAAAAATATTTATTGAAAGAGCTGTCAGAAGTATTACAAATGGTAAAATATTAATAAATGCTTACCTGCTCCTTGATATTTTCCTTTTTAGCAGGTTTGATCAATCTTACTTTATCATTTTGTCAAAAATATATTTGGAGACATACATATATAGTTATATACGAACACACATAGCTGAATCTCAAGGTACTTTGGAAATATAGTCTTTTATACATATTCGTCTACAGAACCCAACGTTAGTGCCCAGGCACATGAAAACCTAGACTAAACATTGCATATTTGTATTCCAACAAAGTCCATGCTTGTACAAAATTTAATTTTAAAAAGTTTTTTTTGTTCTTTACCTTTTATCATTTTGATACTTGGTTTGTGCCCTTAAATACTAAGTCTTGTATGCGCTCAATATACACATAACATATGTATGCACTGTAAAAACAGATGATTGTGCTGCACAACACATCTGTATTCACTGTACACACATATGACTGTGCTGTACAAAACATTTGTACGCGCTGTACAGATATATGATAGTGCTGCAAAAACATTTGTACGCACTGTACAAACATATGATTGAGCTGCATATAACATCTGTACTCACTGTACAAACATGATTGTGTTGCATTATACATCTGCACGCACTGTACAAACATAATGACTGTGCTGCACAAAACAGCTGCACGCAATGATAAAACATATGCTTGTGCTGCACATAACACCTGTACGCACTGTACAAACATATGCTTGTGCTGCACATAACATATGTACGCACTGTTCAAACACAATTATGCTTGTGCTGCACAAAACATCTGTACGCACTGAAAAAACATATGCTTGTGCTCCACAAAACATCTGTTACGACGTCCTGTACAAACATATGCTTGTGCTACACAAAACATCTGTACTGTAGGCCCTGTACAAACATATGCTTGTGCTGCACAAAACATCTGTACTGTATGCCCTGTACAAACATATGCTTGTGCTACACAAAACATCTGTACTCTACGCCCTGTACAAACACATGCTTTTGCTGCACAAAGCATCTGTACTGTACGCCCTGTACAAACATATGCTTGTGCTAATCAAAACATCTATACTGTACGCCCTGTACAAACACATGCTTGTGCTACACAAAACATCTGTACTGTACGCCCTGTACAAACATATGATTGTGCTGCACAAAACATTTGTATGCGCTGTACAAACATAAGATGGTGCTGCACATATCATTTGTACTGTACGCCCTGTACAAACATATGATTGTGCTGCACAAAATTTTGTACACGCTGTACAAAAATATGATGGTGCTGCACAAAACATCTGTACTCACTGTACAAACAAATGACTGTGCTGTACAAAACATTTGTACGCGCTGTACAGATATATGATAGTGCTGCAAAAACATTTGTACTCACTGTACAAACATATGATTGAGCTGCATATGACATCTGTACTCACTGTACAAACATGATTGTGTTGCATTATACATCTGTACGCACTGCACAAACATATGATTGTGCTGCACAAAATATTTGTATGCGCTGTACAAACATAAGATGGTGCTGCACATAACATTTGTACTGTACGCCCTGTACAAACATCTGATTGTGCTGCACAAAATTTTGTACGCGCTGTACAAAAGTATGATGGTGCTGCACAAAACATCTGTACTCACTGTACAAACAAATGACTGTGTTGTACAAAACATATGTACGCGCTGTACAGATATATGATAGTGCTTCAAAAACATTTGTACGCATTGTACAAACATATGATTGAGCTGCATATAACCTCTGCACTCACTGTACAAACATGATTGTGTTGCATTATACATCTGTACGCACTGTACAAACAAAATGACTGTGCTGCACAAAACAGCAGTACGCAATGTTAAAACATATGCTTGTGCTGCACATAACACCTGTACGCACTGTACAAACATATGCTTGTGCTGCAGATAACATATGTACGCTCTGTTCAAACATAATTATGCTTGTGGTGCACAAAACATCTGTATGCACTGAAAAAACATATGCCTGTGCTCCACAAAACATCTGTTCTGTACGTCCTGTACAAACATATGCTTGTGCTACACAAAACATCTGTATTGTACGCCCTGTAAAAACACATGCTTGTGCTGCACAAAGCATCTGTACTGTACAAACATATGCTTGTGCTACTCAAAACATCTATACTGTACGCCCTGTACAAACACATGCTTGTGCTACACAAAACATCTGTTCGCACTATTACAACATATGATTGTGCTGCACAAAACATTTGTATGCGCTGTACAAACACATGATGGTGCTGCACATAACATTTGTACTGTACGCCCTGTACAAACATATGATTGTGCTGCACAAAATTTTTATACGCGCTGTACAAAAATTTGATGGTGCTGCACATAACATTTGTACTGTACGCCCTATAAAAACATATAGTTGTGCTGCAAAAAGCATCTGTTTGCACTGTTCAAACAAATGATTGTGCTGCAAAAAACATTTGTACGCGCTGTACAAACATATGATGGTGCTGCACATGACATTTGTACTGTACGCCCTATACAAACATATAGTTGTGCTGCAAAAAGCATCTGTTTGCACTGTTCAAACAAATGATTGTGCTGCAAAAAACATTTGTACGCGCTGTACAAACATATGATGGTGCTGCACATGACATTTGTACTGTACGCCCTGCACAAACATATGATTGTGCTGCACAAAACATTTGTACGCACTGTACAAACATATGATTGTGCCGTACAAAACATATGTACGTGCTGTACAAACATATGATTGTGCTGCACAAAATATCTATACACACTGTACAAACATATGATTGTGCTGCACAAAACATCTGTACGTGCTGCACAAACATTTGATTGTGCTGTACAAAACATTTGTACGCGCTGTACAAACATTTGTGTGTGCTGCACAAAACATCTATATGCATAGTAAAAAGACATATCCACTATACAAACGTGTTTGCGCTGAACAACACATGTGCACGCATTCGCTTTATGCTGTACGTAACATAAGTATGTGCTCAATAAAAATATGTGTGTGTTGTTTAGACATGTGTTTGTGTTGCACAAAACATATGTACGCACTGAAACAAAACAAAAAACAACAACAAAAAACTACAACAAAAAACAAACAAAAGCAAATGAATCCACTGAGCATCAAATGCTATGCTCAGATATAGCATATGTATAAAACATTGTATATATGGTCTCTGCCAAACTTAAATTTAACTCTTACAGTGAAAGTTCCTTGTTGAGCAAAATGAGACAAGGTTGCTCGACAAGATATTATTCTGCTGCCAGGAACACTGCTTTCAATTTACTGAGATCTATGCGGCCAATGAATTCTTCTTCTGTCATATACTAAATATTTCAGTCAAATAATAAAAAAGTCAAAATTATTTTACTCAAAATATGTAAATATGATAACTAAAAGAACTTTTTTGGTACTTTCCTGATCTTCTGTATCACTTTTTAGTCAGTTCTTTCACACTTGCTTATTCTTAGTTTACTTAAAGAGCTATGAAGAAGTCTTAAACAAGATTTGAAGAGTTTTTCAAGCATTTACACTTAAAAAACTTCAAGGCCAAAAAAAAAATCTTCACTTGTCATCTGAAGTAAATGGTTCCTACTTTAAAGAAAAAAAATAATTGAGATAGTTAAAATCTTTCTTCTCTCCAATACAGAAAGTTACTGCCTCGGCTGTCACACCTAAAACATAAACAAGTACGAAAAAGTCTCTGTGAAAAAAATATTTTTTTATTGCCAAAACAACGTAAACATCGTGTATTATACAGATGCATCATTTTCACAATGTTTTAGCTGACAGAAAATTCTAACAGCATTGCTGAGCCTGATTGCAGCACACTGACAGTTAGCTGCTGATATATGAAATTGCAACGATGCGAATGTTTTAGTGAAATAGTGGTTCAACGTACAATACCATAGAATACGAGCTGGAACGGATGTTCTTGCGTATTGCAGACATGATGGAAATAATGCAGGTCGTGTATCTGGTATGAAATAAAAAGACGAACACGACAGTGCAGAAAACTTCCCCTATTAAGACCATTACTTTTTTAAGGAGGAAGACATTCCTGCTGTCTATTTTGAAAGCAACGGAACATACTGAACGCCGAGAAAGCCTTCATGATAAGGCAAAATTAATATTGAGGACTATGAAAAGCAGAAACTTTACTGGTCTTAAAACGGAAACTTTACCACAAGACAGAAAACATTAGCAAGCTGATGTTATGTAGAGCATCCCGCAGAATGGGTGGTGACTGTGTTACACATGAGGTGATTTAATCATTTGGATATGTTTCTAGCAGGACAGCACTGCTCAGGGTGAGCTTTTAGGATCATTGAATGTCAGGCGTGCGTCGGCGTGCGTCGTCAACAATTTGACTTGGACGACTTCTCCTCCTAAACCGCTAAGCCAACATTGACAGACATGCCTGGGATATTCCTTGCATGAAGCTCTACCAACGTGGTTCAAAGGATTCAATTTCATCAAGAACTGTGGTTGCTATGGCAACTTAAAGGAAAAATCTTCTTGTCTGAAAGCACATGACCCTGAGCCTTAAGATTTGGTGTGTAGCATTGTTCAGTGCACCTCTACCAAGTTTGTTCAAATTATACCCCTGGGGTCAAATTTGGCCCCGCCCGGGTGGATCAATTGATTTTACATTGGCTTATATAGTGAAACTTTAAAAATCTTCTTGTCTGAAACCACAGGACCCTGAGCCTTAAGATTTGCTATGTAGCATTGTCCAGTGGACCTCTACCAAGTTTGTTCAAATTATACCTCTGGGGTCAAATTTAGCCCCACCCTGGGGTCATTGGTTTTACATAGGCTTATACAGGAAAAACTTCGAACATCTTCTTGTCTGAAACCACAAGACCCTGAGCCTTAAGATTTGGTATGTAGCATAGTCTAGTGGACCTCTACCAATGTTGTTCAAATTATGCCCCTGGGGTCAAATTTGGCCCCACCTCGGGGGTCAATTGATTTTGTATAGGGAAAACATTGAAAATCTTGTCTGAAACCACATGGGCCTGAGCCTTAAGATTTGGTATGTAGCATTGCCTCTGGGGTCAAATTTAGTCCCACCCTGGGGTCATTGGTTTTCATAGGCTTAAACAGGAGAAACGTCGAAAATCTTCTTGTCTGAGCCTTAAGATTTGGAATGTAGCATAGTCTAGTGGACCTCTACCAAGTTTGTTCAATTATGCCTCTGGGTCAAAGTTGGCCCTGCGCTGGGGGTCAATTGCTTTTACATAGCCTTTTATAGGGAAAACTTTGAAAATCTTCTAGTAGAAGGAGAGGTAACATTTTCAGTCCAAATAGTCTGGAAATTTGTCAGAAAAGTTGTTTCTATGATTTCTAGCTCAAATTCGAATATGGGTCATCTGGGTTCAAAAACAAGGTTTACAGAGCCCAAAAATAGGAAATCCTTGTTAACACTCTAGAGGTTACATTTTCAGTCAAAATATCCCAGAAATTTGTCAGAAAGGTTGTTATGACGATTTCTAGGTCAAGTTTGAATATGGATTATCTTTGGTCAAAAACTAAGTCACAGAGCCCAAAAATGGAAAAGAAAACTTGTTAACATTCTAGAGGCTACTTTTCTGTTCAAATATTCTGGAAATTTGTCAGAGAGGTTGTTCAAATGATTTCTAGCTTAGATTCGAATATGGGTCATCTGTGTTAAAAAACTAGGTCACAGACCCCAATACGGAAAACCTTATTTACACTCTAGAGGTACATTTTCAATTCAAATAACCTTGAACAAACCTTGTTAATGATGTTACATGTTAAGTCCAAATATCCTTGAAATTTGTCAGAAAAAATGTTTCGTTGATTTCTAGCTCAAATTTGGATATGGGTCATCTGAGATCAAAAACTAGGTCACAGAGCCCAAAAATGTAAAATCTATTTTAACACTCCAGAGGTTACATTTTCAGTCCAGATATCCTGGAAATTTGTCAGACAGGTTGTTTGGATGATTTCTAATTTTCGAATTTCGATTATGGATCATCTTGGATAAAAAACTAGGTCACAGAGCCTAAATATGGAAAACATTGTTAACACTCTAGAGGTAAGGTTTTAATTCCAAATAACCTTGAAATTTGTCAGAAAGGTTGTTTTGATGATTTGTAGTTCGAGTTTGGATATCGGTCATCTGGGGTCAAAAACTAGGTCACAAAGCACAAATATCGGTATGATTTACAGACATAAAGTACAGTTTGTGTCAATTCATGGAAAGCAATTATAACTGTTTCGAGTCCGGCTGACATTTAAATGCTATGTCGCATTAAGCGAAATCCCTGATCAACATCGAATGAGTGAAGGTACAGTTTGAAAGGAAGCGGTGGAATTATTATTCTGAAAGCTTTTATTGTGCAAACGATGATTTTATCAGGAGGTATTCTGGTCATGAATCATCTGCTGAAACGTATGTAAGAAAATGATACTTTTTTCTTTTTCTTTTTTTTTTCTACAACAACAAAAAAGTAAATATTACAAAGGCACATTTGTTCATCGATAGAACTTGGAAATTTTAAAAAACGTAATCAGTCGTAATTAGAGCTGCTGTTCAAAACGATATCTTGGAAAAGGCAAATTTAAAACTGAACAAGAAATATAAGATATCATTTTCGTGGCGTTAGAACTAGGAGCTCGCACAACATATGGATAAAAGTTATGATAACAAAATCATTTTCATATAATTTAAGTAACAATGAGTCGACTGACTGTGTTTTTACTGTTTTTTTTTTAATTCGAGATTTGTTTTGAAAAAAGGAGATAATCTCGACAAAACGAGCACACTATTAACGCTATCCATCTGCAAACTATTTTAGAAAGCATTTGACACAGGAAAAAAACCACTCCGACATTACTTTTGGAAACTGACCTTTTTACTTTTTTTGTACAAATGATATCACAGAATTAATGTCTGAAAAATTCAGCTTTCTGCATAGTGCAAATATGACGTACTTTTATGTTTAAGAGGAACATCATGGGCAAATTTTATGTTCTTTAAAATGACGTCACATACCATAATTTGAACTCAGATTATATCTACGTTCCAGATGGAATAAGATTAACATGGCATATTTCAGACACTTAAATTTTACCTAAGTAACAGCTTCCAATTGTGTTTGATCATTTCCACGTGATCAAGTTGTAAGTTTCTACACCTTTTTCAAATTTTTTTTTATTTCAACAAAGTTTCAAGAAATAGTGTCTTTAACAAGTATTTGTTAAAGCTTGTACTATATAACTGCATACACTATGTCTTAACAAATACTTTGTTAAACATAAACCAAATTGTTGTGGTATAATATCAATTCTTTTTTACAATTATATGTTAAGATCGCTTTTGCTTTGACTATCATCACTTGGACATTTAAGTTTAACAAATCTTTGTTAAACTATTCTCGTCACTTAAAAGAGATGTGGAAAGAAAATCGGCCGAATTGTTAACAATAATTTGTTAACATCTCTGTTCGCTGTTACTGAATCTACCGTCAGTCAGAGTTGAACAAATCTTTGTTAAAGCTTATACTATTCTCTGCACTTGACAGAGGTGTGGAAAGAAAATTGGTCGAATTGTTAACAATAATTTGTTAACATCTCTGTTCGCTGTTACTGAATCTACCGTAAGTTAGATTTCAGAACATAACAAATATTTGTTAACGATTATAATTATGAGAATCGTCATTTGGCAACGATATTCAATGGGCATCGGCTGGATATCAATGATTTTAACAATATCTGTTAAGGTGTTTAATCTTTAATGTATTATTATTCTGATTTTAGAAATAAACGAACCGTTATAAAATTTTATCATGGTGATTATTAGTTATTAATGATGAAGAATAAACATCAAAGTGATGCATATTTCCCATCAACATATTTGTCAAAAAAGCTAAAATACTGAGTGAATAAATCTTGAAAAAAAAGCTTAATATGGCATTTATAGAAACCATTATTAATTTTACCGGTTTTAAGCCTTTACAAATATACTGTGAACAATGTGTTTTGCTGATAACCATGAATTAAAAAAGATATTATATAAATTATATTTTTCGCTATTAAACTCTGGTTCATATTAGTAATTGATTCATATCAAAATCAAGTCCCCAACAAAAAAACAAAATTAATTTATGTGTAAACACAATGCTAAAAAAAATTTATGTGTAATTTTATTTACAACATTTTATTCAGTACCTGTCAAATAATTATTTTTCTAACATACTCTTCAATATAAACATAAAATTCGCAACACAGATAATCTAGATTCAAATTCACAATCAAGATGATAAAATAATATTATAAACTTTTCCAGAAATTAAAACATTAACATACAAAGACCAATATTTAAGCAGTAACCCGTATGTAATTATAACAGTGAACTATTGTTTAAAACATGTTAAATGAACACTAGTCATCTCCATACGGATATAAAATCTATACATTGTTTACTTGTCATGTCCATGCAAATATATACAGATCAAAATGCCCACAGGATAAAGAAATGCAGGGTGACATTATTTGCAATATCTTGAGAGTGCGTTGATCGGAAATAATTTAAATCTGCCAATGAATTATCTATGTTACAGTGCCTGTTGTTACGTATCAAATGTCTCATATTGGCATTGCGTAACGAGGTCTCCCGTGGAAAGCGTGAAACGGGAAAACTAGAATTATCTTCAAGGTTTACCGAGCGTTTCTTTATCCCCTGAGCATATATTAGCATTTCTATAGTTAAAAAACATAACCAAAATTAAGTTATTACATTTTGCAATTTAAATAAATAGTATTGGTTATTTCACCGAAAGATTTACACAATCGTTGTTAATTTATAAGTAAAAGTTTTCATGTTATATTCATTTTGATTTTCGAAATAGGAAAAGGGTAATGGAAGACATGTTACTTTAAACTTTGTTATACAATTCGCAAAAAAAGCAGAGCTGTGTTAGTCTTAATTTTAGGTCATATTGTAGTTAGAATTTATCCAATTGAACCCTAAAATGTATCACGCCAGAAAAAAAAACAATAAAATTCAACCGTGTATATTTATCTCTCGTGTTACTCTTCATACAAGCAACTTCATGTTGGTAATAAACAATATGACTTATGAACAATACTTCTGTTAATGGCCGTCTTCAATCATCATTGCACGTTCATCGATAAATAAAGAAAATTATCAAAGTATCTCTTTAGGCAAATTGCCGTTCAAAAAAACTTTGCATGCTATTCAGGGAAAAATAAGGTCTGGCTATTTTCTTTACTGTTCTAACTTTCCTTAATTGAAGATACATTAATAACCATTATTTTTGCAGTTTTATTGAACTGTATTTTGCCGTAACAGAGATTTCGATTTTTTTACCGATGACAGCGGAAATACGACTGAAGGTGGCCCTTACATTGTAACCCTTTCTTACTTACTTACGTACACTAATCAACAGTTTTAAGGCTTACATTGTGTGATCAAGCAACACAGACATTTGAAAACGTTAATTTGCTTTACTTATTATGCCAACAAAGTAATTTTTTCTGCAAATCATTGTGTGATAGACGAAATCAAAATGTGAATCGAAATGTAAATTATATTTTGCACATATTCTCCAAAACCAGACAGAATCTCTTGCTGTGAACCAATTGTGGAAATGGTGCCATTTTGAAAATGAGATTTTCTAGGATAACAAAATAACAACATTGACGAAGTAAAAAAACAGTATCAAAGAAATGACACAATGAAAATCTGAGGTGACGCAGAGTTTAAGTCTCTGTAGTCGCTTTTGGTAATCAATACACTCACTCAAAGTTATAAATGGTCATCAATAATTGTTTATATTTATAATGTATGCCAGTTTCTTTCCTTCCCTATGTCAGGAGAGGTTGTGAAAAGAACTGTAGGTTCGTCTTTAAATCAATTACTAAATGTCTTTTAAATCGTTATTTATAGTTTTCTTTGATGACTCAAATACCATTTTCTTACACAGCAGGGTCACACTTAGAACAATCTTTAATTGAAAGGGAAGTTATTATAAAATTTGGTACTTTGAAGGGGATTTATTTAAATATAAATATTGCTCATAAAAGTGGTTTTATGTTTTTCATACTTACGAGGGTTCCTAGTAAAAGAAAACACGAAATTTAGAGCAATTTTCTAGTTGCTTGGCCTTTAATTGGATGAAATGCATTTTAAGCAAAATTTAGGATAACTATCGCCAAATTGTTCCATATTCTTACAAGATTAAAACTTTAATTGAAAAATGTAGATGGCAACTGATCACAAAAAGTGTTGAGTAAGTGTCATTCTCAGGAAAAATTACGGACAAAAGAGTGATCAATTAGAAATTTGGCTGAATGTATTTTTCTGAGTAACTTAATATCTTTAACTCAACAGGAAAACAACAACAACTCGAATTTCAGCAGCAAACAGGAAACCAAATAAACAGAAAACATTCAGGTATTACTCTTTTGGATAAGGAACTTTATGTTGCATAAATGATCAGAGCTAAGTTTGAATTACGTTAAGTCAATTTAAATTGAGCATTACATTACATTCAGAAATCATGGACGAACAGTGCCTGAAAGTAAATTTGTTTTGGATAATAAACTAAATTTGGATTAAATGAACAAGTGCCATAGTGTGTCTGAATAGCTATGTTGTTTAGTTTTTTTAATAAAACAACTTTTATATCTGATTTATATCTGATATCTTATACCAGCCAGATAACTAGACTGGATCAAGACTGCAAGAAATTAAAATCAGAGTTTATAAGTGATCTCTTTTTGCACATAATTTTTAAATAAAAAGCTCTCGATGTTTTTTTTTTTAATAATAAAATTGTCATGCATTGGGTGAAAGCATACTGGTCTTGTTATTGTGCTTAGGGCCAATATGACTACCCTTAGCCCCCCCCCCCCCCCCCCCCCCGCCCCCCCACCACCCCCCCCCCCCCCAAACAAAAGGCTTATTATTCACTTGATTAATAACATTACATAAGCAATTACAAACCAGTGTGATGTTAGGTTTATGAATGTTTATGATTGAATTATGTGAAGGTTAGAAGGAATTTATCGGATGCATACATCCATAGATGTTTATAGCAAACATTTTTTTCACAATTATCAACATACACATCTTTAAAATTAACCCATTCAAATTCTTAATAAACCCTGAAACAAACACACTGCAGTTGTTAAAACATTTGTCTACATTGGTTTATAGGTCACTTATCAGGTGCATTAACACAAATATAACTAATAAAATGAATATAGAAAACTATACGTACAAACATATTCGTGGTGCTTAGCAAACGTTGAGTAGTTTATAGAAAACACAAAATGGTTACACTGCAGAACTCAGGATGACTATACCACGTGACTTTTAGAATGTCGTGCACACATTTTTATCAGAATGATCGCTCGCTTCAGGTACGCCTATTGCAAATTTCTCAGTAATTTTCTGGACCGATTAGAAAAGGAACACCGTAAACCTTGTAAGTCTTTACATCTAATGTCTGTAATTGTAAGAGAATACGACAGTCGATTGATATTGGAGGTTAAATGTCTTTAACAGGGGTACAATGCTCCTTTTGATCAAAATCGGTCCAGAAATTACTGAGAATTAAGCAAAAACCCTACATGAAGCGAGTGAATGTTTTCCGATAGAAGTGTGCACGACATTCTAAAAGTCACGAGGGTAGCCACCCTGGAACTGAAACAGATTTGAAATCTAATAAATCATTTATCTCTTTATGCCAACAGACATCAGTATCATAACAAAATATAAAGTGTTATAAATATTGTGTTAGATAAGTCCATTCAATTGAAACATTTTTTTCCAACCATTAAAACAATTATGTTGCTGTTGTATTTGTTTATAAGCGTGTGGTCCTTCAAATATAAACAACTCGTGCGTCTTTAAAAGGATTGTGAACGCCTCAATTTCAAAATGTCTTTAAATACTTTGCAATTTCTGACTGATCGTAGCTGGCAAATTTCCTGCTGGTGTTAGGCAAAAACTACCAGGAACGCACAGTGATACGTCAACCGTTTTTCTAATGTCTGTTGGTATTAAGCGATTTGTCCTATCGATATACACGATGATGTCAACTTTGTCCTTTGACTCTGATGAGCTAATGACTTTTCCAACATGGACCTGTCGATCCTCGTCTTTAAAAAGCAGAAATGCACCAGCCTTGTAAATTCTCCTATCTTCCTCGGTTTTAGTGCAAACCTTAAAGTAGAAGAGGTGTATTACTTTATTTTAACAACTGAAACATCAATTTTATAGATCGAATACTTTACAATAACAATCAATTCTGCTTTAATGACAGATGCAGTAAAAAGCTAATCGAAAATAGATTATATTAAATGTAAGAGTAAGTGTCATTAAATACCTCTTTGAAATGTTGTCGTCTGTCTTAGTATTTCTGCACGACCGCCAATTCTTCCGACGTTAAGGAAGACCTTGAAGGCAATCTTTGCGTCTGATTAAATATGGGCCAAGCTTCTTCTGTCTGTTTGACAGGACATTCAAAGAGGTTCTCCCACCACTCTTTTCTCTCGATAGTGAACTGTGCCAACTTAAAATCCTTCTGCATCGATCTGAGCTAAAAAATAATAAAAATTCACGTTATTTGACAAGAAACACATCATCTGACATAGAAACGCAATGCATTCTTAAAAAGTTCACTTTGCTTCAGTATGTAACAATCAAAAGATATTACTTAAATCACTTTCTTTTTCAACGGTTACATATTGAATACTACCAAAACCCTATGTAAATTGTATCACTAAGAAAAAAAAAACATATACATTGAATAGTTCTGCTTCTCTTCATATATCATCAAGTTTATGTCAATATTTTATTTACAAATTCAATACAAAAATAGCAAATTTCATTCACAATTGCTTTGAGAAACAACATATTTGAATAATCTAGAAGGGTTTTCATAGGTAACGAATGCTACCGGTTGAAACTGACAAATTCACAAAAAATCGCAAAAATTTTACATAACCATTGTTATTATCTTGGGGTCAATGTACACTACATCATTTGTTAGTACATAATGTCCATAAAATAAAATTATATACTCCATATCGACAGACCTATCACGTGACCTCAAATAGGTAAACACTCCTCTGTCTTCACTACAGAGAATGCAGTTTACAACTATGCCCAAGATAATAAGCACAGTTAATCAACTGCTTATCACGGCTAATAAATAAACAATTATACTCTCATTAGCACCAAGAATGTACAATCCCAGATTATAACTGCATTTGAATATCATTCGTATCAAATAATCTAAAATGGCCACTAGTATTTCTATGAATTGGAGTAAAAAAATAAGTGGAATTCCTAAGTTGTCTGTAATACAAAGCAATTGCTGGTTATATAAAAGAAAGAGGAAAAACCAGGGCTTTTGAAAAGGAATATATTTTTTATAGAAAGTTAAATACATGGTGCATTCGTCTGTCAAACTGATAAAAAAACTTCTACCTCAAATTAAAAAATGTTGGCGAAATCAAAGGAAGGCAGAATCGCCACATATATTGTCTGCAAAGATTTGCGCAAAGGAATCAAAAGTGCTTGATGGACGATGCAGTTGTATTACAGGGTAAGTAAAATTTTGTGTTTCTATCTAAGTGATTCATTTAAAAGCATTATGTATATTTTTTGTATATGTACTAATGTACTATTTACATCTTTTTAATCTTTATTTGAAAACAAACAAACAAACCCCACCCCCTAAAAAACAAAAAACAAAAAGAAAAAAAGAACAGGTATATAAAGATATTACATGTAATACGTCATGCAGAATGATAATAAATGAGACAATAGTCAGTTGATTTTTTATTTATACTTTTCAGAACTGGAGGAGTCTGCAACCATATAGTACTGCTGTACACTGTAAATCACTAGGTTAGCAAAGAAAATGACAGAGATTCCTGCAGATATGTCATGCACAGAAGTGGGACAAGCCTGGCACAAGCCGCCTGGGTACAAAATTGAGCAAGAACCAGTGATAAAAATCACCTATGCCAAGGCTACCACAGACAGACAGTTACGTTAACAAAAACCCGTGAAATTTTCCTTTTATGACGAATTTGCCAAAAAAGTAAATTGACGCTTACACCATCAAAAGAGGAGATAGCTTCTGTACAATAAAGTATTAGTACAAGAAACAGGAACATTCCCATAGTCTATTTCATGGAAAACCACTCAACAAAGTCAAATGACACCTTATTTGGAGATGCACCTACTGGTTCCCCACTCAGCAATCAATTACAAGATTATCAATGTTCAAAACTAGAGTTTTCAGCCTATATTCCAAGCAAAGTTGACATTGTTTTGAAAAATAACTTACATTTCTCTGATATACAAATAACACAGTCAAATCTAAACATTGACATAACTCACCTTAATGAAAAAAGCAAAAAATTCTTGCAGTCATTGGACTTAAGTAAATCTTAGGCTGAGGAGATTGAACAATCGATTAACCAATCTCTAGTTAAACTATGGTATGAGAAGCGTAAAATTAGACTTACAGTAATCATAGTCAACGAAAAGAAGCATTTCTAAAAAAAAATATTTAATTTCAAAAACTTAAGAAATGTTGCATCAATTTCACATAGAAGAAAGACAAGGAGGATACTGCATGAAAATTGTACACTAAAAAGATGAAGAACAAATTTCATCATGATGTGTAAGTATTTCGTATAGAGCTTTCAATAAATCCAGACTGTCCATATCTTGGAGCTTCCCCAGACAGCAAAATTTTAGACAGGTCATCATATAACCACTTTGAACTGTTGGAAATTAATAGGTGCCCATATAAATATAGAAATGCTACACCTACAGAAGCAGCTAGAAATACAGACTTCTGCCTTGAAATAAAGAACGGGGAGCTGCATTAAAAATCACATAATTATTTCTTGTTTTTCATCATTGGGAGATTTATGCAAAGACACATTTTCATCAAAGCCTGAAGCTTTACAATTAAGAACACGTCAGTAAAACTCCATAATTTCTGGACAATGTTGATAATATTGTTAATCTAGATGTATACAAGTGTTGTATACATACTGGCTGGGAAACTCTCTGTTTACCTGTTTCGGGTCACGTGATAAAATCTGTCGATACGGTGTATAACAAGGTAAATCTGTGAGCTAATGCTCACTAGTGATACTCCCCGCTTTGAGAAATCTGACTTTCAACCACCGCCTTATGCACATCATCGTTTGGGATGGTCAAAATTGTACTGTTTGTTGGTGTGATTATTGAGTTGCGCTCAACCCGGGGCTAGGTGGCGTGGGCAGTAATATGCATTTCCATTACTGTTCATGAACAGGCTCAATCAAACTGAGCCTGCAATATTTTCATATTTGTCGTGTTCGATGGCTTTCAAAGTTCCCTTTTCATCTATTTCAAAATGTAATTCGTTTTTTTCCATATGTATAAAGAGTGTCAAAATTTACCTATATATAAAATATAAATATATAAAATATCAGACTGCTGCATGTTATAGTTGCATAGAAATCCTTAAAAAAGTAGCATAAACTCTCTTTACACCATATGAGACTTAAGGATAATGCAATACAATGTATGCAAATTATCAGGCTGCTGCATGTTATAGTTGCTTAGAAAACTGCAACGGAAAATAAAGATGGCCTTTGGTTGATGTAATGCACCTAGCATATAGTAAAAAATCTAAAAATATTCGGTAAACAGGAAGTAGATGAACAAGGAGCATAATATCGCTTTACATCAAATGGGACTATAAGATACAGCAATATGCAAAATATCAGGCTGCTGCATGTTATAGTTGCTGAGAAAACTGCGTCGGAAATTTTGTTATGGATAGAAGGAAGAACGAACGAACAGACGGAAGAACGGACTGACATGGGTAAAACAGTATACCGACTCTTCTTTGAAGCGGAGGTATAATGATCTATACATGTACAGAATGGATATTGAAAATAAATTTGTAGTTAAATTGTATTTTTACTGCACTTGCTGTAGCTGTAAAGTGTGCATCGGACTTAAAAATAACGTACGAGTTCAATTCCCAAAATCATGCATTGAAATTAACGTTCCTAGATCATTTTATGTTTATTGTATTTATATTTTCCAGTTTGCTAATAAGCGAAATACAATAGATATCTTGGTGTCGATATCTCGCTTGCATTTTTATTCCTAGAGCAACTGTTTAACTGAGATGTTGCGACTATGACATTTTCAACGACACAAAATAACCTTTTGTGGGATGCATAATATTACTTACGAAATATTTCGTTTTTAAGTTTGCCTGTATTGTAAAATTGTATATTAAATTCCAATTAAATTAAATATGTATAATGTTTCCGCCCACTGTATTATATTTAACTATGTTAAGTGTATTCAAAACACGTGTGTTGATTTCACGATTTGAACGAGTCTTCTTAAAATTCTTAAAAGCAATTCTTGTTATGTTTCTCTGTAGCGTTGTTGTTTTTGTACCTTTTAAGTTCTTTCATGTAGCCTTCGTCCATAACATGATTTACTGGGTCTGGAATGCCGACTGGAACTTTCTGCTCTCCATTTTCATCCATTTTAAAAATTTCAAGGGCGGCTTCGTTAGGTTGAGGGTGCCATATTTCTTCTGTAGATGAAGTTTTATATTTGATGGTGGAATGTCCCGTTTAATCTTTAAATATCCTGAAATAAAATGTTGAGGTTTTTAAACGCCAATATTTTTGAAGTCTTAGAGTTGTTACCTTATTTGGACTGATTGTTTTATAGCTAAGATATTGGTCATAATATCTCGACGAAGTTTGACAAAAAGCCCGATAGTTCTAATCACTCTGGAGTTATTGCATACTGATATTTACTCGTGTTCATTAAATGTAATACTAGATGAGAATAATATATTGCAGAAACGTTTTATAACAAAACAAGTTTGGATTGACAATTAAGTTGTTTTATCAATTAACAACCTTTGGGTCATTATCGATGTTCACAATATTAAACAGGTAGTATCAATACTATGATTACTCTATACCAAGCTTATCGTAAAAACATAAGCAGTTGTAACAAATTATATGAACCTGTATATCTGTGGAAACGTCACGTTATGGACTTGGTTAATTGAACTCTCAAGCCATGCTTTTATGTCCCATACTGTCCCTATTTCTCTAACTGTCGGCTCAGGTGTGTGTGTGATTGCCTAATAACAGTGAGAAGCTCGTCTGAAGTTAATGCATCAGTTGTTTTCAGCTTTTGACTTACTTTTGAGAAGCTCTGATCTACATCTTCGTGGATGTGACCCACGAAAAGAAATGATATGTAAACCTGCAAAAACAAAAACAAATATTGTTGTAAGACGGTGAGTTTACCTATTATTGTTGCTATGTTTATTTGGTAATTCAATGTGTGCATAATTCGTTTGCAGGAAGTGTTTTACATTTGTTTACAAACGAAATCTCTTTAAAACAAATATTTTGTAGTAAAATAATTATGTGAGAATTGTGTTAAAGAAACTGTAAAATGTTTTCTAGAAAACGCGTTACACACTCAACAAGCAATGGTTATGTTAATATTATTTAAAACAAGAAAATGTACCCGTAACAGACAAGCCATATTAACACTTTATGCGTTTCAATGGTGAATTAATTGTTTTAAATGCATCTTAAAAGTAACTTCCATAAAATGTGATCGTTACGATTTCAGACAAATATCGACGAACTTACTTGCAATTTTCAAGAGAAAGATGCAGGATATACTTGTGATCTGAGCATATACTTGCGAATCAAATTGTATTTTGATCACTGTATCATGTCAATATCGAGCATTTAATAATGAAGGCTAGTACATAAACTGACAGTTAATGCTATTGATAATAAGTGATTATAGTTTTGATTAATTTACTCTGACATAATGTGTGTATTTTACTTTTCCATTTCTCGTCAGTACGTTTAATGAAATATTGTGGTATCAATTTGAACATAATAGGATCAACTTTTTAAAAACAAGTCTTTATGGAGATTAATAAATTTCACATAATTTACTAAAATTGTTAATTTAAAGTGTCCGCTTATTGAAAAAAAACAAACATTTTAATATCGCCATTGTCTCAAGAAATAATTACACCAGATTTGACTTTTAAAAGTTATCCGACTGTTTATATTACATTGTAACTCTCAACATAGTTTTGGTAATTTTCAAAATCTTGAACAATATTCTGCATTTTGTTTTGTCGTTATTTTGTTTAAAAATCAGAAAAACAACTTCCATCAAGTTGCGCGATATTAAGTTTCTAATTAATGAACATGTCAACGTCATTAAATAATCATATTTAAACACGGGAGTTCATAAAATCGAATATCCGTACGGAAGGTCATTAAACGTATTTCGTGCTGGAGGTGTGTTTTACAATTGTTAACATTCTAGGGCGATAAGATCTAAGATCATTT
The DNA here is from genome assembly GCA_012932295.1 of Cyclina sinensis. NCBI lineage: Eukaryota > Metazoa > Mollusca > Bivalvia > Venerida > Veneridae > Cyclina > Cyclina sinensis. The sequence goes on along the minus strand of JAAONU010000006.1, from coordinate 25,833,665 downwards.
TTAAACAAAAACAATAAGTGGTGAATGATAAGACATCAGGTCATAATTTCTCCGTAGTGCTGAATAGCAAGAAGCAATTCTATACAGACATAATGTATTTATTTACAATCCTCTTAATCCGTTAAATTAATGGAGATACAGTGAATCTTATAAAGAAGCAGTAAAGCATTAGTGGCTGAATTTGGAACTTGTCAGAAAATGGTTCCATAAACACAATGAATTGGTCATTTGTTTATGTGACTTATTTATCAGATAGTGAGCATCTTAACGTCTTTCCTATAAAAATAGTGCCTATGTCTGCCATGCCTCCTCAGAGTTCATGACTTTTCTTCAACTGTCAATTATTACTTGTAGGGAAATTGGATATCGACTATTTTGAAAGTATCTTTCTGAAAATAACATTACTAGATGCTAGACTTTTTTCAAATTTACAACAAAGTAAGAACACTTTACAGGGAAGTTGTGTGCCAAAATATAGATAATTGAGATATTTAATAAAAAGTGAAATATGCATATGAGGAATGGCCACATCCAGCAGACACACAGCTCCCAGCACAATCAGACAATAAAGAGGAAAATAGAGCATATGCAATAAACTGATAAATTTCCAATTGGACGCCACAAACAATTAACGAAAATGAGTTTTCGAGGGGGTAACCGCCTTGGAACGGTCAGTGGAAAACTCTACAGAGAGCTCGGTACAGCTGATCATTTTGCAGACGTTCCCCCATTTATTCCTGAACTCAGACATTTAACAATCAAGATCTTCACAATATTCAATTTACGAATGTTCAAATACTATCCATTACGACAAAAATAAAGGTAAAAACTTGGAAATTACTGTTCAACTTTTATTACACCGTTATATTTTATTGCAACTATAAGAACAAAACAACTTCCTTAAAGTAACATTGAGAACACAGAGAATATTTCTCCGAAATTAAGAAACTTCATTCTGGTAATTTGTGTGCAAATATTTCAGACATAAAACAATATCAAGATTGTACACATAAATATTGGCCTACACATTTCAAATTCTACGTATGAAATTACAATATGTTTGTATGAAATTACAATATTTGTGTTAGAATAAAATAATATAACATGTAATCTTATTCATTTTTGTTCACATACAAAATATTGATGTAATAGTAAGGATAGGCCGTTTACAGCTTTAACCTGATTTCTCTAAAAGGAAGTCCTAATAATGAGACATTTACTTATAGTGTAAAGAAAACCTACGGCAGAATAACATGTGTGAACAATAGAGAAAGACGTTGTGATTAGTAGAATATAAACGCCAATTTTATAACCAAAAACTTCAAGAAAGTGTGTTGTATAAATGGTTGCATGTAAGTTCAATAAGCTGAGGTATTTCAGTTTGTTAAATAACTGTAGGCCTACAATTGTATAATTTAAGAAGTTTCAAAATCCTACTCCATATACCCCGCTATTTTAAAAGCCAATCGGTATAGGCCAATGTGAAATTGGCAGTCGTGGGTAGACATGCTTAATTATTTTAAGAGTCTTTAATTTTCTAAAGAGTTTAAATAACGATAAGACAATATTTAAATGTAAGCAGATTCTAAAGCGAAACTAAATCTTACCGTAACTACATAATGTTGTAAGAACATGTCTTCGGTATAACAAACATTTCTTAGCGGTAAACCAGAATATGAAATTGTAATAAAGGTATAGAGCTACTGATACGGTTAATATACTTTTGTAGACAAAATTAAATACAAGTGCATCCCGTAAAAACGACCAACCCGGTACCTACCAACTCTCCCGTCCATAAACATATAATTTATTAGAATGATTACATGTATTAGGTTTACTTACTTCTTCTAAATATCCCTTTTTCACCAAGTCAGCCATCATACCGAGGAAGTATTTATTCTTGTTTTCTCTGAAATATATCAAATACAGTTGAAAATTATAAAAAAAACAAAAAATTGTTTAAACTTGACTGCACTCATAATTTAAAATCCTCCTAAATAGCGTTTCTAGTTTTAAGTGCACCCAGCTCAGCATGGATGCGTAGCAGACTTCCTTCGGCATTCTATTAAAACTGGTGTGGAGAACAAGCTCGAAATAAAAAAGAATGGCTTATTAGCACAGAGTGAATGACAGACCAATGCAATTGCAATTAAATACGTTTTTGATTAGCCAAGTGAAAAGAAGTTTTAATCATGTGATATATAAATGTGATCAATAGCTTAAGACTGAATGATACAAGGTTACATAAAATCGAATTTTTCTATTGCGTCAGCTGGATATATAGTTACCTGGTTGTGTTGTCTAGCTGAACGTAAAGTGTTGGGGCAAAGTTCCATCTTGTGATTCTTGTGCTAATATCTTTAGAAGACACGAGAGGCTTAAATTGGTGTCATGAGGTATTTCTCTGTGATCAACAAAAAAGTATTTCCCTCGTCCGTGTAATGTTTTATATGAAGTTAACTGCGGATAATTACGGACGTGCGGACGAGTCAAATCGAACAAGTTATCGATAAAAATGATAATATAAATCAGTTTTCTTCTCTGATGAAATTAAATGGGTAATATATACTTTGGTTAATCGAGCTGTTATATCAGTTAGATAAATCTAAACAACAGTTACATGAAACGAATTAAGAAGAAAAGAAAGTTAAGCAGGTTAGTTCTTAAAATTCATAAGAAGTAAAGATTACGTTTTATTGGAAATAGTTAAAACCATTACATAGTTAAATGACAGAAAGGTTGTTCTGTAAACGTAGAACTAGTTATCGTGCACTATAATCTCGGAATGTTTTTTTTTCTGAAATCAGATTGCTTGATTTGTTTAAACTTGAACATAGTTGAACTTACGGACCAACAATTATCTTCATACGTGTATGTATATAAAATGCATCTTTTATGGGAAAACGATGCCTAGTAGTCAATTATACATTAATAGAAACTTTTAAGCGATTTTAAACTGTTTGCAGAGCCAGATTAAATAAACTGATATTTATCATTCTTAAGTTTCAATTTGTGAATAAACAAACATAATATGCCCAGGAATTACTATGTTTATATTAGCGTTGATTACTGAGATCATTTGGATCACAAGTCATTCCAGATGTATAAGATGGGCAGTCCCTAAGCACATATCTGCAGGTGCATTAAGATGCCGCGGGACGATAGGGAACTGTTAACAATTTACAATTAAAGAAAGCTAAATCTACATCCTGCAGTGCAGTCAAGAGATATTCATAAATATGTTTGTAACAGTTGGATGGAGACCGGCATTTATGTAAAACAGTATTACGAAGGTCATTACTAATGAGTTTTCACATACATATACAATAGAGTGTTGTATCTCGAAAACACATTAAACGTCATAATAATAAAGTAAATACATTCAGCAAGTGCATTGTTTGATAACAACTCATTGCAGAATATAATAGTAATACAGTCATGGACTCTCAATTCTATTTACCCCATGTGGTCCAGTAGGTGTAGAATTATAAAATTAAACGAGCCTTACCTGTAAGATGAAGTTCAATTGTAATTCTACAGCTACTGGACCACGGGGTTAATTGCCATCCTAATACTCCCTCCCAAATTAACTAATTTATGCCTGTATTACTGCACTCTAAAGATGGATAGTTCACACATTGATAAGATCAAGTGTTCATCTCATTTACCCTGTGGTCTATTAGCTGTAGAGTCACCTTACCCACAGGTCTCGTTTAATTTTATAAGTAATTGTCTATTTAAATACAGGCTCAAAAAGATGGTGCATACGCATTCATGAGCTGCATGTTCCGTAATTGAATCGAAAATTGGCGTGCATCGTTTTGCACGGCATTGAAGTTGACATCAAAATGTGTACATGTTGAATTAAAAAAAGGAAAAATTTAAGAGTATAAAAAAGACAAGCCGAAAAGTTCATTTTATGAGAGTATGAAGAAATCTAATTAACCCGGAACTGTTTTATCGTTTAATTTGGCCTATCATGAAACATCTTCTTGCAGTTCTTTCAGGTGCTCAACATTCTGTAACTGATTTAAACTGATAGCCCATTATTTTGATTCAATTAGTGATGTTTGTCTTTTAAAAGAATTTTTAAAGAAAAAAAAACGCTATTTATGAAAAGACATGTTACACTTTCGGCCAGACTTACAGAAGGTGCGTTCCAGAGTGCATAATGCGGTAGATCTGACTTGTTCTGATCCACTCCATCAAGTATCACTGACAAAATAGCATTGGGTCGCATTTCCGCCTGTGCTCTTCTGACATAGTATGCCTCCCTCTCCAATCTAAATATCAAAGTTGACAAATAAAAATGCCATCTGGTTTCATTACGCGCTAGCTCACACCCCACTAACTGTTTGAAATGCATTAAAATATAAAGCTTATATGTAAACATGTGATATAGCATCATATTATCAAACGTAATGATATTTTCAGAGCAACGGGATGATGTGTCTACGCCTTTCTGTCGATCTTTCATTACTTCCTAAGGTTTGAGTTCAGCGATTTACATAATTAAAATGACAACGAAGCATAAAATTTAAGATCCAAATACAGAAAATAGAATAAAGGAAGTTCAATATAAAATTACTTTTGGAGTAGGTTCCTGGTTGATGGAAGTCGGTTTACTATATAAACAAGAAAATTAACAAACAGTACGTACATGTTATATTGCAAATTGTATAAGGTTGCTTGACTTTAATTAGAATTTTTCTCGAAAGTTACCAATAAAATGCATGTAGTTTCATTATTTCAGTATCAACAAATATAGGTAAACTTTCGAATTAAAGTTAGAAGAGCTTATCTAAAAACCTCATTTTTAAAAATGAAATCACTACATGGGTACAGAAGTTCCACTTCAAGTAAACCCCTTACTAATATTTATTAAATATTACATCCTTGATGTAATGTATTACATCAAAAGAAAACGTACGTCTGTAACATGTCGCTTTGTTATTAGGGCATTTGCTTAAATATGGAGTGGAGTGTTGGAGTGGAGTGTTTGAGTCTGGAGTGCAGTTTGTAGTCAGATTTTGGAGTGACGTTGGAGTCAAAGATTGGAGTGAGACTTTTGAGTCAAATTTTTGAGTTGAATTTTAGAGTCACTTTTCAATATTTGATGTTACAAGATTCAAAAAGTAATTGTTGATTCCATTATTTTACTTAGGTTTTATTATGCAGTAGGGCTAAAGCTCGAGTGCAGATCTAAGTTTGGAACTTGTTGAAAAAAAAAAGTTTATAATAAATAATAAATGATACATAAAAAGAGGTTAAAAAAACTCGGTCATTAACAAATACCATCATCAATGGACCGATTCTTCATTTTATTTAAAGATTTTTCTGTGACTTTATGTCTATTAATTCTCTGGATAAAGCAAAAATCCCAGGCCTCTTGTAACATTAAAGACTCTTATTTGGCATACCCCAGAATGCTTCATTGTTTTAAGGTTTGCGAGGTTTTTGTGTATGCTAAAGTTAAAGAAAGATGTGCGAAAATATTTTATTTCATAATTTGAGTTTTATAATAAAAGACAATTAATAAATGTTTTTGTATATTTTAGCTATTTTTCAGTATGAAACAGAATCATTATCAGTCTTTGATTCTACAGTTGTTGAACAATTTCTGCATAAAATTACACAAAGCTATTATATATTGTAATCGCGACTACCTGACGCAGTTGGGGATTTTCATGCAACATTAAAATGCAACAGAATGTATTAAGAGTTAAAACATATCACTTTTTTTCTTTCTTGTGAATACTGGTACATGGGTAATATGAGTAAAACATATTTTTATTTTCATAAGTATTGATGTAGTTTAACCACATTCTTGAAAATGAATTGTTCAATAAGATGACCTAATGCTCTCTCTGACCTGTGTTATAATAACATGTCATGCCATTAAAGCAGTTAGCCCAGGCGATACCAGTTAAACTCTGTCTCCCTCTAAGATATGGGCTAGAATCGTTCTTCTGCCAAAATTCTACTTCCCAGGGGAATTTACAGTTCAGCAGGTAGTGACATTATCATCATTACTAGCAGTGGTGGTTGTAGTTTATGGTTTTTTCATTTGTTGAAATATTTTAGATGTTACTTGAATAGCACATTTCAGCTCTGACATCACTTATCTCTAGCAGATCAATAAAGAAGGCCAAAAGGTTAACCTCAGACAAGATGTTTGTTTCAGGAAGTTTTTCAATATAAAACAATGGCAAACTATTTTTTTTCTTATTTCAAGTAAAATATTAACTGAATGTGAATTTAACTATGGAATTATCGAAAATCATTCCATATATCATGTTCAAACATTGTTTAGAGAGTAGATCTCTTACGAATTAGTAGAAATAAAACAGAGCCCTATATTAATTTATCTATATATAGTAAATTGGCAACATAGTAAATTATCACATTTATCAGGTACCGGCGTTAGTTATGGTTTATCAAACTCTACTAGAATTAAAAACATTTACTCCCTGAATACGGCTAATATGTGGGTGTGTGACTATTGTAGATACAAATCAGTGTGCAAATCTGTTAAGTGTGATCAAGATCTATAGTGTTCGCTCGTTTGTAAAAATAATAATGCAAGTGTAGCGTATGAAAGGAAAGAGGCAGTTGTTGAGTATAAACTTACAGTCATAACAACAACTTACAAGACTATTTTTATTCCAACAAAAAGTGGACCAAATATGTTTTCTGGTTTCACTTTGGTTATACCCATCAACACAGCAACCCTTCTTCCCGTACATGTAATAAGCAGCAGATCTCACTGTCAGCACGGCACCACATACACTGTTTAGATAACATCCCAGATATTGCTGTAATACGCTGGATTTTGGTTCTTCAAGCTTAATGACCTGTGGCTAATTGAAGGGTCATTAAGGTTCTGATTTACAGATCACTTGGGGCTATATAACTAATGGATAAAGGAAATAATGGCCGAGATTGGTTTTATATTAGTAAAAAAAATCATAAAGATATGTTTAAAGTACAAACATGACATATTAACAAATCTTCTTAGGTTGAGCAATATTCAAATTAATTACAATAAAGTAATGACAAAAAAATTAAAATGCAACGTGTTTGTTGTTTATTTTTATTCTTCATTTTACGATCTTAAAAGTACATATGATGAAGCACAAACATCACATGGCAATTATGATGCTAATTCAACGCACCAGGTTGCACAGTTTTAACACATAGACAATCATTGTCCGGGAATTTGACCTCTTTTTAGGGTCATTATATGACTGCTGATATAGATGTGCTTGATAAATGAAAGAAGAAATTTCGGTGGCCATGACAACAAAATAAATTTAATGTATAGTAACCGGTATGTCTTAGTATTTATTCACCAGCACAGCATTTTTAACTGATCAACATTCTAAAGTCCGTATCAAGGCAGAACGAGGCAAAATGATAAATGATTATTAACGCATTTCAGAATAATAAAGTAGTCCAGTATAATTCAATCTTACCGTAACAGTATGAATAATAATTATGATATAATAACCTGCAGATTATTATAATACAATTGTTAGTTAACTGTTAATGGAAGATCGGTAGCAGTCAAGGCATTGACAAGTGAATTTGTTTAACATGATGCTCTAGTGTTATGACATATTATTATATCATGTGTTATAGTAAAAGTCATTTTGATGTCAGTGCTGGTTAAAGAAACGCAGGTTATCGTGTTTTTTCATTTATATATTTTTAAAAACTCTCTTTCACTTGTCACATTAATGTATTACTACTCGCAAGAAGGCGAAATGTTCCAGTTACAACATAACTCTGCTGCGCATCTATGTAAGCTTTTAAACATCAGTGTCAAATTACCAGATTCATTTTCAAGCTATTGCGATGCTGTTTTGAATGGATGAAAATTTGGACGTAAAATGACAATGAAGGTGGATATAAAATTATAAAACTAGTGACCACAAATGTCATGTGCTGGTTTATGCAGATTTTTTGTGTGTTTTTAGATTTTGATCCAGACTTTTAATTTTTGGTACAAGAAAGTAAATTTATATTTTTTATGAAACCAAGCAATGTTTAATATGGCTTTCTCATAGAAACTAAAGGAAATATCATTAATAAATTTAAAGCCTTCAAGCACATATTATAATTTTATTTGACAATCAAGTTGGTACCCCAAAACATTAATTAACACGTAAATGAAAGTAAATGCAAAAAGAAAATACCAATAGAGCATTAAAAACGGCTTGACACTCCTGAATGGTGGTACTGATTTACTCGTCTCTAGTACTATACAAATTGCTCTTTTAAGATAAGTTTCGAAGTCTCTAGAACCAGTAATCTACTCGAAAATTATTTACAGACTCTGTACAAAGATCATAAAATTCCAATCTAACCTACATACCCGATAAAATAATTAGCCCTCAAGTTATCATGTACTTAAACAATATTTCAAGGTGACTCCAAAATTCAACTCCAAAATCTCACTCCAATATTTGACTCCAAATTCACTCCAAAATCTGACTCCAAACTGCACTCCAACACTCCACTCCAACACTCCACTCCATATTATTGCAAATGCCCTTTGTTAAAACATTCAGTTTGGTTCGATTATGTAAATTGTTGAGAATCTGTGTATAACATTTAATTGCATGCAAGATAATGTTTAACTTACTTTTGTTCTTCAAGGTGTAGATTTCTTTTGGCAATAAGCGCAGATTTTGCTTCTGGATCCTTTTCTTTCTCAATTAGACATCGAAAGTTGTGACAGGCAGTGCACTTTGTAAATCTTTGACTCTGGATGATTTATTATTTAAATTATAAACAAGCAAAGACTGTTTTGTTTCTTAATTTAACTCACTACTGTTCAGTGTTTTTTTACAAATTCACAAATTGTCGAAAGAAAAGTATTTTTGAAAGGTTTATAAAATGTTTATTCAGTGTATTGACTTTTAAAAATGACATAATAATTATTTAAGAATATTTCATAAGCATTATTAAATCTAACTGGCATTGCTACACGATAAAGGAAACTGACATAACTTATATCTTTTCCCCATCTCGTTTAATATAAAGCGCCTTGTTTACGTACTTGAAGTTGCCTAGATCTAGTCATGTTCATGTAAAAGGACGAAATTATGAAGTATTATTTAATATAAAAAATATTATGTTATAAACAATAGAGTACATGTAAACAAAGTGAATGTGATGCAGAATACTTGTACAGCTAACGTGCGAGTAAATATATTTAAAGCCAAAGTTGTAAAGCGTTTCTAACGCTGTAAAATTCAATCATAACAGATCCGATTCTCATAATAGATTCTCGTTCCTATTTGAAATACTGTGTCCGTGAGTAACCAGTGAAAGTATCCTGATAATCCATTGTTTCAAAACTGTGCTTTATCACTTGTATTTCACTGCTAGTACTTTAATTAATAGAAAGTATAAAAGTAATGAATGCTGAAAGACATATTGTTCCAATTAATTGCAGAACCGTTTACATTGAGACCGTTAACTCACTAATAAATTACTAAATATGCCACTTCTTCGACAGGTTAATAGCCAGAAGCCGTCAACTGGGAATTAACTGCACAAGCAAATTGTTAGGATGTGTTGAATGGAGGAGACAACTTTGTGGAAGCTGCCTGTCAGTTGTTTTAAGTTTGACTTATTACAACAGATTTATTCAAGTAACTTTAACGGAAACCGTGGCACTTCCAACGGGTCCTCTTAAAAAACATTGGTCATAAACTTGATATATTGGGATAAATACTTAGATAAATTGAGGCGATTCAAATGAAAGATCGAAAATAGAGCATCTTCTTACTATGCATTTTTTCTAACCTTTCAATTGATCCTTTCCCAGAATATTCTATCTTAAGTAAAAATCTCCAATATACTTTTCTGGAATGAAAATAAATTTTACGAGAGTAAAGTTTGTCGTACTCTAAAAGTCAGATAATCCATAGAAATTGCATTTAAATCAGTGTCATTAATTAAAAATAAAAGACATGTGTAATAATAAAACAATATATTAAATCTGTTGGTTTTCATGAGGCTAGTGTCATTACAAGTCATTTTATTCAAAAATCGTATAAAAACAAGAATTTGACTTTAACTTCGCAAGAAAACCGAAATCGCGCAAAATTTGTAAGATTTCGAGTTTGCAATCTAGCAGCCTGGAAGCGAGAAGTGTAATGATTGACTGATGGAATAAATCGTAGCGTAAAACATACCAGAAGATCAGATTACTTCTGCAGCCACATTTCTAGCAGTATCAATTTTTTGAAACTTGACATGGTCACCAATAAGTGTACATTTGTATGAGGTGTTTTTAATGAACACCAGTACCAGTACTGAGGTTTCAAAATCTGTCATAGCAAACATTTTGTGAAGTAAACTACATCAACATTTCTAGGACTATCTGTTTGTAACTTGATGTACATGATCACTGAACAGTGTCAATTTGTTCGAGGTGTTTATCATGCACACCAATGCCTGCACTGAGGTTTAATCAAAACGTGATGCAAACTTCTTTCATATCTCTTGGACAGTCGATTTGAAACTTGGTGAGCAAGATCACCAATAAGTGTACATGTGTAAGACATGTTTTATATTTCCCCCTTTTGTGTCGCCTGCTACAAAGTAGCTGCGACATATAGGGATCACTTCTCTGTCGTCTGTCTGTCCTTCTGTCACAAAAATTGTGCGGACTACTCCTCAATAACTACTGGAGCAATTTCGTCAAAACTTTATAGGAATAATCAGTACCAAGTCTAGTTGTGCATATCATCAGCATTTTCCAGTTCAATGATTTTTGAAATTTGCTCATAAGGATAATGTCTTGCAGATTTTTGAAACTGGATCAAAATGGTTAAAAAATTAGGTCACCAGCTTGGAAACCTTGTGATCACTTGAGATAACACTTATCTCAAAATCTTCCTGATTGCAGTTTGCTAATGAGTAATTGATGAGTTTGAAACTGGGACACATTGAGTCAAAAACTAAATCATCAGCTCATACATTTGTATCAGTGGAGAGCCTGGCAGGCATTCCAGTTCATGTTTTTCTAAATCTTTCTAGAAATTGCTTAGGATGTAAGACTTGGTCTTCTAGACAAACTCAGAATTACAATTTATTGGGTAAAGAACTAGGTCACTGGATACCCTGTGCATACCCTTTAGAGGTCAGCTTTTTTGGCTGAGTCTTCATGAAACTGTTAGAATATTTGTTTTGTTTAACTTTCAGATGAGTTAGAAATAGGGTCTTACAGTATTGGAAAAAAGGTCATAAGTATAGATCTGTTGAAAAGTTTGTGAGCACTCTAGAGGTTGAATTTTTAATGGAAGATTCGTTGAAACATGACCTGAATATTTGATTGATGGACTGTAGATTTAGTTCAAAATTATGTCATGGGCAGAAAAAACTAGGTAACAAGATAAACTGTGCTACTCATACATGTATTCTTCATGAAACTTGGACAAGTTCTAAAATAGGTCATTGTCAAAACCAGATAGATGCATATTAATATATTTTACTATTATGCTTTTCAGTGAAAACAGTGGTACCCATTTGAGTGTTATAGAGCCATTACGCCCTCTTGTTGAAGTAGGGTATTGAATATTAAACTATTAATAAATATGTAGTCTGAATTTTCCTATTCCGTTTTAGCTTATCTGAGCACTGGCTGCTCAGGTTTATCTTTTGTGAAGATCTCTCTCTCTCACTCACTCTATAAACTTACAGGTGTTGTTTTTATTTCAGATAATGCTATCGTCTCGAATTGACTAGCACCAAACAAATGGATGGTTAGAAGGTTTAACATAAAATCCAATGTATCAACTGTGTCCAAGGAAGATGGCTGGGTAACTTTTCTTGTTAATTCTTTTTTCAACTAAGCATTTGTTCAGTGAGAGCTATTGTGAACACATTCTGTTCACCATCAATCACCTTTATTAAACAACATCTCCTCTTAAAGACTGGACCCAGGTTAATGAAACATTGCAGGGTTGTTCCTTACATGAAGCAGTACCAAAGTCATAGATACTTAAAAAAAAATCATCCTGAGGGCAAACTATTGTGATTGCTGGGTAAGTCAGCTTTGATTATCTCTGTTAAGTTTGAAACTGGATCATATAAGATCAGGGATAAGGTCACCAGGCCAAATGAAAGGAAAACTTTGTTAATACTAAAGATACCACATATTTAAGTCAAGTCTTGATGGAAGTTTTTCAGTATGTTTGCTGCTATGATATGTAGGACAAGCTTGTAACTTGGTTTTTTTCAGGTCAGCATGATTTTCTGTCAGTGTTTGTTTTTATGATTCCTAGGAAGAGTTCAAAAAAGGGTCATCTAAGGTCAAACACTAGGGCATAGGCTTAAATTCAAAGAAAATCTTGTAAATGCTGTTCAGGCCAAAAAAGTCTGTCATCATGATTTTCGGTCACAGTGTTTGTGTTGAAGATTTCTAGGTCATATTTGAACATGTGTCTCCTTGGGTAAATCAACCCAAAAACCTTGTTAACACTCAAGAAACCATGTTTAAAAGTCAGGTATCATGTTGTTGTTTTTGTTTTAATGTATGTGTTGTAGACGTCTAGGTCAAATCTGAATTTAGGTCATCTGGGATAAAATACTAGGTCATAAGGTAATAAATTAGGGCACTGGATTAAATAAATTATGGATATTCTGCTTGTCTGAAACTGTATGCCTTAGAGCTAAGTTATATTGTTTGTTGCATTGTCTACTGGACATCTACCAAATTTGCTGAAATTATGCTCCTGGGATCAAAATTGGCCCTGCCTCAAAGGGTCATATTTGTGTAAAATGTTTGATATTTGAAAATCCTTGTCAGAAACTGTATGCTCTAGACCGTCTAAAGATATTTGATATGTAGCATTGTATAGTTGCCCTCTCTGATGATTCTTCAAAGTACTACCCTAGGGTCAAAATTTACCCTGCCCAGGTGTCATTTATTTCATGATTCATTTTTGAAGGAGAAATTTGAAAATCTTCCTGTCTGAAACTTTTTGGCCTGTGTAGCATAGTATGTGGATACATACCAAGCATATTCAAATTATGTCGCTATGGTCAGAATTGGCCCCGTCCCAGGGTTTTATTTGTATATATAAGATCTTTAAAAATCTTCAATTCAAGACCTGTTATTTTGCTTTTAATGTTTTCTTAATAGCAGACCCTGAGCGAAAGTACTCAGGTGAGCTTTCAATGGCCATCTTGGCCCTCTTGTTGCTGGTACTCACACTGGTGCTGACAGGGTGAACTTAAGTGCATGTGACATTGTCTTTGTCACAGCTCTGGGTATGATTTAAACGGACAAGCTTGAATATTAATGACTATATTACATTTAAGTAAATAGAGCTATTAAAGGATAATATCTTGTTCAAAGTTAACACAATTTTTTCAATATAGGTCCTTCCGTGTAAAAGTAAGTGTGGTCAGCTTTCTAATTTCTAGTTATTATTTCAGCTATGGTGCTCACTGGAGAAATGCTTAAGTATCAGTAGATGACTATGCCAGAGTTGACTAGAAAAAACAGACCAGGAAAAGACAATACTATATCATAAGCGCTGGAGATGCATTCCTGAAAATTGTTTTGAGCAACAGGTGGATCCAGTCTTTGCATTTATATTCGATATTCAAGGACAGAATGGACATAGACTTTGCAGTAGTTTGAAACTAAGTTCTGAACTTCTGATTGTGCAATATTGGGGATAGCAACATAACTTTTGTACTAAAAAGATATTACATACACACTTTTTTTCTGTGCCACCGAGTATGTACAGAAACAGGAACAAAGATGTTGTGTGGATAAATCAGTGCTGTTATAAAAATTATCTGAAACAGCTTAGTTTTCTAATTTGTTGCACTGAAAAATGACAATAAGAAAAATACATATATTAAGATAGTTCAAACTCAGATGGAAGACACACACATATTTATGTCATTGAATTCTATGTTTAATGAAAAACATGATTTTTCAGTTATGAATTTCTTTTGTTAAAAAAAGAGCATTTTGTGCCTTTTCAAAATCACACACCAATTATCATGATTGACCTGCATGGATACAGAATAGACTATGTATTTTACCTGAAAAATATTGAACATAAAGTTCATGTTTTGAGAGTAGCATGGCCAAAAAGAAATGTAGATTGAACATTTCTCTGTTTTGTCAAGAAAGCAAAATTGTATATATATTTTATTTTATTATTTGTTTTGTTTCAGAGTAGGTACATAAGGAAAAAATACACAGACGTTGTCTGGAAAAAGCAAATTAAAAAAAACTTAAAAATCATAAAACTGTACTTCTAAAGGGCAGCTATTTGACTGGAACACATTGATGTAGTGCTAGGGTTTAGGAAGGTCATTGCAACGTTAAACTTCCTGTGTCAAATTCTTTAGCAGGCATGGAGTAAATGACTGAACAAAAGTTCAACTTTTTGGGTTTTTACCTTACTGCTCCCCTGAGCACAGCTGAGGGTGAGCTTTAAGGATTGTTGAATGTCTGGTGTCCGTCTTTTACAGTTGGTTTGTTAACACTCAGAAGGTTATAATTTTTACATAATTAAGTAATTATCATAAATCTTGTTCAGAATGATTGTCTCTATATAATTTTGGAAAAGTTCGAATATGGTTCATGTCAGTTTGAAAACTAGGTCACAAGGCCAGATTGAAGGACAACCTTTTTAAAATACTAGAGGCCACAATGCCACAATTTTTGTTCAAATGACATGAAAACTTGTAAGAATGTTTGTCTTGATGATATCTAGGACAAGTCAAATGTGGGTAATCTTTGGTCAGAAACTAGGTTATAGGGTCAAAACTTAGAACAAATGTAGTTAAAACTCTAGAGGCTACATTTTCTTTCTAAATGTAATGAAAATTTGTCAGAAAGTTTGTCTTGATGGTATCTAGGTCATTTTCAAATGTGGGTCATCTGGGGTCGAAAACTAGGTCCTGGGGTCAAAACATAGATAAACCTTGATAACATTCTAGAGGCTATGTTTTCTTTCTGTCATGAAAATTTGTCAGAATGTCTTGATGATGTCTAGGTCAACTTTGAATACATGTTATCTGGGGTAAAAAACTAGGTCATCGGGTTAAAACATAGATTTACTTTGTTATCACTCAATAAGCTGATTCTTTTTTATCCAGATGGCATGAAAACTTGTCAGAGTATTTGTTTTGGGAGGCAGGTGAGCAATTAAGGGCCACCATGACCCGCTTGTTTTATTACATGCTGATTTCCTGTCTTTCTAGTCTGCATTAATTCAGATTATAATAATAATCATGTTGTAATAGTAACGTTATGTTGTTGTGCATGCATCGGTCTTGTGACCTTTACTTTGATCTACCAACCTATTTTCTTGTTTTTTATAGCTGCAACATTTAAATTTGAACTATATAATTTTGTATGTAGGTTTAAAAAATGACCTTTGTCCGCTTTGACCTACTGACCTACTTTCTGATTGTTTAAGGCGTGTATATGGAATTTAGACCATGACTGTGTACACTTGCTTTCAGGCTTTAACTTCAGTTGAACCTGCTTTTCTTTTATTCTAAGCCTCTGCAGTGAAATTTGTCAGACATGTTCAGTTTTGCTTGCACTTTAAGACATTTCCATTTTAAAAACGTGATTTTTAGTGAACTTAATTTTGTATGTCATAGTATGCTGTACTTCATCTGATTATGGCCCTCTTGCTGACACCACTGACACTTTACAGTACACAAAAGGCAAGGTAGGAATGATTTGGGTACAAATAAAGATCATTTCTGCTGGTAAAATACCTTGCGGGGAAATAAGAACTGGGACTTTAAACTGAAATAGTTATCAACTCATGTACTTACGGTATTAATATTTTATTGTAAATTTCAGATTTAGAGAAAATAGTTTTAAGTTCAGACCACTTTTTGCATTTAATTTGCATGTTTGCATGAATGTCCAATGTGAAAATAAAAACTTTACTTAAGTCAGTGTTGTTGTAAGTTTATTAAACCTTACACAGGAAAGAAGTAAGCTGTGATATGCCATTATATATAGTCTTTAGAGAAACAGTATTGTACATGATTTCTAGGCCTTCAGCAGTGAACGTTAAAAGGCTTAATGGTTTATAATTAGGGAACTGTTTGTTGTTTGTGGAAGGATTTTTAGCTCCACTTTTTGTTGGTTGACCTTTTTGTTAAGGTCCATTTCCTCGGACTATCAAAGATATTCACTTCAAAGTTGGAATACTAGTTCACAATCAAAATGTGACACCATTTCTTAAAAAGCTAACCCTCAAAGTTATGCCCCTTTTTCGACTTTGAATTTCTCAAAAAGTGTCGAAGGTATTCCCTTTAAACTTGGAATACTTGATCGCCATCAATGCCTATACCAGTATTGTTGGCACTCATGTTCCTTGGGATAAAAATTAACCCCACCCTAGGGGCAACTTGATTTTGCTAAGACATGTAAAGGAAACAACTTATTGCATAGCACAAAGCCTAGAACTATTTACCTACTTGGGATGGGTAGGTACTTGCACCTCCCCACAAAAAGAATTATGCATGAGTAATCCCCACTACACCCTACCAACCAATGTTTTTGCATGACTTCTAGACGCACACAAACCCCCATTCCACTCCCCCCTCCCCCAACCCACCCCTTAAAAATACTCTTACATGAGTAGGTACTTGCTTCCCCACTCATTTTTTTTTCACTTTGGCCTCTTGTTTGACTTAGCATATATATTTTATGCAGCACTGGGAAAAGTGAGTGTGCTGTCCGCGTAAAGGTCTTTGTTTTAACCAGGCATCATGATTAGATAATGTGTTGAGAAAGACTAGCCAATTCAGGTTGGTGGATATTTTTGCTACATTTTTGTCATAACAGAAGAGAGTCTTTTTCCGTATCAAACTTTGTGCATGAATGTATGCGCCTTACAAATTTGTCGTTGTTCATATGATGAGACATTATTGGCCATATTCTGCTCTAAATCTTCATTTAAACTGTCTCAGTCGAACATGCATCAAAACTGAAAACACTGAAATCTCTTGTGTTAAAAACAAAAGAAGAAAAACATTTGCAGTATAACTTCCTTTTAATTAATCTCGAATTTATCTTCGTTACCCGTTGCCCATGTGACCGACGCCCCCATGAAGAGACTAGCTATTTTATGTTGTCGGGGATAGTGCAACATACAGAAAGCATCCCATTCCAGAGAAACACCTGTACTTTTCCATGCTCGGAGTATAGCGCTGATACATAGGGACCTCGGTTTAACCGGAAGACAGCTATGTTAATGGAGGAGCGGGGGATCGTACTCGCGACCCCTTGATTACCAGTCAGGTACATTTTGCAGGTTTAGCGTGAGTTTCCGCAAAGTTGGCTGAGTTTGAACGCTGACATTTCTGTCACTAAGTAAACAAAAATCTTAACTTGTTTTGTATTGATACGAGTCACATCAACGGATTATAGAATGCTTGTACCGACAACGTAACTTTCAGTGCAGCCAAACTCCTTAGCAAATACACAATCTTTATTTCCTTCGAACCGTTCCCTGTATACCCATTTGAAATGTGGATAATATACGTTTTGGTGTTAGTCTATAAAACCAAAAATACCAATAAGAAATATGTAGAATTAGCCCTTTTGTCAATATTTGTGCCTCTTAGATGTCTCTAACATAGGGACCTGTACTGCACAGCAATCATTGAAACAGTTAAAGACCTATACAATGTTCTCATTTCAATTTTATAATTGATAAGAATATGACAAAGTGAACATGTGTTATTTTCTTGTTGGTAGATACTTCTTCTTTTCTATCCATATGTAGCGGGTTAAGTATTGTTCTTCTAATGACAATATCTTAATGGCATTTAAGTAGTCTTGAACGCCCCAATGTTTTCCTTCAGACAGAGGGCCGGAGTCCCGATCTGGAAGTCCTTAATTCAAAACAAAGCAATTTAAGTGTTAAGAGTCTCCGAATTCTACATCATCGGGGCGAGTACTAGTCTGAACCCAGAATACATACATCGAGTGGGATTGCAATAAGTCGCAAGAAATTGCTAAACGATTAAGTTTAAGCTTATAAAATCATATGCATGGAACAACCTGTTATGGAAGGAAAACATCGAGAAGAAAGTTAGTGTAAAAACGATATTTTGTGTTTAGTTATCATCTTCAACGCTTTCTTTGTATGAATATGGTTCAGCATAATGTGGCCTATTCCCGCTTACTTAGCAAGAAACAGAATTGGCAAACAATGCAGGTAACTAACATTTTAGTTGTTGTTTTATTCCAGAGAATATCCAATTCCAGTTCAAAACCTAGCGTTAGGGTTAGTCCTTACTTCTGGTAAGACTGATACCCTAAGTAACAAATCTATTTTATTGAGTTAAAGTTTAATTTTGTATTTGCTATGCCCAAATAACATAATATGTATAAAGTAACATGGTCTTATTTATGCTATAAATTTTAGATCGTTTTTTTACCTGACCTTAAGTCACGATACAAGTACTCTACGACAGATATGGTTCCCAAAATGAGCAATTAATGACCTAATTTCTGATGTAACCCAGTTTTAAAATTATCCAAGAATTCAGCAAGACAAATATTCTGACCAAGATTCATTTACAATGAGTTAAAATGTGACCATCTAAAGTGTTAATAGCATGATCCAAATTTTGTTTTCCTCCAATGTTTATTGAGATGAGTATACAGGCTAGGTTTGGTAAAGATCCAACAAAAAATATGGTTTCTACAGTGAATAGTAGTTTTATCATTATTGGACCCAGTGACCTAGATTTTGATCCCATGTAACCCAGATGGTACCAGATTTTACCGAGGCTAATGTTCTGATCAAATTTCATTAAGATCTGACTGAAATTATACCCTCTAGACTGTCTACAAGCAAAATTGGAACGGATGTCAATTAGACAGAAGAACAAAATAGCATCATAAAACCAAAACAAAATGTGGTATTCTAAGATCATAAACCTACCATATTACATGATCAATAATGTACATTTATGCTTTCATTTCCCTAGCAAACTGAAATGACCACAAGGAACAATCAATGCAAATACACATCTTCCAAATACTGCTATATTTTATCGATATGCCAGGTTTCATAAATATAGCTTCTGTTCTTTCTTTTGTTCTTTACTGCAGGATCCAAATTTTTCATGTGGACTGAGAATTTTTTAAGTACCCAGATAAAAAACAAGATTTTATACTCTAGTGTACATAATGTCAATATTGTATGATTGACTTTCTATCAGACAGACATAAGATAGCTCAAAAAATTTAACTGTATGTTTACATGTTGTATATACTCATTCCAGGCTCTACAGTATGCATCAGGAGGAACTCATATTTTCCTTTTTTTGCACGGACAAGGAAAAAGAAATAATGGCCGCGACACTGAGGAAAAAGATGAACGTCCTCGATGTCTTGACAACGTGAAATATCTTGGCAATATTTGACGACCAGTGCGAAATTAATTAGGGTCATAACTCACCTGGACTAGCTGAACATTTAATGAAATGACCGTAATGAAACTGTGCATACTACATCTAACAGTTATGAGACTTATGGTAAAATTAAAACCAAATTTCAAAATAATACATTTGCAGTGTAGGTTTATTGTGTACATTAGTTGTTGAAATTTTGAAAACGCTTTTAATAATGTAATTATATAGCAAAATAATCAATATTTTTTGCCAAGCGCCTAGACAATACAGACATCGCAGCAGGGCTTATGTTTTCTTTAAATAGGAAACCAGTCAATTCATTTTCTGAAAATATGGTAAGGTGTTTCGACAAGCAAATCTTTGAATTGTCATTCTTTGTGTTTACAAATAGGAGCACAAATGCAAGAGAATGAGAGTTTTATACATTTATTGAAATATCTTTAAAGCATTAAATTCACCAAATGCATGTAATCTGAAACTATGTGAACCTCGATATCAATAATTACCCGAGAATAAGTTTGTGGAACCATTTAGCAGACATCCGCCCCGATATTTGGTGACCATGTCTGCGACGGGTATCCTGGAGATGCGGTGTATTTGGTCAAGTTTTACATAATTGGTAGTCAGCAATTGGACAACCTCGAGGAAAACGAGAGTTCCTCCTGGGGTGTACTGTATAAGCCTAGCTTCCATACTAATATATAGGATTTAGCTGGGTTTGGACTTAACTAATAGACCAAAAAGTATACTTAATATACCTTAGGTACTCCAGTATGGATACCTCACCACAATAAATAGCCTTATTTAAATCAGAGAACATTGTAGCTTTGGATTCTGTTCTTCTAATTCTGTGATGCTTGCCACTACTCATCAGGTATGGGTAAACAATGTACAAAGGCATCATCCACATCTATAAAAGCATCCTTGATTTGGTGATCCCCTGCTACCAACAGGCAATACAGCATTTGAACCTGAAATGGTAGTTTCCTCAAACTGGTTAGACGGGTTCAAAGTTCACAATAATATGTAAGATTACAAGCGATTCTAAAGGACTGACAATAATATTACTGAAAAGCGTTAAAAAGCTGACGCGTAACTGAAAAAAATAAATCGCGAAAACTGGTCACTTCTTAGTATCAAAAGACCTGTATACAGATCATGTAACCGTACAATGAGTTTCACCGGCAAAAATGCGAGATTTCTCAAAAATGAATAAATTAATCATACCTGGTCAAAGGAAACTGCTATATATACTGAACAATCCACTATGCAATGCTCAGGAACTTTCAACAAACACGATTTGCATGTACACACCGGTTATACTGTTTTCGCCTCCGAAAGTAAGAGTATTCCTTTCCGAGATATTTCGTTAATACACGGTCCTTTCCGTATTTTTCCGTACCGTTATACCATATTTGTTCAGTGCCCTCCAGGGACCAACAGGCCGCTGTTTAATTAGAGGTTTTTACCTAAAATTTGTGATGCATACCTATATTTGTAGTTAATATCTTGGCAAAGCAACTAAAGAAATTCGAAAAGTCGAAGTCAAATCACGTGTATTCACTAAATTAAGCGTCGTTTATTTGAAAGAGGACTTTTTTCATAATCTAATGAAAACTAATGTACTTAATGAGGTAGTACCCAAACATGTTTCGCATAAATCCCGTGTTAGATCTCAACCGGTATGTCGGTAGAATTAATTTAGTGTTTTTCAGATCAAAATGGATGCAGGAATACGTTTAACGCACATCTTAGGAAAATGACAGACATTGATTTCGTTTACTTATCGCAAAGAAAATTGGATATTAAGTATCACGAGATACACTAACGTGATTATTTCAACCGTGTCGACTGTTTCAAATTTTTTGTCAGTGATTGTTTTGTGTTATTTAGTCGGAGAAAAAAAAAAAAACTTACGCACAAACAAATTGATTAACCGTTTCTTGATTATACCATACGCCGCTGAACATGGAACGGTATTAATCTGAAAATACCGCACTGAAGGTTCTATGTTCACCGCCATATACCATCGTTTGGGATGGATCGAAATTGTACTGTTTATTAGTGTAAATATTGAGTTGTGCTAGATGGCGTGGGCAGTAATATGCATTTCCATTACTGCCCATGAACAGGCTCAATCAAACCGAGCCTGCAATATTTTCATATTTGTCGTGTTCGATTGCTTTCAAAGTTCCCCTTTCATCTATTTTCTTTTCAGATCAAAGGCAGTTGCTTTAAATCTCCAGTCAATTTTTCTAAATCGGACTTCTTAAATCAGAAAGATCATACAGGAAAAGAAATCAGTTTACAAAACGTTGAATTATTTTGCCAAGACGTTACATCGAAGGTACATTACATTTAGTCTATTTACGACGCTATTATTGTAAATACTATATAGTTGCATTATGAAAATTTCAAAAATAGCTATCTTTCATATTCGTTAATTACATAATTTCACTAAATGGAGACATGAATATAGAAAGATTGATAATGTAACACGACGAATCACTTACTGAGTGCTAAATGACCGTCACTCTATCCACCATAATATGTGAGGATATATGACACTACATAATAAATTAGGCTTATTGACTTTGCCATTAGTGTATATCCTTTCAATTTACGGACTTACACAGTATATGTATATAATTTAAACCATTATAAAAAGAATATTCCTCATATGTTTTTCATGCTTTCCATTGAATAGTCAGGGTTTTATCTGGCGAAACCATAATATGAAAACACTAAATATTTCAGATACGCACATTGGCAAATGAATATAGATCCAGCATACCCGTAACGCAGACACGTGACAATCAAGTAAGTTTTATTATATATCACCGAAAACAAACTACCGTTTTTTCATTATATTTAGAGCAGGTTTAAATTTGCGTCTGACGCTAGGGAAATACGCGAAATTAAACACTAACGAAATTACACAATACAATATTATGTGTTCAAAAAAAACTTTGCACGATTTTATGCTCGCGCGAATACAAAAAAAAATAATGATACCATATCATCAAGCTTTAATAAAACTTTAAAATTGATGCACTTAATTAGTTATTTATTTACCTCATCATCAGTCGAAATATGTTGTGTCTGTTTTTAATTTGATTGAGTTTTGTATTGAAATAAAATCCCTTTATTTATATTTTACAATAATAGTCTTCATACTATAGGATATTATGACCTCCGTGTATCCGCGATTATTTTTAATTTGGCATTGTGATTCACTTTTGTGATGCACTTAGTTGCAGGAGATATCTCATTAAATGTTTATCGTAGCGGCCCGAACAATTAATGTTCGCACGGTTAGGACAGAAGTACTGTGGGGAGTATATCACACCACTCGTTCGTTTGAAGCCATCAACCGAGTCTCTTGCCTTACGAAAAGTATGTCAAAACCACTTAAAAGAGCTTCTGACCAGCTTCAAGACTGAATATGACAACGGCCATAATATTATATTTCCAACTGCCGTTGGATTTGTAAAATCCAATGCTGAAATAGAGTTGATAGAAGCTGGACAGATTGAAGTTGAGCTAGTGGACGGAAACCATACAGACATGGTGATGAAGCAGCTGAGTGACATTTATCCCGAAGAGGAGTGCTTCAAGGACAGGTAAAACAAATCGACCGCAACCTATAATTATAATTGATAATTAGTTGCGTAAATCGTAGAAGAATTGTTAAGCTTTGTTCACATATTGTTACTAAAACTATTCATTTAAAACTTGTTTTTCGTTAGTTAAAACAATAATTTTATGACTTACGCTCTATTTTCAGAAAGGTCAAAGTATACTGGAATTTGAATGAAACAATGATTTGTAACGAAGAATCTTGCAACAGCCTGAAGACATCGGCGTATGACAAAGACTGTGTAATGAGAAAATAATTAAAACGGAATTTCGGTGGCAAATTGTGCAATGAATTTCAAGACCACAAATATAAATTGTTTAATGCTGTGGTGAGTTTGCCATAATATATTTTCAACATAGTTTTGAATTATTTTCTCAAATGCCCATTCCTTAATGACCTAAGAAAACAGTTTATTAAGAGATACTACTATGCTAATCCAAATATATTAATAATCATTTTTATTTCTTTATAGATAGAACTTGAAAAAGTAAAAAATGAGCTGAAAGATCAGAGGACTGCATTTGGATCTCTTCAGGTAAAAATCTAAAAGTCTGCTGTAAGACTGCTTCGGTCTCGTTAGATTGCATGAAACAACATAAAGTTTCATAAAATAAAGAATGCAGATCAACAATAGCTATATCAAGGAAAAACCAGCCACCAAAGAAAAGTGGTAAATTGTTTTTTTTTTTTAGAAAAAAAAAAAACATAACCCCATTTTGATGGTCAGGTAGTTTACATTAATACAAATTTATGATATTTATGGTACTATTTTTTCTTAAAAATAAAAAATGTTTAGTTGATGTACGGAGTAACACATATTCGAACATGATGCTAAATGTGTATATTATTTGAATGTTTCAGTTTCTCTTTTTTACCTTTATATATTTAAGGAGAGGCACGAACGTGTCATAACAGATAAAAATCGTCTGCGATCAGAAATGTCATGCCTGGCATCAAAACTTGAATTAGTTAAGGTAAATATTTTAACTACATGTATATTAATATAGCAACTAAAGACGAAATGAAAATACAGTGATAAGATTTTTTCAACTGTCTGTATATTTTCGTATACAGTAATTAAAACGTTAAAAAAGCAGCAAATATTTATGATTTTACAGACAAAACTTCATAGACCATTTGTTTTTCTTATGGCAAGAATAACTTCAAAACGTGTTGCGAGAACTAAATTAAATTTATTATTATTTAAATCTATTTCAGGAAGAAGTAAAGGATATCAGTAAGGAAAGAGACAGCCTCATCGCAGAGCTTAAGTTTCATAAGGTATATTTGTTCACATTATTTTTTAAGTTTTTATAAGTGTTTCTAAAACAATGTTGATATCAATACGTTTAAAAATATTTCCGTTGCGACAGTCATATTAAAATTAACATTTTTTTTCAGGTCCGTTATCATTAGAAAATTCTGATTCTGAATTGTTATAAAGTCTCTAATCACAGTAACTTAAAATCAGGAATCGACAACCATTAAACGGTTTGAATAATTTACTGTAAATTATGTAAATGACTGGACTTAATTTTAATTCTTCAAACTTTAATTGATAATTATGGGCTTCTTTTTTCCTAACGCATCGCATTTTTGATATAAAAATAAAGTTTAACCAAAGTAGCACGTGGGTTGAATATGTAGCAATTTCACATGCATGTATTTGAATTCTTACCCGAATGTGATTTATTATATTTTGAGATAAATTTTACAAATATTGCATTTAGTGTTTAAGTTATTTATAACTAATAAGTCGCACTCAGGACTTGTCGCACTCAAGATTTATCAAAGGAACGCTCAATCATGAACTGCAATAAGGTCTCTCTTTATTGAGTTTCATACCATATAACACATCGCAACTGTTAATATAATAGAAAAATGGCATTTGACTAATCTCCGATTATTCAAAAATGGTAAGTTTATCCACCACTTTTAAAAACTTAAGTGAAATGAATTTGATACAATGATTATGAATTTCATCAAAACCCGTGAATATTAAATGCAGCAAATCACCAAAAACACTCTAACACAATCTTTCAATGATTATTGAATGGTTCAGTATCATGTTACCATCTAATGAAGGCAGACTGACAACCGCGTGGCTGTGAATATGACTTAGTGGACTTTTACGAAATGCAGCAGTTACATTCTTACAAAGAGTTTGACATAAAACGATTTTCTATTAGCATTTCTTACAGCTGATAAGCACCACCCACTAGCTGTCAAATTGCATCCAATAAATTTATTTCAATGAAGTGGTCATTATTCTATAATAAATCTAGTAAACAATATCGTTCGACTGCTTTAACTCATCACATTAAGGCATACTGCTGTTCATGCTTAATGCGAACAGCTACGAAGGGATTAATGATTAACGATTTAAAAGTATTAGGACAATGATACAGAATTCCTTATAATTGTACTCAAAACACTTGCACATTCCACTTTATAAAAATGTTGTTATTCATTAAAATGAGTTGGAATCAGTAAATTGATTATATATTGGTTTAAGTTAATAATGACATACAGATAAAATTGCGGAAAAAATGGGTTGGTTGGAAATTCAAATAGATGTAACCAAATTTTTTCGAGAGATAGAAGCTGTGCCCTAAGTAAATTATGTTATTTCAAGAAAAAGTTTCTTCATTCTTCATGTTATTATTATCATACAAAAACGGGTTTTAAGAGTACTTTTATTCTTTTCTTAAACAGATCGACATTGATATTTGAACTATACGAAGTATTTACTATGTAATATTTTCAATTGCTATCAACATGTTTTCTTCTGAGTTAAAAAGCTCTTATTTGTTTGATCAAGATTAACTTAAATATCACTTTTGTTTACGTTTAGCAAGCGACTTTCATGCATGTGATAAATAAAGATTGTGTGTTAAGCTGAATTAACAGAAAACGCATTTTTCACAATAACACATTTAACTTCTCCGCTGTAGCTGTTTAGTCTTCATTTCAATTCATTTGTTCTTCGGTTGTTGGCTTTTTAACTTGGTTATCTTCAGACAGTCTCCATAATATTACAAATTTCCAAGCTTGATAACTTCATTATCATTCGTTTTTAATTGTTTCATGGAATAATAAAACTCATGTAACATTTTTTATCAATTTTATATTGAATTTTTTGTTAAATATTTCAATGAAAGTGTTAAACATTTTTTGTGATTACGGCGAAAACGAATTTCTACATGTTTCAATTATTGTTATACTAATACTTAAAAGGTCGTCAAGGAACCGACTTATTTAAGCATTTAAAAACTGATCATGTACGTCAAAGTTCGTTATGTAGTTAATGTTTCTACATGTATTTGGTAAAGTCCTACTCGCTGGTTTAGATATGCAACACTTGATGATATTTATTCTGCTGGCAGACATTTTTATGCTAGAAGGGAATTTAAATTAATAATTAAGAACGATGATTAGTTGTTATTTATGAATTCATTTATAACTCATATTTATACCTTTATTAAGACATACTTTGGTTTTAAAATCTAATACTAAGACTAAGGACATACATAATATTCTGAATCGTGAGGTAAATCAGCAATTTCGAGAAACTATAAATCTTAGTGTCCATGAGTAGAATTAATTCACGCATGCTAGGAAAGGCTATAACTAAGGTGCATCTGTACTTAGAATGTTATTGCTTGATCCAGTCTGATCCAATGGCAGTCACATAATGAATGATCTGCCCCGAGAAATTATTTTTATACAGGTTGCTCAGTTGTATCTCGGCACGGTAAAATGATCCCATTATCCTCTCTCACTAGGATCATAATATAACAAACAGCCAGACTCATTCCTTTAATTAACTGTTCCTTCCTATCAGCTGGAGTCCAATTACGTGGCTAATCTCTCACGGAAGTGAAGCTCTTGACCAATGTTTACGATAATATATACTGGTAAGCCATTCACTACATTGATTTGTTGAATAACTGGGTAAACAGTTAAAGTTTAGCGGCATTGCTTACCATATGTCAGGACAGGAATGTTTTGAATTGAATTTTGTTCCTCTTTTCTTGGTTTGTTTTTAAGTTGTTACGGTGACTGTTTAGTTTATTTGTGTGGCCAGACTTGTGGCTTGTTCCCTTGTTCTGTTGAATTTTCTTTGATATAATGAATGCAAGGAAAATATCGTGCTGGCCTTTTTATGGCTGTGTTTAAAAGATAACACAAATTATATGTTGGTCTCTTGCTTTAATGTTTGAGCTAAATGGTCAATGAAACGATTTCAATAAGCCACTGAGCGTAAAATGCTTTTCGACTGTTAAAGGAAACTCTTATCGGTGGTTAATTATTTGTAAATACAAAGTAAACAGAAACTAATTACACATAAAAATACTCTATTCCGCCAAATAAGTTAAATATTTTGTGTCGTTTCTAGGTTCGCTCACATTTGCCGTTTTCGACTGGTCAACAAGAATCTGAAAACGTCTCCGTTCAGTTAAGCGATATATCAAATAACCAAAGAACTGTATAATATCTTAATCAAGTATAAACTGTTAACAAAAAGTTGTAAATGTACAACATTTAACGTTATCTATGTTTCTCCTCACAAACCTGTGAGCAGTTAGTCATTCTTACGTTTGAGGATAATTATACGTCACTATAATAATACTTTATACACTGTTACAAACTCGAATAAAACCTGACTTATTAACAATGCGATATCAGATTATTTTAGAAAAGTGTCTGTCGCTACTGTTCGTTTTTTTTTAAAAGAATAATTGATTATACATAATTAGAATGACGTTTATTTTATAACTACAGGTTCAACAGAAAACAACTATTGAGGTTGGAATTGTTGAATACAACAACGGAAAGATATATGCTGGACTGCTAAAAGGGGCATCTTTTGTTTACTGTTTTTTGCCACTTGGCACAATAAAGGCAAATGTATTTCACAAATGTGAGAAACGTAAATCATTTATTATAAACGAAAATGATGAGCAAACTATCAACACGAAGTATTTAATATACAAGGTGACGGCTGTGGTGGAAAACAACCAAATAAACTCTGTGACTTTAAACAATTATGAAGAACATGTTAATAAATACACAGCCTTAAGAAAACAAAAGTGACATTCGAATAAATGCTCTTTTGCAATTCATAGCTTTTTGTTCAAAGGAATTCACCAATCTCGATATCCGAACTATTATGGTTTGCACATGAAACTATATACATTTGCGGGCTTATCGAAAAATATTATACCTTGAGAAAAGTATTGACCTTAACAGTATATTTATCTCGTCTGTACACACTTTTTTAAGCTATGATATTTCCTCAATATCTTTATTTTTAAATGTTTTATGTTTTTATACACTGGCAGTGTTCACTCAAGAGACCTCCATGTCTCCAACCTGTCTCCTCGTGCACGAGTTTGTGTATGGTTTAACCAACAGTTACCAGGGGATAAGTCCTGGCTATCTCTAGACTTGGTGTATATATTGTTCTTGTTAGAACAACAATATTTCAGGGCTGAAGCCTTTATAATAAAAGTTACTATTCAATGCTAACCACGTTTAATAGTTATCAAATCTATTTATTTTTCGCTAAATATTGAACATAACATCGATTCTAACGAACGTTGATTTAAGAAATGGTTAAATATTTTTGCAAAATTTTATTGAACGGCATTTTGCTGTTAGAGAACTTTTAAAAATTTTCTTTATTTATCGATGAACGTGCAACGATGATTGTAGACTGCCCTTAACAGAAATATTGTTCATTAATCAGATTGTTAATCACCAACATTTAGTTATTTGTATGAAGACTAACACTAGAGATGAATATACACGGTCGTATTTTGTGCTTTTTTCTGGTGTGATACATTTCAGGGTTCAATTGAATAATACTTACTATAATTTGATTTACAATTAAGACTAACACAGCTCTTTTTTTTGGCAAATGGTAAAAAAGTTTAAAGCAAAATGTCTTCCATTTTACTCTTTTCCTATTTCGAAAGTCAAAATGGATATAACATCAATACATGTACTTATAAATTAACAACGATTGTGTAAATCGTCCGGTGAAATAACCATCACTATTTATTTAAATTGCTAAATCTAATAACTTAATTTTGGTTATGTTTTTTTTAACTATAGAAATGCAAATATATGCTCAAGGAATAAAGAAACGCTCCGTAAACCTTGAAGATAATTCTAGTTTTCCCGTTTCACGCTTTCCACGGGAGATCAACGCACTCTCAAGATATTGCAAATAATGTCACCATGCGTTTCTTTATCCTGTGGGCATTTTGATCTGTATATATTCGCATGGACATGACAAGTAAAGAATGTATAGATTTTATATCTGTATGGAGATGACTAGTGTTAATTTAACATGTTTTAAACAATACTTCACTGTTATAATTACATACGGGTTACTGCTTAAATATTGGTTTTAGTATGTTAATGTTTTAGTTTCTGGAAAAGTTTATAATATTATTTTATCATCTTGATTGTGAATTTGAATCTAGATTCTCTGTGTTGCGAGAGATGTTTATATTGAAGAGTATGTTAGTAAAATATTTATTTGACAGGTACTGAATAAAATGTTGTTAATAAAATTACAAATAAAATTTTACTAGCATTGTGTTTACACACAAATTAATTTTGTTTTGTCAAACAATTTTGATTTTGATATGAATTAATTTAATATATGTATTTACTTATATGATCCAAAGTTTAATAGCGAAAAATATAATTTATATAATATCTTTTTTAATTCATGGTTATCAGCAAAACACATTGTTCACAGTATATTTGTAAAGGCTTAAAACCGGTAAAATTAATAATGGTTTCTATAAATGCCATATTAAGTTTTTTTTTTCAAGATTTATTCACTCAGTATTTTAGCTTTTTTGACAAATATGTTGACGGGAAATATGCATCACTTTGATGTTTATTCTTCAACATTAATAACTTATAATCACCATGATAAAATTTTATAAAGGTTCGTTTATTTCTGAAATCAGAATTAAAGATTAAACATCTTAACAGATATTGTTAAAATCATTGATATCCAGCCGATGCCCATTGAATATCTTTGCCAACTGACAATTCTCATAATCGTTAACAAATATTTGTTATGTTCTGAAATCTAACTGACGGTAGATTAAGTAACAGCGAACAGAGATGTTAACAAATTATTGTTAACAATTCGACCAATTTTCTTTCCACATCTCTGTCAAGTGCAGAGAATAGTATAAGCTTTAACAAAGATTTGTTAAACTCTGACCGACGGTAGATTCAGTAACAGCGAACAGAGATGTTAACAAATTATTGTTAACAATTCGTCCTATTTTCTTTCTGCATCTCTGTCAACGAGAATAGTATAAGCTTTAACAAAGATTTGTTAAACTCTGACGGACGGTAGATTCAGTAACGGCGAACAGAGATGTTAACAAATTATTGTTAACAATTCGGCCTATTTTTCTTCCTGCATCTCTGTCAACGAGAATAGTATAAGCTTTAACAAAGATTTGTTAAACTCCTCTGACTGACGGTAGATTCAGTAACAGCGGACAGAGATGTTAACAAATTATTGTTAACAATTCGACCGAATTTCTTTCCACATCTCTGTGAAGTGACGAGAATAGTTTAACAAAGATTTGTTAAACTTAAATGTCCAAGTGATGATAGTCAAAGTAAAAGCGATCTTAACATATAATTGTTAAAAAGAATTGATATTATACCACAACAATTTGGTTTATGTTTAACAAAATATTTGTGAAGACATAGTGTATGCAGTTATATAGTACAAGCTTTAATAAATACTTGTTAAAGACATTATTTCTTGAAACTTTGTTGAAATAAAAAAACAATCTGAAAAAGGTGTAGAAACTTACAACTTGATCACGTGGAAATGATCAAACACAATTGGAAGCTGTTCTATTTTATTTTTAAGATTCTATACCTTTTCAATGTATCGAACATTTTTACAAAAATATTATTGTTATCATTCAAAATAGTGTATTGTTCAGTTGATATTATTTCATACAAGGAAGAACTGTCCCCAAAACAAAAACTGTTGCCATGGTAATGTTAATCAAGAAATTTGATACATAATAGTCATTTTTGTGTAGGACAATATTTAAGCTGTCAATATTTCACTTTAATTTTAGATTGAAAGAGTACAAAAATTTTGCCATTTTTGCTGATTTTAAATTCAGTATATTTCAATAATATACCAAATGCCCAAGTGCCCTTTTTCCCGTGACGTCGGTCATTTAAAAATAAACATGAAAGTGTAGATTCTTTTAAATGAACAAAATACAGTTATCATAACATATAAGGAGGGAAGTCAGTAACATTGGCTCAGTTTTAATTACGCCATCAACCTGTGCTTTTTTATATTAATATTCGTAATTTCATTAAAAGTAATATATAATATTGAGCCTTATTGAAAAAATCACTACCGTTGGCTGTGGTGAGATAACAATATATGTATTATTCAGCTAAGGCATATTGTCTTTTATACTCTCATGTTCAACTGAAGCTTTTAAAAAGAAACTTAAATTGAAGCTCCATTGGACTATAAAAATCTATATTAACACAAACTTCTTTTACAGTGACCAATCTATTTTTTTTTTAATTTATAATTTCTTTTAGATAACTTCTTGCAATCTTATAAATTTAATGTCTTAATTATATATAATTAAAAAAAGATACCTAGCTTGATAGCATCCATGATTAACAACTTCCTGTTTCGTGGAAACTAATGATTCGCTAGATAAAATGTTTGCATTCTTAAACTCTCTTCAACACTTCCTTTTTTTAAAACAAAGGTAGAAGCCAGAAAACTCGCTTTCGGGATCCTAATGAACTTCGGGCGATGTCGGTGTCAGTCGACTAATATCGGCACTGGACGTTAATATCCGGTTTCGTTCGTAATGTATACACAAAATCTAAACCATTCATTATTTATTATATTTCAAGTTTTATAACTTCCGTATTGAAAAAATGTTTACACATCGGTATCACTTTACTTAAATCAACAAAAGATTTTTTTAAAAAATAAGTTATTTATATGCTCGTGAAACACTTCCTGATTGTGTATAGGGAAAACACTGAAAATCTTGTCTGAAACCACACGGGCCTGAGCCTTAAGATTTGGTATGTAGCATTACCTCTGGGGTCAATTTAGTCCCACCCTGGGGTCATTGGTTTTCATAGGCTTATACAGGAAAAACTTCGAAAATCTTCTTGTCTGAAACCACAAGGCCCTGAGCCTTAAGATTTGGTATGTAGCATAGTCTAGTGGACCTCTACCAAGTTTGTTCAATTATGCCTCTGGGTCAAATTTGGCCCTGCTGTAGCTTGAGAAAGTGAAGAGAGGGTGTGTTTTTTGGAGCTCTTACAAAATCTTATTTTTCGATGGAATAACGTATTTTTGTGAATTTCTTTTGGTGCAACACTGTTAATAAGTGTTTTAGCAGACTGAATATGGATTTTAGAGTTTATATTGGATTATGGAGGGCTGGATATTCAACATCGGTCAATCGGTAAATAACCATAAACTATCTTGTGAACGGCGCCATATTTAACAGTCATTTACACATGTTTACCTAATCCTTTGTTAAAAGTTAGAGAGAAGGATTGTATAAATAGATTATATAAGATAGTTATACCACAGTTACGCTTCAATATTTAACAAGTATACTACGCTACAAAAATATGGCGGACACAGATACAGATAAAAGAAGCCTGCAGGTGAAAAACGAAAACATAGTGAAGGCTCAAGTCTCAGTGAACTTGACAGTAGCAACACAAGCTTTGAAAACCAGGGAAAAAAAGCAAAGCAGCATAAAAAGAAGATGGCGAAAATAAAGGAACAGTGTGAAACTCAGAATTCACAAGAAATATCCGATATACAAAGACAATTGAAACAAATGAATGACAAGTTGTCAAATGTTATGACAAAAAACGACGGTTCTTTAAGAAAAATGATTAGAGAAATATTTGTTCAAATGAAAGAAGAATTGTTGGCGTCAGTGGCAAAACGTATTGAAGTACTTGAAGCCCGATTATTCGACAAAGAGATAGAAAACGACAATCTTAAAAAAATTAAAGCAGATAGAAAGAGACTTGGAAGATAAGCAGTGTGAAAAAGATCAGTTACTCGAGGAAATACGTAAGTCAAAAAAGAGCGTTGACAAAGTATTAAATGAACAAGAACAATATAGCAGACGGAATAACATCCGAATTAATGGAGTGACAGAACAGGAAAAAGAAACCATTGAACAAACAACAACCAAAGTATGTGAAATTTTGAATAAAAATATGAAGTCAATTGCTCTTGACTTACATGAAGGTAACATTGATATAGCACATAGAATTGGAAAAAAGAAAAACGGCAAAAGGCAGATAATTGTTCGTTTTCAATCCAGAATGATCAGGGATAAGATAATGAAATATAAAAAGCTTATGAAAGGTACAGGTATTTTCATCAGTGAAGATCTGACAAGAGTAAATAACTACGTTCTAGCTTGTGTACGTGAAAAGTCTCCAGATGAAGTTGAAAACGCATGGTCCGACAATGGGAAGATCTTGTAAAATAATCGGGTAAAATAAGAGAAGTGCGATTCAACGATTATCAAGACTGGATAGATATGAATTGGCCGGATAAGAAAGAAAGTGAACAGACAAAAAAGGAAAATAACCAGACAGTCGAAAATGAGAAAAACAATGCATGACACAAAACTTTTACTATAGTCCATCTTGAAAAACAATCAGTAGAAATGTTCGTTTTTATATGGCGAGTAGTCTTTAATAAGGGTCCGTTTTTTTTCTGTTGCAGTATATTTTTACCATGAAATAACTGAGCCGGAAAAATACTGATCTATTGTGACAGATTAGGCCAAGGCTACACTTGTTTTTTTTGTCTTTAAAACAAACTGTTTGTTTTTGTTTGTTTCTCTGTTTTTTAAGATGAATTCAATTTTGTATTTAAATGATTGTTCCTATATCAGGTTTATCTCTCAAACTTAATCACCATTGAGATGGATTGTTAATTAAGTAAAGAACTCTATTAACAGTTTTTTTTTTTTAAAGTTTCGACTTTGATCAGTCAAAAAAAAAAAGTGCTTATTGACACGATTATTTTTGTTATTACATAATCCTGGTATTTTTGATTATGAATTAATCTAAACACGTATTTGCATGAAATAATGACACATTAAGTTTTTTTTTTTTTAAGAGAAAAAAAAAACACGGCAAATGATTCGAGGATATTTTGTGTGTAGGGAATTATTATTTTGTTTACTTATTGAAAGGCGGTGTTCACTAACCTTTTTATTCCCGACAGCGATATTGCTGCGACAATTATAATGATATTTGGTTGAAATGTGACTGTTTATTATACATTTGTATGAATTCCTATTGATTCATTTAAAATAACAAGGTTATCTCCCTTAAAGAAAAATATTGCTCTAACATTGT
This sequence comes from Cyclina sinensis, assembly GCA_012932295.1. Classification (NCBI taxonomy): domain Eukaryota; kingdom Metazoa; phylum Mollusca; class Bivalvia; order Venerida; family Veneridae; genus Cyclina; species Cyclina sinensis. The sequence continues at coordinate 25,799,125 of JAAONU010000006.1, read as the reverse complement.
CATTTTTTTTTAGAAATGGAAGATTGGATAAAAAACTTTAATGAAAATGGATGTTACTCCGTACCTTACAACGGCGATAGTTACTTATGACCTTTTAATACAGCAACTATATGTATATACAGGAAATATTTAGAGTATTAATAAATGATCTACACCATCTTTGGAAAAAATATATTAAGCAATTTTCTATTTTGAATGATGCTAAAAAAGTAATGATTTAATAACTTTGAAATTTATTTTATATAGAAGGGTTCTTCATTCTTCATCCAATATTTTTTTCCAAATACAAGACTTTCGTATAAAGAGAAAGAAAAAAAAATGTTGCACGGGAATATATATAATTGTCAAGATTATTAGACCCCTTTTCTCTGTTACTTGATAGCACCATAATCATACAAATAATGTGACAAAGAAATATAGCGAATTATAGTATAGAAATCAAACTTTGAGTCGTCAATTAAACGACAATGACTTTGTTTTCTTGTTCCTTTTTTTCGTTTTTTGTTGTTTATTTTGTTTGTATTTTTGTAACCACCGTTTTTGATGTTTATTTTTCTCCAGCTCTCCGAAAAATACTAATGTAATATGATCCAAAAAACAACCTTTATTAACTTCTCATTCTTATCTTTATTTCATCTTCTATTAACCTTTTGCTTCCCAAGATTGAATAATAGCTACTATAACAATTTTCTTTTCGTAAAAATGTGCATTTATGAGCCAGACCCTCTTACAATATATGAATTTAAACTTTAGTACTTTTAATGTAAAGGGTTTAGCGTCAAAAGAGAAACGTTTAAAAATATTTAATTATTTAAAAGAAAAACAAAACACAATATTTTTTCTACAGGAGCTTCATTGTGTTCCAGATGATCATGACTCTTGGAAGAAACAATGGGGTGGGGATATATATCTTAGCGGAAATAGCAGTAACAGTAAAGGACTTGGTATTTTTATTAGCCAAAATATTATTTACAATAAGCTAGAATATAAAGAAATAATAAGTGGTCGATTGCAACTACTTAAGTTAGAATTAGGTGAAAAAAATACTTGTATTGATAAATGTTTACGGGCCAAATAATGAAGATGTAACCTTTTTAATATTCTTGAAGAAACAATTATTGCATATAATAGTGAAACGATTCTCATTGGAGGGGATTTTAATACTATTCTTGACTACAAAACAGACAAATTAAATGGTAAAAATGATAAAATTTCAAAGCGCTCTGAGAAGCTTAACAAAATAATTGAAAATAATGAATTATTTGACATTTGGCGTATACTTAATCCAAAAATAAAAGAATACACGTGGCATTCAAATCATAGACCCCCTATATTTTGCAGGTTAGACTTCTTTCTTATCTCTTCAGATTTGCTTAATTCCGTTTCGAAATGTAATATTACGACAGGTTACCGCTCGGACCATTCAATATTTAGTGTTCAAATTCAAGAATCAAAAAAAGATAGGGGGCCGAGTTATTTTAAGATTAATAGTAGTCTTCTTCTTCATGAAGAATTTCAGAAAATATTAGAAAAGCAATCGAAGAAATAGCTGAAATAAACAAAGAAGCGAACCCAAACACATTATGGGCAATAATCAAAGGAACAATAAGAGATATAGCAATCAAATATTCAGTAAAACACAAAAAGAAACAAAACGAATTAACATCGCAATTAGAAAAGAAAATTAAAGAATTAGAAGAAGAAATATATAATGACCCAAATAATGAATTTTTAGCAAACAGGTTGACCCAAGAAAAAAATGAGCTAAATAAAATTATTGATGAAAAAATTAATGGAATACTACTTCGGGCAAAAGCCGAATGGGTTGAAGGAGCAGAAAAAAATACAAAATACTTCGCTAATCTAGAAAAGAAAAAAGCTGAAGGGAAAACTATTAAAAATCTTAGAATTAACGATAAAGAAATAACAAATCACGAAGATATTTTAAAATATATAAAACAATTTTATGAACAACTATATAAGAAAGACAATAATTTAAACGACAACGATGAATTCTTTCCAGCGGACCATCAGAACAAATTAGATGAACGAGGTAAAGATATATGTGAAGGTCTGTTGAATGAAGATGAAATCGGTATTGCACTGAAAGAAATGAAAAACATGAAAAGCCCAGGCTCAGACGGAATTACAGTAGAATTTTATAAACTATTTTGGAGAGACATTAAAACATTTTTGATACAATCTCTAAACTACCCTTTTCAAATTGGTAAACTATCTGAGCTTCAAACACAAGGAATAATTTCACTACTTCCAAAAAAGGATAAAAATCTGAATGATATAAATAACTGGAGACCTATATCCCTTTTAAACGTAGACTACAAAATAGCGTCAAAAGCAATTGCCAATAGAATTAAAAAAGTCATAGTCCAAATTATTAATAAAGACCAGACAGGTTTCATTAAAGGCCGATATATTGGTGAAAATGTAAGAATTATATATGACGTCATAGAAAAACTGAATGGAAATGATAAAAAAGGTCTTATCTTCTTTTCAGATTTTCATAAAGCCTTTGATAGCCTTGATCATCCATTTATTTTTAAATGTCTTAAATACTTTAATTTTGGCGATTCTCTAGTAAATTGGGTAAGGTTATTTTACTCAGATGCTAAAAGTTGTATCTCTAATAACGAATATTTTTCTGAATTCTTTGATATCCAAAAGGGGGTAAGACAAGTCTGTCCTCTTTCACCTTACATTTTCATAATTTGTATTGAAGTTCTTTCAATGGCTATAGAAAACAACCAAAATATTAAAGGGATATATTTGTCAAATGTTGAGGTCAAACAAACTCTCTTTGCAGATGACGCTAGTTTCTTTTTAGATGGATCCAAACGATCTTTTGAAACGTTAATAAGTACGTTAGATAAATTTAGTGATATTTCCGGTTTACGGTTAAATCAGACAAAATGTAATGTAATGAGGGTCGGCTCTCTTAAGAATTCTACTATCAAATTTTGCCATGAAAAACCTTTTAATTGGTCAAATCAAACAGCAACTTTAGGTATCACTTTTACGAATAACAAAACAAGTATTCACAATTTGAATCTCGAACCAAAAATAGCGCAGTTTAAACACACATTGCTAACATGGAAAAGATGGAAACTATCACTCATTGGCAAAATAACGGTTCTTAAAACGTTTGCATTCCCAAAACTAATATATCCACTAACAGTCTTAACGAATCCTCCCATTGCACTGGTACAGGAAATAAACAGATCAATGTTTGACTTTTTGTGGGACTCGAAACCTGATAAAATAGCAAGAGATATTATAATAAAAGACTATGAAAATTGTGGTCTATCTATGATAGACTTAAATTCGATGTTAATATCATTAAAAGCCAGTTGGGTGAAAAAAATCATATTTGAAAACCATTCTACGCTTAAAACTATATACATAAATGAGTTACAAAAGAGAGGAGGTTTATTATTTTTTAAAAGTAATTGTAACAGTGAGCATGCAAAACGATTAAATATTAGTTATATTTTTCTGAAAGAAATTCTGTCTGCATGGTGTAGCTTAAATTTTTGTTCCGAGATTACTAATTACATGAAACAAATAATTTGGAATAATTCCTATATTGTAAATACACATGATACACCTTTTTTCTATAAACAATGGTATGAGTTAGGGATTATATACATTGACCAGATATTTGACTTCAAAAATTATCGGTATTATACTTTTTCTCAATTGCAGAGACTGTATAATGTGCCAGTGACAGATTTTCTCAAATATCACACATTACTCTCATGTATAAAAAAATCGTGGAAGGAAAAAATAATTAACAATGATAGAAATAGAGGGCCTGAACCAGAATACCTAGTATTAAGGATAAAACCAAATACAAAAATAAATAAGATGCTTTATAATATCGAAGTAAAGAAAAAAATAAATAAACGAAACATCAAAGTTTTAGAGAAATGGATGCAAACTGATATAGACTGGAAAGAAATATTCATAACACCCATAACTTGTACGATAGACACAAAACTAAGAGAATTTCAGTATAAATATATAATGAGGATTGTTCCAAATAATGTCTTTCTATTTAAATGTAAACTTGTTCCAAGTAACCTCTGTGACTTTTGTAATATGGCCACAGAAACAGTTAAACATATGTTTTGGGAATGCTACATAATTCAGAAGTTCTGGGTTGAATTGCATAGATACCTTAATATAAAGGGAATACAAGCTAGGTCTTTGACTTTCCAGATGATTTCTTTCGGTACTTTTGAAATAGAACCAGAACCATGGAAAAGAAATATTATTAATTATTTAATGATTTTGGCTAAATACTATATTTTTAAAAGTAAGTGTAATAAAATTTTGCCATCCTTTGTCAATTTTGTACCTTTCTTACAGCAAAAGATCCATGTAGAAAAAATAATCGCAACTCAGAAAAATAAGTTAGGTATATTTTATAATAAATGGAGTGAATTTCTGTCTAAATAAATTACTAATAGTTATGATAATTACGAAAAGGTTAAGCTAAATGATTATATGAATTTGGAAAGCAAAGAGAAGATATCTCTCTCTCCCTCTCTCCCTCTCTCTTTCTCTCATGTTTTTTTTAATAGAAACAAATCCTATCAGCACTGAGTATAATTCCATGTGTGTATTTGCTACATTTTTTAGTGTTTTGAATGCTATTAAATATATTATGTAAAATGTATTGTGTGTGTTAAACACTCTCAAAACATGTGTTTTCTTTTTTGTATTTGTGTTGAAAGGAAATAAAAATGGTAAAAAAAAAAAAAAAAAAAAAAAAAAAATTGGCCCTGCCCTGGGGGTCAATTGCTTTTACGTAGCCTTATATAGGGACAACTTTGAAAATCTTCTTGTAGAAGGAGAGGTAACATTTTCAGTCCAAATAGTCTTGAAATTTGTCAGAAATGTTGTTTCTATGATTTCTCAATTTCGAATATTGGTCATCTGGGTTCAAAAACAAGGTCACAGAGCCCAAAAATAGAAAAGAACAATATTGTTAAGGCTCTAGAGGCTACTTTTCTGTTCAAATATTCTGGAAATTTGTCAGAAAGGTTGTTTTAATGATTTCTAGCTTAGATTCGAATATGGGTCATCTGTGTTAAAAAACTAGGTCACAGACCCCAATACGGAAAACCTTATTAACACTCTAGAGGTAACATTTTCAATTCAAATAACTTTGAAATTTGTCAGAAAGATTTTTTCAATGATTTCTAGCTTAATTTTGAATATGGGTTATCTGGGGTTAAAAACAAGTTCACAGGGCCAAAAAGAAGACAAACCTTGTTAATGATGTTACATGTTCAGTCCAAATATCCTTGAAATTTGTCAGAAAAATTGTTTTGATAATTTCTAGCTTAAATTTGGATATGGGTCATCTGAGATGAAAAACTAGGTCACAGAGCCCAAAAATGTAAAATCTATTTTAACACTCCAGAGGTTACATTTTCAGTCCAGATATCCTGGAAATTTGTCAGACAGGTTGTTTTGATGATTTCTAATTTTCGAATTTCCATTATGGATCATCTTGGATAAAAAACTAGGTCACAGAGCCCAAATATGGAAAAACCTTGTTAACACTCTAGAGGTAAGATTTTAATTCCAAATAACCTTGAAATTTGTCAGAAGGATTGTTTCAATAATTTTCTAGGTCAAGTTTGACTATGGGTCATCTGGGGTCCATAGCAACTTTGTTAAAAGCAGTCATATTCAGGTGAGCGATACAGGGCCATCATAGCCCTCTTGTTTGATTTGACGTATTGACCTATGACTCCATGTGCCATTTATGAAATTATCAAAGATTTCATGAAGGCAAAGATGCTGACCATGTTCCATAGAGAAAAATGTGATCTCAAGAGTGTAAGTAAGGTTTTCCAAAAATTCGACCCTGTAGATTTCATTGGCATAAATCTTTAGTATATATTTCAATAAACACGGCATTTAAAACACATTTAAAATACACGTTAAACGAATATCGCAGATATGCTAATACGAGAAACGAATACCGTCTTTGAAACTTAAGCTCAAGGTATGCGAAACAATTGTCAGTTGACAGGTTTATCATTATTATGCTATTTTCTAATAAACAATCGACTGAATAACCATTCAACTTATACGCCAGTTTAAAAATGCTTCTTCCTGTTCCATGTCATTTCTGGAACATGTGTGGAACATGTTCTGTACAGCGAATCGAGCACGGTCAAACAATGTTCCCGACCGAAGGGACTTTTCACTTCCGACCAATAGTGCAAAAAAAAAAAAATAATACACACAATTCTATAGAGACCTCTTCCGTTAGTGTTTTGGCCGTTATTATTCGTATTTTCATACGATTTGTCTACCAAAACAGATACCATGATCTTTTCTGCATTTTGTCTATAAGTTTGTGCTAGCTATTAAATGGAAAGGACTAAAATGTTTCATATCCGACAATATCAGTACTTGACAGTAACCATATGTTGTCCTAAAGGACATTTCGGATTCGAAGTGTTGAGAACTGCTGTGTGGTTTCGATCTATACACATTCCCGTCATGGTTTCCAAAAAGGAAAGTCGACAATTGACTGTGTATTCCTACTACATTCAATCATGGAAAAAAAAACACTTACAGATAGAAAGAAAATTGTACTGTTGTTTCGTTGATTTTGAAAAATCCTTTTGATACTCTAAATAGATCTTACATTTATTACCAAAAACTTATGAATGAAAATGTTAGTACGAAATATGCCAATGCCATAAGAAGCATGTATAACTGTGTTAAAGCTTCTGTAAGATATAAAATACAACATCTAGCTTTTTGAGTCAAATGTTGGTGCCAAGCAAGGGGATCCGAGTTCTAGCCTTTCATTTTTATTCTTTATAAACGATTTGTTACAAAACATAAATGACGATATACAAGAACTTTTACTTTAAACGATATTAAAATGTTCATTCTTTTATTGGCAGAAGACGCAGCTTTGTTTGCACAAGAACCGGAAGCACTTCAATCTATGTTATATGACAGACATGCATACTGTCAAACATGGGGCTTAAAGGTCAATACAAATAAAACCAAAATAATAATAATTTTGGAACGAGGAAGACACACTTCTTATGATTTTTAGTACAATGATACAGTTATAGAAAACGTTAAAATGTTTAAATATCTTGGTATAAATCTTTTCAAAAATAGTCATTGGCATCGTACTCAAAAGAAACTAGCACAACATTCACATATGCGCTTCATAATCACTTGATTGTTTTCAATCAACTTGAATGGAATATTTCTGAAAAATGTAAATTGTTTGTTCAGTAGGTTCGTTTTTGAATTATGGCGCGGAAGTATTAGGTTATAATGAGGGTAAGGATATAGAACTTGTACACTGCAAATTTCTACATAAAATCTTACATGTAAAAAAAGTTAACTAATCTTGATGGATTGTACGGGGAACTAGGAAGACTTTCCATGAGAATCCAGCGTAAATGTATTATAATTAAATATTGGCTGAAATACTATCTTTAAAATATAACTGTTTAATAAAACAAATGTATAACTTATTCAAACATGATTTAGACAACAATCTTACATACAATGATAAAGATTGGGCGTTTAAAGTCAAGAAGATTTTAGATGAAATAGGAATGACAAATGTTTAACTGAATCAAAATAATATGAGTAGGAATATATAGACTATGTCCTTAATTTTAAAGCAATTAGATTAAGAATATTAGATATATACAAACAATCCTGGTATACCAGCATTGATAACTCGAGTAGACTTGAAACATATTGCTTATTCAAACATGATTTTGAACTTGAGGAATATTTGAGACAAATTAAATTAAATAAGTATAGAATTGCATTAACAAAATTCAGGCTTTCATTCCCATAATTTAGAAATAGAAGGCATGTCAATATAGCTAGAGAAAATAAAAAAAATGTAGACAATGCAATATGAATGTGATAGAAAATGAATTTCATTTTTGCTGGTTTGTCCAAAATATTATATGATTCGTAGACAGTTTTTGAAATCTTATTTTTGTCGTTTGCACGCACTCCATAAATTATAAATTTTATTGTCTTCAAAAAATCCCAAAACGTTGACCAACCTATCCAAATACTTATATTTTGCATTCAGAGAGCGGGATAGGTAATTAAAATTTAGCATTTTCTATATTTCTCTGTTAACCCTTACACTGTTAGAGAGATCCACACACACTTAAACTATGTCTTTGATTGATTTATGAGCTATGAATATGTATATGTATTCAATGCTAAATAAAAATTTGTTGTTGTTTTTGTTATATAAAAAGATACCTTGTTTCCTCTCTGACATTATAGTAATAACACACATCAGCGAGGGTGAAAGAGGATAAAGACAACCCGAAAAAACAATAACACCCGAGGCGACAGCCGAGGGTGCTATTGTTTTTTGAGGGTTGTCAATATCCTCTGTCACCCTCGCTGATGTGTGTTATTTATTTTATTATACCGAACCATACATGTGATCATGTTATATATACCTTAGGACTGTTTTCGTTTGGTAACGAGTCGAATCAAACTCAGCTTAACGCTTACAGTCAATATATTCAATAAGCGCCTTCGACGTCATTAGACGCTTAAATTTTCTGCAGGGTGTGCAAAAAAAAAAACAATAACACCCGGAGGGTTTTTGAAAAAAAAAATGTTACCCCCTGAGCTGATGCAAAATGTAACATTAGTTTTAAAAGCCCGATCGCCTATGGGAATTTAGTATTGGCAGTTTACGTGAGGTATAATAATCCTAATTAATATTTGTTATATTGATGTTATCAGTGTCTTTTAAGTTGCTGATTACCAATTTATTTTAAGTAAAGTAGTTTGAAATTTAATGCTTTCCACATGTTGTTAGTGATTTAAATTTTCCTGTTGATTGACTTGTATGCACTTAAATAATTAAATCAAATTCATTTTGTGTCAATCTTATCATTTGGACACACACACGCACACACGCACACACACACACACACACACACACACACACACACATTAGGTTTAGGTAAGTAATTTTTATGTAATTTTGTTACTTATGAGTGGGAGTTACATCAGATCAGGAATTGTGAATGTACATGTTGTAATGTACGAATAAAGCGAAAACAAAAATCACAAAGCGTTTCTTTTTATGTCAGTATTTTAGGAAAAAGCTATGAGTTTTCTTATCAAAATACATTTTTCAGCAGAAAATAAAATTTTTAAACATGGTTCTTAACATCCCTAAACATGGTCCTTATCCCAAAATATGGTCCGTATCGTCTAGTCCGTATTGTCCCATGGTCCGTATCGTCCCTTATTCAGCTATACTAGCACGGAAGGAGTTTACAAGGATATTGAGGATGTTTTATCACCATTGAAGGAGATAGAAATACAAAGAACTGTTAAGTTTGTGGCAGGGACAGCAAGCTAAGGCTTTGAAACGCAAGGTAAATTTTAAAAGTCACTATAAACCGCAATTTATATTTTTAACAGTTGAATTTAGCTGTGTAAAAGATCAGCGTTTCAGAATGCCATTTGTTAGATAAAGCATTGTGTCTGCTGTAGATTTCTGCTTTATAAAGACCCTCCTGTGTTTCAGTAAACCATTTGTAAAATATAGCAGTGTGTCTGCTGTAGATTTCTACCTTTTGAAAGATTATCCTGTGTTTCAGTGAACCATTTGTTAGACATAGCAGTGTGTCCGCTGTAGATGTCTGCCTTTATCAAAAACATCCTGTGTTTCAATGAGCAATTTGTAAGATATAGCAGTGTATCCGCTGTAAATTTCTGCCTTTTGAAAGATCATCTTATGTTTCAGTGAGCCACTTGTTACATATAGCAGTGTCTCTGCTGTAGATTTCTGCCTTAATCAAGATCATACTGTGTTGCAATGAGCCATTTGTAAGATATAGCAGTGTGTCCGCTGTAGATTTCTGCCTTTATAAAGATTTTCCTGTGTTTCAATGGGCCATTTGTAAGATACAGCAGTGTGTCACAGCCTTAATCAAGATCATCCTGTGTTTCAATGAGGCATTTGTTACATATAGCAGTGTGTCTGCTGTAGATTTCTGCCTTTATCAAGATCACCCTGTGTTTCAATGAGCCATTTGTAAGATAAAGCAGTGTGTCCGCTTATTTCTGCCTTTATCAAGATCATCCTGTGTTTCAATGAGCCATTTGTAAGATATAGCAGTGTGTCCGCTGTAGATTTCTGTCTTTATAAAGATCATCCTGTGTTTCGATGAGCCATTTGTAAGATATAGCAGTGTGTCCGCTGTAGATTTCTGCCTTTATCAAGATCATCCTGTGATTCAGTGAGCCATTTTTTACTGGAGTAGCCGACGTTTTTCCCGTCAAAAGTCTCTTTATTCAGTTGGTCGTCTGCTACCGATGTTATACGGCAACTTCCGATCCTAAGTCAGATTTTCCCGTTCGGGTAACTTCAGTTACCCGCAATAACAAGTTTATCTGAAGAAACTATTGGCTGAGAATATTACGTTGTGATGCACTGGCCCATGCATTCGACAACGCCTATATAACCCAAGCTTCTTCTGCGTTTCGGGGAGGTTTCACTACGAGAAATCGTACCTCGGAAGGGCTATTATACTAGCCTCTCTGCTATAAGATTTTCTTTTCTTGATATTTTAAAATCTACCCTTCATTATGAACTGGTAAATTTGCATTTATTTATTTACAAAATAAACTGAGTTTTATACAAACTCCCCCACGTTTTTTAATTAATTTTATGTAGAAGGAAAATAAAATTCACTACACAATTGCGTGGAAATTCGAACCAAACACAAATATCGAACTGTTCGTTCGAAAAACCCCGTCTACCACAGTTACATATAGCAATGTATCCGCTGTAGTTTTCTGCCTTTATCAAGATCATCCTGTGTTTCAATGAGCCATTTGTAAGATATAGCAGTGTGTCCGCTGTAGATTTCTGCCTTTATCAAGATCATCCTGTGTTTCAATGAGACATATGTTACACACAGCAATGTGTCCGCTGTAGATTTCTGCCTTTATCAAGATCATCCTGTATTTCAGTTAGCCATTTGTTACATATAACAGTGTGTCCGCTGTAGATTTCTGCCTCTATCAAGGCCATCCTGTGTTTCAGTGAGCAATTTGTTACATATAGCGGTGTGTCCGCTATTGATTTCTGCCTTTATCAAGATCATCCTGTGATTGAATGAGCCATTTGTAAAATACAGCAGTGTGTCCGCTGTAGATTTCTGCCTTTATCAAGATCATCCTGTGTTTCAATGAGCCATTTGTAAGATATATCAGTGTGTCCGCTGTAGATTTCTGCCTTTATCAAGATCATCCTGTGTTTCAATGAGACATATGTTACATATAGTAATGTGTCCGCTGTAGATTTCTGCCTATATTAAGATTATCCTGTGTTTCAGTTAGCCATTTGTTACATATAGCGGTGTGTCCGCTATAGATTTCTGCGTTTATCAAGATCATCCTGTGTTTCAGTTAGCCATTTGGTACATATAGCGGAGTGTCCGCTATAGATTTCTGCCTTTATTAAGATCATCCTGTGTTTCAATGAGCAATTTGTTACATACAGGAGTGTGTCCGCTTTAGATTTAAGCATTTATCTAAATCATCCTGTTTCAATGAGCCATTTGTAAGATATAGCAGTGTGTCCGCTGTAGATTTCTGCTTTTATCAAGATCATCCTGTGTTTCAGTGAGCCATTTGTTACATATAGCGGTGTGTCCGCTATAGATATCTGCCTTTATCAAGATCATCCTGTGTTTCAATGAGCCATTTGTTGCATACAACAGTGTGTCCGCTGTAGATTTCTGCCTTAATCAAGATCATCCTGTGTTTCAATGAGCCATTTGTAAGATATAGCAGTGTGTCCGCTATAGATTTCTGCCTTTATCAAGATCATCCTGTGTTTCAATGAGACATATGTTGCATAAAGCAATCTGTCTGCTCTAGATTTCTGCCTTTATCAAGATCACCCTGTGTTTCAGCTAGCCATTTGTTACATATAGCAGTGTGTCCGCTGTAGATTTCTGCCTTAATCAAGGCCATCCTGAGTTTCAGTGAGCCATTTGTAAGATACAGCAGTGTGTCCGCTGTAGATTTCTACCTTTATCAAAACATCCTGTGTTTCAATGAGCCATTTGTAAGATATAGCAGTGTGTCCGCTGTAGATTTCTGCCTTTATAAAGATCATCCTGTGTTTCAGTGAGCCAATTGTTACATATAGCAGTGTGTCCGCTGTAGATTTCTGCCTCTATCAAGATCATTCTGTGTTTCAATGAACCATTTGTAAGATAAAGCAGTGTGTCCGCTATAGATTTCTGCTATTATCAAGATCATCCTGTGTTTCAATGAGCCATTTATAAAATACAGCAGTGTGTCCGCTATAGATTTCTACCTTTATCAAAAACATCCTGTGTTTCAATGAGCCATTTGTAAGATATAGCAGTGTGTCCGCTATAGATTTCTGCCTCTATCAAGATCATTCTGTGTTTCAATGAACCATTTGTAAGATAAAGCAGTGTGTCCGCTGTAGATTTCTGCCTTTATCAAGATCATCCTGTGTTTCAGTAAGCCTATTGTTACATGTAGCAGTGTGTCCGCTGAAGGTTTCTGCCTTTACAAATAAAATCATTGTTTCATTGAGCCATTTGGTACATATAGCAGTGTGTCCGCTGTAGATTTCTCTTTTTTTTTTGAAAGTTCAATCTGTTTCTCATTGAGCCACTTGTAAGATACAGCAATGTGTCCGCTTGAGATTTCTGCCTTTATAAAGAACATCTTATTTTCCAGTGAGCCATTTGCTAGATATAGCAGTGTATTCGCTGTAGATTTCTGCCATTATAAAGAACATCTTGTGTTTCAGTGAGCCATTTGTTAGACATAGCGGTTTGTCCGCTGTAGATTTCTGCCTTTTGAAAGATCAAAATGTGTCTCAATGAGCCATTTGTTAGATATAGCAGTTTGACCGCTGTAGATTTCTGCCTTTTTAAATATAATCCTATGTTTCAGTGAGCCATCTGTTACATATAGCAGTTAGTCCACTGAAGATGTCTGCTTTTATAAAGATCATCCTTTGTTTCAGTGAGCCATTTGTTAGACAAAGCGGTGTGTCCGCTGTTGATTTCTGCCTTTTGAAAGATCGGTCTGTGTTTCCGTGAGCCATTTGTTACATATTGCAGTTTGTCTGCCGTAGATTTCTGCCTTTATAAAGATCACCCTGTGTTTCAGTGAGCCGTTTGTAAAATATAGTAGTGTGTCCACTGTAGATTTCTGCCTTGTTAAAGATCAAAATGTGTTTCAGTGAGCCATTTGTTAGATATAGCAGTGTGTCTGATGATAAGTTATAGGAAATGTGGACAAATGTAAATACTTCTTTTCGTGGATATGAAGAAAAAAGCAGGGTTATAAAATCGAAGGTGATAAATTATACAATTTACATTCATTATAGCAGCAAAACACACCATTGGCAATTGAACTGGACATTTAATAATAATTGTCTAAATTAGGTCAACAACAACTTATGAAAAATAACATAAGAATATATACAATGACCATAAATGAATAAATGCACATATTTATGTCTACAGGGTGATGTAAAGTTATTTTGACCCGTAATATAGCCAACTATCAAAGTTTGAGTCCAAAATGTATGCCGCTTCTAGTCCCAGCTACCTTCAACTTACTCTGTTACTGTTACCTGACAGCTTGGATGCTTTGCATCAGTGATTTTCTCTTTAAATTGGCTTTAACTGTCTGACAGTATGAACGTGCATTGGATGAGTGAGCCAATTGTTAGATATTGTACTTTTTCATGTGCAAATTATATTATATTTAAATTATTTCAAAGACGCTTGTGCTTGAGAATTTCTTTCCTTTATCAGTTTTTGATGATTTGTGGAAGAAGAAGATCTTCTGGCAGAACGGAATACCTTATGTTAAATAAGGGCATAAGGTATTTTTCTGTCAGCATGGTAAAAACCCTCACAGGAGGAGAAAGGATAGGAAAAAAGTAAGTTAATCTTATGTCATCTTATGATATTGAACTCTTTTAAACTCTTAAACAATATACATTTTTAACTGTATTATAGAAGAAAAGTTTATTAATCTCCTTCCGCAGAGCGCGAAGGGATTATAGGAATGGCCTCTGTCTGTCTGTCCGTCCGTCCGTCCGTCCCTGTATGGGTCCGTCCTTCCGTCTGTCCGTCCGAAACATTTTCGTGTCCGCTCAATAACTTTTAAACCGCTGATTTTTTTTCTAAAATAACTTGGCACAAGTGATCACCATTATGAGACGATGTGAAGAGCGTAATAATTGGGTTGCTACCCCCAAGGTCAAGGTCACACATAAAGGTGTGTTAAAAGTCTACATTTCGTGTCCGCTCCATAACTTTTAAACCACTGAAAATTTTTTGAAATAACTTGGCACAAGTGATCAACATTTTAAAACGATGTGCAGAGCACAATAATTGGATTGCTACCACTAGGTCAAGGTCACACTGAAAGGTCAAGTGTTAAAAGTCTACATTTCATTTCCGCTAAAAAATTTTTGAAATAACTTGGCACAAGTGATCACTATTATGAGATGATGTGCAGAGCACAATAATTGCTTCCCACAAGGTCAAGGTCACAGCTAAAAGTCAAATATCCACATTTCACGTCTGCTCTATAACTTTCTAACTTGGCATTCGAAAAGTTTTTTTCATTACTTTGCAAAAATGATCACCACTATGACACAATGTGCAGAACCCAACATCTGTCCGTCCGTCCGTCTGTCATCCGTAACACTTCCGTTTCTACTCAATAACTTTTTAACTGCTGAATTTTTTTGAACGAAATTGGCTTATGAAAAGTTTTTTAATACTTTGCACAAATGATCACCACTATGACACAATGTGCAGAACCCAACATCTGTCCATCCGTCTGTCCATCCTTAAACACTTCCGTGTCCGCTCCATAACTTTTAAACTGCTGAACTTTTTTTAACTAACTTTGAACAAGTGATCACCATTATGAGACGATGTGCAGAGCGCAATTACTGGGTTGCAACCCCCTAGGTCAAGGTCACACATAAGGGTCAAGTGTTAAAAAGTCTTCATTTCGTTTCCACTCCATAACTTTTAAACCGCTGAAAAGTTTTTGAAATAGCTTGGCACAAGTGATCAACATTTTGAAGCGATGTGCAGAGCGCAATAATAAGGCTGCTCCCCCCTAGGTCAAGGTCTCACTTAAAAATCAAGTGTTAAAAGTTTACATTTCGTGTCTGCTTCATAACTTTTAAACCACCAAAAGATTTTTGAAATACCTTGGCACAAGTGATCACCATAATGAGACGATGAGCAGAGCACAATAATTGGGTTGCTACCCACAAGGTCAAGGTCACTTTTAAAGGTCAAATATTCACATTTCACATCTGCTCTATAACATACTAACTTGGCTTACTAAAGGTTTTTAAATTACTTTGCACAAAATATTACCACTAGGACACCATGTGCAGAACCCAACTTCCTGGTTGCTACCCCCAAGGTCAAGCTTAAATGTTCTCCATAACTTTTTGACTTTATAGAAGATTTTGAATAACTTGGCACAAATAATTACTATCATGAGACTATGTGCTTATAATATACATGGCACAACATCAAGGTCATGGTTTGTTAAAGGTCAAGAAGTACATATTCATGTCTGCTGCGGAAGGGGATTTAGCTGTCCTTCAGACTGCCTTGTTGAAATATTTGAATTATCAGAAGTAGTTTGTGGCATTATCACCACAAAACTATGTGATGTTATTGTATTTTGTTAATTCCCTTCTGCTCTTGATTAATATGGATTAATTGCTTGATATACATGTTACATACAGGTTGTAATGTCTGTCCATTAGTCTGTGAAAAATTTGTATTACGGTAAATTCTCTTAATTGGTGTTTGTATGAAAACCTTTGCAAGTCTTGTCTTAGTTGATATTTGTTTCTCAGGTAGCCAAACAAGAACACAACCATGTTGCAAAGACACGTTTTTTATTGCATGATTAAAAAAAACTTGGGTGTCCTGCACAGGTTATCATTAAAGAGAGTGTGCAGTTTCCAGAATTAAAGGTAAGGGTTCTATATCCAAAATTGTGAATATTTATTGCAAATATAATCAAAATAATTGTATGCTTTTTATTCAATGTTTAAACTCAGACAGACTTTATCTAAGATTTTGATGGTAAGCTACATGTTTACCACTACAATGTTGCAAATTCAAGTATAATTCTTTCATTATTAGATCAAAGATTTTATTTTGAAGAATGGTTTATGACTGCAGTCATGGGTGAGCTGTTATTTGGTGATGGTCTTAAAACATTTACGGAAATTTTCATCATAAAGTGACCAGATGGCAATTGGATTTTGAATAAGCAATTATTTGGGTTATTAGTTTACTTTTCAGGAACACGAATTAACAGAAAAAAATGTTTTGCTGTTCTATATTGCCTTCTACATTTTTATATAGGCAACAACAGATGGAAAATGTGAAAAAGATAAGTTAGCGAAAGAACTGAGGGAAAGGTGGGCGAGGGGTGATGTTAAGCATGAGAAGGTGTTTATGGTAGCTTTCCGTACTGACCATAAACACCATCCAACCGGAAAGATATGAGTAACATCATAAGTTTTAGATGAATAAATTTTTACTTGTAGTCCTTTAGTGCGAGATTCTTATCAATGGATCCAGTACACAACCCAGAGACAAAATCACTGCTACCTTTTTGTATCATCTACATGTAAATACTGTTTATCAGTGTAATAATTTGTATGAATTATCAATGAAATGCTGTCATTGTTAGTTTCTATCACTAAATTTGCTCCATAGGTCAGTTGTTAAATCTCCTGTCTAGTAAAGAGGAGGCTGAGGGTTCCATCCTCCTTTGAGACTTGTACTCCCTTTGACAGATGACTTTATTTAAGGGAGCTATTGCCAAGTGGTTAGGGTGTATTTGATAACTACTGAATCGTTTATTGATTCATTATCTGCTTATATGTAGAATAAAACTTCAAAATATTTATTTCTGTTGAAGGAGGGAGAATCTGCACAGATAGTAGACAAAGAAATAATAAAAAAAGATTTATCATATGGTTCATGAGGAAGTCAAAGATCATGAAGAAATGAGGAGACACATCAACTCATTTGTCCCACAGATCACTGGCTCTGTCCCAAATGAAACAAACAGAAGATTCAACCCCTCCACCAAGACAATGAAAAACCATATGTACTTGGCCTTAAGGAAAGAGAGGAGTAACATTTCAGACCAAGACAATTAAGAGACTTTGTAAGAAATATTTGTTATTATATTGTGACTAAAATAATAAACTTATTACAAGCCTTTAGGTCTGAACTAGAATTCTCTCAATGAAAAGTCCATATACCATGTATACATATATGAAAATTTTGGTTTGTGCCATGAAAGCTTGGTCCCTTTTAAGTTCACCTGAGCAACAACTTTTCCTCCTAAACTACATGGCCAAGTGAAACCAAACGTAATACAGAAATTATTGTTTGGTGGTCCTCATTCGAAGTTGTTGACAAAATCAAATTTCTTTAAAAGCTTGTTGCCATGGCAACCAATGCAAAAATCTTCACAAATCTTCTTGTCCGAAACTGCAAGGCTTAGAGCTTAGATATTTGACGTGTTTCATCGTGTAGTGGGCCTGTACCAATACTTTAAAGTTATGGCCCAAGAGTGAATATTGGCCTGGTCCACTTGATTTTACATAGACGTATGTTGGAAAACTTAAAACAATCCTCTTGTCAAAAACTATTATGCCTAGAGCTAAGGTATGTGGTGGCATCCTCTGGTGGACCCTATTAAGACTGTTTAAGTCATGGCCCCAGGGTCAATATTGCCACCTGACCTACATTTTATTTTTTAACAACAATTTCATTCTGTCCTCAGTTGAGCCACTTAGGGTCAATGGCCCCTTTGTTTTAATGTATTGATTATGATTAAAAAATTTCAATGTAAATCATGTTCTTTTTAATGCTAAAGACTGTTCTTTAACAGTTGTAACACATTCCAGTGGCTTGGCATAACTGCCATGAGGAACATAATTTGTGAAACAGTTTGTTTGCATATTAATTGATATTTGATATAAAAGAAATATTGAATCTTTCAAATATCCTCTTTTTATGTTTGAGATCAAAATACCTAGAATAAATAACAGCTTATGATGTTTTTGCTAACTAGCATTTGTAATATAGAAGAAAATATGCTTAAGCAGTACAATTTTTATAAATGTAGTTAAACCAGTGGAAACAAGACAATCCACATGATCTGGTATTTGTCAGACTGAAATCTGAAAATGAGGTATTAGTTAAGTTGAAAAGTTAAATGATGTTAAAAATTTTGATTCCATTTTGATGTCAAGTTGTGTTTATCCATCCTTATCCATGATATTTCTACGACATAACCTTTAATTTTTTTTTTTTAATTCAGTGGAAAGGTTTCATGTAAATCCTTTTTTTGCATCAGTTTGCATAATTGAATTTTAATAAAATCATTCTATGAAGTTAAAATGCATTACAGCATGTATTACTGAAGACCACTGTTCTTGATTAAATATTATATTAAATATTATAAGAGCATTCATAAAAAAGAGTTGAAATGGTAATGACCAATATAAACTAAAATGCCATTTCAATATATTAAAAAAAAGCAAGAAAACCGTTTCATTTGGCATATTATTTATCACAGTTATTTGCTAGTTGTATCACTCTATGTTTATTGTTAAGTTAAATATGGGCTTCCAAGTATGTTCACTTAAAATAATACTGAATAAAATTGTTCGATTTAATATTAATTAGCTACTTTAAATTTTTCAGTTATGGCATTCATGAACTAAAGCTTCAGATAATCTCTTCTTCTTTGTTTTATTTGAATTAAGGTATGATCCTTCTATTGCAGTTCCTCCACTTTGCTAGAATTACAGTCAGTTGCAGTGAGGGCTTTGGTTCAAATAACATTGGGGTCATTTTTTTTCTTTTGATTATTTTCAATGAACTTTATGTATCTCTCAGATCCTATTTAGAAAGGAAAAAGTGTTTAATTTTATTTATTCAGCTGTTTATACAGGTATTAATACTGGGTAAATAATGTTAAATTTAATAACAGATATGATACCTGATTTATTCAAGGTCTAATAAAGTCAAAACTACACAGTAAAAGTCGTTCATATTTGACAAGATCCACCAATATACTTCCATGAAAGTTTGGGCACACTTAGAATTTGATATTAGTGATATTTTAAAGTCGGCCACCATTATAGGACAATGATCAAATCAGTTTTGAAAATGGGTGTAACATTTTTATATATATTTCACACATACTGAGTCAAAACAATCATTTAATGTGTATAGTTTGTTAGCTGAATGTTATTAATTGTTAATTGTTAAAACAGTCATAATTAGCAAAACATTTCTGTTAAGGTGGATATTTCTGATAATTTAGAGTTCCCATGTTTCTGTACAAGAGCCCTTGTAATGTTTAAGTGCATAAAAATGTCTGTAAGTCCAAAACCAGTATGGTAAATTTAATTTAATTTTTCCATACAGGGGTCCTTTAAGGCATAAAACTCAACTATATTATCAGTTTTTCAGCTCCTTATAGTGCACATTGGGAGGGAGTCATACCTAAAGGCTCTTGTCTACATGACATTTCAGTGATAGACCTGGAAGCTTATTTTGCGTGACTTGCTGTTAAGTTATTGTTTGCAATGTTATTGTTTTCTTTACAAGCTGTCAAACAACAGTATGCTGTTCTGTAAGAATCTCAAATAAGCTCAACTTCAAGGTCTTAATTACTAGTTGTTTTAGCAATAATGAAGATTTTCATTGCTTGTCTGGACAGACTGTCCTGGGAACAAGGTCAATCCTGAAAGTTATTGCAACTAGGCAGAACCATTACTTCCATGCAGCTTAGTGAACCCTTTCAAGGACCATTCACCAACAGGAAACCAGAAAGTGAACTAGCAGCAGTAAGGAACTTATAATAAGGAGAAGTTAGAATGTCCAAACAACTGTGTAGTTAGCACTCTTTACTGCAGTATAGTAAGGTCTAAATATACTAAATATAATAAGATTCATCTGTATATAATGAATTAGGACTTGAAATTTTACTGTGTCTTGTTGAGAATACAAGAATTTGTAACAGAATTACCAACGTCCCCCACCTTAGGGAAGTTTTACATGATGCACACAATAGTAATATTTCAAAAGTTTGAGGTATGGATCTGGACTTTCTGTGCAAAATCTTGATAAAAGCTCGATCTGCACATGCTACAATAAATTCAAATTAAATAACTCCCTTGTATATGTTAAAAGAAATACATTTATGTAGTTTTCATATCTATTTCTGAACCACAAATACAAAATCAGATTTGACACAATGTGTGACAGATGTGCGGACATACAGACTGAGCCCATTTCTAAATCACCCTTTTATCTTCGAAAAGGCAGAGGACAATTATTCTATACAGAGTTGTGGTTCCTTTGCACTGCATTCCCTTTCATTTGTATCTATTTATATTTCAAGTTTCGCTGGCTTATACTTGCGGAGTTATTCTCTGGACAAGAAAATACAGACCATGTCAACATTTGACCTCTAAGTGTGACTTTGACCTTGGTGGTAGGGGTCTGGGTGTTGCGCATGATTTTTTTTTTAAATTGGTAAGTCTGATTCTGACAGATTAGTACATGTGCATGTAGAGGTAAACACTTAAGTATAGATATCTTGGAATATTAGTGTACAAATAATTATTGCAATGTCTTGGATTTTTCATTTTTACCATATTTCTTTCTTTAATGTACATATTCAAAAGCAATTGTTATTACAGTATTATGATTAAAATTTATTACTTGATTGAATACATATGTATGTCAAATACGATAAAGAAAATGTTGAGATTAAATATAGAAACAATATCATTGACATAAGAAACATCTGAGGTCCGATGATATGATAATTGTTTTCCTACAGCAATTTAAAAGAGCTCATTTATGAGATGTACATAGGCCAACAGTAAGGGAAAATTTGTATAGTTGTTACTCAACTTCCATCGTCAATCTTTTTCAGAAACTTCTTATGGTTATACAGACAGAATGGCAACAACAGGTGTTGCATAAATATGGTGAAACAGTCTTCTTGGATGCAACATACTGCACATCAAAATTTTCTCTGCCATTGTTCTTTCTTGCTGTAAAAACAAATGACACTCACCAGGTTGTTGCTGCATTTTTAATTGAGGATGAAGCCTCATTTTCTATACAGAAAGCATTGTCATCAAGCAACACAACCCAAACTGGCAGCCAAAATATTTTGTCACCGATTTAGATGAGAAAGAAATTACAGCTATGGAAAGCCTTTTTCCAGGTGAATATTTTTACCAACCTAAATGTATAAGGTATTTTACTGTCAATAATCATTCTCATCTTTAGTTTTAAAGTAGTGCAAGTCTGCAAGATAACACTGAACAAACCACCCTTATCATGCAATCTTATTAAATCATTCAGAAATAGTATACTGCCACATGATCAGACTGTTATAAAGAA
This sequence comes from Cyclina sinensis, assembly GCA_012932295.1. Classification (NCBI taxonomy): domain Eukaryota; kingdom Metazoa; phylum Mollusca; class Bivalvia; order Venerida; family Veneridae; genus Cyclina; species Cyclina sinensis. The sequence continues at coordinate 25,777,541 of JAAONU010000006.1, read as the reverse complement.
TACAAATGCATACATAAACTCACATTAAATTGATTGCTTTTTGTAAAAGTAAAAGTGACAATTAATTGAACCAATTGAAATAAGAATCAACTTTTTAATCAATATTTAAGAAGAATTCAAATCTGCTACTGCAACTTTTTTATTTTTTAACCACGAAACATTTTGATATAGTCATTGTTTTCTTAATAAAATATCCTTTAGATGTCAATTTAAATTTTTATCAATGATGATTCTGTTAAATTGTAAGTCAATATCTGTCTTCAGAAGCACTTAGTATTTTGTGTGATTTTCATAGGATGCAAGCCTGGCACTGTTGGCTGTCGAAAGGTGCCAATAATGTGAAAAATAAAACCCACTGCTTGACTATGTTAAGAGGTATTGCAGAAGAATTGTCAGAAGAGAGATTCCAGGTGAAGGTTAATGGATTCCTATATTCCAAGGACATTCCAGAGAGTGTAAAAAGTTATTTATTGCGCACCTGGCTGCCAATCAAAGAGGTAAGTGCTGTATATACTTTATATATCCTTCTGCTTATTTTACGTTCAGTATGTCAAAGGACACTGTCACAGTAACTTTTAAACTTGTTACCACACACTAACTCAAGATCAATATCATTAACAGACTAAACTTTATTGGACAATTGGTCTTACAGAGTAGACAATGCTATTGCTTTTAGAATCAGTATGTCAAAGGGTAAGATAACTGTTATTTGAAACTTCAATAACTGGATCAATTTGACCTACAGTTACACAAATTTCTTTTGTGGTTAGTTGGAACTAAGTCAAGGTAGCAGTGACTCGAATATTATTTCCACTTTATAACTCTAGATATCTTGTTTACCGCTTTCTGTTGACCAACAATTGGGAAGACATTCTTCTTTCTCAAAAACAACATCTAGTTTCAACTTATTACATAATAGAACTGATTTATTTATCAAGGACACTGCACAAAGAGCCATCTTTACATTATGTACTAAGTACAACTTTGAATACAGCTGATCCCTTGCAATAACAGGACTTTTGGTTCCAGGTCCAATACCTGTGAATGACCATAAACCAATAGCCTGTTTTCTGTTTCAAGATAATGCATAGCAGCAGTTTGTCAGCTTGATTACATGCAGCAGCTTGAAATTGAAAGTCAAGTACCAACTCTTAGCCAGATTTAATTTCTTTGATTCCTGCATAAGTCATATTCATGCACTTTACAAACCCAGTCAGTGAGGTATACCACCTGCAGTCATCTCCATATAAAATTGGTACAGCAAACTTTCAGTCTGAAGATTGGAAACCTGTTTTCAAAGATGTGCTTAGATTTATGCATACATGTATAATAGTATTAACTAAATGTAATGATTTCTTGCAGAAATGGGCCAAGTGTTTCAGAAAAATAGACCTTCCCCTGTCAAACACTAATAATGGGCTAGAGAGGCTTCACCAGAGTTTCAAGAAACCACACTTGAAGGGAAGAAAGTTGCTGAGTATTACCCAAATGGTGCAGATACTGATAACATCTTTTTTCCAAAGCCTTAAAATTAGGTATGCCTTGTCACTTATGAAAGACATTTTTTTACTGAATTACATAATATCATTATCATCTTGAGAAGAACCTGACGGCTTTTGAGTCAGTATTTTAGTTGTCAGGTCAATATTGATATAGATCATTGTTTGCAAATACATGTGAGAAAACTGGTAATGGATGTATTAGAATACAGATTTTACAGAAGTCCCTGTTTCAGAGTTGTCCTTTATTCATGTGACTGATTTGCTTTGCTGAGAGGAATAACCCTATGTCATTTTGGTTCAGTAGGCTTGAACTTTCTTTCCATTCAGAAATTGAGCTACATATGTCTTGTGAAGTATATCCTGTGGCAAAGGAGTGTTGGAGACATACATTTCTATTTTTCCAGTTACATTGAAAGCAATACTGCATGGGCTGGCGAGTTTAAGACTGTTAATGCAGAAGTGCCTAATCCAAAACAGACCACCCAAATTTATACGTCATTGTGTTGAGAAAATTCAACTGGCAGCAAATCTAGATATGTAAGTGCCTATTTCAATACAGATATATTATATTTTTACAAAACTGTTATTGCTGAATTATGCTGTAAGCAATTAAAAAGGAATTTTACACATTCGTCTAAGTTTGAATCATTTTTCTTTTGTAAAAAAAATAAAAAAAATGTTACCAATTTTTTTCCATAGCACTGCTGCAAAATATGAAATTGATCTAGACCAACAAAGATGTACATAGTTGTCCAGACTTTTAACGCACATGTTGGCCCTGCAAACATATGTTTGCTGCACTAATCAATGAAGGGACTGTAGACTGGGAACGCCTTCCACAACATTACAGACAATCTCCATACTTGACTGTTGATGTTTAAGTAATTGGTAATATACCTTAGACAAGAAAGCATTGTCTTTTACACAGTATGTGCTTCTTTCATTAGAAACTTAGCTTTAACTTGTTTCAGCGCAGTTTCAGTTTTTGAAAAAGTTAATTGGATCATTTCAAAGGTCAAGTTCACTTGGGTCTTTAGAGTAAAACTATTTCTGCTCAAAAGTTTGAGTACCATTACACCCAGAGTCTTCAAACTCATTGCAAACTTATTCAAACTTGCGAACAACAAACACCCATAACAACCAGTGAGGATACTTGTAACATGAGCAATTCGACTCAGGTGAGCCATTGAGGGCCATCATGGCCCTCTTGTTTTTCACTTGACAAACATTACAAGGGACTTTCATGTTAAAACATTTACATTATTGAAATATTTTGCCCAGCAGGGGAAAAACAACAGTCCACAACAGTGACAGGTGATTCTGAACAGTGTAGTGATGAAAGAAGAAGTCAAAGTCAAAGCAAAAATCCAGATCATGAAGGTTATCTTCGGAACAATTTCATTATTTTACTATACGTACACTTTCCATGATTATAAAGCAGTTACTGTATCATATTTAGGATGGTCTTTTGGACACTAACTTTGCAATTTTGGCAATAACTGTTTCAGCAGTGGAAGACAAATTGGAAATGAAACATGCATATTAAAAGCGATATTGTACTTAACACAACTCCATAGGAATATAATATATTATACTTAAATTTTGATTTTTTTTAACATGATAAAGCATACATAGTTTACTTTAAATATGAATACTGTTACAATAAAGTGCACACCTACCTATTATTGTATAAATACAACCCCTGACAACTGCATCAGGGAATCGATTCTTTGGCTCAGTGGTTAGAGCGTTGGCGTGTCACACGGGAGATCAGAGTTCGAATCTCGCTCTGTTTCAACTATTGGTTTTTGTGTTTTCAGACACTTTTCCAAGTTTGAGGGTTCTTCAGAGAAAGGTAAGGGAGCAGCTTGACCTATTAAGGGACAGAACCTTCACTTTAGAAGACAAATCAGTGCTGCAGACAATGGAAACCAAGTTAGCTGAAATAAATAGAGAATTACCAGCCACTTCATTCCATAAATACAAACCTGCAGATGTTGAAATGGGAAAGAGGAAGTCACTTTCCCTAAGAAAGAAAAAGAAAAATCGACGTATATTCTATGAGTGTAGTTTGGCCAAGATGATTTTATGGTAACTTTAGTAGAAGTTTCCCCTTCTAAATCCTCACTAGGTTCAAACCTAATAAATCTTTTTTGAAAAAGTAATTTCATTGATGGTTAAGTACTGTCTGTGTTAGTAACTCAAAACAAGTCTGAATCTGTGCTAAGTGTAAGTCATTTCCTAGTAAAAGCAATAAATGTATGTTATTCAAAATTACTGCTGAGTACTTACCTTCAGGACATCATCAGATAATGAGGTACCATTATTGAAGTGAAAAATGATACCTTAACAGTTTTAAGACTTTAGTTATATTTTAGCATAGTGTTCTTAAATGTTTAAGAACATATTCATGTTCATTTTTTGATTGCGATTGAATATATTTCTGCTAAAAATGTCTTTCATTTAATGATATATACTTTATTCTTCCACGAATTATACCTTGGCTACACTGGAACATAATTGTGATAATTTTCAAGGTTTGATTTCACTGATAAAATGTAGTAAACTACTGGTAAACATTAAACTTTTTTTTTCATTAGAATTTCATTAGTATTAAAATTAACTATTTGTCATTTCAGTTTACTTTCCTTCATTGTTGTATTTGAAGAGAATCACACTAAAGACTAATCAGAAGTCTTCAAGGCAAGAGAAGAATTACTAGAAGAGGAAGGTAAATATGTGATCATCAACACATTTGTTACCATTTCACTTACAGCAAACATGTACTATATCTAAACAACTTGTGTGTCTTTAGTTGAAAAGGGCTAAAATGTAATCTGCTGATCAACATGCACAGGGCATTGCCAGTTACACATTTAAAGTCTGTTCCTATGACATTTATTGTGCTTATTAATTATCAGAATCAATTTTAATTTGCCCAAAGACACAAAGAAATATTATAATTTCAGTTATCATAAGTGAAGATCTTCCAGAATACCAAGACAATGTTTGTTCTTATGATGAAGCAGGTAATTATCATAAACAGTTTAATGCATTGTACAATTTGAATAAAATGCTAAAGTAACTAACTACCAGGTGATACTGATTGTCAGTCCTCACAGTTTAAGGGTTAATAGTACGTTTATCAATCTAAACTACCTATTTCTTGTCCACTAATATACAGGATTTATGCAGATATTATTTTTTAAATGTTTAACACAATCATTTTCTGTTTCAAGAAAGGTACATGTTTGTGTGTCACAATTGCTATCTTTCCACCAGATGACAAAGTGAGGAAGCTGTGGGCATTGCCTGGAGATTTCAACGTACCAGTTGGAAAAGTGTATGGCTTATGTGTAACTGACACAAACATCAGGTCTCTAAACAGCAGTGGCTGGTTAACAGACAATGTAAGATATTTAATGTTTTAAGATCGGGATCTGTAATAAGTTTTTTCTGCACATTTATTAAATGAAATTAGTACACATTAAAAAGAACATGACAGTATAAACTAGTTTTTTTCATGTAATATACATTGTAGATGACAGTAAGAATCATACTCTGTTTTTTCCTATTGACTAGGTTATTGACGCTTACCTAAAGATTCTTACAGTTGAGTTAGAAGAGGCTTGTACGAAGAAAATACTTCACCTTGTGAGTTCAACAGTGGGACAAATAATGAAAGGGAGTTACAAATGCCGGACTTCATTTAAGGTGAACCTTTTCTTAAAAGGTTGTCTTGAAAGGTCATAAACTTAATAGCTTTGCAATATTTATGAAGTATATAACCATTAAAACAGTGTCAGTCTTCAGAGAACATTATTTTTAAATCCTTAGGACTATTATTAATTTACTTGAAATCACAACATATTGTCATTTATTTCAGTTATCAGACTACAATCTTGCAGTAGGTAGGTGCTTACATTCTAACTTCACATTGGACACTTGTGGTGAGTCAAATTATGAAAAATATTTTCACCATGTTATTGCCCTATCTTAAATGAATACTGTAAGATATAAAACAAAGAAATTCAGATGTTAAATTTTTTATAATGATAACTTTATTTCTACACCTACTGAAAGAGATGTGAAATTTATTTATAGGTTTTGGATATTGAAAACGAGGTGATTTATTTCTACAACCCAATAGAAGGAAGTAAAGATGAAGAAATGGCTTCTATAAAATCATCTATGTGTTAAAACAATAACATAATGTAAAGTAAAAATGTGTAATGAGAACTATGATAAATATTGGAAACATAAAAGAAGGCTACACATTTAAATTTATTTATGCCAGTTATCTACTTTTGTAGATATTGCGTGTAAAAAAAATACAAAAGGAAATAACTGGATTACCTTGATAATGAGTGATTTTGTACTTGCTATCCTGGATGGGTCTAGAGTATGGCCCTTCATTGGGTTATGTTCTACTACAAATCTTATGACAAGGTTACTGATGTTGGGAAATCAGTGTCCTATGGACACAGACCAAGTTTTACTTCAAAATGTTGTGTACTTGAGTGAAATTTATATTTCCAGTGATTTTATAGCCAAATGTAGCAAGGAGGATAAATCTGATGTGACAACAAGGTGGCGTGTGAGCTCACTACCGAATACTTCACAGAGCGATTCCATTAACTGCGGAGTCTACTGTCTTCTTGTAAGATGTTTGTTTCAGTTCCATTTTTGTGTCGCCCTTTCGAAGAAAAGGCGATACATAGGGATCGCTTTGTCCGTCGGTCCGGAGGTCCGTCGGTCCGTCACGAAAACTTCACATTGGCTATAACTTTGCCATTTCTAAACATTATCTTATCAAACTTTCAAACTGTATTGCTTATGACAACAGGGTCGAGTTGATGCCAAAATTTCTAGGTCAAGGTCACATTTGACAGAGTTATGCCCCTTTTTATACATGGATTTGTCATGAAAACTTAACGTTGGGAATAACTTTGCCATTTCTCAACATTTCAACATCAAACTTTCAAATTATATTGCTTACGACAACAGGGTCATGATGATGCCAAAATGTGTAGGTCAAGGTCAAAATTGACAGAGATATGCCCCTTTTTGTACTTGGATTTTGTCATGAAAACTTAACATTGGCTATAACTATGCCATTTCTTAATGTTTCTTTATCAAACTTTCCAGTTGTAATGCTTACAATTGTATCACTTAAGACAACACCATTTCTCAAGGGCAGATAACCCTCAAATTTATTTTTGCAATGTTATGTCCCTTTTTCAAGTTAAAATTTCTTTGTTAAACTTTTTTCTTTATGTCCATGTCTCAAAAAGTGTCAAGGCTATTCCATTCAAACTTGGAATACTTGATCACCAGCAAGACCCCTGCAAAGATTGTTGGTACCCATGTCCCTGGGGTCAGAGTTAGCCCCACCCCTAGAAGTCACTTGATTATGCTTATATATAGGAAAAAACTTCTTAAGCCTAGAAATAAAATATTAACTGACATGAGATGGGTAAGTACTCCCCCCCGCACCATCCCCTCTGCATGGGGACACCCCCCGCCCACCAAACCAGTCCCCTCCCCCCCCTGGGCCCATTTTTTTTAAATTTTAAAACAAAGGTACTTTACTCCCAATTCCTACCTCAACCCCCCCTCCCCCAACCAGTCACCCCCACCCCCCGGGGGTCCAATTTTTTTTTTTTAAAATTCATAGGTACTTGACTCCCCATCCACCCTCAAACCCCCCCCCCCGCCCCCCCCCCCCCCCCCCCCCCCCCGCCCCCCCCCCCCCCCCCCCCCCCCCAAACCAGTCACCACCCCCCCCCCATTTTTTTAAATTTTAATACATAGGTACTTGACTCTCCATCCGATCACCAAACGGTGCCATCCACTCCCCCCTCCACTCACACCCCCACCCCCCGCCGGGTTCTTTTTTTTTTAAATTTTATACATAGGTACTTTTTTTTTTAATACATAACTACTTGACCCAAAATTTTTTTTCATCTTGTATGACTAGGTACTTGCCCTGCCGCAGTCAAATTTTTTCACTTGGGTCTCTTGTTTAACATGGCTTATAATTAATTATCCAGCACTGAGAAAAGTGGAGCATGCTGTCTGTGGACAGGTATTGTTGTACTTTGACTAGCATGCTGTCTTTTCCAGCAGGCTCTTGTTTACCTTTTTAGTTATTCTAACAGAGTACCCAAGGGCGACACAATTGTTCCACCGAACACCCATCTAGTTAAATTAAGGTGCTTCATAATAAAATACAGGTCAAGATTCACTTCCATTTAATTATTAAAATTTATTTGACACCAATTTATCTTAAATTATAGCTATTTTTTCCAATTCACTAACATAAGAGAAGGGATTGAAATCATATTGAACTAAAAATTATAAAAAGGTGAATATTTGTCATGTATTCTCAGATTGAGCTTCAACATTCTATAGACTCATTTACAGTTTCTTGTCAAAATTCATTAAAATTCCAATGTACCAGTTTTGTATTTTCCTTTTACCTTGTCAATTACAATCATTCAGCTAATTATAGCAAGTACCACAAATAATGTAACCTATAAATTCTGAATGACCTTATTCAAACCTGTTCAGTTTGCAGAAAAACATTTAAGTGGAAAATTTGATGAACTGACCACCATCACCAAGCAAAACCTTACAGAGACAAAATTGAGAATAGCTAAGAAAGTTATGAAGTTTGAAGTTACTTTAAATTTTAGGCTTTACAAATGATAACTGTTTTATTTTCTTTCGGTTAAATTACAATATCAGCATCAACTTAGTATTGTTATTATACTATAAGCCTCATGCATTATCTTTACTACTTTCTTATGGCACAAATAAGGGGAATAAAAGGAAAATAAAAGGGAAATAAGTAAACTTGAATTGTAAAGGTTAGCTCAATTTTGCTCAAATCAGGGGATGGGCGTTAAAGAGGGTGGCAGTTGATTTTTCAACTTTGGGCTAAAAATTGGCCGTCTTTTGTACAAAATATGGGGGGTGGGCATCTGTTAGAGGATGGGCTATAAATAGAAATTTTATGGTATTTTTTTAAACTGTTTTTCCATCAGTCCTTCCATGATTCCATATTGGCCTTAACTTCCTTATTAGTTGGTGGGTTTCATCATACTTGGACACAACACATCTTTGGACAAGACCTTCCAACTGATCTATATTTATTTGACCTTGACCCATGAATGTGTGCACTAAGTTTGTCATGTCTTACCCCATTATACATAATGGTGCTGTCTAAGCTGTGTGCACAGGAATAAAGAATCATATTTTAAAATGGTATTGAAATGATATACTAAAACATGTTACTTTCATCAATTATGCAGTGTTCTTCACAGATTGCTGTCCAAAGTGTGGAATAGTTGTGGAAGAACAAGATGAAAAGGTAAATCATTAATAGATATTCATAAGAACATTAGCACAACAAAAGTCCATAATGATTGTAAAGTCTTGTGGTTCTGTGGAAAATTTCCCCTTTTTTTCTTGATATTTCCAATTTTTTCTTTTAGAGTTATTTAATGAACCCTTTGCTTACCTACAGTAATTGTCCATTTGTATCTCTTACAATGATGCATTACTGTTAGCACTCCTTTTCCAGATAAACAATATTTGTACTCTATAATAGTTATTGTTATTTCACTCAGAATGTTCAAGACACAAACAGATCAATTCAAAATACTGAATTAGTGTGACAGAAGTAAAAATGATTAAAATCAAGAACAAATGACACAATAAATGAGAATTATATAAATGATATGACACGAAAAACACTCTTGAAGCAACACATTCAACAGTTGACTTAGAGGCATTGTTTAGGTTGTATTTAGTTTGTGGTGTAAGCAGTTACCACAATACCACTGAAACATTGTTATTTTTTTATTATGAAATGCACAATCAGTTCAATTTTAATTATCATTTATCACTTTTCCCAGCTACAATGTGCCTCATGTGGTCGATCACACCATTTTAAGAAGTTCTGTGTAGAGGCAGACTTAAATGCAGTTAGGAATGGAGACAGTTTTTGCTGTACACTTTGTAGATTTGATCATTGGGTGAGCTAGACAACAACTTTTAATCATTTTCAAATTGTTGAAAGTTATGGATATCCTAATTTTTCTTTGAGATTAGGAAATTGAAGCTTAAATAATGAGAACATTTACATGTTTGGAAAATCTGAATGAGGGTACAAGATCATAGGAAATAGTTGGTTGCAATAAATTCATTATTTCTATACTTAGTTCCAGATGAAGGTACACAAGTATGGCAAAAATTGCCCTATATTAAGATATGAACAAGAATTTTAAGATTATTTCTGTAATTACAAGTCACCCAAGAGAAGTCTATCATTTTTATTCACAGAAATGACCATCAGTAATGAAGTATACTTGAAACAATTACAATTGGGTAGATAAAGAACATGTAAGGTTTTGCATGCTTTTAATAGTTTCATATAGAAGCATGTGCTTATATGAATAGTTGGTCAAATTCAAACAATCATCATAGGTACTTAATGCTTTTAAATATTATATAAACTAAATATTTTAATAAGTAAAACTAATAAGTAATGAATTATTATGCAAAGAATAGTGTGTATACATGTAGATATTGCTAGTGCATTTACTAGACACCTCATTTATTGAAAACTTTTCAGTAGCCACTAGCAAGTGGTAGTATCAATTTTCAAGTAAATCGACTTCACTGAGAAAGTACATGAATAAAATCCAAAAAGAATGTTTTTATAGAACTAAAACAGTAATTAAAGTTTATTTTGCTTAATATTTGTGTCAAAACTTACTGACAATTCTGCATGAACTCTGTTTGTAATATGGCTGCAATTGTAGTCAGTATATGAATAAATTTCTTTCCGGTAGACACTCAGTGATTTGAAGAAATGTGAAGGCAAAGTAACTACAGGAAATGATGTAAAGTTTGTGGAGCCTAAACTAACTGAAAAGCCAAGTGGTAACTAAAATTTTAAAACAAAGGTACTTTACTCCCAATTCCTACCTCAACCCCCCCTCCCCCGCCCCCCCCCCCAAACCAGTCACCACCCCCCCCCCATTTTTTTTAAATTTTAATACATAGGTACTTGACTCTCCATCCGATCACCAAACGGTGCCATCCACTCCCCCCTCCACTCACACCCCCACCCCCCGCCGGGTTCTTTTTTTTTAAATTTTATACATAGGTACTTTTTTTTTTAATACATAACTACTTGACCCAAAATTTTTTTTCATCTTGTATGACTAGGTACTTGCCCTGCCGCAGTCAAATTTTTTCACTTGGGTCTCTTGTTTAACATGGCTTATAATTAATTATCCAGCACTGAGAAAAGTGGAGCATGCTGTCTGTGGACAGGTATTGTTGTACTTTGACTAGCATGCTGTCTTTTCCAGCAGGCTCTTGTTTACCTTTTTAGTTATTCTAACAGAGTACCCAAGGGCGACACAATTGTTCCACCGAACACCCATCTAGTTAAATTAAGGTGCTTCATAATAAAATACAGGTCAAGATTCACTTCCATTTAATTATTAAAATTTATTTGACACCAATTTATCTTAAATTATAGCTATTTTTTCCAATTCACTAACATAAGAGAAGGGATTGAAATCATATTGAACTAAAAATTATAAAAAGGTGAATATTTGTCATGTATTCTCAGATTGGGCTTCAACATTCTATAGACTCATTTACAGTTTCTTGTCAAAATTCATTAAAATTCCAATGTACCAGTTTTGTATTTTCCTTTTACCTTGTCAATTACAATCATTCAGCTAATTATTGCAAGTACCACAAATAATGTAACCTATAAATTCTGAATGACCTTATTCAAACCTGTTCAGTTTGCAGAAAAACATTTAAGTGGAAAATTTGATGAACTGACCACCATCACCAAGCAAAACCTTACAGAGACAAAATTGAGAATAGCTAAGAAAGTTATGAAGTTTGAAGTTACTTTAAATTTTAGGCTTTACAAATGATAACTGTTTTATTTTCTTTCGGTTAAATTACAATATCAGCATCAACTTAGTATTGTTATTATACTATAAGCCTCATGCATTATCTTTACTACTTTCTTATGGCACAAATAAGGGGAATAAAAGGAAAATAAAAGGGAAATAAGTAAACTTGAATTGTAAAGGTTAGCTCAATTTTGCTCAAATCAGGGGATGGGCGTTAAAGAGGGTGGCAGTTGATTTTTCAACTTTGGGCTAAAAATTGGCCGTCTTTTGTACAAAATATGGGGGGTGGGCATCTGTTAGAGGATGGGCTATAAATAGAAATTTTATGGTATTTTTTTAAACTGTTTTTCCATCAGTCCTTCCATGATTCCATATTGGCCTTAACTTCCTTATTAGTTGGTGGGTTTCATCATACTTGGACACAACACATCTTTGGACAAGACCTTCCAACTGATCTATATTTATTTGACCTTGACCCATGAATGTGTGCACTAAGTTTGTCATGTCTTACCCCATTATACATAATGGTGCTGTCTAAGCTGTGTGCACAGGAATAAAGAATCATATTTTAAAATGGTATTGAAATGATATACTAAAACATGTTACTTTCATCAATTATGCAGTGTTCTTCACAGATTGCTGTCCAAAGTGTGGAATAGTTGTGGAAGAACAAGATGAAAAGGTAAATCATTAATAGATATTCATAAGAACATTAGCACAACAAAAGTCCATAATGATTGTAAAGTCTTGTGGTTCTGTGGAAAATTTCCCCTTTTTTTCTTGATATTTCCAATTTTTTCTTTTAGAGTTATTTAATGAACCCTTTGCTTACCTACAGTAATTGTCCATTTGTATCTCTTACAATGATGCATTACTGTTAGCACTCCTTTTCCAGATAAACAATATTTGTACTCTATAATAGTTATTGTTATTTCACTCAGAATGTTCAAGACACAAACAGATCAATTCAAAATACTGAATTAGTGTGACAGAAGTAAAAATGATTAAAATCAAGAACAAATGACACAATAAATGAGAATTATATAAATGATATGACACGAAAAACACTCTTGAAGCAACACATTCAACAGTTGACTTAGAGGCATTGTTTAGGTTGTATTTAGATTGTGGTGTAAGCAGTTACCACAATACCACTGAAACATTGTTATTTTTTTATTATGAAATGCACAATCAGTTCAATTTTAATTATCATTTATCACTTTTCCCAGCTACAATGTGCCTCATGTGGTCGATCACACCATTTTAAGAAGTTCTGTGTAGAGGCAGACTTAAATGCAGTTAGGAATGGAGACAGTTTTTGCTGTACACTTTGTAGATTTGATCATTGGGTGAGCTAGACAACAACTTTTAATCATTTTCAAATTGTTGAAAGTTATGGATATCCTAATTTTTCTTTGAGATTAGGAAATTGAAGCTTAAATAATGAGAACATTTACATGTTTGGAAAATCTGAATGAGGGTACAAGATCATAGGAAATAGTTGGTTGCAATAAATTCATTATTTCTATACTTAGTTCCAGATGAAGGTACACAAGTATGGCAAAAATTGCCCTATATTAAGATATGAACAAGAATTTTAAGATTATTTCTGTAATTACAAGTCACCCAAGAGAAGTCTATCATTTTTATTCACAGAAATGACCATCAGTAATGAAGTATACTTGAAACAATTACAATTGGGTAGATAAAGAACATGTAAGGTTTTGCATGCTTTTAATAGTTTCATATAGAAGCATGTGCTTATATGAATAGTTGGTCAAATTCAAACAATCATCATAGGTACTTAATGCTTTTAAATATTATATAAACTAAATATTTTAATAAGTAAAACTAATAAGTAATGAATTATTATGCAAAGAATAGTGTGTATACATGTAGATATTGCTAGTGCATTTACTAGACACCTCATTTATTGAAAACTTTTCAGTAGCCACTAGCAAGTGGTAGTATCAATTTTCAAGTAAATCGACTTCACTGAGAAAGTACATGAATAAAATCCAAAAAGAATGTTTTTATAGAACTAAAACAGTAATTAAAGTTTATTTTGCTTAATATTTGTGTCAAAACTTACTGACAATTCTGCATGAACTCTGTTTGTAATATGGCTGCAATTGTAGTCAGTATATGAATAAATTTCTTTCCGGTAGACACTCAGTGATTTGAAGAAATGTGAAGGCAAAGTAACTACAGGAAATGATGTAAAGTTTGTGGAGCCTAAACTAACTGAAAAGCCAAGTGGTAACTATTTTACATATCTGCTGTATATAATATCTTTTTTTTCCGCAAAGTATGCAATGATAAGTCTAAGTCTGCATGAATGTTTAAATTTAAGTTGTGCAGCTCCAGTGCATGAAGGCTCATAATTCCCATTACTTCCACCTACAGTATACAGTGAATGTGATAATGGTTTAGTATTTTCAGTTATACAAAAGGGTACCAAAGGTTGGAAGGTATTGAAACATTATTCAAAATATTAAGTTATTACTGTGAAATCGATGAAATGTTGGAGGTCAGTGGAAGAACATGCACGAAGAAAGAATAATAATGTTTCCTTGACAATTTTTACATAGTATGACACACTGTTTCTTCAGTATGTAGAAATCAAATCAAATTATAATTTTTATACACAGAGAACCAATGCCAAAGAAGAAATGTTCCAAGGAATAAGCCTAAAGTATGTGAAGCTTATTTGAACTTAGTTAACTATACACACAAAAACAATTTACAATCCAGGTTCAGTGTTTACAAATCCTAGGCGATAAATAATTGGATAACTGATCTTTTAGTTCACTCCTGCTGTTGCACTTTAGTATTAATCAATTATTAATTTTAAGAAATATCATAAAAATCAGTAATGTGTGCATAAATCTCCTGTGATTTTCAAATATGTTGTAAATAGTATGACATATTGCATTACTTATTTCAGATGAAACTAAGTTCATTTTATTACCCATCAGTAAAAAAGAACAGAAAGGTTGCTGAGACACGGAATGTGTATTGTATCTGTAGGACACCATACAAAGAAAGGTAAACATAGGTTGAAGTCAACAGCTTCTTTTTTGCAGTTCTTTTTTAAACGAAAAAAAGTGGACCTATTGTCATAATCCCCTCGTTGGAGTCGACATTGGTTAACCTTTTTGTTAAGGTCCATTTCTCAGAAACTATCCCAGCTATTTTCTTCAAATTAGGAGTACATGTTCACTATCAAAATGTGACACCATTTCTCAAGGGCAGATAACCCTCATTTTTATTTTTGCAAAGTTATGCCCATTTTTAAATAAAATTTCTTGATTAACCTTTTTTTGTTAATGTCCATTTCTCAGAAAGTGTGAAAGATATTCCATTCAAACTTGGAATACTTCATCACCAGCAAGACCCCTGCAAAGATTGATGTAACTCATGACCCTGGGGTCTGTTGATTTTGCTTTTACTTATATATAGGGAAAACACTCCTTAGGCCTAGAAATAAACTATAAACTTACATAGGATGGGTAAGTCCTCCCATCCCCCTCTGCAAGGAAACCCCCTTATCCTCTTGCCAAATCTTTTCCATTATCATTTTTTTAATACATAGGTTCTTGACTCCCCTCACCCTGCATTGCATTATTTTGTTTTAAATATCTTTTTTTTAAACTTGTATGAGAAAGTACTTGCCATTCCCAACTCAATTTTTTTTCAATTGGGCCTCTTGTTTGACTCGGCATATAATTTATTATCCAGCACTGAGAAAAGTGGAGCGTGTGTCTGCGGACAGGTCTTGGTATCTTATATTTCTTCTATCTCCGTTGAATATGTTTCACTAAGTAAAAACCAAATATCAAAGGCATAACTGTATCATAAAACTGTTTAGATAGTTTCTTATAATAACTGAGAAGTGAAATATTAATCATTAGAAGCTGAATGAGAATCACATTGTTTTTGTTTTTTTCAGTATTCTGGCATGACCTGCTTCTGACAACAAATACCTGTATATCACTAATAGATAATGCACTTTGGAAGTTTATTACAGTAATACAATGACAATGCAATAATTGTTTAGAAGCACATCACCTTGATTACTCTAAAGAAAACCTCTGACAACTGCATCACTGAATCAATTCTTTCGCTCAGTGTTCTGGAGGGCTGTATTAATTTGCTTCTTTGTTAAAGATAAGAGAAGGATTGCATCAATTTGAATCCCACACAATGCGGAATTTTTTTGATGCAATAACATTATTTTATTACAAAATAAAGCTTGCAAATGTCAAACATTGAAATGAAATAAAGACAGTTTAAAATCAGTTGTTTTAACTCTTAAGACAAGTTTGTTTCACTATAAATTAAGAAAACAGCATACATGTACAACATATTGATCATTCCTTATTGCATAAAGTGACAATGTTCAGCAATCAGTATGTATTTATGTATATAATACAGGGAATGCATGTGGTGCTGTGACACCTGTGGTGAGTGGTTTCGTCCAATGTGCACTGGGAGGGATGATGCTGAAACACCACCACGATTGGAAACAGCATTCATGTGTGGGCCTTGCTTGGTAATAAATCAATTATTAAATTAAGTATTTTCAGTAAGAGAAACATGTGGAACAATGGTGAATGGAATTTGTTGAATTAGTTTTAATTGTGATTACCTTTTCAAGATGACATCAAAATATAGCCTGAATATCATAGAAATAAGGAAGAATACAGTACTTTTATTGTTATCATGGTTACTTTAAAAAGTTATAGGTACAAAAATCCATACAGTAGTTCAGCCGTTTATCTCTGTTTAAATGATTTTGATCTAAATTTGTTGTAATTTGAGACAATTTAACAGATGGGGGACTGCAAACTTAAACTAAAACATTATTTATTGCCTAATGTCCCTTAACAGTGCTTCTTATATGTTGTTCAATAAATTCATTTGTAATAATGTAAAAAAAAAGATATTTGCATTTACTGTTATTTTAATTTATAAACAATAAGTAGGATATGCAAGAGAGAAAATTAAAAGAACATTTCCTTACTCATTTTTGCATCTGTTTTCCTTCCTATATTTACATTTCTTGTTTGGATACAATTGCAGTCTATAAAATATGTATAAGTATAAATAAATAAATAATCCAATTTTCTTGTTGAAAGACAAATCACATAAAAGAATGGCCTGTTGAAGGTGTAAATGAAGTATTACCAACACATATGGAGGATGAAGACTTGGATGAAGAAGGATACTTCATCAGGGCTGAAGATGCTGAGAAATATGTAAGTTAAAGAGAATATTTACAAAAAGAAAAACAGAAACTTTAAACAATAAAAAGAATTGTTTGTGATTTTAATATGTAGTTTAGAAGTGATTTTTATACAAAATGAGAACAATGAGCCTATTTATCCCATGTGAAAACTTAACATTAACAACTGTTATTTGATGATGAACTTCTATGAAATGACTGCTTTTAGCAGACATGAGCAACTCTATTAAATTACTTATTTGGAAACTGGCCACCATAAGACATCACTAAGTCACAAGGTCTTTTATTATTATTCTCTACAGATTCGAAAAGCAATAGAACGATGTTGGTATATAGTTCATAGTAAAGGGGAAAAGAGGTACCAAATTTAGTTCTTTGTCTTATTTGTCTAATTTAAAACAAGTCATTTAAGAAGTATAGTGTACAGTGTCATTAAATGACAAAAAGTTTCTGTCACAAGATGTGACGGATGGTCTTGAAGTGATTTGTCCTTTGATAAGTTTTCCATTTTCTTAGCACAGTGCAATTTCTTTCCAAGTTTGCTGAAGATCTATTAATATTTGGTGAACGCTGCTTCTTTTGTTAATTTCTTATAATTAAGAGGCATAATTTTGGGTTGCTTTGATATGGTTGGTTTAAAAACGAGACTGAAATTTCAAACTGTTAGAAATGTTCTGCAATTTGATGAGGAAAGGATGATAACTGGGGGTGGACATAGCATTTTAATCAATTTTCAGACTCTATTACGTTTTTCTTAAGGGTGTATAAAAATTCAGTATGTCTGTATACATGCCACATTTTAATTAATTTTCTCCGTGAAATATCTGAATCTTGTTTGTTATTCAGTGGAGTACCATGGCTACAGAGACATATGTTCTATGCAATGTTTGGAAGTATTATATCTTTACGTGGGTTTGGTGAAGGATTATTTAATCAGCAGGTGAAAAATTGAAAAAAAAAATGCAGTTTATAGTTTCACATCCAAATATGTGAAACATGAAAAGAATTAAATAAATTGACCAGTCTGCTGTCCATCAGCAATTAATCGAAATACATATAAAATACTTTACAACTTATGCCTTTTTAATTGATATGCTAAGCCCATTTTCATATTTCATTAACCAATTCCTGACAATGTATGTCCATTGTAAAATTTTGTTTATTTAAAAACAAATGAAATACACATTAACTTAATGTTACAATAGCTTCTGACTAATGTCGGTACATAAATTTCATCAAACAACATTCTATTAAATAAGAATGAACAAAAATATCATATTAGTGAATGTTTCATTATTATTAATGTTATTTAGCAGCAATATATGTTCAGAATCATGTCATACTGTCATGGTAAATTTTGTCTGTACAGTGTATTGAAATCTGAATTCTACTTACAGGCTATTCATCTCTTAAGAGTCAACTCATACAATAGGTTTCAGAGGAAGCAGAAGTAAGTGCTGCTGAAATATTTCTGACATGAACATGAACACGTGATTAAACATGCACATAGTACCATTCGCATACAGCATTCAACATTCCTTGCTGGAAACTGGATAACAGAATACTAGTTTATATAAATAATCTGTAACAATTTGTAAAGATAGTACTTCATACATGCATTTACTTTTTGGACCTGTAACAATCAGTTGATTGGCCATTTGAAAACAAACATGTATTACTTTTACTAGATCCTATTTGTCAGACAGTATGGAACAAAATTAGAGAGGAAAAACTTTTTGTTTCAGGACAAACATGTGTATAATGACCTTTGAAAAACCTATTAACTTATACCACATGTTTATTTGTATATTTCCAGTCCAAATGCAATATACTCACTCCACAATGTTATTCCATCAATGGCAAATGTGAAGATTAAAAAAAAAGTTCAAAGCTGATACAGGGTAAGCAAGGTGCATTTGCCTGCAGGAAAATAATAATCTTAAGTGCTTACAAAGCATTTGCTATTTTTTTAGTGACAATAAATCATATGTTAATAAATGATGTAAATCAGCCACATCTTCCAAATTGGATAAAAAACAAGAGCTGTCACTGGAAATTGACATATGCCCCCGAAATGTAGCTTTGAATTGAAACTGGTGTAAATATATAATTGCATATCCCTGTGGAAAAGAGATCAGACAAAAATTAACAAATAACTGTCATTTGGTTTAACACTTTTTATTTATCTCTTTTTTTGTGTCGCCTGCTACGGAGTAGCCAAAACATATAGGGATCACTTTTCCGTCGTCCGTCTGTCCGTCCGTCACAAAACTTGTCTGGACTACTCCTCAAAAACTACTGTTGGATTTCATCCAAACTTTACAGTAATGATCAGTACCAAGTCTAGTTCACTGCGAAAAATATGTAGATATACGGGAGTGTACGGAATTCCGTATATCGTTAATATACGGGTAAAAATACGGAAAACATAAAATACGGAGGTGTACGGTGTTGTATATTCAGCAAATCCGTATATCACCAAAATACGGTGTTCCGTATACTTACAAATTGCGGAAAACTAGATATACGGTGTCCGTATTTTTCTAAAATACGGGAACGTCATAATAAGTTTGTATATTACTAAAATACGGCATCCCGTATTCTTACAAATACGTGAATCTTAAAAGACTGCATATTCCTGAACAGTCGTATACTGCTAAACTACATATCTCCCTTTATTTGAAAGTTAAGAAAACAAGAATCAATGTACTTTTCGTATATACTGAAATACGGGTGTCAGTATACTGCTCAAATCTGGTGTTCTATATATTTGTAAATAATGGAAGCTGTTATGTGTCTAAAACACGATAGTTTTTTCCAAATATATCTCAAATGCGGCATTCCGTATGCCTAAAAATTTGGAAATATGCAAAATGGTTCGGAGATCATTATTTTCAAGAAGGAACATCTCTAGAAAACTACTGATTGAGAAGTCAACAAATAAAAGATGTATCTGTAAACTGGAAAAGTAATGATTATTATAATAATTATTTGATTATTTAGATTATAATTGAATAAGACGCATATCAAATCAAGTCAGTATACTACTCAAATAAGGGTTTCTGTATGTTTACTTATAAGAGAAACTTGAAATACTTTTCAGTATTTTCCTGAAATACGGGAGTGTGCTAGCAATACCGTATATTACTCGAATACAGCATTACGTATATTTGAAAATACGAAAATAATATCGGTCATAGTTACACAGTTACAGTTATATAGAGTGATAATTACTAGTTGAAACTAAGGATCTTCATATAGCAAAATGTTTTCTTTTTGTAATAATAAATAATGTTTTTTTTTTTGTTTTTTTTTTTTTTTTTTTTTTTGTTTTTTTTTTTTGGGGGGGGGGGGGTGGGAGGGGGTTCTGTCAAAACTAAATTTCCACTCTTGATTTTATGCCGGATATAGATCATAATCCAATGCAGGCGTCTCAAACTTGAAAACGAAATCAAAATGAAATCGACTTAACTTTAATTAATCTTCCCGTGTCTATTTTCTAATTTTTATCTCCAAGATGATCAGTGATGTGCTTTATTGTCTTAACCAAATTGCAGTATTGGATTATTAAAGCCGGATATGGATCATAGTTCACTGCAGGGTTTTCAAGTTTTTAACTAAATTTAATCAAACCGTACCTCTTGTTAAAATTTTCTTTGCTGGTTGATCTAATATTGCGTAACAGAGATATACTTTATTGTCTTAAAACAATATTGCGATTTAAAGGAAGTATTCTATGGTGATATTATTTACACTTAAAATGTGCTCTTTCGTCTTAGGTCTCCTTGTGCTTCTGTCTTTTTGAAGGAAAATTAAACCATAATGACTTTTAAAAATTAAACAAAAAGTAGCAGGTTCAGTTATTCTTAAAAATACCTTCTGTTGAAATAATTAGTTTGCCTTTGCATTGCTTACATCGAACATGTAGATCTAAACTGTTATGTTTTGGGTTAGACATCTTTTTTTCACCTATGATGAAGCATGGTTACTTATAAACAGCAAAGAAATTTAAGCCAGTAATACAACATTTAAGATTTTGCTTCAGAAAGTTAAACAGCTTCATAACATTAAACTAGCTTAAACAGTTTGCTGTATGTTATAACAATAAACAAAAGTCTTGTTTGTTATGAGATATCAATTATCAATTAACATATAGAACGAATAATCAATTTACAGTTACAATTTACTTAGACGAATCATAGATGACATCTCAAACGGATGAACTGTTAAAATAAGCTCTTGTGATATTCTTTGGTAGATTAATTCTTTTTATTTTATCAAAAATTCACGCTTTTAAGAAGTACATGTTTCTATCTTTAAAAGAAATCTGAATAAAAGGGTACGGTTACATGGGTGTCATAATTATTTTGTTTTCCATAGTACATTAAATATACCAACAATAATATTGAAAATAAGAAAAAAGAAAGCAAGCGTATTATTTATAAGATCAATATCTTACAAACGTGTGCATTGAAGCTATTATTTTTTTCTGCAAACATAAACTCGAATGCTTTACATATCAATATTTTGCACACACAAAAATCCGAAATGCAAGAAATAAATATTAGAGAAAAGGTCCATTCAGCAGTAGATGCTAAATTTTATATAACAATCAGGAACAATTGAAGACCATGTGTTATAGCCTTCAGGCATTTTCTCAAGAGCAAAACTTGTTAACTAAAGTGTTTTACTGTGACTGATCAAGGAACACCGACAATGACAATTAACGGTGACTTATCAAAACAAAGCCAGTATGTCACCCCCACATTACGTAACTACATCCTTTCACCACAGGACACCGCGAAAGACAAAAGAGTTTGATAATAATAGAAGCGCTAAATAATGCACTTTTATTGTCAAGTATTGTTTGAAACTGCATCATAGAATAAAACAAGTTTTAGTTAACATTCTACATCAACATGCGGTTGATGAGCGAAATGTTTAATTTTGTCATTTTGTCCATTTTGTAAACTTTCAGAGGTGTTCAAATAATTTAAATCATATTTTCAACTTTTGAAAAGGAACAGTTATATGTGCTTTACACAACTAAATCTTTAATTTTGAACGGTCGATGGTCTTTATTCACCGTCTTTCATGTTTTTAATAATTCAAGTTAATAATATGTTCAGGTCAGGAATAAAACATACAGAAAAGTAATAATAATACAATTAAATGCTGACACAAAATTATCGCGATAAAAGACAGCATGTCACCTTGAAATGTGCTAAAGTTATACAATGTTTTACGAGACTTAGGCATCACAGCAAAGTTAAGCAGCCTTTTAATGGCGGACAGTCACATGACCTTCACAATGGCGGCGTTCAATTTATCAATTATGGAACGGTCTGTTTGTGCGCTATAACTTCAGAGCAAATATAAGATCTTCGGTAATGATCAATATTCATACATTAAAAAAAGCTTTTAAAGGCTAACAGTTTATATTGAAAGAGGTTCACTTAGTTATTATCATAATTTAGGCATCACACAAAGTCAGAGGTGTTTAAAGTCTTCGTTTTTATTTTATTATTTGCAATGATAGGTTGTTTTTTTTCCTCAAGACTAGCCCTACAAGATAAATATTTTTGCGCAGGTGGATCGAGATACCCGGGTATTTATGCGACAACCAAGAAAACCATAATCATCAAGTTTAATTTGTTATTATAAAAAATTATTTCTCCAAGACGAGAAAGAGAAATAATATACTGTACCAGTCAGTGTAACAAGGCACATACCATGTGACCAGATCGCTCCAATCAAAGGTAGCGTGGGTTTATTCCATGTGATCAATCCCACCAATCAAAGGAAGCGTGGATTTATTTCATGTGATCAGATTGCACCAATCAAGTATAGCTTGTGTTCACCTACCCAATCATTTCTTTGGGCGCGAAATGGAAGAAGCAGATTTCAGCAATACATATCTCAAAAATTGCCTTTTATCGAAAACTTCGTCGTTTTGAAAGTAAAATGAGGTAAGTCAAAGTTTTTGTATAATACTTTTCAGTTTTACTGAACTCATGCTTGGAATCAAATGCTTGATCATGCCCTGCAATGAATAGCTTCTGATGATTTTTTTGTATGCTTCCGTTTTTAAACAGGGCAGTGTCTAGAGGTACGGATCCGTACCCCTAGACCGGCAGTCTAGAGGTACGGATCCGTACCTCTAGACAATACTACTAGGAATGTCTAGGGGTACGGACCTTTTTTTAATATATAATTAAACATTAATTTACAGCAAATCATAGGTATGTATCACAAATAGGTTTAAGTGAACTTTTCATTGTCATTTGTCACAAACATTTAGGTTCAGTTATAACAGAACGATCTCTGTTTGAAAATAGATGACAACGATATGTTCCTCTTTTCGTAAGCAAATTTGGATTCCGGATTACTCGCAATTTATCGTCTGAAACGGGAACTGAAAATCAAAGTCATTGCCACTCTTAGATAATTTTAGTCTGTTAAACTGTCAAAACCACTATAACCGAGTTTCTTTTAACGTAAATTAATGCTTAATTATATATTTAAAAAAGGTCCGTACCCCTAGACATTCCTAGTAGTATTGTCTAGCGGTACGGATCCGTACCTCTAGACTGCCGGTCTAGGGGTACGGATCCGTACCTCTAGACACTGCCTTTAAACAGATGTAAGTTCGGTAAATTGCAAGGCCGGTAAATTGTTGTTCAACGTCAAAATTAAATTTCTTTTGCAGATATTTAACTGAATTTACCATATCTATCTTTTTGTTTATATGTGTGTGTTGCGCATGAACTATATTTGTAAAAATGTTTCACTGTGCATTAGCCAAAGACATGTGTTATGTCGATTTGCTAATTAAGTTTGTTGTTGGTGTTGTCGTGCTGCTGATTGCCAATAAACTGAAACTATTGTTACACTGCGAATGCTTCTGTTATAAAATAGTTTTTAATAGAGATGAGTGATAATTGGATGATTGTTTTGATTTACTTTGTCATTCAAGAACATTCTCACTTACTTATCGTTGAATCAACGTCGGAATCCACTCGTGAAAAAATAAAACATTTATCAGGAACGTATACGAACATGATCTTTAAATATGAAAATTAGAAATTGATTTTATTTTTTGAAACAAGATTACTCTTTTGATTTATGTTATGAATTTGAATTCTATTACTTTTAAACAGAATATGATTATAAGAGTACTGCTGGTCATTAGATTTATATCAAAATGATAAATTTAAATGAAAAGAAGAATAAAAACAAAACTTTCTCTCTTGAATACCAAATAATCAAATTATCGCTTTTTTTATGACGGCAATTTTCTTTCATAATTGGTAACATGATTTTATACTCGTAGTAAAAAAAAACCCAGAGAAATCGGTACCTAAAGAATATTGTTGGTAATTTTATATAGTTGAGATAGTGATAAAGTTGGTGTGAAAAGCGCCTTTGATGACCGACATTAATTGGTGTATTTGTGCAATATCTATAAATATATAGCTGCATATAAAAATATATTAATTAGTGATGTATCGAGTATTGATGTGTTGCGGTATATTGTAAAAGTTTTATTATAAATGTGTTTTCATTTTAATACATTGCCGTTATTAGATCATAAACCGATTTAAATCAAAGATCAAGCCGTAATCATTGAATACATTACTTCCTTCGGCGTCATTTTAAGTGCGAAATAGTAACTATGATTATAAAATTTTAGAATCAGTTATAATAATTGTTATAATGATTATTGCATAACAAACACATGTTATATAATTACTTCCTGAGACAAATTTATAACCTATTTAACGACCGACACGTGTCGTTAGCACCTTTCTATGATCAGCAGTGTACTCCGGCATGCCTTTTCACACCTACTCTATCACCATTATGAGTACATACAGTATTTTTATTGTTACCAATTGTTCCCATTTTTTACTATATAAAATCATGTTACCGGCATTTCGGTAAATCTTTTGCATATTAAGAGATAAGTGAGACTGATTAATTCTGTGAATAAGCACTAATTGATTATTTGGTTAAACATTCACAAATGTCGGCAATTAGATAAGTTACCACAGTTTAGCGATTATTTCATGATCAAAATCAAAATTAAGAAAATTAAAGATTTTATTTTAATTAAAGATTATATAAGACGCACTGGTAATGAAATAGTAAAATGTGTAACATCCTGTTCCTAGTGCCTTAGCATGATTGACTAAAGAATTGTTTTTAATTGACAACGCATGTAAATACACTCAAAAGTTTTTTTTTATAATTTCTTTAGAATAAACATTTTCATCGGCGCTAAGAACTCACAACGCTAATAAATAAACTATTGTGTATAGCATATTATGCAGAAAGAACATAATAATATTTTTTTATCAAGGTGTTCACATTGGGTATATCAAATGCTTTGTAGTCGGAAACGAAAGTTAAATGACTCCGGAAAAAGAAATTACTTTAGTTTTGTCATAAAGGAAAATTTTCAACAAAAACAGTCTTGATTATGATGTTGTTATAGAACATAAGACAGGAGTTAATCAAATTACCATGTCATTAATAAAGGTGTTGATTAGATGTTGTATGAAACACATGACCTGTTAAGTTAAAGTGTTTATCAAGCCAGTGAATACTTATGTCATGATAACAAAATTTATTCCTAAGTCAGTTTAGCTTTTTCTCCTTATTCTATAGTGTGAGTATTCTCAGTAACGGTATATAATTCAATTTTTCAGAGAAATGTAGGATGAAGAATTAAATAAATCACATATTCAATATGCATGAAAATGATAATGGCAGTTATATTTACATTTCTTCTCCTTACTTATCTTTTCTTCTCTTTAATATATTTACCTTACTTCTCCTTACTAATCTCTACGCATCATTACTTTTTATATTTACGCATCCTTACTTATCTTTATGCATCCTTACTTCTTATTTGTCTTTATGCATCCATACTTCCTTACGTTTATGCACACCATGTTTTTAGCACAATACGCATGCGCAACTTTTAAACATGTGAAAAATAAGTCTATGAAAAACTGCCAACACACTAAAATAGTTAGAATGAGAGTAATTAATTGAAAAATTATGCAACTCTTAATCATTACAGCATCTTTCCATGACAATAACAATTTCGAAATAGGTAATACAATTTTTTATGCAAAAGCGATCAAACACGGACAGTAAATGTTTAAAAGTAGTAATTGAAAATTAATCAAAATACAAAATCAATATTATCATTTTGTATTTACAGACAAATGGACGTTCATGATGGCATTGCAAAGCTGCAGGAGCAGATGCGAGTCTTGCACGAGTCCTAGGAAAAGTCACAGCCACAAGACAATGAAGCAGAATAAAAGAACATAAAAAAGAATAAAACTTTATGAAATGCATGTTGTAAATGTATATCCGTGTTAGAAACAGTGTAATAACTCACAATAATCCAATAATTTAGTATGTTTATCTGTGCACGTGAAACTGGGTCTTATATATAAGCTGTGATCGTAGCAAGTAAAAATGACACTTCCACATAGTTTTTGTAAGATTTTAAAAAATATTTCTCATTTATATGTAGTACAGCTAAACAATGACCCGTGACTACATACACACACGGTGATACTTGGATTTCTATTGATTAACGATAACGTATGAAACAATGCCAATGGCATAAGCTGACAAATCTTTGATATTACATCTGTTATTGTAATTTGAATATGTTTCCAAGTGGCCAAGGTTCTCTAGTCATTGTTTGCATAACTTCAAGATTGATTTCAGTTATGTTATTATCATTGCAATATGCTTGGATTTATTATTGACTGTTACTCTTTGATGATCAAATTACATTTATTGATAAACTTGTTTATAAAATACTATTCATTAAATTCAGAACTAATTTGAATTACTGTTGTTTGTGCAATTCCTCATCCTTAACAAGTTACTCAGTTATTTTTTATCATGCTGATGGCATATCTCGTGTACGCCAAAGTAAACTTACTGTCAGTATATCTAGTTAAAGAAAGGTATGTTTCCTACCGTTCTCTCAGACACTGCAGGTCTATATTTTTTCGTATGCTTCAAGTAGATACGATGAGGATCTTAACTAGTACGTTCTAAAAACTACATATAATGATTCCGCACATCAGGTACATGTATAATATCAGTCTATATTTGGTTCCCGTATCCTGTAATATATCATGTCCGTATTCTTGATCCGTACATGTAATACAATAAGTCCGTATATGTGTCATGTACGGTTTTCAGCTTTCCCGTATTCATTATAAATACAATTCCGTATTTCCTACGTATATCTTCAGTATACAAAGTCCGTATTCTTGCCACGTATATGTGTCATATACGCTTTAAAGCATTTTCGTATTCTATGAAAATACATTTCCGTATATTCGTCGTATATCTCTAGTATACATAGTCCGTATTCTATCCCGTATATGCATCATGTACGATTTTTAGCTTTCCCGTATTCTATAAAAATACAAGTCCGTATATCCTCCGTATACTAGAAAACTATATGTTATTATAGCCCGTATATGGTTGAAATACGGGTTTTGTACTGTGCTTATATTACAAATATACGGACACATATACATACATGTATATTGGAAGAATACGGAAATCCGTATTTGTAATGACAAATATACGGAGTTCCCGTATACCCGATGTTCCGAATACGGAATAGTATATTATGTCCGTATATTAGGCGAATACGTCCCGTATATGCCCGTATATTTAAAAAATACGGGATCGTACACTTCCGTATATTGGTGTATTTTTCGCAGTGGTTGTGCATATCGTCGGCATTTTCCGGTTCAATGATTTTTGTCATAGTTATGGCCCTTTTATCATTATTATTTTTAAAGTTTGTCCAGACTACCTCTCTTATACTACTAAAGCAATTTAAATGAAATGTTACAGGAATGTTCTGTACCTCGAGTACTTGCGCATGTCTTACAGGTTTTTCGGTTGATTGAGTTTTGGCAGAGTAATGGCCCTTGAATAAAAAATGTGTTTTAGCCTACAAACTGTCCAATCACCTCTCAATACTACTGTTTAATAGGCTATCATCAGGCGACAATGTGATCACTGATTGCCCTTGTTTAATTCATAAAGTTGTTGCAACAGCCTTTCATCAAATCTTTAAAGCACTGCGACAACAAAAACCTTACCTGTAACAAGGACATCTCTTCAGCTGTGACTGTATCTTCTTCTGGAGAGGGAGACTGGTCCTCTGATTTCTGTGTCTTCTCCTTCTTGTTACCGTCATTTTGTACAGCTGTAATGGAAAGAAAACAACCTTTGGTAAAACTTTACATTACCACTGTTTCCAAGCAACTGTAAATTTTCTAACTAGTTGCTAATTATACAGAATATAATTATTATTTTTCAATTTATGACCTTATGTCATTCGTAGTCACAATATGACTTTAAGACCTTATTCACAACTATGATAATAAGACTGTGATTTTTGACCTTATGAAGTCTACAGTCAAGATGTCAAAATGAGACTGAAATTTCATCAACTAATGAATGTCATAGCCATGATGTCACAATAAGACAATAAATTTATGACCTAATGAAGTTCATAGCCATGACAAAGCAATGCGATCCTAATGCAGTTAACACCAGTCCTATGACATTGCAATAGGTATTTAAACTAATGCCATTAAGAAGTTTAAAACCATGACCTACCAGTAAAACTATAAAACTATGACCTAATGAAATTCATAGCCATGACATTGCAATGAGACTATAAATTAAAGACCTAAAGAAGCTCACAGCCATAGCATCGCAATGATACTTTGCTATTCATGAAAAAGAACAAGGGGTGTCCCTAAGTAACTGGATGATTACTGTATCCATCATTTTCTCCTACAATCTTATCAACTGTATATACACCAAGTACTTTAACAAGAGGGCAATGCTGGCCTTGTATCGCTCACCTGAGTATGACTGCTTTTAACAAAGTTGCTATGGACCTGGTTAATTGACCCCAGAGGACTCATATTCGAACTTGACCTAGAAATTATTGAAACAATTGTTCAAACAAATTTCGAGGTTATTTGGACTGTTTTTTTTTACTTTATACTTGGACACAACACCCCTTTGGACAAGACCTTCCCACTGACCTATATTTATTTAACATTCACCCCTTAATATCCATTTGTCCAAAAACTAACATTTGGCCATAACTTCCATATTAGAAATCGGGTTTACTTTTTACTTAAACACAACACCCTTTGGACAAGATCTTACCATTGACTTGTTTTTATTTGAGCTTGACCCCTGGATGACTGGTCCTCATCTCAAAGGTCAAAGCACCACTTTTGGTGGCATTGTCATCTTACAGTGACAGTTCTTGATTTCTAAATAATAAAAAGTTATCCTGTAATCTTCAGTTTATAATTAATGATTTTTAACAATACATTGTATACTGTATCTATTTCTGTAACATTATGTAAAGTATGATACAAAAAACCTAAAAATGTAAAAATAACAAAAAAATAAATGTTATGTACATAATGAATAGACAGTTTTCATAAAGATTACAAAATGAGCACCCATGTCGTTTTCAGTTTCTATTTAATTTTTCTATATTATCATAAAAGTATAGTTATATAACGTGGCAGCACAATTACAATCATGAATATTTTTTCTAATATACATGCAGCTACTTCACTATACTTTTCTTCAAAATCTTTGACACTGCTATTTCAAGTAATGCCCATTTAATGTGATACTGACATGCAGAAAGTGATGTATATACATGTAATTGATTTCTCTTCAGTAAGTCTGAGGACTATATTAACAAAGTTCTTCTCACAGAGGCAATGGTAGCTATAATGGAATAGGTAAATAAGATACATTTTACTTTTGTAAACATTGTTTGAAAGAAATAAAACTAATGCATTCGTCAGATAGTAGTTAAAATCGTTTAATAAGTGCGTTTTAAACTTTATAGCAAATCCATATGAAATGTCTAAAGCTTGATTAGATCAACATATCAGTTATACTTACAAGGTAGATACATTTACAAGGTAGTTTCATTTTGTAACTGCAGCTTTATGAAGAACAGCTTACCATTAAAAACTATAGCACTTTGACGACAATAATGAAGTTTTCAATATTTTACCCTTCAATCATCATTACATGTTCTGTAATTATTCTTAGGTAACTGGGGATGAGTATCCTGTAGTTGATGAAGAATTAAGAAAAACCGAAGCAAAGACTATTACTGCTGCACATCATCTTATTATGAACTGTAAGTAACAGCAATAAAAATAAAAGAATATCAATAGGCTTAAATAAGGCATAATGTAATGTTATTCAGTTGTTTACTGCCAAGTAATTGTGGATTTTATATTGATCATAGGGACTATTAAAACATGGTGTTTGTCTTAAACCCCAAATGCTTCTATCATACGTATTCTAATATATGAACTATAACCTATACATTACGAAACAATTACTTTTAGGTCTTTACTAAGTTACATTATTTCTGCTTTATTTTCAGATTGGATTGGCCAAAGAGAAGTTTACATCCAGAAACATAGCAAAATTAACTGAAAGACCAGGGCACATTTCATGTTTCAAGCCAACATTAACAGCAGCTGGAAAAAGCCAAACATTTTTAAATTCTTGTTTGACAGAAAAGAAAAATCAGTCAAGATTAAAACAATGCATTTTTATTTAATATTACCTTACACAGTGTTATAGTATGAGCCCGCCAGCTCATTATAGTTCAGTAGGGACAGCAAAAAGTTTGTTATCCAGGTGTCATTGGTTCTATTTAAGGTTACTGGTTCAGTAAGGTACCTGTACCGTTTGAATAAGGAATATTTGTCCAGTTGTCATTGTGATTAAAATTAAAGTTTGTTATTGATCTGGAATGAGGAATTTGTCTGAAATTTGGGGATTGTTCTGTCTTAAAGCTTATTTTGCCGATTGGGAAAGGAAATGATGGTGTTTTCTTGAGGTACATTTTTATGGAAGAAAAAAAAAACACTGATTAGTACAACAACTCTCTTGAACACCCCTTGATGACCTACTGAATGCTTATATTGTTTCAAGGTAATATTAAGAGAGCGTACATTTGAGTCAAGCCTGACAAAGTTAATGTTTTCGCGTCGGATGACATTCTGAGCTCCTATGGGAGAATATGTAATTTCTCCCACGCGAAAAAGTCAAAAAAATGCTAAAAGGAACATTGCTCGTATAAGAGAGGTTGTATATACATCTGATACGGTATGTTTTATGGACTTGATCAGCGCCTGGATATGTTTTATGGTAAAAAGTTGTCGTTTATCGGCCTTTGCCGAACGACGGAGACTGTGTAAAAGCTTTTTAATGAGAAAAGAGTCTAATGGGTTGACCATATAATGTAATTTATGTATGTATCAAATAGCTGAGATGTAGGAGGTGACGGTAGAATGCTTGAGTCAAAGGTGGTGACAGACCGTGATAAATTGGACCAGTTGTTATTGTATATTATCATTGACTTGGAAGCTTAGTTTTCTGCTTATCAAAATCTATTTTCAATGAATATGGGTTTTATGATGTTTGGAAATTTCCAGGTAGATTTGATGTTAAAACAATTATACCAATTTTCCAAGAAAGAATTATAGCTTTTTTAAAACAAAAATGGTTTGCTGACATTATTTTTAAAGTTTTGAATAGTACATTGTATGCATATATTAAAACAAGTTTAGAAGGGAGAATTATCAATGCATCAACTTGTAAATTTTCCAGAAATTTTCTGACTAAATTACATAGATTTGCAATAGATAGGATATAGACAGACATTAATATGTGGCAATTATGTGATATTAATAACTTTAGAGATGAATTTGGTTTTATACATGAAAGAAAGATTAATAAAGTATTACAAAATAAGTATATAAAACATTATTATTATTCATACAAGTAGGTATAAATTTCTAGAAATGTTAAAATCAAATAACAAATGCATTCTAATTAATTTGTGCAAATACATAACCTCACCTTTTAAATTTAGAAACAAGATAAAGCAAAGAATTAAACCATGTGTTTGAAAATTGTTCATATGACAAATATTACTATTTGATATCTCCTGTGCATCAGTAATCTAATTCTTTCATGTGTTTATGTAAATGTAGTGTATTTTAACATGATTTGTGGTATGACATAGTTGCCATTGTCATGAAATATTTTATAATCAGTACTTCATTATATTTAACATATAATACTGGCACAAAGTTTTGACTTTTTAAAAAAGCAAGATATTTTTTCTCATAATTTGTTTTTGAACATTTTAACCTGTTTGATTATCTCATGCATTATGTATTTAATTTGATGTTGTAGTAACAAGTTCTGTTCAATAATTTAAAAAAAAAAACTTGTAAATTGGAATGGGAATTTATCAATTTTCTTTTGTATCAGTATTTTATGTCAACATTGCTAAACAGATTATCTCATGTAGAAACCACTGCTTATTTCTTGATAAATGTTTGTGAGCTGATGAAAATTAATACAGAAAATAAATGTAATAGAACATGAAAAACTATCTTTTTGTTGTAACTCATACCTTATAAACTGGGTAAGGTTTTCTCAACTTTGACTGGAAATATGATTTTAGAAATTACTTGATCATTTAAATATCAATACGTTTCACTCGTATACTAGTATCCAGGGTAAATATTATTACTATTAAGTTCTAGTTTTAAGGCAAGATGAGCATGTTTGGAAGATAATTTAACCAACATTTAAAACTACTTTACAGACAATTTCATGTGGCAGAAATCTACAGTTATCTGCTGGGTGTATACAGTACCTTATTTACCTACAATATTCCCTTTAATGCAGAAGAAAACTACAGGGGCCAATCTCCTGTACGTATAAACATGTAGTGGATGAATTTCCCACAATATTCACTTTAATGTGGCAGAAATCTACAGCGGTCAACCTCCTGTGTATATACATGCCTTGCACACCTACAATATTCACTGTAATATTTCCTGTCAGCCTGGCATATAGGATGAGGAATCGTGGAGTAAAGATGTGCACTAATAGAGGTGTTTCATATGCATGAGAGGCTGGCGCTTTCAGTTGGCCTGACACTCTAATAAACAAGCACTTTACTTTTTACCTTTTTATGGATATAGAGCACCTGACTCACCTTCATTTTCACTATAATTTGTTACTAATCAACAGCCCCCTTAAATGCCTGTACAGATCAACTACAAGTTTATTTTCATGCTGCAGTTAACTACAGCAATCAGTCAAAAGCTTTAATATTGCACCTTATTTGTTAATCTCACTTTGATGTGGCAGTAAACTGCAGCAGTACAATACCTTATCACAAGTGACAGTATCACTGAGCATAAAACCCTCAAAACGAAAAAAAACCTCACTTTTTACTTATATATCTCCTTATCTCAGCAAAGTTGATACAGTTAGCATAAACGCTGACAGAGGCAGTTAATTTCGGGTGGCCAGACAGGAGTTTAATTTCGGGTAGGTCTATTTTGCTGACCAGACCTAGCTGACCAGCTGACTGCTGACCAGTCAGCAAGCTGACCACATGGTCTATTTTGCTGACCAAATTCTGCTGACCAGGTATATATTGCCTTGGAAACAGGCCTGAGGGTATATATGGACTATAGTTTTTTTCTTTATTTACAATTATTTTTATTATTAATCACTATCTTATATAAATATGATGTTGTAAATATGGCAATTTATATCTATTTTTATATCTATTAATCATTTTATTACTTTATATTTATGTAGCTATTTGAACAAGAGGGTCATGATGGCCCTGGATCGCTCACCTGAGTACTTTGGCTGTAGGTTTGCTGTTAAGCAGTATTTCATTTTTTAATTGAAAATATATAAGTGCCTTCAAACCAAATATGTAAAATATCAGTCAATAAATAAAGGCTCTATGACAGAGAGTAGAAATATCTATTATAAGCTATGGTGACCTTGACCCAGTGACTTCAAACCCTACCCATGGGTAGAGGTCCATGCAAGGAACCTATATATTGAATATCAAAGATATTGGTCTATAAATGAAGGCTTTATGAGGTACAGTAGAAAAAATCTATTTTTAGCCTCCGTGACCTTTAACCTAATCTAATAATTTGAACAACCAAACAACCTTTCTGACAAACTGCCAGGATATTTGGACTGAAACAGTAGCCATTATAGCCTTAACAAGATATTTCTATTTTTGGTCTCTGTGACCTAGTTTTTGACCCCAGATGACCCATATTCGCACTTTGAACCATCAAAATAACCTTTCTGACATATTTCCAGAATATTTGGGCTGAAAATGTTACCTGTAGAGTGATAAAAAGATTTTTCTATATTTGGTCTCAGTGACCTAGTTTTTGACCCCAGATGACCCATATTCGAACATGGGCAAAAATCATTCAAATAACCTTTCTGACATATTACAAGGATATTTGGGCTGAAAGTGTTACCTCTAAAGTGTTAACAAGGTTTTTCCATATTTGGGCTCTGTGACCTAGTTTTTGATCTCAGATGACCCATATTCGAACTTGCGCTAGAAATCACCCAAATAACCTTTCTGACATATTACAAGGAAATTTGGACTGAAAATATGACCTCTAAAGTGTTAACAAGGTTTTTCCATATTTGGGTTCTGTGACCAAGTTTTTGAACCAAAATGACCCATGTTCAAACTTGAGCTAGAAATCATAGAAGCAACCTTTCTGACAAATTTCCAGGATATTCTGGCTGAAAATCTTACCTCTAGGGTGTTAACAAGGTTTTTCCATATTTGGGCTGTGTGACATAGTTTTTGATCCAGGGTGACTCATATTCAAACCTGGGCTAGAAATCAACCAAATAACTTTTTTGACAAATTGCCAAGACATTTGGACTGAAACAGTAGCTTCTAGAGCCTTAACAAGATTTTTCTATTTTTAGGTCATGTGACCTAGTTTTTGACCCCAGATGACCCATATTCGAAGTGGTCCGAGTAATTACTGGGACAAACATTCTCACCAAGTTTCGTGACAATTGGAGCAAAAATGTGACCAGTAGAGTGTTAACGAACTAAGTGTGAACGGACGACAGACGACGGACGACGGACATTCATCGATCCTGATAGCTCACCCTGAGCCAGCTCAGGTGAGCTTAAAATGTAGGTGTGACTTTAACATTTATTTTAAGCTTGATACAGAAAGTATGATGGAAACTGATAATATATTTAATATCATTGTCAATTTATTTATTTTTCAATTTGTATTTAGTGGCAATTTTATATCTATTAATTTTTTTATTACCTTATATTTATGTAGTTATTTGAAAAAGTAGGTGAGACTTAAACATTTATTTTAAGCTTGACACATAAAATGTGATGGAAACTGATAATATGTTTAATATGTTGTCAGTTTATTTATTTTTCATTTTGTATTTAGTATTTTCAAATTCTATAGGTAAGAACAGTAATCAGTTATTGTTGTGATTCTTTTTGTTTATTGGAAAACTGTAGGTTCAACTTTAAGAATGTTCAAATCTCGATAAATGAAATGTAAAGGAAATTGATGTTTTAAATATATTCATTTTACATAATTTACGTTTGTATTTAGTATTTCCAAGTCCTGGATAAGAGCAGTAACGTGTTATAGTTGTTTTTCTCTTTTTCTCTGAGAACAGGTCTGTGGCTATACTGACCTTTTTTCAAATTAAAGCTAATATTATTTAACTAGATTGATTCTGTACTGCGTATTGAGTAAATTTAATAATCTCAAAGATTTGAATTGCATATCTCTGTGATTATTTGTATTGTAAGTGTTGATAAAAAGAATGAAATGTGACAGGAATACTTAACACATGCATTGTGCAGCAAAATAACAACAAATATGACTTACGTATTAAAGATTATTATATGATAAGAGGCTACAAAACACAGGACAAGTAACCTCCTGTGGTGACCCCTGTGGTGACTTGGAAATATACAGGCATAACCAGGCATAATTCACATGGGTGGTTAAATTCGTACATACCTGTATGCCTCTTTTCAAGGTTTTGTAGTTGAATATAATATTAGATTAGCCTTGTAATGTAAAATGATTGTGGCCATGTCGGAGGACATGCATTGGATACAAGAAAAGCATTTTATAAAATTTTGTTTTAAATCATTCCTTCTCAATGAGCTGGGCTATAAAGTAATGATAAATCAAGTTTCATTATTGTGTAAATTAATATTAAACAAGTCAACATTTGTAACAAGCAGCAGTGAATGACCCCAGTGCTAGGAAACTTTTGACTTTAAAATAGACATTTTTATTAAAAAAAGAGGAACTTTGACATTAGAGTTTTGAGAGTTGATGACTTTAACTGATATGATGAATAGTGACTAATGTTTACCATAAGACTAAAGTCAAAATTTGTTTGATCAAATGCCATGCATCTAGATGCATACAAACAGGATGATTAAAATTTGACCCAATATAACTGTATTTCTATAAATGATTAATTTCAATTTTCTTGTCTTATCTTTAAAATGCAATGGCAATCTTGTGGCATAGAGACACTTTATAAAAATAATGTTCTTCCATTTGGTATATAATTGAACTGACATCCAATTTAAGCGACAGTTAGTTTAACAAACTGTTCAAGTTTCGAGCAACTGGCCCTTTGCTGATGTTGAAATTGGTGAAAAAACAAATACAAAAAATAATGATATGACAGAATTACAGTATTACTGTAAGATTTCAATAACACGTGTCTAATTAATATACATACAACATATAATTATATCTTAAAATCCTGTATACCATAAACATACTTATAATGATTATGGATTATGTTTATTTGAATTCAATTACCCTTTATTCTTACTGTCTTGATTATTACATGAATGAAAATCTATAAAGTAATATATTGAGCATTATGTTTTCTATAATTACACATTACATTTTTTTGTACTTCAGGAATATTTCTTATACATTTTCAAAATAAAAAATAAATCGTTCCGATAAACTGAAATTCCAAGAGAAAATAATGTATTATAGAAGCAGTTTGATATTGTTAGATTGTATTTTTTAATAGTTTTGAACAAAATTCTAAAAAACAACATTTCGGTTTTGATTATAATTATAATTTGTTGCTCAATTAACTTTTCAGTATTATTTAATATGAGACAAGGAGACTCTGTCATTTATTTGAGTGAACAGGGAAGTATTGTGAGTCTGCTCTCATCTATATCAAGGATGGTCCATGACATCCTAGTTCTTCTAGTACTTAACAACTTTGCAACAATGCAGGATTAAGTTATGCCCCCCTGACAAACAGACAGACAGATAGAAAGTGTCAACATCTACATGACTCCCTTTGCATAATGCTTAAAAACTTCCATCTTCGGCACATACAAAAACAGTTAATGTAAATGAAAACGTAAAATATACTCACATCTAGAGCAACTACATATTCCTCAAGCTTCTCCCACAACTCACACACTTTGGCACCGGAAAATGACATTGTCACAATATCACAATTTTTAAGATAATGAGCTATATATTTGGTTTGACTATGACCTATAATAAGAGCCATGACTTTAACACAAAATATTATTTCCAGTATAAAATTTCCTTTTGGAAGTGAATTCCTTGTTTGGAATAAGACAAATACTGGTATAACATTGTTTGTTTCGGGGTTTAATGCCGATTTCAACATGTATATATATATATATATATATATATATATATATATATATATATATATATATATATATATTGTGTAGGGCTCTCTTTATAAAAGCTTATAAGGTAAGGTGTGAAAGAGTGATACTACAATGTTAAATGTCAATTTTTTGTTCTTAAGGACTTCTTCTCACCTGCCTTCAGACAATAAACAAAATGACATTAAAACTAATATTACATAGCAATATTTGGTGTAACTTACAGGTATTTGACACAAACTTTTACTACATGTCCTCATATACCCATATACATATATAGGGCCTCTAAGGCTAGGTGGACCGAAGCCTAAAGGCAGTCGGATGTGAGAAGTCCTTTTAACCTTATTTATTTATATCCTTCGAACGACTGACACTTTTGCATGTATTTTCCTAGAGATACCCTACCTTTAGTCTCTCAGTCCGATTGGACACTAAAGTGGGATATTTTAACCTTATGAAAATGTGATTTAGTGGTGTGTGACATAATTTCGCGCATAAGAGCTCGTGATTCTAGGAAGCGACGTCATGCGCAGGGCGTCATGGCAAAGTGTGCTCGGCCAATTAAAAAAAAAATATATGAAAGGAATGACCCAGTTTCAGTGAATCCAGCATGCACTTTTTTTCAAATAACTACATAAATATAAGGTAATACAATAATTAATAGATATAAAATTGCCAGTGAATACAAAATGAAAAATAAATAAATTGACAATGATATTAAATATATTATCAGTTTCCAGTTAAAGTCACATCTACAATTTTCATATAACTACATAAAGTAATAACAAATAAATAGATATAAAAATAAATATAAATTCCCATATTAACAACATCATATTTATATAGGATAGTCTAGTGATTATAATAAAAATAGCAATAAATAAAGAAAAAACCTATAGTCCATATATACCCTCAGGCCTGTTTCCATTGCAATATACACCTGGTCAGCAGAATTTGGTCAGCAAAATAGACCATGTGGTCAGCTTGCTGACTGGTCAGCAGTCAGCAGGTCAGCTAGGTCTGGTCAGCAAAATAGACCTTCCCTTTAATTTCAAATACCATCCAGCTCCAGTTAACTTAATTCTAAAACAATCAGGACTTTCAAAATCAATATTATTTTACTCGTTTGTAAAGTGTTTACAACAGAACCATCAAACGAGCATTGACTCTTTTGACTGTATCTTAATCATAATAAGTTATGTGGTACTTTAACTCTTTAACTGGACCTTGGAGTAAATATAGTTTTCTATTACCTATTTTCGGCATAATTTATATCCATTTGAACCATTTACCAATTCGTCCGCTGTACTTTACTGCCTTTAGCCGATTTTGATAACATCCATGCTGCCATTAGCGCTAACCAGTAAAATAAATATGAGGAAACGCGATTTTCGAGGCAGATTTAAGAAAGTATCGACAACCCAGCGTAAAAATAAGATAATAGTGGAACACAATTACTGTAATACGGAATTATGTGATGGTGAAAATTGTGATTCGAGAAAATGCGCGAGCGATATTCATAGGAAGTTCGGTAATAACGTTTCAACAGGTGGGTGGAGAGAAGGGCGTCGTGTTGCGGTTACACTGAACATTGAAATCTACTTTGGACCGAAATCTACCGTATTCTACTTTGCAGGACCGAAATCTACTCAGTACAGCCAAGCTATGGCATTATTTCTTAATGTTGGAGTATTGTATGATAGATTACATTATAAACAACTTATATTTCAAATTTCAGTTAAAAAGTTTACTTTTTTTAGTTAGTAAAAAAGTTATGTTAATAAATGTAAAAATTATTGAAATCGGTGAGCGTGAAAATATTACATCGTGACAATCACTATAAAAAGGGTAGTTTTGAAGTACACAATGCAGATCCATGTAGAATTTATTAATAAAACTAAAATATCAAGAAAATATAATTGTTCACGAAAACACGAAATGTAATATCCAGGCTACATCACGAGAAGGAACTCTCAACATGGCCCATTATTTTTTTTTTTAATTTAAAAAAAAATCTACGAAAATGATCAAAAAATAAATTTTATTCAAATAGATAGATAAGGAATGAACCCGATTTCAATTATTTTTACAGATTTAAAACATTAAACATCAAAGTGTACGAAATAACGATACGAAATGCTCAATACATCAAAAAGATAGAATGCCTAAAAAATAACTGTTATTATTGAAAGACATGAAACTTTGCGAAAAGAAAGACATAAGAAATTGATAAAACAAACATTGATTAAAACGAACAATTCAAAGGTAAAAGCAAACGGAAAATACCTGTTAAGTTAAAAACAAATCAAAAATATTAAATATAATAAATGCAATATAAGGCATATGATTAAGAAATATAAGTAAAGTTTATGAATAAAAAGCAGACTAATAAATTTAACATTTTGAGCATATAGCCAGTATCAGTTTAGGACACATGTAATTATATGGAGATAAAAATGTACAGAATGAAACAACAAATAAGAAGTCAAGAAATGTACACATAAAAAGTAAACAAAATTAGAACTAGAATAAAAATACAGATTGTTGAAAATATAAAATACATAGTTTATATTTTACTAAGTTAGTGCGTGTGTGTGTATAAGACATAAATTCAATAAATATAAGTGTTCAGTATTTATATATACATAATATACGTTTTTTATTCAGAGTCATAACACTTTCTGTGTGTAATTAACTCTAACGCTGTTAATAATCTCATTAAAAGGTGGCGTCTTTCACTACCAGTGAGTGCCAAAGAAGCTGCTTTGAGTAAACAGTTCCCATCACCAACAGTAAGTATCGGATCATACGCAACACTCATATAAGGCTGTAACATGTTCAATATTTTCACAGCCTCTTCATCCCTATCAAAAGTCCTATCAAAAGTCTCATTATAATTGTGAACAGTCCATTCGGCACTGTATGTTTCGAGAAGTTTTTGTTCCGACTTCGCCTCACTGGTAAAAGCATTACGCCGATTTGACAACATAGCAGAACGGAGTCTGAAAGATAAATGCCACAAGCTACAGCACAAACCTTAATGAAAAACATACAGTGTTCAAAATCCAACGAAATGTTTGATAGATTATTAGCTTTCAAGCCAAGGTAAGTTATACTTGGACCAATTTGGGCTACAAACTATTCAAATTGTATAGACGCCATGTAAACAGGAAGTTGAAGCACTACGAAAGATTTCGTACAAGTAGGAAAGATACTTATTTTCCCACGCCACTATGACGTAGACCTCGTTCACACTGGATTTAAGGAGGGAGGGATGAATATCTTCAAACATGAGGTGCAGAAAGCTTTTCGTTAAACGTTATAATGTATAATTCAGTATTTATCGACTGTCATGAAAAATAAATAATATATGTATATAACACTTGTTGTCTTCTAATACAGCGTATATATTTTATTAACTCAATATCGGTCCTTACTGAAAACGCACCAGAAATGACTTTCGCGTGCACTGTTGTCTTAGAACGTATACCAGTAGGACACTTAGATAGCTTTTGTGTAATCATTAATTAAAATCGTATTCAGCGAAAATGTTTTTTATACATTTTAATATGTATTTAACATATCAAATACATTTTTTTTGAGAATATTTTTCTACTTCAGCAGTATGAATTACAACGAAGTCAGACCAAGACTTAAGGTCTTCTTCATTTAAATTTGCACATTCGGCATGAACCCAATCATACAAAATGCCATATCTTGGCTGTACTGAGTAGATTTCGGTCCTGCAAAGAAGAATTCGGTATATTTCGGTCCAAAGTAGATTTCGGTGTTCAGTGTAACCCGTCGTGTTGTAGAGTTTGGTGTACTTCTTGAAAACTTAAAGTGGTGCAAATCGTGCCGACCTGGACCAGTTCCACTTACATTTAGTAATGTTGTTGGTGAACTGCAGAAAGGACTCAGTGGGTATTTGTATGTTGTGTGTCAAAATGTTGACTGTGGGTTTGTAAACAGAGTAGCCTATTGCAAAGTGCATCATATGAAATCCAGAGGAATGCCTTGTTTTGATATCAACACTAAACTTGGTACAGGTAAGTTGATTCTGAATTCTTTAGTAAGATTTTCATAGTATCAACCTTTTAGTATTCGCTTGTATTACATTTACAAATTATTTCCACAGATTATCCGACTCTATATAAATAATATTCACTTGACAGATTAATGGACGAACAATTTCTTCTGCACAA
Organism: Cyclina sinensis; assembly: GCA_012932295.1. Classification (NCBI taxonomy): domain Eukaryota; kingdom Metazoa; phylum Mollusca; class Bivalvia; order Venerida; family Veneridae; genus Cyclina; species Cyclina sinensis. Next base: position 25,735,953 of record JAAONU010000006.1, on the reverse strand, counting down.
ATTAGGAAGTGAACTTTTACTACAGGTGTTCAATTTTAATATAAAAAACATTTTTTTATTGTTAACTGTTCACTTTCAGTCAACTATTCTATCTAATGTGCCAAAGCTTAAAACTGGATAACATGTTGATTTTTTGAAATGGCAAATATTTGTTGCGTTTTTCTTATATTTTGAATTTGGAAATATATTTTTTCAGCCATGATAGACAGTTTAGGTGGGCCTGTGAGGGTAAACAACTTCCTGACAGCTTTGAACCTAAAGTCCATAAGTAATCGAAATTTGAAGAAAATGAAAACAGATGGTAGAGACTGTAGCTGTGGAATCTACCAAAAATGCTGCAAAAGAGGCTTTTGAGAAAGAAATGCAGTAAATATACTAAAAACCTTGTTGACAACAATAGATATAGTAAACTAATCCTCTTTTTAGATAATGTCACTTTACTGAAGAGAATAATGTCAGTAAATCTGATAATTTGTTGAACAAAATCGGAAGTCTTTAGTTTGTTATGTGAAATATAGGTGTTTTGTCTCTCTTACTTGTTTGTCTGTGAAATAATACTTTTTTTGCAAACCACTTCCAGTACTAACAGTGCTTGAATTATTTGACAGAGATGTGGCTGATCAGGAGTCTCTTGATGTACAAAGAAGCATGGAGGGTGAATTGTTGGCTGATCTTGGGGTGTGTCCTCTTCCAGATGAATCTCCATCACTAAGGTATTTACAGTGCTTCATATTGATTTATACAAAAATGAGTTTGTCAGCTTTTTGACTCACAGATTACTACTTAAAATGGAAAATCGAAAGTATTATAACTGTGAAATGTTTCTGGCACTTACAAAAAATGAAATATCACCTGGTTATTCAAAGTAGCTTAAAAATAAATTGACTGAATTCTTGGTTGGTTTAGACTGCAGTTAGAAGTAAATCCTGTGATAGATAACGACAGTGATTGGACAGATTTAGACAGTGATGTTGTTACTGTTAATGTTGAGAGTGCTTCCCATGCTTCAGTCTTGTCACCTAGGTAATACTTCTTAATTGTAAATTATCTGTGATAATTTGCTTTTGATCATGTTAACAACCTTAATCTTTCCTGTAACCTCCTTTCTGCTTATATAAAAGAAGCTTATAATTTTTCTGTGAAACAAGTGATTCTTAGCATATCTAGATCACAACAGTGTTTTACAAACTCTTCTATAAAGAGATGTTTTGACATGTCATCAGCTAACTGAATTAACTGACAAAAACTTAAAATGGTGTCATTAACATATAGAAAAACATGCAATTTGTACTTGTTTAAAAGAGGATTTATTGAAAACTACTTTATGCTGGATTTATTTCAGAACTCCTGTTAACACAAGTCAGCCACGGGCATATTCAAAACGCAATCCACATCATCATGTTCGGGCATGTCATAGAGTAAATCCTGTTAAAAGGATCTGCCTTGGAAAAAAGTTCCCTTGCAAGACTCGGTCATGAATGTCGTGTGCAGTTGATACTGCTTGGCAGAAAAAAGGATTTGATAGCCTGACATGTAAGTCTTTTTGTCATTTCATTGCAGTTGTTTTTCACACTGGATTTTAGATGTATTTTATTTAAATACATGTGACTAAATACCCCCAAAATATTCTGTCCAAAAATCAAACAAACACAAAAACATTAATCGCTAGCAATAATGGCACTGGTACTGAATATATATACTCATACGGTTCAAAGTGCTACATTTATCTCCAAGCTATCTTGAAAGAGAACTTATTTAGTGTAAATTAGTATTTATGCTTTTTTGTTGTTGTGTTTTTTATGTCAAGCAAACACCTTTTCATTTATATTTACTATTTTGCAGCTCATACTTTCTTCATGAGTAAGGCAAAATATGGAAAAAAAGTTGTGAAGTCAATAGTAAGTCACCGGACTTGTGGAACTTGCAACTGGTGGAGACGAAATAGAGCTGGTCAACAGGTGCCTGCACACAAGTGTGTGAAAAACCATGTCGGCAGTGCAAGACTTATGGAAAGTGTAAGTGGTGAAAAGGGTGTTTGTGAGCTTGCAACAGAGGGCACACCAGTGGAGTATCTTGAAGGTGACGGTGACAATACTCTTATTGCAAGACTGAGGCAAAGGCAAAATGTTGATATGAAAAAGAGATTTGATCGGAACCATATAGTAAAAAACGTTGGGAAAAGCCTGTATGCTTTACATGCTCAGAAGGGGGTAAAACTTAGTAAAAGTGTTATCCTACATATACAAAAATGTCTGAAATATGCATTTGCCAAGAATCAAGGTGAAAGTGAGAATCTCAAAGAGAATCTTAGGGCGCTGATTCCGCATCAGTTTGGTGACCACACAATGTGTAGTGGACAGTTTTGTGGTTATAAACGCAAGCCTGGAGAAAAATATGTTCATCGGAGTCTGCCATACAAAGGCCCATTGCAAGATGATAGCCTTCGTAACAAGTTGCAGGCTTTATTCAACCCACTTATTAATAATGCTGGACAATATTCTGATTTGGGTTCCAGTCAACAGTGTGAACATGCTAATAAGGAGGTTAGTCTGCGGGCTCCCAAAACACACCATTATGGTAATTCAAAGTCACTTGACTACAGAGTACATGCTACAGCAGCTTTCATTAATGAAGGAAGACATTATATATCACAGGTAAAAGCTATTGTTTTGTTACATGTTTTTTATATTTTTTTTATTAGTTTTAAAGCTTTTTTGTTCTTGTTGTCTGTTCTGTGATTGCATAGTTTTGGAAAGTGCAGTAGAGTTCTTAAATTGACATAGCAATTGACATAGCAAAAATCCAGACTCCTTATTTCATTGATATTTGATGGTTTGAAAGAATTATCTGCTAGTATACTGTATGGGACATTTCTCTGTAAATAGACCTTAATTTTTGCACCATGTTTTGTTTAAGTTGTTGTTTGTTATATTGTTACTGTTATTGTTCATTTCTCGTTCACCAGTTCACAGTTGGTAAGGCCATGGCTGCAAGACTTTTGCTTGGTAGGTATACATTAATATAATGCATTTTAGCTCACCTGAGCGAATGCTCACGGTGAGCTAATGTGATCACTGGATGTCCGTCGTCTGTCGTCTGTCTGTCGACTGACGTCTGTCGTCTATCTGTTCACATTTGCCTTGTGTATGCAACAGAGGCTGTATTTTTCATTGGATCTTTATAAAACTTGGTCAGAATGTTTGTCTTGATGAAATCTAGGTTGGGATTGTATATGGGTCATCTGGGGTCAAAAACTAGGTCACGGGGTCCAATCTAAGAAAAAACTTGTGTATGCGATAGAAGCTGTATTTTTTCATCCAACCTTCCAAATATTTGGTCAAAATGTTTGTCTTGATAAAATATAGGTTGGGATTGTATATAGGTCATCTGGGGTCAAAAACTAGGTCACGGGGTCCAATCTAAAAAAACATTGTGTATGCAATAGAAGCTGTATTTTTCATCCGACTTTCCTAATATTTGGTCAGAATGTTTGTCTTGATGAAATCTAGGATGGGATTGTAAATAAATTATCTGGGATCAAAAACTAGGTCACCGGGTCCAATCTAACAAAACCTTGTGTATGCAATAGAAGCTGTATATTTCATTCGACTTTCCTAATATTTAGTCAAAATGTTTGTCTTGATGAAATCTAGGTTGGGATTGTATATGGGTCATCTGGGATCAAAAACTAGGTCATTGGGTCCAATCTAAGAAAAACGTTGTGTATGCGATAGAAGCTGTATTTTTCATCCGACTTTCCTAATATTTGGTAAGAATGTTTGTCTTGATGAAATCTAGGATGAGATTGTATATAGATCATCTGGAATCAAAAACTAGGTCACCGGGTCCAATCTAAGAAAAACCTTGTGTTTGCGATAGAAGCTGTATTTTTCATTCGACTTTCTTAATATTTAGTCAGAATGTTTGTATTGATGAAATCTAGGTTGGGATTGTATATGGGTCATCTGGGATTAAAAACTAGGTCATTGGGTCCAATCTAAGAAAAACGTGTATGTGATAGAAGCTGTATTTTTCATCCGATTTTCCTAATATTTGGTCAGAATGTTTGTCTTGATGAAATCTAGGATGGGATTGTAAATAAATTATCTGGGATCAAAAACTAGGTCACCGGGTCCAATCTAACAAAACCTTGTGTATGCAATAGAAGCTGTATATTTCATTCGACTTTCCTAATATTTAGTCAAAATGTTTGTCTTGATGAAATCTAGGTTGGGATTGTATATGGGTCATCTGGGATCAAAAACTAGGTCATTGGGTCCAATCTAAGAAAAACGTTGTGTATGCGATAGAAGCTGTATTTTTCATCCGACTTTCCTAATATTTGGTAAGAATGTTTGTCTTGATGAAATCTAGGATGAGATTGTATATAGATCATCTGGAATCAAAAACTAGGTCACCGGGTCCAATCTAAGAAAAACCTTGTGTTTGCGATAGAAGCTGTATTTTTCATTCGACTTTCTTAATATTTAGTCAGAATGTTTGTATTGATGAAATCTAGGTTGGGATTGTATATGGGTCATCTGGGATTAAAAACTAGGTCATTGGGTCCAATCTAAGAAAAACGTGTATGTGATAGAAGCTGTATTTTTCATCCGATTTTCCTAATATTTGGTCGGAATGTTTGTCTCTATGGTATCTAGGTTGAGATTGTATATAAGTCATCTGGGGTCAAAAACTAGGTCATGGGGTCAAATCTTAGAAAAACCTTGTGTATAAAATAGAAGCTGTATTTTCCATTCGATTTTCCTAATATTTTCTCAGAATGTTTGCCTTGATGGGTTCTAGGTTAGGATTGAATATGGGTAATCTGGGGTCAAAAACTAGGTCACATGGTTAAATCTTAGATAAACCTTTTGTATGCGATAAAGGCTGTATTTTTCATTGGATCTTTATGAAACTTGGTCAGAATGTTTGTCTTGATGAAATCTAGGTTGAGGTTATATATGGATCATCTGGGTCATCAAAAACTATGTCACGGGGTCAAATCTTAGAAAAAGCTTGTGTATCTTATAGAAGCTGTATTGTTCTTCCGATTTTCCTTATGTTTGGTCAGAATGTTTGTCTTGATGAAATCTAGGATGGGATTGTCAATGGGTTATCCAGGGTCAATAGAAGATAGTCTTTTCAGATACAACAATGAAACATTAGATAATTTTGCATGCAGATTAAATCTTTGACCGTGGATGATCTTGGCCTTGACCTTCTAACTTGCATCCTGATTTTTGATGCTTCTGTGCAACGAATATCAGGTGAGCGATATAGGGCCATCTTGGCCCTCTTGTTTATCTTTATGAAAAAAATAAATCAGAATATCTGCAAATAGTCTTGTAATAATTTCTATTTATCAGTACAGTTATTTATCTGAAATAAATTCTAGTCAGACAATATACAATAAGACATTGTATTGATATTCAGTTAAGGAGTCTAAGTTCAGTCCACAATTTTTGCTTTTTATCATGTGATGCTAGTTAAATGGGTACTAGTTGACTGTGTATAGGCAAAGAAGCATCAAAGATTATGAAAATTTCTTGCACCATTGCTACAGAGATAATATGAAGACAGCGTAAAACAAACAAATCATTTGTTTTTATTCAAATCTTCTAAACTATGTTGACATTTTTCTATGTGTTGTCTGCTTCTCAGGTACATGAGAAAATGGTTCTTTCACCTGGAAGGCATACTCTAACATATGCTGATAAATGTTTGAAAAGACGACTTCATAAACAGCAAAAGCAAGCCTTGCCTTCAGTGAAGCGCTGACGGGTAAACCCCAAACAAGAAAGGGCGACAAATCAGGGAGCACTTGAGGCACTAGAAGGAGTTTCCTATCAGTCTAGTAAGAAATGTAAAATGTGAAAGAAAACCTTGAAAAGTGAAAAAGTCAGATAATAAAAATGAAATCGTCCTGTTTCTATATAAGATTGAAAAAAACTACAATCTCTATCTGAGAGAATGCTAGGAATAGAGCGCTGTTACTGATAATGTTTGTTAAGGTTAGAATGTGTTATTTTTGTCTAGTATTCGTCCGTCCCGAGAGAAAAAGAAAGTTTTTTATGCACCTGAATGAAGGGCTATAGGTTTTTCATGGTCTGTCAGTCTGTCGGCTTTTTGTCCAGTCCATAACTTTGTCAGTCCAGGATGGATTTTGAAATAATTTTGCGTAAATGTGTGGCACATTGAGATGAAGTATCTTATGAATGACCCAGGTTTGTAGGTCGAAGGTCAAGATCACACTTGGACTTGAAAGGAAATTTTCATGAAAGTGCATTGATGGTCGTGTTTGATCAACAATTCTGTCATTCCTGGATGTATATTAAAATAACTTGGCATTAATGTGTTTCACATGATGATGGGGGCATATGTCTGTTCACAATGACAGGTTACAAACCATGAAGACAGGCGTTTCTTGAACTCTGTCCTTTTTATTTCAGGTGTTGGCCATGATGATAGTGCAGACATAGATCAGCTTCCAGAGGCTATACCACGAGGAAATTTCAAGCCTGTGAAACCTGAAAGAGACCCAAGCATTGTAGCCTTTGATCTTGAAACTACAGATCTAAGTAATTCATTTCTCTTTAGGTGTATTATATAGTTCTACAAAGAGTAAGCATACAAAACATGCCTTCTTGACTGTTTTAACTTTCATTTTTTTCAAAGCTGTGACTTAGTGAGTACACAGTGAAATTTTTGTATACTTTTCTTCAGCTTTTTTTCATTGTAAGCATAGCTCTTTGGTAGAGTACCTCAGAAACAAAAAGCTTTATTGATAGAAAAACAAGACACTGTTTGTATTGAATACTGTGAAATCATTAATATTCGTGGGGGATTAATTTTCTTGTATTTCGTGGTTCAGGTAACCCACGAAATCAAGTCCCGACGAACAAATTGTGCCAAAGATAATGTTAAGTATGCGCAATCAGTCAGCAGCACCAAAAAAGGTGTGAGACGTGGTTCGTAGTTAATACATCGTCCGTAGACAAGTTGTGTGTTTAACCGCGGCTTTTTGTCTACTTCATTCAATGAATCAACGATACACATAGGTATGAATAGGATACTAAACCGATAGATGATTTTTTTCAGGTGTATACCCGTATTTTGTTTGTTTACTAAGTGCATCCAAACTGAAAGTAGAAATTCAAGTGACGTAGCGTCACGTGTCTGTCAAACAGCACTATACTGCGGATGCTATTTGCAGTTATTCTGTCCCTGAATGAAATGTTTATTTTTACTGATATTGAGTAAACTATTATTACTTTGGAACTTATTACTTAGTATAGTAAATTGACTACTGTATTTTGTTGTACTAATAACAACGCTGCAAACAAAAAGGTTAATTGGCGCTGATTTAGGTTGCATTATCAAAGACGGAAGGCCGACGTTTTTCACAGCTTAAAAAAATCATAATGACCGTTTATACACACCTTAAATTTTAACAATGAAAAAGATGCGCATCATATCACAAAGTATAATTGACACTTGACACTTGTTAATTGAGAAGACCGATCGATGGATTAATTACCATAGTAACGAATCTGCGGTTGTTTGGTCAGGTGGAAAAACGTTAACTTTCACGTGTCAACAATTTCAAAGCACAAAAGATGGATATTGCCGAATGCTGAAATCAACGAATTTTCGGCCCCGTATTTTTTTACCTGGCAATAGAATTCCACGAATTTACGACCCCACGAAATTGCCTTCTGCCGGCAAACCACGAAATTTTATGCCCTCGAATTTAAATGATTTCACAGTATTACAAATCTATGTATTTGTAGTGCAGTGTAAAATAATTATTACTGACATTGTAGAGGTGAGTGGTATGATCAGTGCACTAGTTTAACTTAACCAAATTTTCATTTGTCTTGCACTTATTCCTTGCATAATTGCATGACACTGCTTGGCAGTGGTTGCACTCCGAAAAATGGAAACTGGTCTTTCAGTGATCAGATTTTGAAGAAAAAAGTTTGAAAGCAGTTGCATGTTACATCTTGTATTTTTATTGTTACATTACCTATCACATGTTTTCTAAACTTTTCAGTTCATGACGGTATCATGCCTCATGTCACCCAGATAGCAGCAGTTGAGGTTCAGTCTGGTGTACAATTCTCCATTTACACTGAACCACTCTTGCCAATATCACAGTCCGCACAGTCAGTTACAGGGATATGTATGAACGATCAGGGCAAGATGTTGGTGAATGGGAAAGAAGTTGAGAGTGTGTCAATACAGTCTGCATTAGATGAGTTCTGTAGGTGGCTTGAACGATTTCAAAATGTTGTCCTTGTTGCACACAATGGAAGAAGATTTGACTTTCCTGTATTTATGTCAGCTGTTATAAATTCAGAGCGCACAGATTTGTTTCAAAAGCATGTGACTGGGTGTGTAGACTCATTACCACTATTCAGAAAGAAGTACCCAGATCAGTCCCACAAACAGGAAGATCTTGCACGTACATTACTGGGTTTTACATATGATGCTCATAATGCACTGTCTGATGTAGAAGCTCTACGAAAGCTTCTAGCTTTGTTTGACGTAAAAGATGTGATGTCAGTTAGCTTCAGCCCTAGTGCTGTAAAGCATTCTGTTATGTTCAACTGTGCAAAGAGCAGAAATCTAAAATCCTTGGACCATTTAGTTGTCAAGGGAATTTGCAAGCGGACTACTGCTGAAAACGTAGCTGGTTCTGGGCTTAGTCTTAGTAACCTTTCTGCAATTTTTAGCAGATCAGGTGAAGATGGACTAAGAGACACCTTCACAGCTAAGAATAGTGAAGGACTGCCTAGGATTTCTAATTCAAAAAAGTGCTTGAAGAAGTAATTCCAAAACTAGCAAATTATTTTGTTGAAGTAACATCAAATAAATCGTGACTTAGAAACATATTTATAAATTGTTCACAAATTGTCAAAATAGTTTGCTTATGATGATAGAAAATGAATCTACAGTCATTTTCAGATATTTTATTTTATTTGATAATTTGTGAAATGGTATTTTTATATCATAATCATACTTCATGAAAGCTATATCTTGGTAGTAGATGGGTGTCATATTTATGTTACAGTCTCAACGTGGCTAGAGCACCAGTAAAAGGAACAGTTACGTCCAGATATTACATCAACATAGACCAGTTATATCTATAGTACCTAATATATATGTAATTTGTATAATATGCAGTAAAGTTAATCTTTATGTATACATATCGCATGTGAAGCATGCAGAGAAACGGGATTTTTAATGGTCAAATTAACTTTACCATTCAAAATTTGACTTTATCAGCATAATATTGGTAAGTGGGTGGGGTAAGTAACTTCTATCAGAATACATTTTTAAAGGTTATTTGCCTAGATTTTTTGTTTTGAAATGTTTTTGATTGTGTTTGCTAATATTGATATGTACAATGTGTAAAATCGGTAAAGTTTTAACTTAGTATGGTATTTTGAAAATTAAATTTCTTAAATTACCTGTGGTAAAATGTTCTGAAATTTGGTATATATACTTCATAAAGATCACTTATTTCTTTGTTAAGGCAGGCTTTGATGTACTTTAGGACTTGACCACAAAATTAGGTCTGACATGTAAATGTAGCATAAGTGGGTGGGGTAAAATGGTACCATGCGTGTAACATCATTTAAAAAAAATCCGAGTATTTGATAAAACGTTTGTGTTTTCTTTCATCAGTTAATACATTATCATTAAGATGAATGAAGACAAGCTGTGTTTCAGTTGTTTTTGTGGTCAAATGCAGGGAAAAATGTTTTCAAAATAATTACCTCTTTGCTCTTTAGGACCCAATTTGACAAATCAGGATTAAGCTCATAATTGCTCATATCTTTTAAAGTTTATGGTAAAAGTGTCATAATTATATTGTCTTAATTTCTCCTAGGGATGGTTTTTTTTCCCTAAAAAAGATTAATTCAACCAGGGTTGAAAATTAGTCCATTAGGAGCCCACTACCTTAAGACAAAACATTTTCATGACATTCAAATTAATGTTTTCAGCGAAGTAATTGACACATGAAAGACTTCAATGTACAACTGGTGTACTAGCAGCGTAAATCCTGTTTGAGGATTGCTTTTCATCAACGTTTACAATTCCAGCAGAATCGATGTCCGAATAGAAAAAGATGGTAATTCATAATTATATTAATCTTATTAATACGAAGCAAGTAGTTTAACAGATTGCCACCCGCCATTTTGAAAGTATTCTCAAATAACTTAATGTTTCTATAGTATAGTCCATGCCTTTTATCCAGAAGATGGAAGGATTAAAATGCTTTCTCTCCTTAAAAATGTGTTATAGCTTCATTAAAATGTCCACCATAGTACAAAAACACATGCATAACAGCTACTAAAAGCATTCCAAATCTGCTATTATCTTGTGTATAACATACGCATGTGGTATATATTATATCTATACAAGTTTCAACGTACCCTTTGCAAATTTTCTACAGAATGCTTGTATGCCAGGTATTTTTAGCCTCATTTTATTAGATATCGAAATTAACACTCATCAGAAAATAAAATTCTGTACAAAATAATATAACATGTTAATATAAGATGTTGCTAAGACTTAAAGATTGCATGTTCTAAATTTTAAATATCATACCAATACCAAATCAATACCCCCCAAAAAATTAAAATCATCTAAAAGGGAATGAAAAATGGCAGTCACATGCGACATCCGTGTTCTTACATTTAGAAGATTTGGTTTCTTCCCACAGTCAAACTGTTTATTTAGTTTTCATTCTCATGAATACTTGGTATTACATATATAGATTAATAATAACAACTTTTTAAAAAATCCCCTGAATGGCAAAAGTCAAGAGCGAGGATAATAGTCCCTACGATATATATCTCTATTTTTATCTTTAGAATTATCCCAGATAATAGAAGTCACGTGTATCAGGATGACTCCAATGTACTTTATAGAAATATCCTGCTGTAATTAAGATCACATGAAACCACTTAACTTGTCAATATATTGTTCTTTCATAACACAGTAAAGAGTTGACCTGAATACAATGTATTGTAACCTCAATATTATAGAATCGTTTAAGGATTAAGATTCAGTGTAACAACAATAGGACAAACATAACTTAATCAAAGCACTCAAGGTGCTGAATATGCGGCGTGTTTATACTTGAAATGTAGGTGGGTAAGTCTGAACTTCAATTCAAACAACGCATAATGAAAAGAGTGAAGTTCTGTAATTCGTACAGGGCAAGTTAAGATCATACCAAAGTTGATAAATAAACGCATGCAACAATACAGTCTGGGACGATATTATTGTGCTCTTGCACTAGCAGTATTTTAGTACTGATTAATATGTGGGCCGTTTTGACTTGGACCGATTTGAGCCAGATCGTTTGTAAATTGGGCCGTTTTGACCCGTTTCCAAATGAGTGGTATCGCAGTTGCGATACGCAGATGACTAGTCACCATTCCTAATGTATAGTATATATAGAGTATTTACGTTTCGCCTGAAGTACCTTTCCAATAGCTTTTAAGTAGGACATTAACAACTTTTTTCATTTAATGATTTTTTAATCTAAAGTGTCTTCAAACATTATCTGCTCCGTATTCATTGTGACTACATTCGTATTCGTTTTGTACTATTTTCTTCTGAAATGGCGCCTAACCCCAAGTCAGTTCAGACTTCACTCGGTCTATGACGATCGACACCGCCCGAAAAGGACTGGTTTTTATTCAAACTATCGTGACAATATCCGGGCCTGGCCACTCTTCAGATAAGAAGAGAAAAAACTATATAGAAATATTGCGATTGGACAGACTAACATGTCGATATCAATATGGATCAACCATAGTTGATATTAGGAAGACCTCTGTAAGATTTAACACCTTTACTGTGAAAAGCAACCAGATTTATGTTGAGTAAAATTGAACCATTTAACTGAGTTCTATTGTTCTATCGATTTCTGTAGGCTGGAACACATCCCCACTTTAAGTAATGATGACGATTTGAAGTTTTAGGTCGGAAATCAATATTGGTGATTTACAATGTACAGGAGTCTGCAACCCCAGACGAACCCCCATCTTACAAACTTCCGCCCATAATCAAAGATGCAATGCATAAGAAAAACGGCCAATCTCAATAAGTTTGAACTTGCGCCTGTAGGGTCATTAATTAGACCATTGAGTCGGGAATTGATTCCCCGCACCTGTCAGAGTATGACGTTTACTAATCAAAGAAGGTAGACACTCGACGGTGAAAATGGGCTTGAAGGTGATCATAGACACAAATTTAGTGAGCTTGGCAACATCCTGCATGAATATAGCTCAATACCTTTCACACACTTTTTCTCCAGTGAAGTAAATGTGGCATATACCCTCGTGATGCTAAAAAGGTAACACAAATACAATCTCTTCCTACCACAATCCACAACAGAAAACAGTACAGTCACAAAAAAGAAGAAAAACTGAGAAGAGAACAAACTACCAGTAATCCAGTCCAGTGGTTTCTTAAAAGGCAGCATATTGCCACAGCTACAACAAAATAGATAAGTTCCTTTCAACATTTCAATCGACGCCAGCTTTGCCTGTTATATTGATAACCATTTCATAGCCTGTCTGTAGCATTGCACTTCTTGCCCAAAGTTTGTTTTAAACATATAAGACCAGGCTGTAATTTGCCTTTCATGTTTACATTCATTTTTATATTTTTATAGCTTTATTGAACTTAAGGCCTTAGTTTTATAACCTTACTGATAGGGCTGTAATTTGCCTGTCATGTTGAAATCCACTTTGATAGCTTGCCTGAAGCATTGTAATTCAGGCTCTAATTTGCTTTTAACATTACAATCCAGGCTGTAGTTTGCCTTTCATATTTCAACCCATTTCATAGCTTGAATGTATCATCGCTCTTCTGGCTCTAGTTTGTTTTTAACATTACAATCAAGGCTGTAAATTGTCAGTCATGTTTAAATCCATTTTAAAGCTTGCCTGTACCATTACAATTAAAACTCCAATATGATTTTAACATCACAATGCAGGCTATAAGATGCTTATCATATTACAATCATTTTATATCTCGTCGGAAGCATTGTAATTCCGGCTCACAATTTGCCCATATTATTGCAATCCGTTGAATGACATGCCTTTAGCGATGCACTTTTGGCTCTAGTTTACTTTTAACATTACAGACCAGGGTGCAATTGCCTGTTATATTGCAAACCATTTTAAACCTTGCCTGTAGCATTGTTATTCTGACTCTAGTTTGCTTGGAACATTACAACCCAGACTGAAGTTAGTCTGGCACACTGCAATAAAGTTTAAAGCGTGCTTGTAGTATTGCAATTTTGGTTCTTTATTGCTTTTAACAGCACTGTCCAGGTTGTAATTTGCCTGAAATTTTGCTGTCCATTTTATAGCTTGACTGTAATATTGCTGTTAACATTGTTGCTTGGCGGTAGCGTTGTAATTAATGCAACAATTCTTATTCTTATGTCAATTTAAAGCAGCTTAAACTATAATTTTAAGGAAATCTTTAGTTTAATTTGAAACTGTTTTGTCGACAACATTTACATTACATGTCTGCCGTTGAGCGCAAGTTTGTTTTTCAAGTAACACTTCAGAAATTTATCCTGAATACATATTTTCTGTGAAATAGACAATATATAATTTAGTCAAGTGTCCCGAAGCCTACTTTATGTAAGGAAAATTTTCAGAAAATAATATTTGTGGAGTGTAAAATATATAAAGTAAGGATAACTTTCAGAAAATAATATTTGTGCAGTGTAAAATATATAAAGTAAGGATAACATTCAGAAAATAAAGTTTGTCGGCGTAAAATATAAAAAGTAAGATAACTTTCAGGAAATAAAGTTTGTTGGCGTAAAATTTATAAAGTAAGGATAACATTCAGAAAATAAAGTTTGTCGGCGTTAAATATATAAAGTAAGATAACTTCCAGAAAATAAAGTTTGTCGGCGTAAAATATATAAAGTAAGGATAACTTTCATAAAATAAAGTTTGTTGGCGTAAGATATATAAAGTAAGGATAACTTTCAGAAAATAAATGTTGTTGGCGTAAAATATATATAGTAAGGATAACTTTCAGAAAATAAAGTTTGTCGGCGTAAAAAATATAAAGTAAGATAACTTTCAGAAAATAAAGTTTGTTGGCGTAAAATATATAAAGTAAGAATAACTTTCAGAAAATAAAGTTTGTCGGCGTAAAGTAAGATAACTTCCAGAAAATAAAGTTTGTCGGCGTAAAATATATAAAGTAAGATAACTTCCAGAAAATAAAGTTTGTCGGCGTAAAATATATAAAGTAAGGATAACTTTCATAAAATAAAGTTTGTCGGCGTAAAATATATAAAGTTAGGATAACTTTCAGAAAATAAATGTTGTTGGCGTAAAATATATATAGTAAGGATAACTTTCAGAAAATAAATGTTGTTGGCGTAAAATATATATAGTAAGGATAACTTTCAGAAAATAAATGTTGTTGGCGTAAAATATATATAGTAAGGATAACTTTCAGAAAATAAAGTTTGTCGGCGTAAAATATACAAAGTAAGATAACTTTCAGAAAATAAATTTTGTCGGCGTAAAACATACAAAGTAAGGATAATTTTCAGAAAATAATATTTGCGCAGTGTAAATTATATAAAGTAAGGATAACTTTCAGAAAATAAAGATTTTCGGCGTAAAATATATAAAGTATGGAAAATTTTCAGGAAATAATATGTGTGTAGTGTAAAATATATAAAGTAAGGATAACTTTCAGAAAATAAAGATTTTCGGCGTAAAATATATAAAGTTTGGATAACTTTCAAAAAATAATATCGGTGCAGTGTACAATAAATAAAATAAGGATAACTTTCAGAAAATAAAGTTTGTCGGCGTAAAATACATAAAGTAAGATAACTTTCAAAAAAATAAAGTTTTTCGGCGTTAAATATTTAAAGTAAGGATAAATTTCAGAAAATAATATTTGTGCAGTGTAAAATATAACGTTTGTCGGCGTAAAATATATAAAGTAAGATAACTTTCAGAAAATAAAGATTAACAGCGTAAAATATATAAAGTATGGATAACTTTCAGAAAATAAAGTTTGTCGGCGTAAAATATATAAAGTAAGGATAACTTTAAGAAAATAATATTTGTCGGCGTAAAATATATAAAGTAAGATAACATTCAGAAAATAAAGTTGTCGGCGTAATATATATAAAGTATGGATAACTTTCAGAAAATAAAGTTTGTCGGCGTAAAATATATAAAGTAAGGATAACTTTCAGAAAATAAAGTTTGTCGGCGTAAAATATATAAAGTTAGGATAACTTCCAGAAAATAAATTTTGTCGGTGCAAAATATATAAAATAAGGATAACTTTCATAAAATAAAGATTGTTGGCGTAAGATATATAAAGTTAGGATAACTTTCAGAAAATAAATGTTGTTGGCGTAAAATATATATGGTAAGGATAACTTTCAGAAAATAAAGTTTGTCGGCGTAAAATATACAAAGTAAGATAACTTTCAGAAAATAAAGTTTGTCGGCGTAAAACATATAAAGTAAGGATAACTTTCAGAAAATAATATTTGTGCAGTGTAAATTATATAAAGTAAGGATAACTTTCAGAAAATAAAGATTTTCGGCGTAAAATATATAAAGTAAGGATAACTTTCAGAAAATAAAGTTTGTCGGCGTAAAATATATAAAGTAAGATAACCTTCAGAAAATAAAGTTGTCGGCGTAATATATATAAAGTATGGATAACTTTCAGAAAATAAAGTTTGTCGGCGTCAAATATATAATGTAAGGATAACTTTCAGAAAATAAAGTTTGTCGGCGTAAAATATATAAAGTAAGATAACTTCCAGAAAATAAAGTTTGTCGGTGTAAAATATATAAAGTAAGGATAACTTTCATAAAATAAAGATTGTTGGCGTAAGATATATAAAGTTAGGATAACTTTCAGAAAATAAATGTTAATGGCGTAAAATATATATAGTAAGGATAACTTTCAGAAAATAATATTTGTGCAGTGTAAATTATATAAAGTAAGGATAACTTTCAGATAATAAAGATTTTCGGCGTAAAATATATAAAGTATGGAAAATTTTCAGGAAATAATATGTGTGTAGTGTAAAATATATAAAGTAAGGATAACTTTCAGAAAATAAAGATTTTCGGTGTAAAATATATAAAGTATGGATAACTTTCAGAAAATAATATCGGTGCAGTGTACAATAAATAATATAAGGATAACTTTCAGAAAATAAAGTTTTTCGGCGTAAAATATTTAAAGTAAGGATAACTTTCAGAAAATAATATTTGTGCAGTGTAAAATATATTAAGTAAGGATAACTTTCAGTAAATAAAGATTTACGGCGTAAAATATATAAAGTATGGATAACTTTCAGAAAATAAAGTTTGTCGGCGTAAAATATATAAAGTAAGGATAACTTTAAGAAAATAAAGTTTGTCGGCGTAAAATATATAAAGTAAGATAACATTCAGAAAATAAAGTTGTCGGCGTATATATATAAAGTATGGATAACTTTCAGAAAATAAAGTTTGTCGGCGTAAAATATATAAAGTAAGGATAACTTTCAGAAAATAAAGTTTGTCGGTGTAAAATATATAAAGTAAGATAACTTTCAGAAAATGAAGCTTGTCGGCGTAAAATATATAAAGTAAGAATAACTTTCAGAAAATAATGTTTGTCGGCGTAAAATGTATAAAGTAAGGTAACTTTCAAAAAAATAAAGTTTGTCGGCGTGAAATATATAAAGTAAGGATAACATTCAGAAAAATAATATTTTTGCAGTACAAAATATACAAAGTAAGGATAACTTTCAGAAAATCAAGATTTTCGGCGTAAAATATATAAAGTATGGATAACTTTCAGAAAATAAAGTTTGTCGGCGTAAAATATATAAAGAAAGGATAGCTTTCAGAAAATAAAGTTTTTCGGCGTAAAATATATAAAGTAAGGATAACTTTCAGAAAATAAAGTTTGTCGGCGTAAAATATATAAAGTAAGATAACATTCAGAAAATAAAGTTTGTCGGCGTTAAATAAATAAAGTAAGGATTACTTTCAGAAAATAAAGTTTGTCGGCGTAAGATATATAAAGTAAGATAACTTTCAAAAAAATAAAGTTTGTTGGCGTAAAATATATTAAGTAAGAATAACATTCAGAAAATAATATTTTTGCAGTGTAAAATATATAAAGTAAGGATAACTTCCAGAAAATAAAGATTTTCTGCGTAAAATATTTAAAGTATGGATAACTTTCAGAAAATAAAGTTTGTCGGCGTAAAATATATAAAGTGAGGATAACTTTCAGAAAATAAAGTTTGTCGGCGTAAAATATATAAAGTAAGATAACTTTTAGAAAATAAAGTTAGTCGGCGTAAAATATATAAAGTAAGGATAACTTTCAGAAAATAAAGTTTTTCGGCGTAAAATATATAAAGTAAGGATAACTTTCAGAAAATAAAGTTTGTCGGCGTAAAATATATAAAGTAAGATAACTTTTAGAAAATAAAGTTAGTCGGCGTAAAATATATTAAGTAAGGATAACTTTCAGAAAATAAAGTTTGTCGGCGTAAAATATATAAAGTAAGGATAACTTTCAGAAAATAAAGTTTGTCGGCGTAAAATATATAAAGTAAGATAACTTTCAGAAAATAAAGTTTGTCGGCGTAAAATATATAAAGTAAGGATAACTTTCAGAAAATAAAGTTTGTCGGCGTAAAATATATAAAGTAAGATAACATTCAGAAAATAAAGTTTGTCGGCGTTAAATAAATAAAGTAAGGATTACTTTCAGAAAATAAAGTTTGTCGGTGTAAAATATATAAAGTAGGGATAACTTTCAGAATATAATGTTTGTCGGCGTAAAATATATAAAGTAAGGATAACTTTCATAAAATAAAGTTTGCTGGCGTAAGATATATAAAGTAAGATAACTTTCAAAAAAATAAAGTTTGTCGGCGTAAAATATATTAAGTAAGAATAACATTCAGAAAATAATATTTTTGCAGTGTAAAATATATAAAGTAAGGATAACTTCCAGAAAATAAAGATTTTCTGCGTAAAATATTTAAAGTATGGATAACTTTCAGAAAAAAAATGTTTGTCGGCGTAAAATATATAAAGTAAGGATAACTTTCAGAAAATAAAGTTTGTCGGCGTAAAATATATAAAGTGAGGATAACTTTCAGAAAATAAAGTTTGTCGGCGTAAAATATATAAAGTAAGATAACTTTTAGAAAATAAAGTTAGTCGGCGTAAAATATATAAAGTAAGGATAACTTTCAGAAAATAAAATTTGTCGGTGTAAAATATATAAAGTAAGGATAACTTCAGAAAATAAAGTTTGTTTACGTAAAATTTAGAAAGTAAGGATAACTTTCAGAAAATAATATTTGTGCAGTGTAAAATATATAAAGTAAGGATAACTTTCAGAAAATAATTGTTGTCCAGTGTAAAATATATAAAGTAAGGATAACTTTCAGAAAATAAAGTTTGTTTACGTAAAATATATAAAGTAAGGATAACTTTCAGAAAATAGAGTTTGTGCAGTGTAAAATATATAAAGTAAGGACAACTTTCAGAAATTAATATATGTGCAGTGTAAATCATACAAGTTTCACAAAACATATCTGTGATGAAGTATGTTGACTTTCAATTCAACGGAACGAACGAAGAAGGGAAAACAAAGGGCATAAATAATGAAACGGGAAATCTGACACCCACTGACATTCGCCTGGCTGTAAACATATTACTATAGATAGGCTCTGTTTCAAACATACGACTTGGAATATGTAGTGTAGACATTAGCAAGCATTCAGATGCAATTTGGCCGTAATATTTCAAGAAATAAAGATTTTATTCAAGGAAAACCAAGCAGTATCGGGGCGAGACGCGCCGTATATCCGCTGCATTTGCAATTCCCCTGGTTCTGAGGTTAGAAATATCATCTCATTTTACATAATTGTAATATAGCAATGGAGAATAATTACAAATAAAAACACAGGCCCAATTCCAGTCTTCTGTCGGCCTATTTCCGGCGACAATTTAAGAAAACCCAATACCAGCGGTCAACCACGTATTGACGTCGGAGAACTGTCAGATTTGACGCATGCCGGTCATGCATTTTCTTCAATGTCTCCACTTCCGGGTAAGATATTTTAATGACACTTGCACAAATTCAACAAAATATATCTGTTATGAAGTATGTTGATGTTCAATTCAACTGAATGAACGAAGAAGGAAAAACAAGGGGCAGAATTAATGAAACAGGACATCTGACACACCACTGCATCCACGAGATGCGCCGTATATCCGCTGCATTTGCCTTTCCCCGGGTTGTCAGGTTGAAATATCATCTCATTTTACAAAATTGAAAAACAGGCATCGAGAACTATTATACATAAAGACGCGGGCCAAATTTCAGCCTTCTGTCGGTCTGTTTCTGGCGACAATTTAAGACAAACCAATGTCAGGGGTCAACCGTGTATTGACGGCGGAGAAGTGTCTCATTTGACGCGTGCCGGTCATGCATTCCGTGCACATATCATATAACTATTATTAAAAAGAAAAACACAAGACAATAACAGATGATACTAACATTAAATAACACAAACATTATTTATGTTATCGAGAAAATAACGTTATATTTTATCTTGGTTTATCATCTACCTTTATAAACCCGTTTGAATAAAAATAGAAAATCAAAAAAAGTATAATTAATAGAAAATCATATTTTGTTTTAACTTTCTACTTGTACTTGTTGATTTTATTTGAATGATTTGAGTTTGTCATTTTAAGGTACAAAGTTCTAGTATTGCTAATGTTAACGATAATTTTCCTACATGCTTTCAAAAAATTACTAGATACATTTAGAAGCAAAATTAAGGGTGACTGATAAGTAATCAGATTTCACCTTCTATGATTGAGCCTTTGGCCCGTAACAAGGACTCCCTATTTACTTAAGATCTCCCTTTGATTTCTTTGATAACGTCGACTGTTTTTTTTTTCGAGTCTTTTTGGAAATCTGAATCTGTTAGATTCTAACTGTTTTCATTATTTTCTATCAGTTTTTTATGATCAATGGTATTCATATGTCTCAAAAATGAATTAAGTTTTACAGATGTTTGAGCTTTTTGAAGGTAATACTGTCCTGGTATTACTTTGAGCTTACATTCTCGAAGTTTCTGCAGTGTTCCGTTTTATAGGACACAAACATTCTCCAAATAAGACTCCAAATAGATTAAGTGGTTGTGTAAAATGCAATATTAATTTTAGGATGGACCTCATGATGTTCAGCAGTCTCGGACTTGGAGGAGGACTGTTTGCCTTCTAAATCTTTAGGTATTAGAGAGAACATCTATTCAGATAATGGGTTTGGTTAATGGTAATTTGGTTAATGATAATTAGTCAGATTAGTGTAAAGCTTTGTGTGGTTCATATGTCATTGTTCACATTTTCTGGTGAGGAGGGTTAGTAATCTGGTGAGAGAAGAAAAAAACTTAGAAGATGAAATATTCTTGTTCTTTTTGCGGTGTTCGTCCGTCTATCCGTCGTGCATTCTTATCTCACATAAAATGTCACTAACTAATAAGAGTTGTTGCTCTTTGTAATTTCATAAAGACAGGGATTATTTCTATCCGGAGCCTTAACTAAAAATGGTTGGTTCTAATATAACAATGGGTACATAATGCTTGCAGAATACTGTCAAATATTACAGTGCAGTTATGGCTGTATGTTGTCTAATCAGTATTATCAATTTTTCTGACCGGAGACAAAACTCATTGTGGCTGGTTGGATGTACTTAGAACACTTTGACAATTTACCCTTAAATTATCCTTAATTAATTCTAAATGACTACAGGAGCTGTATCTAGATAATTATATTTAAATGTTGTATAATAATGGGTTATAATCATTGCCAACTATTTTCAATCATAAACTGTGCAGTATGTGTCTCTCGTTATCTTACAGATATAACAATATTTATGAATAAAATATGTAAATTTGACTATATCTAAATTGCCAAAATGAAAACTGGTTCTGTATTTGAAGTTCCTCCATCTTTGGACATTATACTTTCCCAACACTGATCTGAAAATTCCTAGGATAGTTCTATAAAATCTTCCACAAACACAACTGTATTATTGCTTGAAAACCACCAACTTTAATTCTGAGTTCAGTGTCTTCCACAGTTACTGTCAAAATGGAAAAACAAAATATTGTGTTTACTTTAATCAAACACTAAATACTGAGGTTTTAACTTTTTTATACAAACGAAAAGTTTCCAGCAGTATATCTGCACTACCTTCCATACCCTTGGACATACACTAAACATCATCATTTGTCCCTCCCTTGCCAAACCTTAGGACAGTGACACAATCTCTACCATTCACTGATCACCATTTTATATCCGTCAATTCAGGAAGACTGATAAAGTATCTTAATATCTTTCCTTTTTATACTAAGTACTCCTTTGTACTTCCTCTTCTCTTTGTTAAGAAAACTATTTAGGAATCATGTAAACATTCAGATAATGTAACTTCTCACATTTGTTCATATGGACTAAAACTACTCATCCACACTTGCATGTTATATTCTGTGAAATTTACGAGGCACTGGTCTCTCAAGTTACGTATTAATTGGCGGGAGATATCACTTTCTGAAATTTGTTTGTTTGTTGCACTATGGCAAGGGGATAGAATGTTACTGTTGTAATCCATTGCCCTTGAATCTCTTCTTGTATCCCTTCTTGATTTTAAAGAAATTTAAAGACCTGATACGAACAATACTCAAAACTAAATTTTGTCGAGCGGAGTTCCTACTGTGATAGATTTCTGTGAGCTGCTGAATGGAGTTTTTTGATATTTTTTGTACGGTTGGATATTTAGGAAATTAAACCACAAAACGTGGGTTGGTCTGATTTGGTGACAGATTTCTGTTGGTATAGGTTGGAAGATTGTTTTATCACATCTGTTGTTCTTCAATATCTGTCCGACCTTCAACTTTAGCTGCTTACAAAAAGAACTTTGTCTTGAGTCATTAATGATATGGTGGACTTTCTTTTGGAGAATTGTGTTTTTTACTGGTGCTTCCTAGGAAATATTTATGCAAAGTGAAATGGTATTATGTTAAGAAATGTGTTAAGATTTAATCTGCTAGATAGTGTGTTTTGTAATTACGACTGTCATTTTTCTGCTTAATGCATCTGCAGACTAGATATTTTATATGCAGGTCCACCATGCCAGTCTGATATGTACATACAAGTCTGTTTCAGTATCATGTTATTGTTTGATGCTTTATATATATTAAGAACACAAAACTTTAATGGCAGTAGTCGTTATTTTACAGGAATAAATACAAATTTACAAAGGTTAAGAAATATGAGTATAGTAAATTCATGTATAAATAGTCAAGAAGTACAGAGGTATTACTACAGATGTGTGAATTGTGAATTACTATAGGACGGCTTCTGGTAGATGACTCATCTGCAAATAAGCTGCGAATCATAAAAGTAAAGGAAAACTCACATGTCAAACTAATATCACTACAATAAACTATACTATCATACAGAACGTTTTACATTTGGAAGTATTTTGACAGGAAATCTTCTTTATTTGACTGGTAACTCAAACATGATAAGTACGAAGAAATAATAAACAGTCAATAGTGCATAGTATTACTGTTATTATCACCTTTTACAAGCAGATATATAAATGGTGTCTCCTATTTGATAAATGAATTTTATATCATATATTTCACAATGTACACTGACATATATATAATTTTCACAACAACACGCAAATAAATGCCATACCATTTGTTCCACTGAGAGTTTTGTTTGTGACATTCCGTGTAGCAAAAAAGATATAAAGATCTTGTTGTTTGTTGATTCAGGACCATCGTGATTTCATGCATTTTATTCCTTAATTTAGCTACTTTGCTGTCAACTGGCATTTAAAGCTCAATAGTTCATTTCGAAATAAAGGAATAGTGTCCTTCTAAATTTTTACAGTTGGTTTGTGTTTGAAATTCATTTTCTTGCATTTAATTTATAACTTTGTTTTGAGACGGTGTTCCTGTAGCACATTAACTGTGAATTAGACAGCATTTTTCGGTAACTTTGTTTTAACAAAAATGTGCTAGCAAATCCCGATTATTACCACCAGTTATTTTTTATATATTAGGAAGACAGGCAATGAGGTTGTGGTTTTGAGGAGAATGCAAAGGGAAAGTATAAATGTGTCAGTAACAAAAAGACATAAAACTTAAAACGTGATGTACTCGACAGTTAAATAAATGTAAGATTGTTGTACCTTGAATATGTGCAACATAATTTTGAAGAGTATATCTGCCGTTCAAAAAAGATGCAGTACAGTTTTTATCACAGTTTCAGGTCTAAGGGTTAGAAATTAAATTTCTTAAAATGTTTTAATCTAAAATAAAAATTGTATAAAAAAATTCAATTTACCGCTTTCCAAAGACTAACTTTGACATTTTTCTTAGTTACTCATTTGGACTCTAGAAGTGTATGAAGCCAAAATTCTAAAAATGAACATTAATTTAATATATAATAATGGCTGACATTTGTATTTGCATTTTAAAATTTGATATGCTATTCTCCTAAAAAAATAAAGGCTCACACGTCTCCTTTAGCAATATTCATAACTGTTTTTATTGCAGCTACGTTAAAGTGTGATTCAACTCTATTTTTGTTAACTTTTACAATGGCATTTATTCACTTAGCTCCAACAAGATGCAAGGTCTAAAGAACCTTATAATATCTTCTTAAACATGTTTGTCTACATAAAACACATTAAGACGTATCAATGTGCTGATGTAGTTTCTTTTGCTTTCAGGTTTGGATTAATGATGTTCGAAGGACTTGGTTTTGGAGGTGGATTCTAATTCTTCGAAAAGTCATAGACACTATAGAGTGGAAGGCTGACATTTATTATTTCCGAGTGAAAATACATATCGATAGCTGTAATTGTTGAGTAGAATACAGATCCCTGGCTTTATATACATTGACTGTGAATAATTCATAATATATTCATATACATGTTCATTTAGTACATAATTACTTAGTCAACAACTGCGTATGCAAGAAATAGAACAGCTTTGTAAAATCAGTTGGTAACGATGGTGTATAAGTCAAGCATTGTGTAATTTTGCTATGATAATTATTAAATAAAACTAAACCATAAATCATTCAGTCCTTTTAAATACAAATATACATGTGCGCAGTATGAAAATAATGACACATGCTGTAATAGTATAAACAGAGTAAAATGCACATTCACATAAAGGTACGGAGACGGAAACACACTGGGTTAATGTTCAGTTTCGGCCAATACGACGATTCTTCTATCTTTTCCGACTGCACATGAGAATTGATGACAGAGGCACACAAGCTCACGTTTAAGCTGTAAGCAAATGAATTCGAAGCAGCTGTAACACTGAATTCGAAAATAAACATTAACAAATCCACGAGATAGAATGAACAATCCCTATTTTTTCGATAAATATTTTTACAACATTCATCTTCAATTAAAGAAATAATGGCGTGTAATGAAATCATTCTTGTAAACTCTTATATACAATATGTGTACCTGAAACGGTACATCAGTCCACAGAGACACTGGAGAAAATGACGCAGAGGTAAATCATACTAAAAGGTGCAGCTGAGAAAGTCTAAAGGCTCATAAAAGTAAGCAAAACTATCCGGGAAAACACAAAAGTAGGAGAACACTGCCTTTTTATAGAATTAGAAACGCACGAAAAGCTTGTTCATCTTTCAAAATATATGTAGGTTAATAAAGTTATTTTTTTAATTATAACGTCTTTTATGACACCGTTATAATATAAAAATTATTGTTCTGTAGAAAAAAAAAACATAAAAAACAAAATAAAAAAAAAAAAAAAAAAAAAAAAAAAAAAAAACGTTTCACAGACTGAGACTTTTCATCAGTTAAACATTTGCTGCTGGATATCCCGTATGTTGTCAGCAAAGTCACGGTCTACTTGCAAATAAGACTGAAAAACAGGTCGTACATTCGTCATGCACTGTTTTGTTCTTCAAGTTTCTTTTTCAATTCTGGAAGCACAAGCACAAGACTCAATGTGCTACCTGATAATTTAGGCTCTTCTGGTCTCATACTACGTCTGAAATAGATAGTGATTTATGACTGTTTGCTGATTTCAAGATGAAAAAGTTAAAGGTAAAATTCTTGTAAAGATCTACAGAATTGAATTAGGTATAAAAAAATCTTTTATTTTCACAAGACACTTATTAAGCTATATGTGAAAAATTTCGCAAAGAATACTTAAATACTTAATTGAATATTTCGAAAAATAGACACTAAAAATATTCTTACTTTGCTAGACAACAACTCTTTTACACACTATATATATGCTTACAATATTTTAATAAGGAACGATGCTTACAATAGCTTTTTAAACATCAAAACAATCCCCTTCCTCTACACAAAAAGCTAAAAGAAACTCATCTTTTGAAATTAAAAGTGACATATATGTTAAAAAAGAACGAAATATGGTCACGAAAAATGTTTGAAACATAATATATATGTTTAGAAAAATTGTAACTTTCACCAAATAATACAATACTTTGGTTTTCTTCGAAGTATACAAGAAATTATCAAACAAAGTTTAACCGAAAATTTAGAAAAGACTGGGCTAGTCAAAAAAGATTTTATCATTTTGCAACTATGTTCAATAGGAATGAAAGTGTTATATGCAATAATTTAATTTAGCCATAACTGAAACAATTTTTGTTTTTCTATGATTAGAAACAAATGGCTAGTGTATATTTCAAAACGGTAATGGTCACTTTGAATACATATGTCACTTTAAGTAACTATATCATTTCATTCAATCCTGAACTTGGTTACTTACCTACGGCATTTTCTCCTAATCAACACAATAACAATGATAATGAGAACGACAGCTCCTACGGCAGCACTGACAATTATCACAAAATCTGTAGAGAGAAAACTCCACCTTTTTATAGAAGTTTTATGCACTGCATTCAGCTATGATTATTTTTATTTGTTGAACAAACTTTAAAGAAAATGGTACACTGTTTATCCTTTCTGACAATACAATTTCAAACTATTCATATATCTGACATCAAAATAAACGTTGATGTGTTTAAAATAATTTTGTATTTCTGCTTTTTTTAATTTAATGACCATTAGTTTTTTCCAGAAGAAAACATTGGAAAAAGGAGTACTTGAAGACTTGTTAAATTCGAACGATACAGGAGTTAAAAAAAAACATTCCCAACTCTCGCGAGGAAGACATCTTAATACTGAGTTAGATTTCTGTTTCCAGGTGTCGGCATTTTAGATAGAATGAAAAAGAGAATCAAGAATTTCTATTTTCGGCTCAGCAGTCAATAGATATTCTATTTTTTGAATTGCATTTCTACATGCATCAACACATGCAGTTCTACTAAAGTTGCTACGGTCATTTGCACTGCAAATCATGAAATAAAAGTAATATCCTTACGTTTGTTTGTTTTGAGCCAAGCTATTCCTGAAGAGTCAACGTTCGTCGTCTTGATTTTTTCGGTTTCTGAAAACATGGAAGCAGAAACATAGAACTGAACATTAATTCTGTAACAAATAATTTCCATGAAAAATGCTCATACCTGATTAGTTATTGCTAACCTAAGATTAGATTATATGCTTTAACAAATGAGTAATAAATATATGCAATAATAATTCTACGTGTAACATGAATCTATCTGAAGCGACACAAATGTTTTGCAGAGCTCTCTGCTTACATCGCTTTTACATATTATGCCAAAAAATGTTGTTTTCTTGTCATTACTTTCCAAAAGGTGTTGCTTTAACTAGGATATACCTACTCCAGAATGATACCGGTATCTTCAATACTGGTTTTTCACAAGAGCGATAACCACTACATCTGAATACCGATTATCTAATTACTTACTGAAATCATATTATTTTTACTATGACACCATCTCCTTATTGTAAATATTTATTTCCTCATGGGTGACTGACTTACGTAATATTACTTTTACTAGGACAAGATTCTAGACCTACTGTTCCTTAAACCCGTTTGATCATTACTGACTAACATAATATAGTTTTACCATTGCATGTAATGTTGTCATCACTGAGCTTGTACCCTGCTTGGCATTCACAACTAAACGAGCCTTCTGTGTTGACACAAATATGTTGGCATCCACCATTATCTGAAGCGCATTCATCAACATCTGAAATATAATATATTTATCATAAACATATACTTTTGAATACATTCCATAGTAAAATATGCTTATTCAATCGAATGTACACTTCATTTCGTTTTGTTTTACTGTATGCATCATTTCATCATTTAACTTAACACATTTCAGTTCAAATGAACTGTTCTTGGTTTTTAGCCAAAAGCCGATAAGAACATCGACATATGAGCGAATCCATAAATGATACGTTACTATACATTACCTCTGCACGAAGCTCTGTCGCCTGTTAGAATATAGCCTGTTTCACATGAGCACGTGAAGTTACCTTCAATGTTGATGCAGTCGTGCTGACATCCGCCGTTGTCTTGCGTACATTCATCAACATCTGAAATGATACTTATATTGCTGAGAGTTTCTGAAAGGAAAAAGTTCTTTCACCTTACAGATTGAATATTTTGTATGCAACATTTTCAACTGAATTTCTTGAATACCTTATCATAATACTTTTCTTGGTAAATGAATACATGACTGAAATAAGGACATACCTTCACATGTTGCACTGTCATTTGAAAGGATGTAACCGATGCTGCAGTTACAGGTATATGAGCCATAAGAATTTGTACAGAGCTGTTGGCATCTAGATGTATTATCTACACATTCGTCAATATCTAAAAGATTGTCAACATCTTTGATAATAGTTAACATTTCAAGTGCAATAAAACTATTCAACGGCATCCTGTAGCCATGTAGATTGACTAGTCTGGCGGAGACCTACATGATACGTTTGAGCAGCGTCTTTCAAAAAGCATGCTATTTGAAAGACCCTGGTTTGAGTGAACAGTAATTTTGATTCAACGTTTAGTTTTACAGAAGAGATGCATAATTTATTTCAGCGCAACTTTAATGGTTTAATTGCTTTTGATGTCACAAAGCCATATAAAGAATATTCTAAATACAATCACACTTTCATTTGCCGTTTGGTATACGAAAGAAGTAATAAAAAAGGTTGCATGCGTGGTTTGTGATCTACAACTGCATACCTTCACAAGTTTTGTTATCAGAAGAAAGGGAGAAGCCGCCCTTACAACTACATATGTACGATCCATCTGTGTTTGAGCACTGCTGTGAGCATCCCGATAGATCTGTTTCGCATTCGTTTATATCTGAATTAAATAAAATATTCATAGCAAGGTAAAATTGAAATTAAACGTTGAAGCTAAATATCCCTTTTTATAATAAAGGAAAGTGCTGCATTTGCTTTTTAAGTATTTTCCGAAACAAATTGGAGCATTCATTTTAGTAAGGACAAGAATTACCACAAAATCAACAATGCGAAATAAATTTTAAGTACGTTGTTACAAAATGCACTTCCATGCTATTATTTTCTAATTTAAAAAAAGATAAAAAGCTTTTTACAATAAAAAGTAAATTATCTTACGTAACATACAACAGGGCAAACTAAAATACTTAGAATACAAACAATATTGTATTGTTTTTTTCCTGTGCGCTTCTTATGTTTTCAAGTATTTGTCCTTTTACTTTCAGAATAGATATCTGATGGTTGTTGTCAAACTGGTTTGAAAAAGAATTCATGCATTATAGCAAACTCTATACTGTATTCAAGAAGTCCTTTTTCCAATGGTCGTGCATCTTATATATGTTTGAATATACGACAAATGTAAATACCTTGACAAGTCATGTTATCAGCAGACAGAAGAGTGTAACCGTCATCACAGCTACACAGGAAAGAACCTTCTTTGTTTATACATAGTTGTTGGCAGCCCGATATGTCTGCTTCACATTCATCTATATCTAGAATTACAACAAAATATATTTTATGAAAAGTTATGTGTCTTAATTGTAGTTGATGTTGCCAAAAAGGTGTATATTGAACATTTTTTGATATACATTTAATGTGTATAATAGTTATGCAGGATTTCGAAAAGAAAAGCATGTTCGAACACGTTACACTGCAACTTTAATGTAAGCTGCATACTAAATTTCTTTTTTTTGCTCAAGTTATGTACTCAACTGACCGGTAATGTGTTGTATCATTTTTACTAGTAGGCTTCAAGACGGCTTCTGATTCATCATAGTTATTTTACATCATTTTATGTCTAGACTCACAAACTAGCAATGGATTCAGAATTTAAATCATTTAGTAATATTATGTGCTTAAAATTTAGAGTTTTATTATGCCTCTCTGGTGATAAAAAGTGTCATAGTTAAGTCAAAGACAACAATATGCCATCGCCAGCATAAACACATTACCTTTACAGGTTTTATTGTCGTTTGAAAGTACATAACCATCAGCACAGCTACATTCATAAGAACCAACGGTATTTTGACATATTTGTGTACAGCCAGACGAACTGTCAAAACATTCATCAATATCTGAAAATAAATAAGCAAAACACAACATAATTACTTCATAGACAGGATTCTTCATTTTTAATTTCTTTATTAATGGTTTTACTCGGCTTGACTACGCAACCTCAGATGCTGATTTTAATCATAAGCAAAATATCTGTACAGCAGGCCATGCGTGACCCGACGTAAATAGATCATTTGATGAAAAATGTGACTATATACTTTATGAACGCGTATTGGAATAATTCAGAGTAAGATAAATGCATTTTCAGGTATTTAAGTAATTGGTATTTAAGTAATTTAAATAAACCTGTAGCTGTTCTGAATAGGCATCGATGCAAAATATCATATTATGATGATATTTTCTTAATGCCATATTAAATCCAATGTGAAGTATCATATTATATCCATATATTGTCTCAATAATATCTTAAAACCAGTTCATATTTTGTCTTAATGAACTATGTTTACTTGATATTTCGTCGCATACATTTTTTGAAATTAATTCGATATGATATTTTCAAATTTAAAGATAAGATATTATGTAATGTGTAAACGGTCAATATGAACAACAGTATCTATATAAATTAAGAAAACATGTAACGTATGATAAAAGGTACACGACCAAATGCTCCATGCATATTGTTTTTTTTTAATTTAGCAAAGGGTTGATGCTAACATTATATAGTGATCATGCGCAAAGAATTCCATTCAATTTAACATAAAACATTACTAATTAGATGAACTGGAATAAGGGAGACTTGATTATTATACATATAAATATATAAATAATTTCTACATTCTGGTGACAGTAATGATTTCATCACATCAAGCGTGTCAGATTAAGATGCACAAAGACAAAACACCAGTGCGCTACAGTCAAATGCTAACACTATAAATCTACATACCGCTGCATGTTTTGTTATCAGGAACAAGTATGAAGCCGTCAATACAGGTACAAATAAAAGAGCCTTCCGTATTTGAACATAGCTGTGTGCAACCGGATACCCCAGTGATGCATTCATCAATATCTTTACCGTTCAAATTTAAAAAGACATTAAGGCTGTACAGTCACATCATTAACCTTTATCTTAGAATTTTCAAAATGTAATAATTTTAGCCTTGACGTCAAAACAGCATTGTTTCTATCAATATTATCTACAGTTTTCAATACATTTGCAACGTTTTGCAATTGAAGATATCAGTATATGGTATAATATACCTGACTGGCAAAGGATGTTATGAAACACTTTGAAAAAAATCAAAGGCAGAGACATTGCGAATGTGAACATAACATACCATTGCAAGTTTTGCTGTCTGATGCAAGTGCATAACCTTTATTACAGCTACATTTAAAAGAACCATATGAGTTTGAACATCTTTGCGTGCATCCAGATACGCCTGCAACGCATTCGTCGATATCTAAACAAAGATAAAACACACAAGAACAGACTTTGCAAATTCTAGGAAATAAGTGTTACAACTTGAAAAGATGCAAGATCTCAACGTTTTCTTTTTCTGTTGGACCACGTTCATGCCTTATAAAACGATTTATAGACATAAACATGTCGGTAGACTGGACATGTAATATAATTTAATACACCTACAACTATTTATTTTTTAATGTGCATTTTGGAGTCGTGTAATCAATCTGTCATTAATTATTCGCAGCGGCTTTATATCTGTATCAAAAAAAAAAGATATTTAAAAGAACTTGGAAAATTTGTCGATCATTGCCTGACCATATATTACAAAATGACAATATCAAAAAGAATAAAGATGTAGGGAATTTCAAACAAATTGAAAAGATGGATTTAAGTTTATGTTTTATCAATCAAATTTTTTCCCAACGACACTGGTATCCAGATACCTACAAACGTATGTAGAGGTGACAGTTTATCACTACGACATTATGTGTTTGAGTGGCTGTAATTTACTGCAATTTCGTACATACCATTGCATGTTTTACTGTCTGACGCAAGTACGTAACCTTCGGTACAACTGCATTCATAAGAACCATTTGTGTTTGAACATATTTGTTTGCAACCAGATAAACCAGCAAAACATTCGTTTATATCTAAAATAATAATTTAAGAATACTTACATAAGTTGTACCTTATAATATATTCGACATACCTGACACATCTGTTGGCTTACTGCCTGTGTAAGAGGGATGTTTGCACGAGGACTTGCATTTTAACAAGACCATTGTCATGTTATCCTTGTTTTCAGTTAAAATAAAATTTAAACACCATTATGTATACGGCTGATACACATCCGTCTACATTTAATTTAAAGAAATAAAATCAAACTATTACTGTTTAACTTAAAAGCAGTCCTGGATTCGTAATGGTGCAATTTTTTTAGAATCTTATTCTTTACGGTTTTATATGCTTCCATATATCAGTTTTAACAGAAAAATATATATGAAATGTATAATATAACGCCTACCTTGACATGTTTTATTATCATATGAAAGAGTGTAACCTTCCATACAATTACATTTGTAAGAACCGTCTGTATTTGAACATATTTGTGTGCATCCAGATGTTCCAGCAGTACATTCATCTACATCTATTAAGTATAAATATGTAACATACACTCCATACATAGAAAGCAATTGTTATAATGCAAAACCAGGTAAAAAGAGTTAGATCAGATTTTCCTGGCTCTCCGAAGTAATATCTTTATATCTCTTATTGTGCTTTCCTTTGATATCATAAAACATAAACAAAATGTCAAAATAGCACAATTACCTTCAAATTAAATCCATATAAAAGAACATATGGTTCTTTAAGTTTTACATGTAAGGTAACAAATATATTACAAATCCGTTCATTAAAATATAACTAAAAGGTATTGTAACTTAAAGACATAATATATAATTTACTGCTAATACTCTAAACATGTGATGTATAATCAAGATTTAGAGATAAAGATTTACAGATTTATGTATGACGTTCTGGCAGAATCTAAAACATGGTAATGCAATAATGTAAGTTTCACATAGCAAGAGTTGGTTGAAATCAAAATATTAATTATTCCTAATATCCTAATAAGCTGATTCATACCATCACACTCTTTCCCGTTCGACCCAAGTGTGTAACCTTCAGTGCATCTGCACTCAAAAGACCCTTCTGTATTTGAACACGTCTGTGCGCAGCCAGATAAACCAGTTATACATTCGTCGATATCTAAATGAAAAATGAACTTATGTAACAGTTATAGATTTAAATTTGCGAAATATAGTTTAATGGCTAGAGTAATTATAAAGATGTTATATCTATAACGACATTAATTAATACAAAGGCATTATCTTCCTATTAACAAATGAATATTATTTTAAGACAAATCTTAAGTGAAATGATTTCGCTCACTACTTCATTTGACAGTTTCTAAAACATCAATGAGAAACATGTTGTAAGTTTGTGCTTTGTATTCCATATAAAGTAGAAAAAAAGAATATAAGGAAAAACACAGTAAAAGATCACAACCTCCCTAAACAGTCAAAATCCATTAAGTTTCAATATTTGATTAAATTAAATCTTGAATCCCAAATGTGTTAACAGCCTATCAACTAGTATTGCAAAGGACGTCAGAAATGATAATTAATTTTATGATGGAACCCTTTGTAGCAAAATTGTCATGTTTTAAATACGACTTATCTTATACATACCAGTGCAGGTTTTCATGTCAGACGAAAGTGTGTATCCTTCACGACAGATGCATTCAAAAGATCCTCTTAGATTTAAGCATGTCTGTGAGCAGCCAGATGTACCGGCAATACATTCATCAATATCTACAACGTGAAGTAAGTGTGAATAAAAAATACATTGTACAAAACACAGGCATTGTCAAATTTAACATTATCTAAAAAATATAACTTAGTAGGCCTATAAGATAGACAGAATGATAACGTTGTTAGTATAAATACTTGAAGAGATAATTGTTAAGCCACTTTTTTCTCTTGTTTTTTCCTTTTCATACAAATAAATTGTATATATGATACATTACCAATGTGTCTGACGTTAAATAACTATTTATAAATAAAACTTGATTTATCAAGGAATAACTTCTCACGCTTTTCATTTTATGTGCACAAAATATCAACAATACTTATTTACTGTAGCATGAAATATGTAAGTTTTGTTTTTATTTATATCTATTTTTATGAAAAAACTGAATGTAAATGTAAAAAAAAATGTGTTTTTAAATTTGACGTTAAATTTTTCAGTTATGTAAAATGCTGATATAAATTTGAATTAACAAACCATTGCATGTTTTACTGTCAGATGCAAGCGTATAACCGCCAATACAGCTACATTGAAAAGAACCCTCTGTATTAGAACAAGTCTGCACACAGCCCGCTGTTCCGAAGGTACATTCGTCAATATCTTTAAAAACGAAAGTCAAAAATGAAAGTAAAGTCTGTGAACAGTCAATGTTAAATATTAAAGAAAAGCGCACGTCTTAAGAGTTGAGACAATAAACTTTATAGCCTGTACATATATAATCCAAGTTCTTCACCGATTTTGTATAAAAATAACCATATCGAACATTTAAGCTAAATATTGCAAAGGAAGTTATGTTTTTAAGTACATTTGATGTTATGCTTATCTAAATTCACTACGCCTATTATAAAGTAATGCAACATTGCACGCACATTTCGATAAGGACTGAAACTGAAACGTTCATTTTTTAATTTCATTGAAGCATTCAAGAAAAAACCCAAACAGTTTCCATAATTTTGAAAAGCTTATATGTGATGTCTGTCAGCAAAACAAATACAAATTTAGCTGTCTGTTTGTCTGTCAACTGTCGGAAGCATTTATCATAGCAATAAGAGTATACTATACAAATGTGCATCATACTCACCGATGAGTTTTGACATTTCTCTATACAACTACATACATCAACAGATAAATTATGACATGCACAAAAGTTCGAAATTAAAAGTTATATATAACAGTACAGCTCTGTTTACAGAATGCTTTGGGGATATCGGTTTGAGCATTCACATTGTGCAAAGAAGTCATGCCATTAAATTCTACCCATATCATACCAGTGCATGCAATGGTTCGCCTTATGGCTTTAAGACAAAGATTTAAAACATACCACTACAGGTCATACGGTCTAAGTCAAGTGTAAATCCCTCAGTACAGCCACATTCATAAGACCCATCTGTATTAGAACATGTTTGTGTACAACCCGATGTTCCGATGGTACATTCATTGATATCTGTAAGGTAAATAATAAGTGACTGTATAAAAGTCAAAAAGTTCGAAAACAAAACATTTTCCACTATTCAGTTTTTTTAAAACTATTTTCTCTATTTAACGAGTAAACGAAATAAAAACGAATATTCACAGGAAAATCACAAATGTTTTATGAGCAAACTATCTAATTTCTCTTGTTATACATATTTACATCTAGAATGTTATGAATATTATGTAGACAAAATAAAATGATAAATATCAACGCAGAACCTAACCATTTAGGATTGTTGAATAGCTTCCAGACCGAAAGCAAATTTAGGTGTATACTAGTAT
The DNA here is from genome assembly GCA_012932295.1 of Cyclina sinensis. NCBI lineage: Eukaryota > Metazoa > Mollusca > Bivalvia > Venerida > Veneridae > Cyclina > Cyclina sinensis. The sequence continues at coordinate 25,700,780 of JAAONU010000006.1, read as the reverse complement.
ATCTCTGGACAAGAAAAAGTAAGTTCCGTCTAGTAATGTCAGGCGCAATTATTTAGCCTTTGATACAACTGTAGTCAAGCAAACTATTTGTTTTAAAGCATGACTGTGCGCAACCGGATGTTCGATTGACACATTCGTCGATATCGAATGAAAAAGCAAAACAGTACGAGAATTACGATAAAATGGAATACTTTTAACACGATTGCTTCCTTCCTTAATTGAATTTATATGAATCTCTTTACCTAAAACGTTTGAGTATAGCAAGAAAATGGTACCAGCGAGGTTTATACAAGATAAATATTTCTTCAGAAAGCAATTTTGAAGTTGTAAGTCGCACCTACACTATACTGCTATTTTCACCTTATGGCGTCTTTATATTAGTGGATTTTATTTATCTATGACTTATGGTGATTATGTTCAATACGTATGTTCATAAGCTGAATCTAATCAGAGTTGAAAATTATATAACACTGATATTGAAATATTCATTGAATTAGTACAGGCTCAAGATATATCAGTATAACAGTTAATACATCACGAACATTTCTTCTTCAACTGATGAAAGAAAGGGGATAGTATTGCTATATTTTGCAAGAATAAGGTTTTCTAGTCATCTTTATTGCCTCCCGACAGGAAAAGTGACTATTCTAAATACAAATCGAAATAAGACCAAATGCACATGTTCACTTGATATACTTTTACGTTCTTGTACTCACAAGAATAAAGATGTAACAAATCAAACAACCATTTTTTAACAGACTTTCTGCTGCACATACATACTTATATTACTAAGCAATGTGGTTAAAAGTAAGTATCTTTATAAATAAACTCGTTTATAACAAGGTTAATATACAGGTCGTATCTCTACTAACTGTATATTTATATTTGTTATTGTTAATGAATACAGAGGTTTAATTCACATTCCTTCGTACAAACAAAAATCATAACTTCTTCATTCTCAAAATACTATTAAATTCTCTTCTAAAAGGAATTTTGATGTTTTTTCCCAATACATGTTTTTGTACAACAAGATCGACTGCTTTTGACACGAATCAACTAAAGCATACCATTGCAGTGTTTCATGTCAGACGAAAGTGTGAAACCTACACTACAGCTACATTCAAAGGAACCATCAGTATTTGAACATGTTTGTGAACAGCCAGATATACCAGTGATACATTCGTCTATATCTGTAATGATGGATGAACAAAGATTATCGAATAAATCTCTTAAATCTCGTATTCAACACTACTGTTTCAAAAGAACATCACGGGTGATAGGTAGAATTTGAATCAGTTAATGGATTTGTGCCACCATTTCACTTACAGATTTTCATAAGTTTTAGACGATATTTGAACACATTTGCTGTAAGTCTGTTTTTCAGGTAACATACTTGTATCTTAAACTTTCACGCCAAGATATTTTTCAAGAAGTGTTTATAATTATTATATAACTACCTCAAGACTAGCTTCGAATATATATACTGAATGTTTTAAGAATGTATGGAATAACATAAACTGTTTTTTAAAACTGATTTCTTTTTAAATCATGACATACTTAATGACCAAAAATACACGTCTATATCCTTCTTTAGATTCATTTAATGATTTTGCGATTTACAATGGAAAATGATTAATGTATATAATGACTATAAATAAACTATAGAACACCTAGACATTTTTAAACCCTTCCTTATTTGTAAGTGAAAGTCTTTCCTTTAAAATATACATTTCAGATGATCAGTGTAAGGATTGAATTTAGATGTCTCATACGGTCGCAGAATTTTACTATCAAACTTTTTCATACCGGTGCACATCCTGTTGTTCGAGGCGAGACTGTAACCCTCGATACAGTCACATCGATAAGAACCATCTGTATTGAAACATGTTTGTGTGCATCCAGAACTGCCAGTAGTGCATTCGTTGATATCTGGAGGGAAATAAGGCACTTTATACATTTCAATGGTAATGTTAAGGCATACAAAGATATTACAGTATACGTATAATATATAATCTAGAATTGTATCAGGTGTAGCCATAATTACATAATACTACACTGCTATAAAGCATTTGGTTTTCTCTGTCGTATTTCTTTTCAAATATATCTTATAGTAAGTACAAGTCATATGTATGCGTAAATATGTTTTTTGTCGCATAAAGCAACAGGTAGTTATTAATAATCTATTGCTGAAGTAACGTATCGGTCTTTTGAAATTTAAAATGTCTAGTTACAAAACTGTTTTCACGAGAAAGTACAAAGTGTTCTGGGCCGTGACCCTAATGATTGGTCTACTCTAGAAACTAGCAGGGTAAATGTTAAAAACAATAACATTCACAAGTTCTCTATTATGTTTTTCTTTATACATTTATGCCTTTGCAAAACATAGTGCCTCAGAATTTGTACTATATATCATAAGAAAATATATGCAAACGTGTATGAACTGATAATTTTGCAATAGAATTGTATCAGGTGTAGCCATAATTACATAAAACTACACTGCTATAAAGCATTTGGTTTTCTCTGTCGTATTTCTTTTCAAATATATCTTATAGTAAGTACAAGTCATATGTATGCGTAAATATGTTTTTTGTCGCATAAAGCAACAGGTAGTTATTAATAATCTATTGCTGAAGTAACGTATCGGTCTTTTGAAATTTAAAATGTCTAGTTACAAAACTGTTTTCACGAGAAAGTACAAAGTGTTCTGGGCCGTGACCCTAATGATTGGTCTACTCTAGAAACTAGCAGGGTAAATGTTAAAAACAATAACATTCACAAGTTCTCTATTATGTTTTTCTTTATACATTTATGCCTTTGCAAAACATAGTGCCTCAGAATTTGTACTATATATCATAAGAAAATATATGCAAACGTGTATGAACTGATAATTTTGCAATAGAATTGTATCAGGTGTAGCCATAATTACATAATACTACACTGCTATAAAGCATTTGGTTTTCTCTGTCGTATTTCTTTTCAAATATATCTTATAGTAAGTACAAGTCATATGTATGCGTAAATATGTTTTTTGTCGCATAAAGCAACAGGTAGTTATTAATAATCTATTGCTGAAGTAACGTATCGGTCTTTTGAAATTTAAAATGTCTAGTTACAAAACTGTTTTCACGAGAAAGTACAAAGTGTTCTGGGCCGTGACCCTAATGATTGGTCTACTCTAGAAACTAGCAGGGTAAATGTTAAAAACAATAACATTCACAAGTTCTCTATTATGTTTTTCTTTATACATTTATGCCTTTGCGAAACATAGTGCCTCAGAATTTGTACTATATATCATAAGAAAATATATGCAAACGTGTATGAACTGATAATTTTGCAAAGTGATAATCCTATAAAACGAAATTTGATTTGTTGAAAATACATACCGTTACACGTTTTACTGTCAGATGCAAGTACGTAACCTTCAATACAACCACAGTCAAAAGAACCAACTGTATTTGAACAGGTTTGCATACAACCAGATGTCCAAATGGTACATTCGTCGATATCTGTATCATATATTGATATTAATGAAATATAGCGCCAATTTATATTACAATAGTTTAGTTTTGTTCTCTAAAATAACTGAGACATATATCACAAGCTCGTTCAACTTAGTTTTTTAGTATAATATATTACTAATTTTCATTACAAATTTTAGTTCTGTTCTCTAAGATGACTTAAAATATATCACAAGCGTGCTCAAATAAAAGGATAGTAAAGTTTTACATTTAGAAAAAAATGTTTTGTTTTTTAAATACATTCATCCATGTCTTTGTGATACATTTTTTTTTTTTGTAGCTGAGTGTGTTATCGTAAGGAGCTGCATTATTTGAGAACCAGAGAAATCGTTTTCAAACACAGGCGACCAATCATATTATCGAATTATAGATTTATCATTTCACGTTAATACATACCAATACACATTTTACTGTCAGACCCAAGTTCGTAACCTTCATTGCAACTGCATTCATAAGAACCATCTGTGTTTGAACATATTTGCGAGCAGCCAGATGAACCAGCAAGACATTCGTCGATGTCTTCAAATAAATCAAAAAAACACAACAGATAGTGGACTGGTGGCAAAAGATTTATTATGATTTTTGCATAGCTTATTAGTCGGCTAATAGCAAGTGTAACCCATAAAAGGGGTCACAAAAAGAAAGAAAGAATAAGAAATAAAACTCGATATCAAACTGGATATCAAACAACTAAATTTTGATTAATTCACCGACAAATTACCATCAATGCTAAAGATCATCTTAAATTGAATGGAGAAACCGTATATAACGTTCATCATGTGTTGTCAATATTGTCTTTCTAAAAAGAGATGTTATGAACATGAAACAACAGAAAATACTATTATCATTTATTTACAAATAATATTCTGAATATGATAAAGGTGACTTAAAGTTCAACACAGAAAATATAAATAATTATTTTCAAAATTTTCCCAATTTTCACTCTAAAACAGGATGTTATCAAAAGATAACAACACAATCACTATGTTACCTGTATTTAGAGGTCATTACGTTTGATCAAAGCCTCATGTTCACAGATATTATAAGCATTTAGAAGCTGCATTTATTTATCATAAAGATAAAGACGTACATACCTCCGCATGTTTTATTATCAAATGCAAGTACGTATCCGTCATTACAGCTACATTCGTAAGAACCATCTGTATTTGAACAAGTCTGTGTGCACTCTGATGTTCCCGAGGTACATTCGTCGATATCTTAACCATTCGGAAATTTGAATTAGATTATAAAAGTCGTAATGCTATTTGTCAATTGGAAATAAAACAAATACTCAAAGTATAATTCGCAATGCAAGCCTGTTATTATTGTTGAATTTTACTCTGCATTGCCTTACAGATGAGGTTTGAACCAGGACAGAATAAATGATATTTTTACAGTAAACAAGGTTTTGGCTTCTGATGGTCTCAAAAGTAATTACTTCAAAACATATTTAGAAGCAGTATTATTCAATTTAAAACATGTTAACTTATTGTATGTACACTGTGAAAATGAAATATGGATATGCCCAAATTCGATGATAAATAAGTCCACTCTAGAAATTCAGAAAGGTAGGGTTAATAAAGTAACATGCATAAGTAAATTCTCTTATATGCTAACTTTATATATCAATACCTTTACGAAACATCATGCCTAAGAAATGCAATGCTATATCATTAGGAGATGCATGCAAACGTTTAGGAACTCGTAACGTTCAACTATGATAATCCTATAAACACGATTTGATTTGTTGACCATACATACCGGTACACGTTTTTCTGTCAGATGCAAGTAGGTAACCTTCAATACAACCGCAGTCATAAGATCCGTCTGTATTTGAACAGGTTTGCATGCAACCAGATGTCCCGATGGTACATTCGTCGATATCTGTATCATGTATTGATAATTATGAAATATAGCGCCAATTGGTATTACGATAATTCAGTTTTGTTCTCTAAAATGACTGACAAATATATCACAAGCTCGTTCAACTTAAAAGGATAGTAAAGTTTTACCTTTATAAAATAACTGTGTTGTTTCTTAAAATACATACATCCATGTCATTTTGATACATCGTGATTATGTAGCTGAGTGCTTATCATAAGGAATTGCATAATTTGAGAACCATACAAGTTAAAGCATTTTCAAACACACCGACTAATCGTATAATCGAATTATACATTAATTGTTTCACGTTCATAATTACCGATACACATTTTACTGTCAGGTGCAAGAACGTAACCTTCAGTACATAGGCATTCATAAGAACCATCTGTGTTTGAACATATTTGCGAGCAGCCAGATGAACCAGCAAGACATTCGTCGATATCTTCAAATAAATCAAAAGAGAACACAATAAATATTGGACTGGTGGCAAAGGATCTATTATGACTTTTGCATTGCTTCTTAGGCGGATAATAGCAAGTGTTACCCGTAAATGGGGTCATAAAAAGAAAGAGAGAATAAGAATTAAAACTTGAACTGGATATTTTACAACTAAATTTTCATAATTTCGACGACAAATTACTATCAATGCTAAATATCATCTTGAATTTAATAGAGAAACCGTATATAACGTTCAATTTGTGTTGTCAATATTGCCTTTCTAAAAAGAGATTTTATGAACATGTGAGAACAGAAAATAATATTATCATTTATTTACAAACAATATTCTGAATATGATAAAGGTGACATAAACTTCAACAGAGAAAACATAAATAATTATTATCAAGATTTATCAGTTTTTCACTCTGAAATTGGATGTTATCAAAAGATAACAACACAATCACTATATTACCTGTATTTAAAGGTCATTACGTTTTATCAAAGCCCTCATGTTCACAGATATTATAAGCATTTAGATGCTGCATTTATTTATCATAAAGATAAAGACGAACATACCGCCGCATGTTTTATTATCAAATGCAAGTATGTATCCGTCATTACAGCTACATTCGTAAGAACCATCTGTATTTGAACAAGTCTGCGTGCACTCTGATGTTCCCGAGGTACATTCGTCGATATCTTAACCATTCGGAAATTTGAATTAGATTATAAAAGTCGTAATGCTATTCGTCAATTGGAAATAAAATAATACTCAAAGCATAATTCACAATGCAAGCCTGTTATTATTCTTGAAATTTACTCAACATTGTCTTTACACATGAGGTTTGATTATTTCAAAACATATTTAAAAGCACTATTATTCAATTAAAACATGAAACTTATTAACTTATTGTTAGTACACAATGAAAATAAAATATCGATATGTCCAAATTCGATGATAAATAAGTCCACTCTAGAAATTCAGTAGGGTAGAGTTAATAAAGTAACATGCATAAGTAAATTCTCTTATATGCTAACTTTATATATCAATACCTTTACGAAACATCATGCCTAAGAAATGCAATGATATATCATTAGGAGATGCATGCAAAAGTTTAGGAACTCGTAACTTTCAACTATGATAATCCTATAAACACGATTTGATTTGTTGACCATACATACCGGTACACGTTTTTCTGTCAGATGCAAGTAGGTAACCTTCAATACAACCGCAGTCATAAGATCCGTCTGTATTTGAACAGGTTTGCATGCAACCAGATGTTCCGATGGTACATTCGTCGATATCTGTATCATGTATTGATATTAATGAAATATAGCGCCAATTTGTATTACGATAATTCAGTTTTGTTCTCTAAAATGACTGACAAATATATCACAAGCTCGTTCAACATATTTGCCAACAGCCAGATGAACCAGCAAGACATTCGTCGAAGTCTTCAAATAAATCAAAAGAGAACACAATAAATATTGGACTGGTGGCAAAGGATCTATTATGACTTTTGCATTGATTCTTAGGCGGATAATAGCAAGTGTTACCCGTAAATGGGGTCATAAAAAGAAAGAGAGAATAAGAAATAAAATTCGAACTGGATATAAAACAACTAAATTTTCATAATTTCGACGACAAATTACTATCAATGCTAAATATCATCTTAAATTAAATAGAGAAACCGTATTTAACGTTCATCTTGTGTTGTCAATATTGCCTTTTTAAAAATATATTTTATGAACATGTGAGAACAGAAAATAATATTATCATTTATTTACAAACAATATTCTGAATATGATAAAGGTGACATGAACTTCAACTGAGAAAACATAAATAATTATTATCAAGATTTATCAGTTTTTCACTCTGAAATTGGATGTTATCAAAAGATAACAACACAATCTACTATATTACCTGTATTTAAAGGTCATTACGTTTTATCAAAGCCCTCATGTTCATAGATATTATAAGCATTTAGATGCTGCATTTATTTATCATAAAGATAAAGACGAACATACCGCCGCATGTTTTATTATCAAATGCAAGTATGTATCCGTCATTACAGCTACATTTGTAAGAACCATCTGTATTTGAACAAGTCTGCGTGCACTCTGATGTTCCCGAGGTACATTCGTCGATATCTTTACCATAATTTGAATTAGGTTGTAAAAGTCTTATTGCTATTCGTTACTTCGAAAGATAAGAATACTCAAAGTATAATTTACAATGCAAGCCTGTTATTATTCTTGTATCTTTCTCTGCTTTTTCTTTACAGAGGTTTGAATGAAAACATTTTAGATGATTTATTCACATTATTATTCTTGAATTATACTCAACATTGTCTTTACAGATGAGGTTTGAATCAGGACAATATAAATGATATTTTATAGTGAAACAAGGTTTTGGTTATGATGCTCTCTTAAATGATAACAACTTTACAAAATTTGTAAAAGGAACATTATTCAATTAAAAGCATGTCACTTACTTACTTATTGTAAGTACCTAATACAAATGATACATAGATATGTCCAAAATCAATGATGGATTAGTATACTCTAGAAATTCAGTAGGGTATGGGACAAAACATTAATACATTTACGAAACATCATGCGTAAGAAATAACATGCTTTATTATTTGGAGATGCAACTAATTTTAAGCAGTGAAAATCCTAAAAAGAAGATTTGGTTTGGTTTGTTAAAAATACATACCGTTACACATTTTACTGTCAGATGCAAGTAAGTAACCTTCAACACAACCGCAGTCATAAGATCCGTCTGTATTTGAACAGGTTTGCATGCAACCAGATGTTCCGATGGTACATTCGTCGATATCTGTATTATATATTGATACTGAAGTATTTTGTAGGTCGATAAAATAGTTTATGGCATTGTCTAACATTTGGGTAAATCAAATAGGTTTCATTTAGGTAAATATCTGTATTTCGGTAGAGGCCAATCGAAGGGCACCTTGCACTACGTGCTCTCATTTAACCAATCAAGTAACTACACCTCTCTTTCTTGTAAAAATCTCGTCCTGAACAGCACACTTTATTCGCTAAGTGTTTATTTCTCTAATTTGATTATATTTTATTCATTATGTAGACTGGAATTTGATGGTAAAACATTATGCATATCATTCCTTAAGGCTTAAAATCTGAATCGCTGCATCACTGATGTTTTAAACTTCGAAAATTGCATGATTTCATGTTTTATTACAACTCATTTTATTGATCGATAAAATAGTTTATGGCATTGTTTAACATTTAGGTAAATCAAATAGGTTTCAAATTTAGGTTAATATCAGTATTTTGTAGAAACTAATCGGAGGGCATCTTTTGCACCACGTGCTCTCAATTTACCAATCAAGTAACGACATCTCTCTTTCTTGTAAAAATCTCGTCGTGAATAGCACACTTTATTTGGTAAGTGTTTATGTCTCTAATTTGATTATATTTTACTCATTATATAGACTGGAATTTGATGGTAAAACATTATGCATATTATTCCTTAAGGCTTAAACTCTGAATCGCTGCATCACAGACGTGTTAAACTTGGAAAAATTGCATGATTTTATGTTTTATTACAACTCATGACGTCATTCCCTGTGATATTTTATAAAAATTGACTGATCAAAAATGGCGGCGTCCATTCATTTGTTTCTCGTTGGAAATCTTTTCACAATAGGACCGACTCCATTCTGAGCTTTAGATCATACACTTTTCCATATGGATCATTTCAGGGTAACTGTTCCTTTTGCTCAGTGTCCGGCAGTTCATTCCGCTCTGCCCAGAATTTATTTAAGAGACCCTCCACATTCCTCGACAATACCTGCTGGACATATAACAGACAAGGTTTATGCCGAGAACTACGATTCCCTCGGCCCCATTTCTGTGGATTTTGCAGAGGTCCACACCAATCGGGTCAATGTTCATTTACCAGCAAGAACCTAGCCATTTTCACAAGTCAACCCAATAATAAGGCCACTAACACCACAATCGCATCCTCAGCCATCCGTATTGCAAACAAATAGTACGATTAGCAAAGTTACTACTATTGTAAATGTTACTGTTTTGTCAGAATACTCAAGGAAAATACTACGATACATACCTATATCCCTTACATGGTCCACATTTTAGACGATTTCCTTTTTATTTGGCATAATTTTACCGCATGCTAAGGTTACCTGAATCAGTTCCTTCATGGAGGTCCCCATCAAAAAGGAAAAGACTGAATCGGCTCGACAACTCGTAACTTTCATGGGCTTAGATATCGTATCCATTGCTAAGGAGGCCCGTCTTCTTCAAGATAACTGCGTAGGCTACAGACACTAATATTAAACCATACAAGTCATAGAAAAATAACTCTTAAGGATTTGCAATTATTAATTGGTCTTCTGAATATTTGTTGCTCAGTAGTTGTTCCAGGCCGTTGCCTCTTACGTCATTCAATCGACCTGACAGTGAAAGTTTCCAAACCTGGACACCGAATATCCCTGTCAGCAGATAGTCGGCTCAAACTCAAGACTTGGAGCTTGCCCAACATTTTAATGGCAAAAACTGTGCTAAGACAGCAATGGTGGTTATCAAGTCCCGCTTACACTTACACACTGTATCTGCGAGGTCTCGAGGTTATGGGGCTATTTTCAAGACCAGTTGGTTTTACAGCGTATAACCAAGGCAAACTGCATTATTCATTTTAACATTTAAAGAACTGTTCCCAATAGTGTTAGCACTAGAAACACTGGGCTTGGCTTTGAGTAACAAGTGTAAAGTCTTACACTCTGATAACTATTCCGTAGTTTACATTATCATCAAACAGTCCTGAAAAGAATAAGTTGTGACGAAGTTAATTCGGCGCTTAGTGTTAGCATGCATGCAACATGTTTTAATCTACGCTAAACATATGCAAGTAAAAGCTAATGATTTACCAAATCTCCTTTCACGGAGTCAAACTGTTCCGCAAGTTGGCACCTCAGATGGACGCTCAACCTTCCAAAAATAAAAGAGAAATTGCTGCTTCTACACTAAACTCATCGGACCAACATATACTACTAAAGTCCCTTGCACTTTCCACACAAAATAGTTATCGAAATGCTTTCAAACAGTACACTCGTTTTCATAATACTTACTACACACACCATACATGATCCTTACTTCCCTCTCCAATTTACAAAATGGTACAATTTATTGCTGTTTGCCGTGACATGGGCCTCAAACCAGCAACAATCACAACTTGGGTATCAGCTTTGTTCTATTTTCATCGACTTTACAAGTTACAAAATCCATTTAAGTCCTTTATTATTTAAAATCTACTGTACAGTATTCTGAAAGCCAAGTTCACAGACAAACGGCAAGGTTTCGCCGAACTTTAATCCAATCTCTGTACAAAATTACAAGTCAATATAATCCGTTACTGTTAAAACATTGTTCCTGATGGATTTCTATGCTTTGCTTCGTGTTTGGGAAGTTTCCACCACAAGAACCGGGAAGGCAAATTTTATAAAGCTGGAATGTATGATAAGTCACAGCTGAAGAATGCAACCATTCGACTCACTCACTTCAAACATTCTTAATGTCAGACAGGCAAGATTGTGCTTAATTGTTCCAAACACTGGTCCCTTTGTCCAGTACGAACATTTGCTAAATACGCCAATGCAATCTCAGCCTTTAACCCTCCTCTATTTTGACTGAGCTGTGGCCGCCAAGATTCATCGTTTTTCTTTAGACGCAAGACGTTGAGTAGAAGAAAGCAGGCTAGATTCTTCTAGATATACAACTCACTTGAGGGGCAAATTTGGCCAATGACATACAATTTTCCAATACACAAATCCAACAGCTGGGTCGTTGCTCTTCCCAAGAATACACTTAGTATCTACGACCAAGCCACTCCAACGGTCAAGTAAAATGATTTTATGCTTTACAAAGTAAAAAACTTTCACTCTATTGCAGAATATAGGACGGCTGATAGGTCAATGAGGAAAACACTGGGCCATCAATTGTTATTTTAAAAGTTATTTCACAGTACGAGACAGCAATGTTCATATATTTAGGTTAGCTGTCTAAGTGGGTCACAAAAAATTCTGTCAGCTATCTACCACGTGGTAAACGTACTCATTCTAGAGGTATTAGTTCAACCGACAGAGTCGGTGATTCAAAAGCATATTTTGCTTAGCGAGACGGCAAGACCAAATCTATCAACTTTCACACATTTAACATGATTCGACTGTCTGAAGCGACAAATCAGTAAATATTTTTCTCCACCTTCAGTAGCAACTAGCTTGATTATTTCTTGCTGCCTGATGTTGTCTATGCTTGTTTCCTAAATCGCCAAACTTTGTAGGGCGTATACCTTATGTGCAATATCTAGAGAGTTTTGTATATTGGGGTAAATAAACGGTTAATAATGAGGATAAGTGTCGTCAATTCGGGCATCATTTAGTTGATGTTGTGTTGTTTTTCTTTTTGCATCACTCGACTCTCAGAGAAAGCGAGCAAAACCTGTGTACATGTAGGCATTGAGATAAGTGTTTGTTGATTCAGGCGCCATAGTTCTTTATATCATTCGACTGTTTAAGAAAGCGAGCAGACTCTTGCATGTTTAGACATTATAATATGTTGATCATATATTTCTTTATATTACTCGACTGTCTGAGAAAGCGAGCAAACTGTTGCATGTTTAGACATTGAAAATGTTCATCATATAGTTTTATATCACTCGACTGTCTGAGGCAGCGAGCACACTGATGCATGTTAAGACATTCACATATCTTCATCATGTAGTTCTTTATATCACTCGACTGTCTGAGGCGGCGAGTAAAACTGTTCAATATAAATACAGTTGAAAGAAGTGTTATTTTAGCTGTTTGTGATTTTTAATATTTTCGGGTACCCCGATTCTACAGTATATATCTGTTGGGGATGATTAAAAAACTATTGCTTTTATGTAAATGATGGATAATACGTGTTTGAACAGAACACAGTTTCAACACAAGTAATTCTTAAATCTTTTATTAAATGTATAGCTTTAAATAAATGTTCTATCATCCACAAATAGTTTGCTTTTTTTCAGGTCGACAACGATTTATAACAGAATGAAATTAAAACTGGAATATCATTTGATATGAATGACTTTGCGGTGTTTATTTTTCACTGTTTCACTATTTTTGTTTGTTACCATATTGTAAAAAAAAATCCTCAATAAATAAGAAAACAGAAGTAAAATTTAAGAAAGACAAAAACTGGTGTCTATTGATAGCTTAATCATAGGTCAGGCTTGGACCCTGAAGCACAGAGCTTTATCCCAACAGGATAGTATAGTTAGGTCTTTGTTTAAGACCGTTAAGAAATCTAGATGTTTTTCATTCTTCTTTTTTATCAATTAAAAGAACTCTTTCAAGGTAATGAAGGTTTTAGATTTACAGAAAATAAATGCAGGATATGATTATTTCCCTATATTTGTTTGGTAGTTGATCAATTTGTATACACAATAAAATCATTGTGTACTATGTAAATTAAGAGTTAAGTAAATTAGATATGTTAAATAGGTGTGGCAAGCTTACTGTTAGTGATATAGAATCTGTTTTTGTCTTATAAGTGTGATCTCGAATACATCTTACCTACAGAACACAATCATCATTTCATTGTTTAAAATAGAAATATATCACAAATACCGTTGCATGTTTTACTGTCAGATGCGAGTAAGTATCCATTGGTACAGTCACATTTATAAGAACCATCCGTGTTTGAACATGTTTGCGAGCAGCCAGATATTCCCATTGAACATTCATTGATATCTGTAACATTTGAGTTGCCACTTTAATCATACAAGACATTGTTTCAGTCGTCACTTCAGAAAATATGTTCAGACTCAAAGTTAAAAGCACTTGTCCTCATTCTGCTCTAATTTACTGTCAACTTCCTGGATAGTTGAATAGCAACATTCAGGAAATATATGACAGTACACGTTTATTGTGAAACAGGTAATTGACTTTAGAATTCAGGAATTTGTTGTTTTCTGAAATAGATTGTCTTATGAAGTGATCACAAATTTACCGTATCCTACAGGTATATGTAGGTTTTAAGAGTGTTGAAGATATGCAATTCTTCAATAATTATTAGTATAACTGAGTACCACATGGCTGAATAATAAAAAAAGCAATTACAATCAAACTGGATCATTATCACAAAATCAACTTAAGTTTTCAGTTAAATTACTCAAACCCTGTCCTTTTTATCCATATTCATAATTGTAAGTTATTATCTATAAAGCATTCAATCTCCAAACAATTAAAACATAAGTATATTTCATTATTTCCTAATGAACTTAAAATTAAAAAAAATATGTAAAAGAATAAACACCCATTTAACCGTTGATAAATAAACAAATATAATCTACCTTTTTGTCAGCAAGCAATATAAGTATGATTGATAGGTAAAGTTACAAGTCAACGCACAACAGAAAACAATCTCATATTGATGTAATGTAAATACGTACCTCTGCATGTTTTATTGTCAGATGCGAGTGTATAACCGTCGATACAACTGCATGTATAGGATCCCTCTGTATTTGAACATGTTTGTGTGCAACCAGAAGTTCCCACGGAACATTCATTGATATCTATGATATTTGAAATTTCATTTTGTAAATATAAATCAACAATCTTATAAGCCACTTTAGAAGATATCGAGACTAAAATCATAAGACGTCAGTCTTACTTGTTATTCTTTTCTCATATTATATTATATTTGAATAATGACATTACATTACAGGAAAATTATTAGGAAGTTAGTTATTATATTTTTTTTCTTTGTGAAAGAGGGTTTTGGCTTTACAACAATGTTTTTTTGAATAATTAAGTATACGCTATCTAAGAAAGTGTTTTTTTTGTCGTAAGATTATAACTGCTGTGTGTTTATCCACTTAAAACACACAAACATGTTTGAAGGTATGAACGATTCTATTAACTTAAAACATTATACGTTGTACGCTCGTAGTCCACTTTGACTAACAAGATATTTAGAGAAAAACAACAGGATAGCAACTATAGCTTCATTCCTCTACTTTTTTTATCAGAAATGAATATGAATACAGAAAGTATATCAAGTCAATCACCTTGAAAAATCAAAACTAACTAGATATAATGTCATACATACCGTTGCATGTTTTCCTGTCAGATGCAAGAGAGTATCCTTCGGTACAACTACAATCGTATGATCCAACTAAATTTGAACATAACTGTGTGCATCCAGATGTTCCAGGGGAACATTCGTCAATATCTGAAACGTTAAAAGGTATTAATTTGTCTTATCTTTGAGTTTTCTATATTTTTAAACAATTCTTACATGAAATGATTCCAAATTAAAATAATGAAAACGAACACTTCCAAAGCATTTTAACTTTTGAAACTTCCCGGCTAGCTAAATACTTAACCAAACAAACAACACAGAAACCATTCGTCTGACTACACTGTCCAAATTACTTAAGGAATCAGTATTATGTTCAGTATAATTACAACGATTATTCTTTATATAAAAACAAACTATTGCTGGAGCAATGAATAAAAAATGATTAGAGTTATATGAAATCTATGACTATGCCTTTCAATTACGTATAATCCTAAACCCTTATCGATGAGTTTAAACAGGCTCAAACATACCACCATTGGTTAGAATATTTAATGACACCAAAATTAAGTTTAACAACCAGAGTACGAAAACCCTACAATACCTATATAATCAACTACCAAACTTATCACCACAGGACTTAAAGCGTGCGTGAGTGTGAGGTTTCAAATCCTTTACCCTGTTCTTCTGTCTGTAGCGCAATGACACAAATTTACTAGGTGGCAAGTATTTCACAGAACCTTTAAGATACTATATACTGAAGACAGGAAGCTGGAACGCAATGCTCCACTTTAAATCTCCCAGCCAAGCAATAATTAAGCACGTGTAAGCAAGGAATGCAAAAATACACTTCAAAGTTTTTTTCTTCATTATGTGTACCTTCCTGAGCCAAGACGCAACAGACAATGCACTGGGAATTCGCTGAATATAGGGCTATACCACGTGATCAGCATTAGACTTCTTGCTCAGACGAGTCTATTATTTAATTTACACTACATGATAGGGGTGTCAGTTCCTCATGTTTATTTATAACAGGGCGACGCACTAAACGGCAGTGTTTTGAAACCGAAAGAAGACTTATTGCACATAAACTATGATAAATAAATGACAGGATATGGTTTAAATCATTCAAATATAATCAAAAGTCCACTTAAAATTCTTTGTATAGTGTTAATGAATATTTTTTGAGGGTTTAAAATACTTCTAGAATTTGCATCTAAATTAAGTTTCTACCGATAATCAGTTTTTGAAGAAAACAAAAAAACTATACCTTACTATTTTTACATACATAAATAATCTTTTAAACAATTTCATAATTTCGTACATTCTAAACGCACTTCAACTGTAGTGGAAGGTGTATTTATGCCTTATTAATTTGATCATATGATTATAAATGATTTGATGACTTCAACCAGTGAATCAATTATATTCACATATACCCTGTACTGACAATTTTCAAAATAACATGTACTTATTTGCGGACACATAGCTGAAAACCTTTTGAATTGTTGCTTTATCAGCTGCACTACATTTTGAGCTATTCATACATGAACACGTTAGTATGGTATATACGCTCGAAAAGGAATGTATAGCTCGACATACATATCAATCATATTATATCCCTTGCATACCGTTACATGTTTTACTGTCAGATGCAATTCTGTATCCTTCAACACAACTGCATTCAAAGGAACCATTGGTATTTGAACATAGTTGTATGCAACCAGATGTTCCGAGGGAACATTCGTCGATATCTATATGAATGAAAGATTTAAAAAAAAGATAGAATTTGATTTACACAACATGTCGACTTAAGAATAATGTCTGGAAGTGTATAACTGGTATACATAATCTCATGAAATGTTGTCTTTGATCTTCTCATTCAACATGCATAAAATATATACCTTTTCCTAACAGGATGTTGCTAAGAAATTGTGTTTAAATAAACGAAATGTTATCAGCTAATAAAGTAACACTTTAAGTATTGCAACTAGCATGTGATGATGTGATGAACTAACTGAAATCCAAAAACCAACATGTCTCTTAATCAGAACTTACAATTTACTTGACATGTAAGTGTACAATTTTGGAGTATATGTACTATTAAATCAGGTAAAGCCATTCTATTACACATTTGGTCAATGAGTACCCTGAAACTGCTTTCTATCAAAATATAAATTTATGTTCTTATTCTATATACCGTTGCACGCTCTACTGTCAGGTGCAAGCGCGAATCCTTCAATACAGCTACATTCAAAGGAGCCGGCTGTATTTGAACACGCCTGTGCACAACCTGATGTTCCTAGAGTACATTCGTCGATATCTAAACCATCAAAAGATAAAATACTCACAATTTGAGGTATATCACGTATTCATTGTTTAAGGGTAAGTATCAATCTCTTTCTTATATCGATATCTTTATTAAGGTTTGTTCGAAGCAGAAACACTAGGTTCATTTGTATTTACTATTATTAAGAAGAAGTAGTATATTTTGTAACTTGCAAATATAGTACATCATAACCTAACAGCACCTACAATGCATTTGTATATAGTCATGTGATTGATTAAGACAAGGACTATTTTAGGTGTCATGCAAGACGTCTGAAATTTGACAAATTATCACTTATTTCTAGCATTAGATAAAAATGTAGAAGAGCGTCAATAAAGACAAGATAATCAGTTCCAGAGAAAGTGTAAATGAATACTTACCTGACAAAAGTAAATAATCAGCTAGAGTTAAATGATTGTCCAATAGTATGGCTCTAATGCTTTACTATTGACGCTAGTATTTCTTGTCAAAAGCGGCATTATTTTTTTTTCATTTTTTTTCTTTTTTTGTAAATAGAATTAACTGTAGTTTATCAATTTATATACATTTTCACATTTTATATGTTATCATTTGATACACCTGCATTTAATGGAACCAACTTGTTTCCAAATTAAGGTTTATTAAACATTAGTTCAATATGATCGACGAAGTTAAAGAGTTTAGTTATTTCGGGTTGTTACTGACGTTCAAGATTAAGAAAATATTCCATTCCAGGGAATTCCTCGTTCTTTTACACGCTCACTATTTATCGCCGATAAAAGGTACCGCGGTTTAACGTCTTATCCGAAAATAAAAAGTATCAGTATAAGTGGAGGAACGGAAGATTTATCATGCAGGAACAGAACAACATGTCCTGTATGTTACCACTGAGCTGCTGATCCTGCCACCCCAAAAAATATGTGTACATGTTTACTGTCCGTGCAGACGATTTCTTGCTGTGTTTACTCATGCTCTAGAACTTTGTAACGCATCCTTTAAGTTCAGCGAAAAATTATTTGATAATTTTACATTAAATAACAATCCGTTTATTGTATACAACTGTAAATGTGCATGCTTAAACGATGGATCATGCATCTGTGACCAAATGCTCTCACATAGGGTAGTAACATAATAGTATAAGATGAAACATATTTTAGTGATTTTAAGACATTCTACCACAAAAGTACTCATACACACCATTGCATGTTTTATTATCGGATACAATGATATAGCCTGTGTTACAACTGCAGTCATAAGAACCATCTGTATTTGAACACATCTGAGAGCAGCCAGATATTCCCTCGGCACATTCGTCGATATCTGAAACGTACAAAAGTCAATGCATACCAGATAAAAGCAATGAAATAAAAAGCACTAAAAGCATTTCTGTCTTTACTGTCGACAAATTATTAATATAAAAAAAACGGTTATACAGTGATTGCTTCTGAAAATATATAAATTATTGTTTATCAATTAAATGTATGATTTCTAAAGGATAAACGTTTTGCATTCTGTAGGCTTCACAAATGAAAAAAGAAATCAAAATAAAAAAGACTGAATGGGATAAAGATTTTCAAACAGTTTAAATTTTCCCTGGCCATCACTTACGTTTGAAGTTTTAACGTATGCTTAAATTATGATACACTTTAACTGAGTTACATTGCAAAATCGGTGTTCCCTGAAAAACCTCAAACTTAAATTCAGCTGTGTACGTTGCGCTTACTTAACCAGAGTATTTTTTCTATGTTATGAGCGACAGTTCTTGAGTGTTGTTCGTTTGCTTTGACAAACAAAATCAAGAAGCAGTTATCTGAGGGAGGATTACTCCTTAAATCATTTGGAATAAGCTCAAAATGAAGCTTTTCAGGCAGTGCAATGAAAGGTTCTAATTTCTGTATTTCTGTTGAAAGTCTTGGACAATTTGAGGATGGTGAAATAATTAACATTAGATTAAGTAATATTTAAGCATGAATTTGTCTCCTGATAAGCATCTCAAGTTTTTGAAAATAACATGAATCCTGAGTATGTTTTTCCTACTTGAGACTGAGTTTCAACTTTAGTTTGTTTGTTATACTGGTGCCTATTGTATATCAGTTTTCTATAAAGACTGACAACAACTGAAATGTAAACAAGACCAAAAATGATAAATTTTCAATAACATTAACTTATACGCTATCGGTGTTGGTTTTTGGGAATAATCCATCTCATTAGAACGTGAACATACATTTCCTTTACATCAACAAAAGATAACACCGGTCATACCGTTCCAAGTTTTACTGCCAGGTGGAAATGTATGTCCTTGAATACAGCTGCATTCATAAGAACAATTTTTTGGTTTGAACACGTTTGCTTGTACTCTGATGTTCCAATGGTACATTCATCGATATCAGCAACGTTAATATTAGAAAGGGGATATTTAAAGGCCTAGATATTCTGACTGTATTCGTGTATGACCAACCTGCAGCTTTCAAATCTTCTTATATCTAGCGTGAACAAATCACAGAAAAATAAAACCGGTTTCATACCTTAATAAATGTTGGACACATCATTGCACAATAGGTCGAAACGTGCATTTTAATTTTGGGAATTTCATTTTTATAGTGGCGAGGAATAGCTGCATCGAACTATATAAGAACTTAGAGCAATGTAATTGAAAGATACACTTCATTTTTTACTATCGGAAACAAGTGTCGTTCAGTAGAACTACATTCATAACAAGCATCTGTATTTAAAATATTTGATTGTATCCTGATGAACCAGACGCACAGTCGTTAATATTTGTATAGTTGAACGATACAAATTAAAATTGATACAGAGCAAAACTTCATCACAGTCATGAAATGGTGATAAGAGTTTAAATCTACTTCTAAATAATATCCCTTATGTTTCTTTATGGAAACAACATTTATATAACCTAGCAATAAACAACAAAACAAAACAAATACAAATACAAAAACACAACTTTTCATACCGTTACATGTTTTATTGTCGGATGCAAGTGTGTATCCTTCATTAAAGCTACATCTATAAAAGCCATCTGTATTGAAGCAAATCTGTGTACAGCCAGCTATACCGGACATGCATTCGTTGATATGTGCAAATTTTAATGAAATCAATAGATATTACTCATCTTAGGCAAAACATATACCTCACATTTTTTGTTTTGAATAAATAAATAATCACTATTTTTGTTTGTTACCATATTGTAAAAAATTCTTAATAAATAAGAAAAACAGAAGTGAAATTTAAGAAAGAGAACAGCTGGTGTCTCTTGATAGCTGAATCATAGGTCAGGCTTGGACCCTGAAGCACAGAGCTTTATCCCAACGGCAATGTACTTTAACAGGATAGTATTATTAGGTCTTTGTTTAAGACCGTTAAGAAATCTAGATGTTTTTCATTCTTCTTTTTTATCAATTAAAAGAACTCTTTCAAGGTAATGAAGGTTTTAGATTTACAGAAAATAAATGCAGGATATGATTATTTCCCTATATTTGTTTGGTAGTTGATCAATTTGTATACACAATAAAATCAATGTAAATTAAGAGTTAAATAAATTAGATATGTTAAATAGGTCTGGCAAGCTTACTGTTAGTGATATAGAATCTGTTTCAGTCCAATTAGTGTGATCTCGAATACATCTTACCTACAGAACACAATCACCATTTCATTGTTTAAAATAGAAATATATCACAAATACCGTTGCATGTTTTACTGTCAGATGCGAGTAAGTATCCATTGGTACATTCACATTTATAAGAACCATCCGTGTTTGAACATGTTTGCGAGCAGCCAGATATTCCCATTGAACATTCATTGATATCTGTAACATTTGAGTTGCCACTTTAATCATACAAGACATTGTTTCAGTCGTCACTTCAGAAAATATGGTCAGACTCAAAGTTAAAAGCACATGTCCTCATTCTGCTCTAATTTACTGTCAACATCCTGGATCGTTGAATAGCAACATAAAGGAAATATATGACAGTACACGTTTATTGTGAAACAGGTAATTGACTTTAGAATTCAGGAATTTGTTTTCTTAAATAGATTGTCTTATGAAGTGATCACAAATTTACCGTATCCTGCAGGTATATTTAGGTTTTAAAAAGCGTTGAAGATATGCAATTCTTCAATAAATATTAGTATAACTGAGTACCACGTGGCTGAATAATAAAAAAAGCAATTACAATCAAACTGGATCATTATCACAAAATCAACGTAAATTTTCAGTTAAATTACTCAAACACTGTCCTTTTCATCCGTATTCATAATTGTAAGTTATTATCTTTTAAGCATTCAATCTCCAAACAATTAAAACATACGTATATTTCATTATTTCCTAATGGACTTAAATTTTTTAAAAAATCTGTAAAAGAATAAACACCCATTTAACCGTTGATAAAAAATAAATATAATCTACCTTTTTGTCAGCAAGCGATATAAGTATGATTGATAGGTAAAGTTACAAGTCAACACACAACAGAAAACTATCTCATATTGATGTAATGTAAATACGTACCTCTGCATGTTTTATTGTCAGATGCGAGTGTATAACCGTCGATACAACTGCATGTATAGGATCCCTCTGTATTTGAACATGTTTGTGTGCAACCAGAAGTTCCCACGGAACATTCATTGATATCTATGATATTTGAAATTTCATTTTGTAAGTATAAATCAACAATCTTATAAGCCACTTTAGAAGATATCGAGACTAAAATCATAAGACGTCGGTCTTACTTGTTATTCTTTTCTCATATTCTATTATATTTGAATAATGACATTACAATACAGGAAAATTATTAGGAAGTTAGTTATTATATTTTTTTTCTTTATAAAAGAGGGTTTTGGCTTTACAACAATGTTTTATTGAATATTAGATTATATGCTATCTAAGAATGTGTCTTGTTTGTCGTAAGATTATAACTGCTGTGTGTTTATCCACTTAAAACACACAAACATGTTTGAAGGTATGAACGATGTTATTAACTTAAAACATAACACGTTGTAGTCCACTTTGACTAACAAGGTATTGATAAAAAAATACAGGATAACAAAGTCCGGTCTTGTATCACTATGGCTTCATTCCTCTCCTTTTTTTATCAGAAATGAATATGAATACAGGAGGTATATCAAGTCAATCACCTTGAAAAAACAAAACTAACTAGAAATAATGTCATACATACCGTTGCATGTTTTCCTGTCAGATGCAAGAGAGTATCCTTCGGTACAACTACATTCGTATGATCCAACTAAATTTGAACATAACTGTGTGCATCCAGATGTTCCAGAAGAACATTCGTCAATATCTGAAACGTTAAAAGGTATTTATTTGTCTTATCTTTGTATATAAACGAACATGAGGTGTTTTTTTCTTCTTTTTAAACAATACTTACATGAAATGATTCCAAATTAAAATAATGAAAAGGAATACTGAAATAGAAACCTTCCAAAGCATTTTCCCTTTTGAAACTTCCCGGCTAGCTAAATACTTAACGAAACAAACAACACAGAAACCATTCGTCTGACTGCTTTGACCAAATTACATATGGAATCAGTATTATTTTCGTTAATTTCTATGATTATTCTTTATATAAAAACAAACTTTTGCTGGATCAATGAATAGAAAATGATTAGAGTTATATGAAATCTATGACTATGCCTTTCAATTACGTATAATCCTAAACCCTTATCGATGAGTTCAAACAGGCTCAAACAAACCATCATTGGTTAGAATATTTAATGACACCAAAATTAAGTTTTACAACCAGAGTACGAGAACCCTACAATACCTATATGATCAACTACCAAACTTATCACCACAGGACTTAAAGCGTGCGTGCATGTGAGGTTTCAAATCCTTAACCATGTTTTTCTGTCTGTAGCGCAATGACACAAACTTACTAGGTGGCCAAGTATTTCACAGAACCTTTAGGATACTATATACTGAAGACCGGAAGCTGGAACGCAATGCTCCACTTTAAATCTCCCAGTGAAGCAATAATTAAGCACTTGTAAGCAAGCAATGAAAAAATACACTTCAAAGTTTTTTTCTTCGTTATGTGTACCTTCCTGAGCCAAGACGCAACAGACAATGCACTGGGAATTCGCTGTATATAGGGCTATACCACGTAATCAGCATTAGACTTCTTGCTCAGACGAGTCTATTATTTAATTTACACTACATGATAGGAGTGTCAGATTGCTCATGTTTATTTATAACAGGGCGACGCACTAAACGGCAGTGTTTTGAAACCGAAAGTAGGCTTATTGCATATAAACTATGATAAATAAATGACAGAATGTGGTTTAAATAATTCAAATATAATCAAAAGTCCACTTACAATTCTTTGTCTATTTTTTGAGGGTTTAAAATACTTCTAGAATTTGCATCTAAATTAAGTTTCTACCGATAATCAGCTTTTGAAGAAAACAAAACATCACTATACCTTACTATTTTTACATACATAAAGAATCTTTTAAACAATTTCATAATTTCGTACATTCTAAACGCACTTCAACTGCAGTGGCAGGTGTATTTATGACTTATTATTTTGATCATATGATTATAAATGATTTGATGACTTCAGCCAGTGAAACAATTATATTCACATATACCCTGTACTGATAATTTTCAAAATAACATGTACTTATTTGCGGACACATAGCTGAAAACCTTTTAAATTGTTGCTTTATCAGCTGCACTACATTTTGAGCAATTCGTACGTGAACACGTTAGTATGGTATATACGCTCGAAAAGGAATGTATACCTCGACATACATATCAATCATATTATATCCCTTGCATACCGTTACATGTTTTACTGTCAGATGCAATTCTGTATCCTTCAACACAACTGCATTCAAAGGAACCATTGGTATTTGAACATAGTTGTATGCAACCAGATGTTCCGAGGGAACATTCGTCGATATCTATATGAATGAAAGATTAAAAACAAAACAGATAGAATTTGATTTACACAACATGTCGACTTAAGAATAATGTCTGGAAGTGTATAACTGGTATACATAATCTCATGAAATGTTGTCTTTGATCTTCTCATTCAACATGCATAAAATATATACCTTTTCCTAACAGGATGTTGCTAAGAAATTGTGTTTAAATAAACGAAATGTTATCAGCTAATAAAGTAACAGTTTAAGTATTGCAACTAGCATGTGATGAACTGACTGAAACCCAAAAACCAACATGTCTCTTTATCAGAACTTACAATTTACTTGACATGTAAGTGTACAGTTTTGGAGTATATGTACTATTTATTCAGATAAAGCCATTATATTAAATATTTGGTCAATGAGTACCCTGAAACTGTTTTCTATCAAAATATAAATTTATGTTCGTATTATTTCTATATACCATTGCACGCTCTACTGTCAGGTGCAAGCGCGAATCCTTCAATACAGCTACATTCAAAGGAGCCGGCTGTATTTGAACACGCCTGTGCACAACCTGATGTTCCTAGAGTACATTCGTCGATATCTATACCATCAAAAGATACAATACTCACAATTTGAGGTATATCACGTATTCATTGCTTAAGGGTAAGTATCAATCTCTTTCTTATATCGATATCTTTATTAAGGTTTGTTGGAAACAGAAAAATTAGTTTCATTTGTATTTATTATTATTAAGAAGAAGAAGTTTATTTTGTAACTTGCAAATATAGTACATCATAACCTAACAGCATCTACACTGCATGTATATATAGCCATGTGATTGATTAAGACAAGGACTATTTTAGGTGTCATTCAAGACGTCTGAAACTTGACAAATTATTACTTATTTCTAGCATCAGATAACAATGTAAAAGAGCGTCAATAAAGAAAATCAGTTCCAGATAAAGTGTAAATGAATACTTACCTGACAATAGTAAATAATCAGCTAGGGTTAAAAGATTGTCCAATAGTGTGGCTTTAATGCTTTACTATTGACGCTAGTATTTCTTGTCAAAAGCGGCATTTTTATTTCATTTTTTCTGTTTTTAAATAGATATTAACTGTAGTCTATAAATTTGCATACATTTTCACATTTTATATGTAAACATTTGATAAACCTGCATTTATTGGAACCAACAAGTTTCCAAAGTTAGGTTTTTTAAACGTTAGTTCAATATGATCGACGCCCTCTGAAGAGTTTAGTTATTTCAGGTTGTTACTGACGTGCAAGATTCAGAAAATATTCCTTTCCAGGGAATTCCTCGTTCTTTTACACGCTCAATATTTTTCGCCGATAAAAAGTACCGCGGTTTAACGTCTAATCCGAAAATAAAAAGTATCAGTATAAATGGAGGAACGGAAGATTTAATTTGCAAGAACTGAATAACATGTCCTGTATGTTACCACTGAGCTACTGATCCTGCCACCCCAAAAAATATGTGTACATGTTTACTGTCCGTGCAGACGATTTCTTGCTGTGTTTACTCATGCTCTAGAACTTTGTCACGCATCCTTTAAGTTCAGCGAATAATTATTTGATATTTTAACATTAAATAACAATCCGTTCATTGTATACAACTGTAAATGGGCATGCTTAAACGATGGATCATGCATCTGTGACCAAATGCTCTGTCACAGGGTAGTAACATAATAGTATAAGATGAAACATATTTTAGTGATATTAAGACATTCTACCACAAAAGTACTCATACACACCACTGCATGTTTTATTATCGGATACAAGGATATAGCCTGTGTTACAACTGCAGTCATAAGAACCATCTGTATTTGAACATAACTGAGAGCAGCCAGATATTCCCTCGGCACATTCGTCGATATCTGAAACGTACAAAAGTCAATGCATACCACATAAAAGCAATGAAATAAAAAACACTAAAAGCATTTATGTCTTTACAGTCGACAAAACATTAATATAAAAATACAGTTATACAGCGAGCGATTGCTTTGAAAATATATAAATTATTGTTTATCAAATAAATGTTTGATTTCTTAAGGATAAACGTTTTGCATTCTGTAGGCTTCACAAATGAAAAAAGAAATCAAAATAAAAAAGACTGAATGGGATAAAGATTTTCAAACAGTTTAAATTTTGCCTGGCCATCACTTACGTTTGAAGGTTTAACGTATGCTTAAATTATGATACACTTTAACTGAGTTAAATTGCAAAATCGGTGTTCCCTGAAAAACCTCAAACATAAATTCAGCTGTGTACGTTTCGCTTACATAACCAGAGTATTTTTTCTATGTTATGAGCGACAGTTCATTATCAAGAAGCAGTTATCTGAGGTAGGATTACTCCTTAAATCATTTGGAATAAGCTCAAAATGAAGCTTTTCAGGTAGTGCAACGAAAGGTTCTAATTTCTGTATTTCTGTTGAAAGTCTTGGACAACTTGAGGATGGTGAAATAATCAATATAAGAATAAGTAATATTTAATCATGAATTTGTCTCCTGATCAGCAACTCAAGTTTTTAAAAAGAAAACACGAATCCTGAGTATGTTTTGTTTCTTCTTGAGACTGAGTTTCAACAATAGTTTGTTTGATATACTGGTGACTGTTGTATATCAGTTTTCTATAAAGACTGAAAACAACTGAAATGTCAACAAGACCAAAAATGATAATTTTTCAATTACATCAACTTATACGCTATCGGTGTTTGTTTTTGGGAATAATCCATCTCATTAGAACGTGAACATACATTTCCTTTACATCAACAAAAGATAACTTCGGCCATACCGTTCCAAGTTTTACTGCCAGGTGGAAATGTATGTCCTTGAATACAGCTGCATTCATAAGAATCATTTTTTTATTTGAACACGTTTGCTTGTACTCTGATGTTCCAATGGTACATTCGTCGATATCAGCAACGTTAATATTAGAAAGGGGATATTTAAAGGCCTAGATATTCTGACTGTATTCGTGTATGACCAACCTGCAGCTTTCAAATCTTATTTCTAGCGTGAACAAATCACAGAGAAATAAAACCGGTTTCATACCTTACTAAATGTTGGACACATCATTGCACAATAGGTCGAAACGTGCATTTTAATTTTGGGAATTTCATTTTTATAGTGGCGAGGAATAGCTGCATCGAACTATATAGGAACTTAGAGCAATGTAATTGAAAGATACACTACATCTTTTACTATCGGAAACAAGTGTCGTTCAGTAGAATTACATTCATAACAAGCATCTGTATTTAAAATATTTGTTTGTATCCTGATGAACCAGGTGCAAAGTCGTTGATATCTTTATAGTTGAATGATACAAATTAAAATTGATACAGAGCAAAACTTCATCACAGTCATGAAATGGTGATAAAAGTTTAAATCTACTTCTAAATAATATCCCTTATGTTTCTTTATGGAAACAACATTTATATAACCTAGCAATAAACAACAAAACAAAACAAATACAAATACAAATGCACAACTATCTCATATTGATGTAATGTAAGTACATACCTCTGCATGTTTTACTGTCAGATGCGAGTGTATAACCGTCAATACAGCTGCATGTGTAGGACCCCTCTGTATTTGAACATGTTTGTGAGCAACCAGAAGTTCCCAGGGAACATTCATTGATATCTATGATATTTGAAATTTCATTTTGTAAATATAAATCAACAATCTTTTAAGCCACTTTAGAAGATATCGAGACTAAAATCATAAGACGTCAGTCTTACTTGTTATTCTTTTCTCATATTCTATTATATTTGAATGATAACATCACTTTACAGGAAAATTATTAGGAAGTTAGTTATTATATTTTTTTTTCTTTGTGAAAGAGGGTTTTGGCTTTACAACAATGATTTATTGAATATTAAATCATATGCTATCTAAGAAAGTGTCTTTTTGTCGTAATCGTAAGATTATAACTGCTGTGTGTTTATCCACTTAAAACACAAAAACATGTTTGAAGGTATGAACGATTCTATTAACTTAAAACATAACACGTTGTAGTCCCTTTGACAAACAAGATATTGAGAAAAAACAGCAGGATAACAAAGTCCGGTCTTGTATCACTATGGCTTCATTCCTCTACTTTTTCTTATCAGAAATGAATATGAATACAGGAGGTATATCAAGTCAATCACCTTGAAAAATCAAAGTATCTAGATATAATGTCATACATACCGTTGCATGTTTTCCTGTCAGATGCAACAGAGTATCCTTCGGTACAACTACATTCGTATGATCCAACTAAATTTGAACATAACTGTGTGCATCCAGATGTTCCAGAGGAACATTCGTCAATATCTGAAACGTTAAAAGGTATTAATTTGTCTTATCTTTGAGTATAAACGGACATGAGGTGGTTTTTTTTTCTTTTCTTTTTTTCAAACAATACTTACATGAAATGATTTCGAATTGAAATAATGAAAAGGAATACTAAAATAGAAACCTTCCAAAGCATTTTCACTTTTGAAACTTCCCGGCTAGCTAAATACTTAACGAAACAAACAACACAGAAACCATTCGTCTGACTGCTTTGACCAAATTACTTATGGAATCAGTATTATGTTCCTTAATTTCTATGATTATTCTTTATATAAAAACAAACTTTTGCTTGATCAATGAATAAAAAATGATTAGAGTTATATGAAATCTATGACAATGCCTTTCAATTACGTATAATACTAAACCCTTATCGATGAGTTCAAACAGGCTCAAACATACCACCATTGGTTAGAATATTTAATGACACCAAAATTAAGTTTTACAACCAGAGTACGAGAACCCTACAATACCTATATGATCAACTACCAAACTTATCACCACAGGACTTAAAGCGTGCGTGCATGTGAGGTTTCAAATCCTTGACCATGTTTTTCTGTCTGTAGCGCAATGACACAAACTTACTAGGTGGCCAAGTATTTCACAGAACCTTTAGGATACTATATACTGAAGACCGGAAGCTGGAACGCAATGCTCCACTTTAAATCTCCCAGTCAAGCAAAAAATAAGAATTTGTAAGCAAGCAATGCAAAAATACACTTCAAAGTTTTTTTCTTCATTATGTGTACCTTCCTGAGCCAAGATGCACCAGACAATGCACTGGGAAATCGCTGTATATAGGGCTATACCACGTGATCAGCATTAGACTTCTTGCTCAGACGAGTCTATTATTTAATTTACACTACATGATAGGAGTGTCAGATTGCTCATGTTTATTTATAACAGGGCGACGCACTAAACGGCACAGTTTTGAAACCGAAAGTAGGCTTATTGCATATAAACTATGATAAATAAATGACAGAATGTGGTTTAAATAATTCAAATATAATCAAAAGTCCACTTACAATTCTTTGTCTAGTGTGAATGGACATTTTTTGAGGGTTTAAAATACTTCTAGAATTTGCATCTAAATTAAGTTTCTACCGATAATCAGTTTTTGAAGAAAACAAAACATCACTATACCTTACTATTTTTACATACATAAAGAATCTTTTAAACAATTTCATAATTTCGTACATTCTAAACGCACTTCAACTGCAGTGGCAGGTGTATTTATGACTTATTATTTTGATCATATGATTATAAATGATTTGATGACTTCAACCAGTGAAACAATTATATTCACATATACCCTGTACTGACAATTTTCAAAATAACATGTACTTATTTGCGGACACATAGCTGAAAACCTTTTAAATTGTTGCTTTATCAGCTGCACTACATTTTGAGCAATTCATACATGACACACATTAGTATGGTATATACGCTCGAAAAGGAATGTATAGCTCGACATATATATCAATCATATTATATCCCTTGCATACCGTTACATGTTTTACTGTCAGATGCAATTCTGTATCCTTCAACACAACTGCATTCAAAGGAACCATTGGTATTTGAACATAGTTGTATGCAACCAGATGTTCCGAGGGAACATTCGTCGATATCTATATGAATGAAAGATTAAAAAAAACAGATAGAGTTTGATTTACACAACATGTCGACTTAAGAATAATGTCTGGAAGTGTATAACTGGTATACATAATCTCATGAAATGTTGTCTTTGATCTTCTCATTCAACATGCATAAAATATATACCTTTTCCTAACAGGATGTTGCTAAGAAATTGTGTTTAAATAAACGAAATGTTATCAGCTAATAAAGTAACAGTTTAAGTATTGCAACTAGCATGTGATGAACTGACTGAAACCCAAAAACCAACATGTCTCTTAATCAGAACTTACAATTTACTTGACATGTAAGTGTACAGTTTTGGAGTATATGTACTATTTATTCAGATAAAGCTATTTTGTTAAACATTTGGTCAATGAGTACCCTGAAACTGCTTTCTATAAAAATATAAATTTATGTTCGTATTATTTCTATATACCGTTGCACGCTCTACTGTCAGGTGCAATCGCGAATCCTTCAATACAGCTACATTCAAAGGAGCCGGCTGTATTTGAACACGTCTGTGCACAACCTGATGTTCCTAGAGTACATTCGTCGATATCTAAACCATCAAAAGATAAAATACCCACAATTTGAGGTATATCACGTATTCATTGTTTAAGGGTAAGTGTCAATCTCTTTCTTATATCGATATCTTTATTAAGGTTTGTTCGAAGCAGAAACATTAGTTTCATTTGTATTTATTATTATTAAGAAGAAGAAGTTTATTTTGTAACTTGCAAATATAGTGCATCATAACCTAACAGCATCTACACTGCATGTATATATAGCCATGTGATTGATTAAGACAAGGACTGTTTTAGGTGTCATTCAAGACGTCTGAAACTTGACAAATTATCACTTATTTCTAGCATTATATAAATTGTAAAAGAGCGTCAATAAAGAAAATCAGTTCCAGAGAAAGCGTAAATGAATACTTACCTGACAATAGTAAATAATCAGCTAGGGTTAAAAGATTGTCCAATAGTGTGGCTTTAATGCTTTACTATTGACGCTAGTATTTCTTGTCAAAAGCGGCATTTTTATTTCATTTTTTTTCTGTTTTTTGAAATAGATATTAACTGTAGTCTATAAATTTGCATACATTTTCACATTTTATATGTAATCATTTGATAAACCTGCATTTATTGGAACCAACAAGTTTCCAAAGTTAGGTTTATTAAACGTTAGTTCAATATGATCGACGCCCTCTGAAGAGTTTAGTTATTTCAGGTTGTTACTGACGTGCAAGATTCAGAAAATATTCTATTCCAGGGAATTCCTCGTTCTTTTACACGCTCAATATTTTTCGCCGATAAAAGGGACCGCGGTTTAACGTCTAATCCGAAAATAAATAGTATCAGTATAAATGGACGAACGGAAGATTTATTTTGCAAGAACTGAATAACATGTCCTGTATGTTACCACTGAGCTACTGATCCTGCCACCCCAAGAAATATGTGTACATGTTTACTGTTCGTGCAGACGATTTCTTGCTTTGTTTACTCATGCTCTAGAACTTTGTCACGCATCCTTTAAGTTCAGCGAATAATTATTTGATATTTTAACATTAAATAACAATCTGTTCATTGTATACAACTGTAAATGGGCATGCTTAAACGATGGATCATGCATCTGTGACCAAATGCTCTGTCACAGGGTAGTAACATAATAGTATAAGATGAAACATATTTTAGTGATATTAAGACATTCTACCACAAAATTACTCATACACACCATTGCATGTTTTATTATCGGATACAAGGATATAGCCTGTGTTACAACTGCAGTCATAAGAACCATCTGTATTTGAACATATCTGAGAGCAGCCAGATATTCCCTCCGCACATTCGTCGATATCTGAAACGTACAAAAGTCAACGCATACCAGATAAAAGCAAGGAAATAAAAAGCACTAAAAGCATTTCTGTCTTTACTGTCGACAAATCATTAATATAAAAATACAGTTATACAGTGATTGCTTTTGAAAATATATAAATTATTGTTTATCAATTAAATGTATGATTTCTAAAGGATAAACGTTTTGCATTCTGTAGGCTTCAGAAATGAAAAAAGAAATCAAAATAAGAAAGACTGAATGGGATAAACTTTTTCAAACAGTTTAATTTTTGCATGGCCATCACTTACGTTTGAAGTTTTAACGTATGCTTAAATTATGATACACTTTAACTGAGTTACATTGCAAAATTGGTGTTTCCTGAAAAACCTTAAACTTAAATTCAGCTGTGTACGTTGCGCTTACTTAACCAGAGTATTTTTCTATGTTATGAGCGACAGTTATTGAGTGTTGTTCGTTTGCTTTGACAAAAAAATCAAGAAGCAGTTATCTGAGGGAGGATTACTCCTTAAATCATTTGGAATAAGCTCAAAATGAAGCTTTTCAGGTAGTGAAAC
The DNA here is from genome assembly GCA_012932295.1 of Cyclina sinensis. Lineage (NCBI taxonomy): Eukaryota > Metazoa > Mollusca > Bivalvia > Venerida > Veneridae > Cyclina > Cyclina sinensis. The sequence continues at coordinate 25,668,195 of JAAONU010000006.1, read as the reverse complement.
GAAAAGTTCTAATTTCTGTATTTCTGTTGAAAGTCTTGGACAACTTGAGAATGGTGAAATAATCAACATTATATTAAGTAATATTTAATCATGGATTTGTCTACTGATCAGCAACTGAAGTTTTTGAAAAAAACATGAATCCTGAGTATGTTTTTCTTACTTGAGACTGAGTTTCAACTTAAGTTTGTTTGTTATACTGCTGCCTGTTTTATATCAGTTTTCTATAAAGACAACATAAATGTAAACAAGACCAAAAATGATAAATTTTCAATAACATTAACTTATACGCTATCGGTGTTTGTTTTTGGGAATAATCCATCTCATTAGAACGTGAACATACATTTCCTTTACATCAACAAAGAATAACTCCAGCCATACCGTTCCAAGTTTTACTGCCAGGTGGAAATGTATGTCCTTGAATACAGCTGCATTCATAAGAACCATTTTTTTATTTGGACTCTGATGTTCCAATGGTACATTCGTCGATATCAGCAACGTTAATATTAGAAAGGGGATATTTAAAGGCCTAGATATTCTGACTGTATTCGTGTATGACCAAACTGCAGCTTTCAAATCTTCTTATTTCTAGCGTGAACAAATCACAGAGAAATAAAACCGGTTTCATACCTTAATAAATGTTGGACACATCATTGCACAATAGGTCGAAACGTGCATTTTAATTTTGGGAATTTCATTTTTATAGTGGCCAGGAATAGCTGCATCGAACTATATAGGAACTAAGAGCAATGTAACTGAAAGATACACTACATTTTTTACTATCGGAAACAAGTGTCGTTCAGTAGAATTACATTCATAACAAGCATCTGTATTTAAAATATTTGTTTGTATCCTGATGAACCAGGCGCAAAGTCGTTGATATCTTTATAGTTGAATGATACAAATTAAAATTGATACAGATCAAAACTTCATCACAGTCATGAAATGGTGATAAGAGTTTAAGTCTACTTCTAAATAATATCCCTTATGTTTCTTTATGGAAACAACATTTATATAACCTAGCAATAAACAACAAAACAAAACAAATACAAATACAAAAACACAACTTTTCATACCGTTACATGTTTTATTGTGGGATGCAAGTGTGTATCCTTCATTAAAGCTACATCTATAAAAGCCATCTGTATTTAAGCAAATCTGTGTACAGCCAGCTATAACGGACATGCATTCGTTGATATGTGCAAATTTTAATGAAATCAATAGATATTACTCATCTTAGGCAAAACATATACCTCACATTTTTTGTTTTGAATAAATAAATAATCACTATTTTTGTTTGTTACCATATTGTAAAAAATCCTTAATAAATAAGAAAACAGAAGTGAAATTTAGAAAGACAACAACTGGTGTCACTTGATAGCTGAATCATAGGTGAGTACAGAGCTTTATCCCAACAGCAATGTACTTTAATAGGATAGTATACTAAGGTCTTTGTTTAAGACCGCTAAGAAATCTAGATGTTTTTCTTTCTTCTTTTATATCAATTAAAAGAACTCTTTCAAGGTAATAAAGGTTTTAGATTTACAGGAAATAAATGCAGGATATGATTATTTCCCTATATTTGTTTGGTAGTTGATCAATTTGTATACACAATAAAATCATTGTGCATTATGTAAATTAAGAGTTAAGTAAATTAGATATGTTAAATAGGTCTGGCAAGCTTACTGTTAGTGATATAGAATCTGTTTCAGTCCAATTAGTGTGATCTCGAATACATCTTACCTACAGAACACAATCATCATTTCATTGTTTAAAATAGAAATATATCACAAATACCGTTGCATGTTTTACTGTCAGATGCGAGTAAGTATCCATTGGTACAGTCACATTTATAAGAACCGTCCGTGTTTGAACATGTTTGCGAGCAGCCAGATATTCCCATTGAACATTCATTGATATCTGTAACATTTGAGTTGCAACTTTAATCATACAAGACATTGTTTCAGTCGTCACTTCAGAAAATATGTTAAGACTCAAAGTTAAAACCACTTGTCCTCATTCTGCTCTAATTTACTGTCAACTTTCTGGATAGTTGAATAGCAACATACAGGAAATATATGACAGTACACGTTTATTGTGAAACAGGTAATTGACTTAAGAATTCACGAATTTGTTGTTTTCTTAAATATATTGTCTTATGAAGTGATCACAAATTTACCGTATCCTACAGGTATATGTAGGTTTTAAAAAGCGTTGAAGATATGCAATTCTTCAATAATTATTAGTATAACTGAGTACAATGTGGCTGAATAATAAAAAAGCAATTACAATCAAACTGGATCATTATCACAAAATCAACGTAAATTTTCAGTTAAATTACTCAAACACTGCATTTTTAATTCATATTCATAATTCTAAGTTATTATCTATTAAGCATTCAATCTCCAAACAATTAAAACATACGTATATTTCATTATTTCCTAATGGACCTAAATTTTTTTTTTAAAAATCTGTAAAAGAATAAACACCCATTTAACCGTTGATAAAAAATAAATATAATCTACCTTTTTGTCAGCAAGCGATATCAGTATGATTGATAGGTAAAGTTACAAGTCAACGCACAACAGAAAACAATCTCATATTGATGTAATGTAAATACACACCTCTGCATGTTTTATTGTCAGATGCGAGTGTATAACCGTCGATACAACTGCATGTAAAGGACCCCTCTGTATTTGAACATGTTTGTGTGCAACCAGAAGTTCCCACGGAACATTCATTGATATCTATGATATATGAAATTTCATTTTGTAAATATAAATCAACAATCTTATAAGCCACGTTAGAAGATATCGAGACTAAAATCATAAGACGTCAGTGTTACCTGTATTCTTTTCTCATATTCTATTATATTTGAAAAATGACATTACAATACAGGAAAATTATTAGGAAGGTAGTTATTATATTTTTTTTTCTTTGTGAAAGAGGGTTTTGGCTTTACAACAATGCTTTATTGAATAATACATGCTATCTAAGAATGTGTCTTGTTTGTCGTAAGATTATAACTGCTGTGTGTTTATCCACTTAAAACACACAAACATGTTTGAAGGTATGAACGATTTTATTAACTTAAAACATAACACGTTGTAGTCCACTTTGACTAACAAGATATTGAGAAAAAACAACAGGATAGCAAAGTCCGGTCTTGTATCATTCCTCTCCTTTTCTTATCAGAAATGAATATGAATACAGGAGGTATATCAAGTCAATCACCTTGAAAAAACAAAACTAACTAGATATAATGTCATACATACCGTTGCATGTTTTCCTGTCAGATGCAAGAGAGTATCCTTCGGTACAACTACATTCGTATGATCCAACTAAATTTGAACATAACTGTGTGCATCCAGATGATCCAGAAGAACATTCGTCAATATCTGAAACGTTAAAAGGTATTACTTTGTCTTATCTTTGAGCATAAAGGAACATGAGGTGTTTTTTTTTCCTTTTTTTTAACAATACTGACATGAAATGATTCCAAATTATAATAATGAAAAGGAATACTAAAATAGAAAACTTCCAAAGCATTTTCACTTTTGAAACTTCCCGGCTAGATAAATACTTAACGAAACAAACAACACAGAAACCATTCGTCTGACTGCTTTGACCAAATTACTTATGGAATCAGTATTATGTTCGTTAATTTCTATGATTATTCTTTATATAAAAACAAACTTTTGCTGGAGCAATGAATAAAAAATGATTAGAGTTATATGAAATCTATTACTATGCCTTTCAATTACGTATAATCCTAAACCCTTATCGATGAGCTTAAACAGGCTCAAACATACCACCATTGGTTAGAATATTTAATGACACCAAAATTAAGTTTTACAACCAGAGTACGAGAACCCTACAATACCTATATGATCAACTACCAAACTTATCACCACAGGACTGAAAGTGTGCGTGCATGTGAGGTTTCAAATCCTTGACCATGTTTTTTCTGTTGCAATGACACAAACTTACTAGGTGGCCAAGTATTTCACAGAACCTTTAGGATACTATATACTGAAGACCTGAAGCTGGAACGCAATGCTCCACTTTAAATCTCCCAGTCAAGCAAAAAATGAGAATTTGTAAGCAAGCAATGCAAAAATACACTTCAAAGTTTCTTCTTCATTATGTGTACCTTCCTGAGCCAAGACGCAACAGACAATGCACTGGGAATTCGCTGTATATAGGGCTATACCACGTGATCAGCATTAGACTTCTTGCTCAGACGAGCCTATTATTTAATTTACACTACATGAAAGGGGTGTCAGATTGCTCATGCTTATTTATAACAGGGCGACGCACTAAACGGCACTGTTCTGAAACCGAAAGTAGGCTTATTGCACATAAACTATGATAAATAAATGACAGCATGTGGTTTAAATAATTCAAATATAATCAAAAGTCCACTTACAATTCTTTGTCTAGTGTTAATGGACATTTTTTGAGGGTTTAAAATACTTCTAGAATTTGCATCTAAATTAAGTTTCTACCGATAATCAGTTTTTGAAGAAAACAAAACATCACTATACCTTACTATTTTACATACATAAAGACTCTTTTAAACAATTTCATAATTTCGTACATTCTAAACGCACTTCAACTGCAGTGGCAGGTGTATTTATGACTTATTATTTTGATCATATGATTATAAATGATTTGATGACTTCAACCAGTGAAACAATTATATTCACATATACCCTGTACTGACAATTTTCAAAATAACATGTACTTATTTGCAGACACATAGCTGAAAACCTTTTAAATTGTTGCTTTATCAGCTGCACTACATTTTGAGCAATTCATACATCAACACATTAGTATGGTATAAACGCTCGAAAAGGAATGTATAGCTCGACATACATATCAATCATATTATATCCCTTGCATACCGTTACATGTTTTACTGTCAGATGCAATTCCGTATCCTTCAACACAACTGCATTCAAAGGAACCATTGGTATTTGAACATAGTTGTATGCAACCAGATGTTCCGAGGGAACATTCGTCGATATCTATATGAATGAAAGATTAAAAAAAAACAGATAGAATTTGATTTACACAACATGTCGACTTAAGAATAATGTCTGGAAGTGTATAACTGGTATACATAATCTCATGAAATGTTGTCTTTGATCTTCTCATTCAACATGCATAAAATATATACCTTTTTCTAACAGGATGTTGCTAAAAAATTGTGTTTAAATAAACGAAATGTTATCAGCTAATAAAGTAACAGTTTAAGTATTGCAACTAGCATGTGATGAACTGACTGAAACCCCAAAACCAACATGTCTCTTAATCAGAACTTACAATTTACTTGACATGTAAGTGTACAGTTTTGGAGTATATGTACTATTTATTCAGATATAGTCATTATATTAAATATTTGGTCAATGAGTACCCTGAAACTGTTTTCTATCAAAATATAAATTTATGCTCGTATTATTTCTATATACCGTTGCACGCTCTACTGTCAGGTGCAAGCGCGAATCCTTCAATACAGCTACATTCAAAGGAGCCGGCTGTATTTGAACACGTCTGTGCACAACCTGATGTTCCTAGAGTACATTCGTCGATATCTAAACCATCAAAAGATAAAATACCCACAATTTGAGGTATATCACGTATTCATTGTTTAAGTTAAGTGTCAATCTCTTTCTTATATCGATATCTTTATTAAGGTTTGTTCGAAGCAGAAACATTAGTTTCATTTGTATTTATTATTATTAAGAAGAAGAAGTTTATTTTGTAACTTGCAAATATAGTACATCATAGCCTAACATCATCTACAGTGCATGTGTATATAGTCATGTGATTGATTAAGACAAGGACTATTTTAGATGTCATGCAAGACGTCTGAAACTTGACAAATTATCACTTATTTCTAGCATTAGATAAAAATGTAGAAGAGCGTCAATAAAGACAAGATAATCAGTTCCAGAGAAAGTGTAAATGAATAACTACCTGACAATAGTAAATAATCAGCTAGAGTTAAATGATTGTCCAATAGTACGGCTTTAATGCTTTACTCCTGACGCTAGTATTTCTTGTCAAAAGCGGCATTTTTTTTCTTTTTTTGTAAATTGAATTAACTGTAGTCTATAATTTTTGTATACATTTTCACATTTTATATGTTAACATTTGATAAACCTGCATTTATTGGAACCAACTAGTTTCCAAATTTAGGTTTATTAAATGTTAGTTTAATATGATCGACGCCCTTTGAAGAGTTTAGTTATTTCAGGTTGTTACTGAGGTTCAAGATTCAGAAAATATTGCATTCCAGGGAATTCCTCGTTCTTTTACACGCTCAATATTTATCGCCGATAAAAGGGACCGCAGTTTAACCTCTAATCCGAAAATAAATAGTATCAGTATAAGTGGAGGAACGGAAGATTTAACATGCAGGAACAGAACAACATGTCCTGTATGTTACCACTGAGCTGCTGATGCTGCCACCCCAAAAAAAATATGTGTACATGTTTACTGTTCGTGCAGGCGATTTCTTGCTGTGTTTACTCATGCTCTAGAACTTTGTAACGCATCCTTAAAGTTCAGCGAAAAATTATTTGATAATTTTACATTAGATAACAATCCGTTTATTGTATACAACTGTAAATGGGCATGCTTAAACGATGGATCATGCATCTGTGACCAAATGCTCTCACATAGGGTAGTAACATAATAGTATAAGATGAAACATATTTTTGTGATATTAAGACATTCTACAACAAAAGTACTCATACACACCATTGCATGTTTTATTATCGGATACAATGATATAGCCTGTGTTACAACTGCAGTCATAAGAACCATCTGTATTTGAACATATCTGAGAGCAGCCAGATATTACATCGGCACATTCGTCGATATCTGAAACGTACAAAAGTCAATGCATACCAGATAAAAGCAATGAAATAAAAAGCACTAAAAGCATTTCTGTCTTTACTGTCGACAAATTATTAATATAAAAAAACAGTTATACAGTGATTGCTTCTGAAAATATATAAATTATTGTTTATCAATTAAATGTATGATTTCTAAAGGATAAACGTTTTGCATTCTGTAGGCTTCAGAAATGAAAAAAGAAATCAAAATAAAAAAGACTGAATGGGATAAAGATTTTCAAACAGTTTAAATTTTCCCTGGCCATCACTTACGTTTGAAGTTTTAACGTATGCTTAAATTATGATACACTTTAACTGAGTTACATTGCAAAATCAGTGTTCCCTGAAAAACCTCAAACTTAAATTCAGCTGTGTACGTTGCGCTTACTTAACCAGAGTATTTTTTCTATGTTATGAGCGACAGTTCTTGAGTGTTGTTCGTTTGCTTTGACAAACAAAATCAAGAAGCAGTTATCTGAGGGAGGATTACTCCTTAAATCATTTGGAATAAGCTCAAAATGAAGTTTTTCAGGCAGTGCAATGAAAGGTTCTAATTTCTGTATTTCTGTTGAAAGTCTTGGACAATTTGAGGATGGTGAAATAATTAACATTAGATTAAGTAATATTTAATCATGAATTTGTCTCCTGATCAGCATCTCAAGTTTTTGAAAATAACATGAATCCTGAGTATGTTTTTCCTACTTGAGACTGAGTTTCAACTTTAGTTTGTTTGTTATACAGGTGCCCGTTGTATATCAGTTTTCTATAAAGACTGACAACAACTGAAATGTAAACAAGACCAAAAATGATATATTTTCAATAACATTAACTTATACGCTATCGGTGTTGGTTTTTGGGAATAATCCATCTCATTAGAACGTGAACATACATTTCCTTTACATCAACAAAAGATAACACCGGTCATACCGTTCCAAGTTTTACTGCCAGGTGGAAATGTATTTCCTTGAATACAGCTGCATTCATAAGAACAATTTTTTTGTTTGAACACGTTTGCTTGTACTCTGATGTTCCAATGGTACATTTGTCGATATCAGCAACGTTAATATTAGAAAGGGGATATTTAAAGGCCTAGATATTCTGACTGTATTCGTGTATGACCAACCTGCAGCTTTCAAATCTTCTTATATCTAGCGTGAACAAATCACAGAGAAATAAAACCGGTTTCATGCCTTAATAAATGTTGGACACATCATTGCACAATAGGTCGAAACGTGCATTTTAATTTTGGGAATTTCATTTTTATAGTGGCGAGGAATAGCTGCATCGAACTATATAAGAACTTAGAGCAATGTAATTGAAAGATACACTTCATTTTTTTTACTATCGGAAACAAGTGTCGTTCAGTAGAACTACATTCATAACAAGCATCTGTATTTAAAATATTTGATTGTATCCTGATGAATCAAAAGCACAGTCGTTAATATCTGTATAATTGAACGATACAAATTAAAATTGATACAGAGCAAAACTTCATCACAGTCATGAAATGGTGATAAGAGTTTAAATCTACTTCTAAATAATATCCCTTATGTTTCTTTATGGAAACAACATTTATATAACCTAGCAATAAACAACAAAACAAAACAAATACAAATACAAAAACACAACTTTTCATACCGTTACATGTTTTATTGTCGGATGCAAGTGTGTATCCTTCATTAAAGCTACATCTATAAAAGCCATCTGTATTTAAGCAAATCTGTGTACAGCCAGCCATACCGGACATGCATTCGTTGATATGTGCAAATTTTAATGAAATCAATAGATATTACTCATCTTAAGCAAAACATAAACCTCACATTTTTTGTTTTGAATAAATAAATAATCACTATTTTTGTTTGTTACCATATTGTAAAAAATTCTTAATAAATAAGAAAACAGAAGTGAAATTTAAGAAAGAGAACAGCTGGTGTCTCTTGATAGCTGAATCATAGGTCAGGCTTGGACCCTGAAGCACAGAGCTTTATCCCAACGGCAATGTACTTTAACAGGATAGTATAGTTAGGTCTTTGTTTAAGACCGTTAAGAAATCTAGATGTTTTTCATTCTTCTTTTTTATCAATTAAAAGAACTCTTTCAAGGTAATGAAGGTTTTAGATTTACAGAAAATAAATGCAGGATATGATTATTTCCCTATATTTGTTTGGTAGTTGATCAATTTGTATACACAATAAAATCAATGTAAATTAAGAGTTAAGTAAATTAGATATGTTAAATAGGTCTGGCAAGCTTACTGTTAGTGATATAGAATCTGTTTCAGTCCAATTAGTGTGATCTCGAATACATCTTACCTACAGAACACAATCACCATTTCATTGTTTAAAATAGAAATATATCACAAATACCGTTGCATGTTTTACTGTCAGATGCGAGTAAGTATCCATTGGTACAGTCACATTTATAAGAACCATCCGTGTTTGAACATGTTTGCGAGCAGCCAGATATTCCCATTGAACATTCATTGATATCTGTAACATTTGAGTTGCCACTTTAATCATACAAGACATTGTTTCAGTCGTCACTTCAGAAAATATGTTCTGACTCAAAGTTAAAAGCACATGTCCTCATTCTGCTCTAATTTACTGTCAACTTCCTGGATCGTTGAATAGCAACATAAAGGAAATATATGACAGTACACGTTTATTGTGAAACAGGTAATTGACTTTAGAATTCAGGAATTTGTTGTTTTCTGAAATAGATTGTCTTATGAAGTGATCACAAATTTACCTATCCTACAGGTATATGTAGGTTTTAAAAAGCGTTGAAGATATGCAATTCTTCAATAAATATTAGTATAACTGAGTACCACATGGCTGAATAATAAAAAAAGCAATTACAATCAAACTGGATCAATATCACAAAATCAACGTAAATTTTCAGTTAAATTACTCAAACACTGTCCTTTTCATCCGTATTCATAATTGTAAGTTATTATCTTTTAAGCATTCAATCTCCAAACAACTAAAACATACGTATATTTCATTATTTCCTAATGGACTTAAAATTTTTAAAAAATCTGTAAAAGAATAAACACCCATTTAACCGTTGATAAAAAATAAATATAATCTACCTTTTTGTCAGCAAGCGATATAAGTATGATTGATAGGTAAAGTTACAAGTCAACACACAACAGAAAACTATCTCATATTGATGTAATGTAAATACGAACCTCTGCATGTTTTATTGTCAGATGCGAGTGTATAACCGTCGATACAACTGCATGTATAGGATCCCTCTGTATTTGAACATGTTTGTGTGCAACCAGAAGTTCCCACGGAACATTCATTGATATCTATGATATTTGAAATTTCATTTTGTAAATATAAATCAACAATCTTATAAGCCACTTTAGAAGATATCGAGACTAAAATCATAAGACGTCAGTCTTATTTGTTATTCTTTTCTCATATTCTATTATATTTGAATAATGACATTACAATACAGTAAAATTATTAGGAAGTTAGTTATTATATTTTTTTCTTTATAAAAGAGGGTTTTGGCTTTACAACAATGTTTTATTGAATATTAGATTATATGCTATCTAAGAATGTGTCTTGTTTGTCGTAAGATTATAACTGCTGTGTGTTTATCCACTTAAAACACACAGACATCTTTGAAGGTATGAACGATGTTATTAACTTAAAACATAACACGTTGTAGTCCACTTTGACTAACAAGGTATTGATAAAAAAATAACAGGATAACAAAGTCCGGTCTTGTATCACTATGGCTTCATTCCTCTCCTTTTTTATCAGAAATGAATATGAATACAGGAGGTATATCAAGTCAATCACCTTGAAAAAACAAAACTAACTAGATATAATGTCATACAACTACATTCGTATGATCCAACTAAATTTGAACATAACTGTGTGCATCCAGATGTTCCAGAAGAACATTCGTCAATATCTAAAACGTTAAAATGTATTTATTTGTCTTATCTTTGTATATAAAGGAACATGAGGTGTTTTTTTTCTTTTCTTCTTTTTAAACAATACTTACATGAAATGATTCCAAATTAAAATAATGAAAAGGAATACTAAAATAGAAACCTTCCAAAGCATTTTCACTTTTGAAACTTCCCGGCTAGGTAAATACTTAACGAAACAAACAACACAGAAACCATTCGTCTGACTGCTTTGACCAAATTACTTATGGAATCAGTATTATTTTCGTTAATTTCTATGATTATTCTTTATATAAAAACAAACTTTTGCTGGATCAATGAATAAAAAATGATTAGAGTTATATGAAATCTATGACTATGCCTTTCAATTACGTATAATCCTAAACCCTTATCGATGAGTTCAAACAGGCTCAAACAAACCACCATTGGTTAGAATATTTAATGACACCAAAATTAAGTTTTACAACCAGAGTACGAGAACCCTACAATACCTATATGATCAACTACCAAACTTATCACCACAGGACTTAAAGCGTGCGTGCATGTGAGGTTTCAAATCCTTGACCATGTTTTTCTGTCTGTAGCGCAATGACACAAACTTACTAGGTGGCCAAGTATTTCACAGAACCTTTAGGATACTATATACTATAGACCGGAAGCTGGAACGCAATGCTCCACTTTAAATCTCCCAGTCAAGCAATAATTAAGCACTTGTAAGCAAGCAATGCAAAAATACACTTCAAAGTTTTTTTCTTCATTATGTGTACCTTCCTGAGCCAAGACGCAACAGGCAATGCACTGGGAATTCGCTGTATATAGGGCTATACCACGTAATCAGCATTAGACTTCTTACTCAGACGAGTCTATTATTTAATTTACACTATATGATAGGGGTGTCAGATTGCTCATGTTTATTTATAACAGGGCGACGCACTAAACGGCACTGTTTTGAAACCGAAAGTAGGCTTATTGCATATAAACTATGATAAATAAATGACAGAATGTGGTTTAAATAATTCAAATATAATCAAAAGTCCACTTACAATTCTTTGTCTATTTTTTGAGGGTTTAAAATACTTCTAGAATTTGCATCTAAATTAAGTTTCTACCGATAATCAGTTTTTGAAGAAAACAAAACATCACTATACCTTACTATTTTTACATACATAAAGAATCTTTTAAACAATTTCATAATTTCGTACATTCTAAACGCACTTCAACTGCAGTGGCAGGTGTATTTATGACTTATTATTTTGATCATATGATTATAAATGAATTGATGACTTCAACCAGTGAAACAATTATATTCAGATATACCCTGTACTGATAATTTTCAAAATAACATGTACTTATTTGCATACACATAGCTGAAAACCTTTTAAATTGTTGCTTTATCAGCTGCACTACATTTTGAGCAATTCATACGTGAACACGTTAGTATGGTATATACGCTCGAAAAGGAATGTATAGCTCGACATACATATCAATCATATTATATCCCTTGCATACCGTTACATGTTTTACTGTCAGATGCAATTCTGTATCCTTCAACACAACTGCATTCAAAGGAACCATTGGTATTTGAACATAGTTGTATGCAACCAGATGTTCCGAGGGAACATTCGTCGATATCTATATGAAATAAAGATTAAAAAAAAAACAGATATAATTTGATTTACACAACATGTCGACTTAAGAATAATGTCTGGAAGTGTATAACTGGTATACATAATCTCATGAAATGTTGTCTTTGATCTTCTCATTCAACTGACATGCATAAAATATATACCTTTTCCTAACAGGATGTTGCTAAGAAATTGTGTTTAAATAAACGAAATGTTATAAGCTAGTAAAGTAACAGTTTAAGTATTGCAACTAGCATGTGATGAACTGACTGAAACCCAAAAACCAACATGTCTCTTAATCAGAACTTACAATTTACTTGACATGTAAGTGTACAGTTTTGGAGTATATGTACTATTTATTCAGATAAAGCCATTATATTAAATATTTGGTCAATGAGTACCCTGAAACTGTTTTCTATCAAAATATAAATTTATGTTCGTATTATTTCTATATACCGTTGCACGCTCTACTGTCAGGTGCAAGCGCGAATCCTTCAATACAGCTACATTCAAAGGAGCCGGCTGTATTTGAACACGTCTGTGCACAACCTGATGTTCCTAGAGTACATTCGTCGATATCTAAACCATCAAAAGATAAAATACTCACATTTTGATGTATATCACGTATTCATTGTTTAAGGGTAAGTATCAATCTCTTTCTTATATCGATATCTTTATTAAGGTTTGTTGGAAACAGAAACATTAGTTTCATTTGTATTTATTATTATTAAGAAGAAGAAGTTTATTTTGTAACTTGCAAATATAGTACATCATAACCTAACAGCATCTACACTGCATGTATATATAGCCATGTGATTGATTAAGACAAGGACTATTTTAGGTGTCATTCAAGACGTCTGAAACTTGACAAATTATCACTTATTTCTAGCATTAGATAACAATGTAAAAGAGCGTCAATAAAGAAAATCAGTTCCAGAGAAAGCGTAAATGAATACTTACCTGACAATAGTAAATAATCAGCTAGGGTTAAAAGATTGTCCAATAGTGTGGCTTTAATGCTTTACTATTGACGCTAGTATTTCTTGTCAAAAGCGGCATTTTTATTTCATTTTTTTCTGTTTTTAAATAGATATTAACTGTAGTCTATAAATTTGCATACATTTTCACATTTTATATGTTATCCTTTGATAAACCTGCATTTATTGGAACCAACATGTTTTCAAAGTTAGGTTTTTTAAACGTTAGTTCAATATGATCGACGCCCTCTGAAGAGTTTAGTTATTTCAGGTTGTTACTGACGTGCAAGATTCAGAAAATATTCCTTTCCAGGGAATTCCTCGTTCTTTTACACGCTCAATATTTTTCGCCGATAAAAGGTACCGCGGTTTAACGTCTAATCCGAAAATAAAAAGTATCAGTTTAAATGGAGGAACGGAAGATTTAATTTGCAAGAACTGAATAACATGTCCTGTATGTTACCACTGAGCTACTGATCCTGCCACCCCAAAAAATATGTGTACATGTTTACTGTCCGTGCAGACGATTTCTTGCTGTGTTTACTCATGCTCTAGAACTTTGTCACGCATCCTTTAAGTTCAGCGAATAATTATTTGATATTTTAACATTAAATAACAATCCGTTCATTGTATACAACTGTAAATGGGCATGCTTAAACGATGGATCATGCATCTGTGACCAAATGCTCTCTCACAGGGTAGTAACATAATAGTATAAGATGAAACATATTTTAGTGATATTAAGATATTCTACCACAAAAGTACTCATACACACCACTGCATGTTTTATTATCGGATACAAGGATAAAGCCTGTGTTACAACTGCAGTCATAAGAACCATCTTTATTTGAACATATCTGAGAGCAGCCAGATATTCCCTCGGCACATTCGTCGATATCTGAAACGTACAAAAGTCAATGCATACCAGATAAAAGCAATGAAATAAAAAACACTAAAAGCATTTATGTCTTTACTGTCGACAAAACATTAATGTAAAAATACAGTTATACAGCGATTGCTTTGAAAATATATAAATTATTGTTTATCAATTAAATGTTTGATTTCTAAAGGATAAACGTTTTGCATTCTGTAGGCTTCACAAATGAAAAAAGAAATCAAAATAAAAAAGACTGAAAGGGATAAAGATTTTCAAACAGTTTAAATTTTGCCTGGCCATCACTTACGTTTGAAGGTTTAACGTATGCTTAAATTATGATACACTTTAACTGAGTTAAATTGCAAACTCGGTGTTCCCTGAAAAATCTCAAACATAAATTCAGCTGTGTACGTTTCGCTTACATAACCAGAGTATTTTTTCTATGTTATGAGCGACAGTTCATAATCAAGAAGCAGTTATCTGAGGTAGGATTACTCCTTAAATCATTTGGAATAAGCTCAAAATGAAGCTTTTCAGGTAGTGCAACGAAAGGTTCTAATTTCTGTTTTTCTGTTGAAAGTCTTGGACAACTTGAGGATGGTGAAATAATCAACATAAGATTAAGTAATATTTAATCATGAATTTGTCTCCTGATCAGCAACTCAAGTTTTTAAAAAAAAACACGAATCCTGAGTATGTTTTGTTTCTTCTTGAGACTGAGTTTCAACAATAGTTTGTTTGTTATACTGGTGCCTGGTGTATATCAGTTTTCTATAAAGACTGAAAACAACTGAAATGTCAACAAGACCAAAAATGATAAATTTTCAATTACATTAACTTATACGCTATCGGTGTTTGTTTTTGGGAATAATCAATCTCATTAGAACGTGAACATACATTTCCTTTACATCAACAAAAGATAACTTCGGCCATACCGTTCCAAGTTTTACTGCCAGGTGGAAATGTATGTCCTTGAATACAGCTGCATTCATAAGAATCATTTTTTTTATTTGAACACGTTTGCTTGTACTCTGATGTTCCAATGGTACATTCGTCGATATCAGCAACGTTAATATTAGAAAGGGGATATTTAAAGGCCTAGATATTCTGACTGTATTCGTGTATGACCAACCTGCAGCTTTCAAATCTTATTTCTAGCGTGAACAAATCACAGAGAAATAAAACCGGTTTCATACCTTACTAAATGTTGGACACATCATTGCACAATAGGTCAAAACGTGCATTTTAATTTTGGGAATTTCATTTTTATAGTGGCGAGGAATAGCTGCATCGAACTATATAGGAACTTAGGGCAATGTAATTGAAAGATACACTACATCTTTTACTATCGGAAACAAGTGTCGTTTAGTAGAATTACATTCATAACAAGCATCTGTATTTAAAATATTTGTTTGTATCCTGATGAACCAGGTGCAAAGTCGTTGATATCTTTATAGTTGAATGATACAAATTAAAACTGATACAGAGCAAAACTTCATCACAGTCATGAAATGGTGATAAAAGTTTAAATCTACTTCGAAATAATATCCCTTATGTTTCTTTATGGAAACAACATTTATATAACCTAGCAATAAACAACAGAACAAAACAAATACAAATACAAATACACAACTATCTCATATTGATGTAATGTAAGTACATACCTCTGCATGTTTTACTGTCAGATGCGAGTGTATAACCGTCAATACAGCTGCATGTGTAGGACCCCTCTGTATTTGAACATGTTTGTGAGCAACCAGAAGTTCCCAGGGAACATTCATTGATATCTATGATATTTGAAATTTCATTTTGTAAATATAAATCAACAATCTTTTAAGCCACTTTAGAAGATATCGAGACTAAAATCATAAGACGTCAGTCTTACTTGTTATTCTTTTCTCATATTCTATTATATTTGAATGATAACATCACTTTATAGGAAAATTATTAGGAAGTTAGTTATTATATTTTTTTTTCTTTGTGAAAGAGGGTTTTGGCTTTACAACAATGATTTATTGAATATTAAATCATATGCTATCTAAGAAAGTGTCTTTTTGTCGTAATCGTAAGATTATAACTGCTGTGTGTTTATCCACTTAAAACACAAAAACATGTTTGAAGGTATGAACGATTCTATTAACTTAAAACATAACACGTTGTAGTCCCTTTGACAAACAAGATATTGAGAAAAAACAGCAGGATAGCAAAGTCCGGTCTTGCATCACTTTGGCTTCATTCCTCTACTTTTTCTTATCAGAAATGAATATGAATACAGGAGGTATATCAAGTCAATCACCTTGAAAAATCAAAGTATCTAGATATAATGTCATACATACCGTTGCATGTTTTCCTGTCAGATGCAAGAGAGTATCCTTCGGTACAACTACATTCGTATGATCCAACTAAATTTGAACATAACTGTGTGCATCCAGATGTTCCAGAGGAACATTCGTCAATATCTGAAACGTTAAAAGGTTTTAATTTGTCTTATCTTTGAGTATAAACGGACATGAGGTGGTTTTTTTTCTTTTCTTTTTTTCAAACAATACTTACATGAAATGATTCCAAATTGAAATAATGAAAAGGAATACTAAAATAGAAAACTTCCAAAGCATTTTCACTTTTGAAACTTCCCGGCTAGCTAAATACTTAAAGAAACAAACAACACAGAAACCATTCGTCTGACTGCTTTGACCAAATTACTTATGGAATCAGTATTATGTTCGTTAATTTCTATGATTATTCTTTATATAAAAACAAACTTTTGCTGGATCAATGAATAAAAAATGATAAGAGTTATATGAAATCTATGACAATGCCTTTCAATTACGTATAATACTAAACCCTTATCGATGAGTTCAAACAGGCTCAAACAAACCACCATTGGTTAGAATATTTAATGACACCAAAATTAAGTTTTACAACCAGAGTACGAGAACCCTACAATACCTATATGATCAACTACCAAACTTATCACCACAGGACTTAAAGCGTGCGTGCATGTGAGGTTTCAAATCCTTGACAATGTTTTTCTGTCTGTAGCGCAATGACACAAACTTACTAGGTGGCCAAGTATTTCACAGAACCTTTAGGATACTATATACTGAAGACCGGAAGCTGGAACGCAATGCTCCACTTTAAATCTCCCAGTCAAGCAAAAAATAAGAATTTGTAAGCAAGCAATGCAAAAATACACTTCAAAGTTTTTTCTTCATTATGTGTACCTTCCTGAGCCAAGACGCAACAGACAATGCACTGGGAATTCGCTGTATATAGGGCTATACCACGTGATCAGCATTAGACTTCTTGCTCAGACGAGTCTATTATTTAATTTACACTACATGATAGGGGTGTCAGATTGCTCATGTTTATTTATAACAGGGCGACGCACTAAACGGCACTGTTTTGAAACCGAAAGTAGTCTTATTGCATATAAACTATGATAAATAAATGACAGAATGTGGTTTTAATAATTCAAATATAATCAAAAGTCCACTTACAATTCTTTGTCTAGTGTGAATGGACATTTTTTGAGGGTTTAAAATACTTCTAGAATGTGCATCTAAATTAAGTTTCTACCGATAATCAGTTTTTGAAGAAAACAAAACATCACTATACCTTACTATTTTTACATACATAAAGAATCTTTTAAACAATTTCATAATTTCGTACATTCTAAACGCACTTCAACTGCAGTGGCAGGTGTATTTATGACTTATTATTTTGATCATATGATTATAAATGATTTGATGACTTCAACCAGTGAAACAATTATATTCACATATACCCTGTACTGACAATTTTCAAAATAACATGTACTAATTTGCGGACACATAGCTGAAAACCTTTTAAATTGTTGCTTTATCAGCTGCACTACATTTTGAGCAATTCATACATGACACACGTTAGTATGGTATATACGCTCGAAAAGGAATGTATAGCTCGACATACATATCAATCATATTATATCCCTTGCATACCGTTACATGTTTTACTGTCAGATGCAATTCTGTATCCTTCAACACAACTGCATTCAAAGGAACCATTGGTATTTGAACATAGTTGTATGCAACCAGATGTTCCGAGGGAACATTCGTCGATATCTATATGAATGAAAGATTAAAAAAACAGATAGAATTTGATTTACACAACATGTCGACTTAAGAATAATGTCTGGAAGTGTATAACTGGTATACATAATCTCATGAAATGTTGTCTTTGATCTTCTCATTCAACATGCATAAAATATATACCTTTTCCTAACAGGATGTTGCTAAGAAATTGTGTTTAAATAAACGAAATGTTATCAGCTAATAAAGTAACAGTTTAAGTATTGCAACTAGCATGTGATGAACTGACTGAAACCCAAAAACCAACATGTCTCTTAATCAGAACTTACAATTTATTTGACATGTAAGTGTACAGTTTTGGAGTATATGTACTATTTATTCAGATAAAGCTATTTTGTTAAACATTTGGTCAATGAGTACCCTGAAACTGCTTTCTATAAAAATATAAATTTATGTTCGTATTATTTCTATATACCGTTGCACGCTGTACTGTCAGGTGCAAGCGCGAATCCTTCAATACAGCTACATTCAAAGGAGCCGGCTGTATTTGAACACGTCTGTGCACAACCTGATGTTCCTAGAGTACATTCGTCGATATCTAAACCATCAAAAGATAAAATACTCACAATTTGAGGTATATCACGTATTCATTGTTTAAGGGTAAGTATCAATCTCTTTCTTATATCGATATCTTTATTAAGGTTTGTTCGAAGCAGAAACATTAGTTTCATTTGTATTTATTATTATTAAGAAGAAGAAGTTTATTTTGTAACTTGCAAATATAGTACATCATAACCTAACAGCATCTACACTGCATGTGTATATAGCTATGTGATTGATGAAGACAAGGACTATTTTAGGTGTCATTCAAGACGTCTGAAACTTGACAAATTATCATTTATTTCTAGCATTAGATAAGATGTAAAAGAGCGTCAATAAAGAAAATCAGTTCCAGAGAAAGTGTAAATGAATACTTACCTGACAATAGTAAATAATCAGCTAGGGTTAAAAGATTGTCCAATAGTGTGGCTTTAATGCTTTACTATTGACGCTAGTATTTCTTGTCAAAAGCGGCATTTTTATTTCATTTTTTTCTGTTGTTAAATAGATATTAACTGTAGTCTATAAATTTGCATACATTTTCACATTTTATATGTAAACATTTGATAAACCTGCATTTATTGGAACCAACAAGTTTGCAAATTTAGGTTTATTAAACGTTAGTTCAATATGATCGACGCCCTCTGGAGAGTTTAGTTATTTCAGGTTGTTACTGACGTGCAAGATTCAGAAAATATTCCATTTCAGGGAATTCCTCGTTCTTTTACACGCTCAATATTTTTCGCCGATAAAAGGGACCGCGGTTTAACGTCTAATCCGAAAATAAATAGTATCAGTATAAATGGAGGAACGGAAGATTTAATTTGCAAGAACTGAATAACATGTCCTGTAGGTTACCACTGAGCTACTGATCCTGCCACCCCAAAAAATATGTGTACATGTTAACTGTTCGTGCAGACGATTTCTTGCTGTGTTTACTCATGCTCTAGAACTTTGTCACGCATCCTTTAAGTTCAGCGAAAAATTATTTGATAATTTAACATTTAATAACAATCCGTTCATTGTATACAACTGTAAATGGGCATGCTTAAACGATGGATCATGCATCTGTGACCAAATGCTCTCTCACAGGGTAGTAACATAATAGTGTAAGATGAAACATATTTTAGTGATATTAAGACATTCTACCACAAAAGTACTCATACACACCACTGCATGTTTTATTATCGGATACAAGGATATAGCCTGTGTTACAACTGCAGTCATAAGAACCATCTGTATTTGAACATATCTGAGAGCAGCCAGATATTCCCTCGACACATTCGTCGATATCTGAAACGTACAAAAGTCAATGCATACCAGATAAAAGCAAGGAAATAAAAAACACTAAAAGCATTTCTGTCTTTACTGTCGACAAAACATTAATATAAAAATACAGTTATACAGTGATTGCTTTGAAAATATATAAATTATTGTTTATCAAATAAATGTTTGATTTCTAAAGGATAAACGTTTTGCATTCTGTAGGCTTCAGAAATGAAAAAAGAAATCAAAATAAAAAAGACTGAATGGGATAAAGATTTTCAAACAGTTTAAATTTTGCCTGGCCATCACTTACGTTTGAAGTTTTAACCTATGCTTAAATTATAATACACTTTAACTGAGTTAAATTGCAAAATCGGTGTTCCCTTATACTTAAATTCAGCTGTGTACGTTTCGCTTACATAACCAGAGTATTTTTTCTATGTTATGAGCGACAGTTCTTGAGTGTTGTTCGTTTGCTTTGACAAAAAAAAAAGCAGTTATCTGAGGTAGGATTACTCCTTAAATCATTTGGAATAAGCTCAAAATGAAGCTTTTCAGGTAGTGCAACGAAAGGTTCTAATTTCTGTATTTCTGTTGAAAGTCTTGGACAACTTGAGGATGGTGAAATAATCAACATAAAATTAAGTAATATATAATCATGAATTTGTCTCCTGATCAGCAACTCAAGTTTTTGAAAAAAACAAGAATCATGAGTATGTTTTGTTTTTTCTTGAGACTGAGTTTCAACTTTAGTTTGTTTGTTATACTGGTGCCTGTTTTATATCAGTTTTCTATAAAGACTGACAACAACCGAAATGTAAACAAGACCAAAAATGATAAATTTTCAATTACATTAACTTATATGATATCGGTGTTTGTTTTTGGGAATAATCCATCTCATTAGAACGTGAACATACATTTCCTTTCCATCAACAAAAGATAACTCCGACCATACCGTTCCAAGTTTTACTGCCAGGTGGAAATGTATGTCCTTGAATACAGCTGCATTCATAAGAACCATTTTTTTATTTGAACACGTTTGCTTGTACTCTGATGTTCAAATGGTACATTCGTCGATATCAGCAACGTTAATATTAGAAAGGGGACATTTAAAGGCCTAGATATTCTGACTGTATTCGTGTATGACCAACCTGCAGCTTTCAAATCTTCTTATATCTAGCGTGAACAAATCACAGAGAAATAAAACCGGTTTCATACCTTAATAAATGTTGGACACATCATTGCACAATAGGTCAAAACGTGCATTTTAATTTTGGGAATTTCATTTTTATAGTGGCGAGGAATAGCTGCAACGAACTATATAAGAACTAAGAGCAATGTAATTGAAAGATACACTACATTTTTTACTATCGGAAACAAGGGTCGTTCAGTAGAACTACATTCATAACAAGCATCTGTATTTAAAATATTTGATTGTATCTTGATGAACCAGACGCACAGTCGTAGATATCTGCATAGTTGAATGATACAAATTAAAATTGATACAGAGCAAAACTTCATCACAGTCATGAAATGGTGAGAAGAGTTTAAATCTACTTCTAAATAATATCCCTTATGTTTCTTTATGGAAACAACATTTATATAACCTAGCAATAAACAACAAAACAAAACAAATACAAATACAAAAACACAACTTTTAATACCGTTACATGTTTTATTGTCGGATGCAAGTGTGTATCCTTCATTAAAGCTACATCTATAAAAGCCATCTGTATTTAAGCAAATCTGTGTACAGCCAGCTATACCGGACATGCATTTGTTGATATGTGCAAATTTTAATGAAATCAATAGATATTACTCATCTTAGGCAAAACATATACCTCACATTTTTTGTTTTGAATAAATAAAAATGTTTAGAGCCGTCAAGGGACAAAGTAATTGGTGTTTTATTTAGGTTTGAGTGCTTTTTGTTTACGCTGTTGATAAAATCATTAATAATGAAAATAGAAAGAAACACGCACTGCAATTCATATAAACTAAAATATGTATGACCTTACATACCACTGCATGTTTTATTGTCCGATGCAAGTGTGTAACCCTCCCTGCAGCTGCATCCATAAGAACCATCTGTATTTACACATATCTGTGTACAGCTAGATATTCCCGCGGTACACTCGTCTATATCTAAACCGTTGCAAGATAAAGTAAAACTTGATAAGTATTTACACAATCAATTTTAAAGACAACAGCAATGACTGTCTTTATCTATTTCAATATGAACTATCAAAACGCCGCTAAAATTTATATTGGCAATAACATGCACATCTATGTGGCACATATGTTGACAATTTGTAAAAGTGAGAAACACCGATGCATGTTTTGTTGTCAGACGCAAGGTTGTACCCTTCAGTACAGCTGCATTCGTAAGAACCATCTGTATTCAAACGTATTTGTGAACACCCAGTTGCTGTAGTAGTGCATTCGTCTATATCTAGAGGAAACAAGGAAATAAGTAGTACCAATTTGAATTATATTTTTTTCAGTGTACTGTTTCTATCAGGACTCCATGATTTATATTCATTATCAATGTGAAATGTCCATTAGTTTTGTTAAACCTGCACGGTTGCCTAAACAAGTGCGGTAGTTGTTGTTTATCTAATACTTTTAACCGAACTGGACACTAAGCAACAATAACGCCTCTTGCCGAAAACTCGGCGCCTATTATATATAGAGGATATTTGTTTGTTTTTGTGGAAGATGAGAATTTATTTCATCGAGTGAACACCATATGTGATATTTTCACGAGTGGCGCAGCCACGAGTGAAAATATCAACATATGGTGTTCACGAGATGAAATAAATTCCCATCTTCCACTAAAAAACAAACAAATTTTCTTTTTATTTTATGCCAACACGTCAAAAATGGTTTTTTATGACATTTTTAATCAGGGCCTTCAATAAATTCCCCATGGTGAGCCCAAAATCAGTTAATGCGTACTTTGGTTACTCCGAACAAAAAAAAGTGCAGACAATCTCCAATACATATGATAACTTTACATCTGCTGAAATAAACTGAATACACTTTCATCAAATAATATTTATTTTTGTCTACACAGTTTATCAATATTTATTGAATTTTGCCATACATACTTTAATTATAAAAGCGGATTAATACTCAATATTCAATAGTTCGGGCACAAACATGTATTATCAAAATGGTAATTAACTGATTCAAAACAGTGTATTATCACTTTTATCTCACTGATATTTCCCTATATTTCATTGGTAGGCATAAAATAAATAGTTTTAAATCAATAATCCAGAGAACAGTAAAGAAACAAATATTTAATAATAAAAGATTTCTGGAATTTTGTAACAGACGGAAACAATTGTTAGGCAATTTTAAAGAATTTAATAAAATATGTGTGCTGAAAAAATTGCAATAATCGTCTCTTTGTTTCCTAGTAATTTGTAAGACAGGTTCTAAAAGAAAAATATTTTGACCAAATGCGTTATATTTTGGGAGGAAGACACAGGCACTCAAGTTCTTCTAACTGCATCGTCACTGTTTAGGAAACTTTTATGTCTTCTTTCCTACAATCGTCGTTATTTTTTAATTGATTCAATAATGTCAGCTTTTTGACGAGCGTAGGAAACGAATTGATACTTTCTACATACCATTACAATTCTTGTTATCAGTTAAAAGTGTGTAGCCGTCCCGACATGCACAGATATAGGATCCTTCTGTATTCACACAAGTTTGTTCACATTCAGATGTACCAGCAATACACTCGTCAACGTCTAAAGTACAATGGCATTCATTATTTAAACCACGTACAACTTGATTTGCATAAACTTATCTAATCCTTTTTTTCAAGACACATAAACATTAGACATTTAATTTAAGACAGGACATTTGCGTGTATTGAGCAAACAAAATCATGTTTTGTATTGGGAAATCCTAACATTTAAGTTTTTCTCAAATAATCAAAGTTACATAGAACAATTATGCTATGGTCATTCAGATTAAGAAAACAGTCACATTCTTAAGAAAAATGTGAACTAGATCTAAAGAATATATGAGTTGTATGTGGCTGTTAAATTTTTCAGAACAGCAGTTACATCGTTGGTTTCCTGCTTATGAAGCCTACTGTAGAAAACAATATTGTTTTCGTGAAGAATACTTGTAGTTTCTTTCGCTCCATAGAAAACAGTGAGTTTTATGATTAGAATGAAACAAAAAGTATTTGCACCGGAAGATTCTAACTAATTGTTAATGTTCAAACTTTTACTCACCTGTGCACGTTTTTCCGTTTGAAGAAAGCAGGAAGCCACTGTTACAGCTGCACGTGAAGGAACCAGCTGTATTTGTACACTGCTGTGTGCATCCCGATGTACCTAATGAGCACTCATTTTTGTCTGAAATTTCAAGTTAATAGGAATAAAATAAACAAATAACTTTTATCATATATATATATATATATATATATATATATATATATATATATAGAGAGAGAGAGAGAGAGAGAGAGAGAGAGAGAGAGAGTTTTAACTGACTAGTTACATAATGACTACCACCACCCTAAAGAGTATTCAATTCCACTAATCTATGTAGGCGGGAGTCATCATGCACGCTAAAAACAACATCATTTGGCATCAACAATGTGTCACGTAATTTGTCAAAACTAAATGGTAACCCTTCCTCATTTTGCCTCAATTCTTAACTGTATAGGGAAAAAATAATCAAAACTTTTTTGAAACATAATGTATTTTTATATGATATTTAACTTCATCGTGTACTGAACATAAATAAAAATGCTCTAATTATATATTGCGTGTTCAACCTTTTTAGATGAATATATAAACATTGATTCATCTCACCCATACAGGTTCTCCGGTCAGAAGAAAGAAGGTAACCACTATAACAGCTGCACGTAAACGAGCCAACTGTATTTGCACACTGATGTGAGCACCCGGATGTACCAGCGGAACACTCGTTTTTGTCTGAAATTCATCGGATACTTATTACATTTACCTTGCCGTGTAATGCATTTTACGATAAACAAGTACGTACCCCACAGACTAATAAAATCACTAATTCAGTTAAAGATGGTCCTCACCTATTGAAGATCTTTCGTTAGTATTATAACAGTTTGCTGATTCTTAATGAAATATGTTGGGATCATTGTGTTTATGCATTAAAGATGTGAACTAAATTAATGAAAAATATTCAAGAAGTGGAAGTGAGCAGAGAAGAGTAACTGGCCTTTCACCTTGCAATTCCTTATAAGTCTTATATAACACTACTTTCTTGAAAAATTCTAGTTTGCATAAGTTCAGTTTAATGCTCTAGCAGTCAAAGTTATTTCAGATAGTTCCCACCAATACTACTCAAAGATATGACACAGACAAGAAATAAGGAACAAATGATATAATGAAAACAAAATTCGAATTTTCTCTCTTGCACGACCTATTTCTTCTAAATCTGTTATATTGTATTTAATATATATATTCACTAGAGAGTTGGCCAGGTAAAAAGATAAACAATATAATAACTCCCAAGATTGAACCGCATTTAAAAGAAGTTCGTAAATTACATTTATTATACACTGTATAATGTATTGTCAAAGTGCCATACTGTTGAAAATATTATCGGAATGATAATTTAGCAGAAAAGCATTGAACACAATTGTATGATAATTTATTTTTTTCATTGTACAATAGCCATTTCTAGTTAGAATTTTTAGTTAGAATGACCACATTTTAATCAATATAATAAAAACAGCATGTTCATTGCTGTTTGCTTAGATCTTGTTCCATGCTTATGTTATGTCTGAAAGCGCTCTCTAGCAGAAATAACCGAAAGGAACTTGTTCGTCTGTCTGTGTGCAAGTCTGTCTGTGAAAGGTCGACAAGACATAACTGATAGACGTTAGGTCAAATCGAAAACTCCAGTCAATATGCGTAACTACATATCATCATGCCTGCTAGTTTAGGCAAGTTTGAATTAATCCTTTAAAAACTGTGTGTGATGTCACCACATATCTATGTAAGTAAATTTTTTCACAATACCTATTACACCATACATTAATATATTTCGAAACCTACGGAATTATTTGTATTCATAACAGTTATTTCATCATACAATTATCTATCAAAAGCTGTGTAAGAACTTGCGTTCACAAAAACTGCTTTATTACATTTTTATCTTTCAAAACTGTCTGAAAAGTCGCTTTCACAAGAGTTTCTTTCTCTTTGCATCGGTCATATCTAACCGTATGAGTTGCGCTTAAAATAAATTTATTCAAATATGTTAAGGTAAAACGCCTAAAAAAGCTCAACTACATACAATGAGTGAAGTGTACATGAGTAAGAGATATCGCTAAATGTTCACACAACTGTATTCAACAGACGGACTGGCGGGCGGACGGACGACCGTGAAATAATGTTAGTCAATTTTGCCGTTCAAAAATATGCCAGTTCTTTTTAAATACATCAGTATTATTTTATTTACCACTTAATCCTGCCACTAATTTCATAGGATTTTAAATGGTAGTTGAATATATCCGTAATAATGATAAAGCTAATTACACATTCAGAGGTATAACGACACAGTACCTGAACATGAAAGCAAACTACTCGAGACACTCCATGAACCAGTCCCTGAACATCTTGTGTAGCTATAAGAGGAAGAATGTTGGTATCCAGTATTACATATCAGTCTACATTCTTGACCGGCGGTGACAGATGATCTTGTGCATGATGAAGATGAGTATCTTCCATTTGTGACCGATGGTAAAGCTGAACAGCTTTCTGAAAATTCCATAATAAAAACCTATAACTTGAGACGGAAGTTATGGTTAACATTTACTGTTACCGTAATTCTAGTTTGTTTGTTTGTTTGCTTTTTGTTGTTGTTTTTATTTTTGTTTTCTTAATTCTTATTTCATTTTTTAAACGCATGCCTATCGATTCCCATCTCAGGATGTGAGCAGTCAAAAAAGATTTTTATAGAGTACCTGGTGTTCGTTTAAAGAGTGTTTATCAAATAAATTGTAGACGTAGATGAACAAGCCTCAGTAATTTCTAAATAATTATTATATCTGCATATCAATATGTATTTAGGTGAAGACAACATTCATGTTTCACATATCTTATTCACTTGTTTATATGTGTTTGCCAGCTTTATGAGTAAACTTTGTGAGTTAAATGTAATTATCAATGCTCATCCGAAAGACAGTTATATAAGGGGAGGAGCGGAAGATTGAACTCGCCAACCGTAGTTTACCAGCCCGGCTCGTTACCACTGATCTGGTACTTCAGAGATAGTTAATCCTCTGTGCCACTTTTTTATTAAAGCAAAACTCGATACTTCACTACTTATACATTTTTTGTAAATTAATTTTATCGCGTTTGTCGTCCTCTATACGCTCGTCTCGTAAATCGTACAAAGGTGCCATCTCCTTAAACCTTTTTTTAGCAAAATACTTTTTTTAATAGGTCCACCGATTCTTGTTATTCTTGGTACAACAGTTCACTATCAAAATAATTTGAGTTAATTCGACATTTGTTTTCATTTACAGAAATGGCCTGGTATTCTATTATCAATTAACATGATTTGGAGACTAAAATGTTTTTTGGTTTAATTTCAGCAAAACAAGTTACTTTGTTCGTTTATTGGTCCCGATCAACTTTGAAGAGTGGGGTCGGAGAACTATCCCCACTACCCCTTACAAAAAATCATTCCTGTATTTCAAATAAAAAGAACGGTTATGTATACCTTTTATAGTACATTGAAATACACAAAGGAGTAGTATAGCTGAATAGGATTTTCGTGCGTTTTTAAGCATAGGCAAATTCTATTTATGTGAAAAGCATACTGTTTAAGGAGACTAAAAGTAGGTTTGAAACTCTAATATTGTAATGATGTAGAAATAATTTTGATCGCGAAAACCGCATTCATATATTTATCAATATATTTTATATGAAGTCAATATCTGGTCAAAATTAACTTGCTGATTAGCAAGCAATAATAAAAGAAAGAAAACACCAAAATTTTGAATTTCAGACAGAATTATAAGTAATAAACTATACTACAAAGAAGACTATGCAAACTAAATTCATCCTCCTAAAGAAAACATTCAAGTCTCTCTTCACTCACTAGGCTGACATACTACTCCAGCATCCTCGTTATGACCGCAATTATGACCTCCCCATCCTCCGCTATGTTTGCTACAAGAATCAATAGATGTCTCACTTCCGGAGCAACCAAGATCATCCAGCCATATGGAACCACTTCCGGCACCGAAAAAAGCACTTGATTTTGCAACAGCACCATACCTGTATGTATTATAAATTATAAGGAATGTTCCCTAATATGCAATTTACACTTGCTATAAATATTAAGCGAAAAAAGGCAGTTTATATTCCAAGTCCTAACCATAAAAGCACATATTAAGAATGATACCAACGGGATTTAACTGACTATGCAATGTCTCTTCGCAGTTAAGTATTAACATGCAATATATGAAAACAACTTGAAATCCAACAAATTCAATTCCATCCACTACTTATTACAAAAGATAAACAAAGAAATTCAAAGAAAATAATGTATTTTTCCGCATCTTCAAAAATAAAAATAAAATATTAATGATCGTAATAATAATAACAAAAATAATTAAGACTTGAGATTAGTCAGTCGCATGAAGATGTTTTTGAGATTTTTTTAAAATTCCAAAAGTTTTCGAAGTAGACGTTAGCCTAAAATAACACTTATCAACTACATATCGATGGGTGAACGCGAAAAGGTTCTTAGTGCTTCAAAATGGAGCATTAACCCCTTTAAGCCTCAAGTTTTATTAATTTGTGTCTTAACTTTCCCCGACACTGGCATATCGCTTTAGTGTTTCAAACTACTTTCTTCAAGTCATTTCTTGTTTAATCCAGTCAAATTTATTTTGGTCATTGTGCAATGAATATGGCTGTAAAAATGAATTTAGCTAACCTGTTGAAACCGAGCATGTAACAAAATACTTGGGCGTCCGAATTACCGAAGCTGTCGTCGCAAACAGTGCCCCAGGAGCCCGAGTAGTATACTTCTATACGGCCTTCGTAATCAGAAGACCCGCCAATGAGACGTACATCTGAGGTTTATGACGAACAAACATTAGGAGATTGTATCGAATAACATAAAAATTGTAACCTTAAGAGTTTCGTTTTTGTTTAACACATACGCAGCATGATTTTAAGCCACCTTTCACAACAGAAAGCGTTGATTACTTTATTTGTGACAAAGTAGAAATTACTGATTTAAACACTTTTAGAATAAAGCAATGTGACCGTACACTTTTCATATTACTTTTAAATTTTCATCTCTGATATAAAACAAAACGTACTCGGTTGACAACTAACTCCGGCATCTTCGTGGTGGCCACAGTTGTGCGATCCCCAAGGTAATCTACCACAGCTGCTGACTGACGATTCAGTGCCGGTGCAGGCCAAATTATCTAGCCAGATTTGACCGGAACCAGCTCCACCTAGTTTTGCACTCCCATATGCTGTAGCCCCTTCTCTGTTTCAAGGCAAATTTCATTTAATTGTAAGTTTCAACCACATTGTGAAAATGTAAGAGTAATCAAATAGACTGAACCGTATTTGTCTCTTTTTAGAGTATTCTGTGTTGAGTCACGACATGTCTGCCGCGTACAAAAGGAGTTTCTAGTTGGAGAAAAAGTTTCATAAATCATATTGACTACCACTTGACCTGCAGTAAAATTGAAATATGTTTCGAACTATTCATTTACCCACTAATACAAAATAATATTAAACTTCATATCAACCAGGTTTTTAATATGTGAATTTTTTGTTTGGGTTTCCTCTGTGAGAAACGTCTAACCATCAGAGATTTTGTTTAAACGTTTACTTTTTCAATACAGAGAAAAAGTATGTACCTATATCTTATATTGAATTCTAACTATTTGGAGAGATATGTAATTCGATGACCCGCTGATTTCGTTTTTTTTTTCTCTTTATCCGTAGATAAGAAAAATGTTGTTTTCTTCTAGATAATTAAGCGTTCAGATCTGAATGATATTTTGGAAGTTTTCGTGTAAAAATTCAAATATGTCTACTTCTATAGGACAGAAGAGCCAGCCGGTTATAAGATATTTGGGCAATGTCAGACGTGATAACTAGTAAATAAATTCTTATAGTAGAAACAGTAAAAATCTAACCCAACTGACCAACCTTTGAAAACCAAGCATATGACAAATAACTTTGGCATCGTTGTTGTCAAAACTATCGTCACAGACGGTACCCCATATACCGTTGTAGTAAATTTCAATACGGCCCTCTAGTTTAGAACTTCCGCCCACCAGACGAACCTGAATACCGGAAGTAGCTGGTAGAAGCATCAAAAGTGCAGCTGAAAAAAATATCATTGAAAGAGCTATCGGAAGTATTACAAATGGTAAAATATTAATAAATGCTTACCTGCTCCTTGATATTTCCTTTTTAGCAGGTTTGATAAATCTTACTTTATCATTTTATCGAAAATATATTTGGAGACATACATATATAGTTATATATGAACACACATAGCTGAATCTCAAGGTACTTTGGAAATATAGTCTTTTTCTTACATATTCGGCTACAGTACCCAACGTTAGTGCCGAGGCACATGAAAGCCTAGACTAAACATTGCATACTTGTATTCCAACAAAGTCCATGCTTGTACAAAATCTTATTTTGAAACTTTTTTTTTGTTCTTTACCTTTTATCATTTTGATACTTGGTATGTGCCCTCAAAATACTTGTATGCGCTCAATTTACACTAAACATATGTATGCACTGTAAAATCTGTACTCACTGTACAAACACATGCTTGTGCTGCACAAAACATTTTTACACGCTGTACAAACATATGATTGTGTTGCATATAACATCTGTACTCACTGTACAAACATATGACTGTGTTGCATTAAACACCTGTACGCACTGTACAAACATATGATTGTGCTGCATATAACATCTGTACTTACTGTACAAACATATGACTGTGTTGCATTAAACACCTGTCTGTACGCACTGTATAAACACATGACTGTGCTGCACAAAACATCTGTACGCACTGTAAAAACAAATGCTTGTGCTGCACATAACATCTGTACGCACTGTACAAACATATGCTTGTGCTGCACATAACATCTGTACGAAAAGTTCAAACATAATTATGCTTGTGCTGCACAAAACATCAGTACGCACTGTAAAACATATGCTTGTGCTGCACAAAACATCTGTACTGTTCGCCCTGTACAAACATATGCTTCTGCTACACAAAACATCTATACTGTTCGCCCTGTACAAACATATGCTTGTGCTGCACAAAACATCTGCACTGTACGCCCTGTACAAACATATGCTTGTGCTACACAAAACATCTGTACTGTACGCCCTATGCAAACATATGCTAGTGCTGCACAAAACATCTGTTCGCACTATTCAAACATATGATTGTGCTGCATAAAACATTTGAACGCGCTGTACAAACATATGATGGTGTTGCACATAACATTTGTACTGTACGCCCTGTACAAACATATAATTATGCTGCACATAACATGTGTACCCGCTGTACAAACATATGATGGTGCTGCACATAACATTTGTACTGTACGCCCTATACAAACATATGCTTGTGCTGCAAAAAACATCTGTTCGCACTGTTCAAACATATGATTGTGCTGCACAAAACATTTGTACGCGCTGTACAAACATATGACGGTGCTGCACATAACATTTGTACGCGCTGTACAAACATATGATTGTGCTGCACATAACATTTGTACGCGCTGTACAAACATATGCTTGTGCTACACAAAACAGTTGTACGCGCTGTACAAACGTATGACTGTGCTGCACATAACATCTGTAGCGCTGCACAAACATATGATGGTGCTGCACAAAACATTTGTACCCGCTGTACAAACATATGACTGTGCTGCACATAACATCTGTAGGGCTGCACAAACATATGATGGTGCTGCACAAAACATTTGTACCCGCTGTACAAACATATGACTGTGCTGCACATAACATATATACGCGCTACACAAACATATGATTGTGCTGCACTCAACATCTGTTTGTCCTTTGCAAACATACGATTGTGCTGGACAAAACATCCGTATACACTGTACAAACATATGAGTGTGCCGTACAAAACAACTGTACGTGCTGTACAAACATATGATTGTGCTGTACTCAACATCTGTACGCCCTCTACAAACATATGATATTGCCGTACAATACATCTGTACGTGCTGTACGAACATTGATTGTGCTGCACTCAACATCTGTACGCCCTCTAGAAACATACGATTGTGCTGGACAAAACATCTGTACACACTGTACAAACATATGCTTGTGCTACACAAAACATCTCTTCTGTACGCCCTGTACAAACATATGATTGTGCTGCACAAAATATCTGTTCGCACTATTCAAACATATGATTGTGCTGCACAAAACATTTGTACGCGCTGTACAAACATATGATGGTGCTGCACATAACATTTTTACTGTACGCCCTGAACAAACATATGATTGTGCTGCACAAAACATTTGTATGCACTGTACAAACATATGATTGTGCTGCACAAAATATCTGTACACACTGTACAAACATATGATTGTGCTGCACAAAATATCTGTACACACTGTACAAACATATGATTGTGCTGCACAAAATATCTGTACGCGCTGCACAAACATTTGATTGTGCTGTACAAAACATTTGTACGCGCTGTACAAACATGTGAGTGTGCTGCACAAAACATCTGTACGCGCAGTAAAAAGACATATCCACTATACAAACGTGTTTACGCTGAACAACACATGTGCACGCATTTGCTTTATGCTGTACGTAACATAAGTATGTGCTCAATAAAAATACGTGTGCGTTGTGTAGACATGTGTTTGTGTTGCACAAAACATATGTACGCACTGAAACAAAACAAAAAACAACAACAAAAAAACAAACAAACAAACAAACAAAAGCAAATGAGAGCATCAAATGCTATGCTCTGATATAGCATATGTATAAAACATCGTATATATTGTCTCTGGCAAACTTAAATTTAACTCTTACAGTGAAAGTTCCTTGTTGAGCAAAACGAGACAAGGTTGCTCGACAAGGTATTATTCTGCTGCCAGGAACACTGCTTTTAATTTACAGAGATCTTTGCGGCCAATGAATTCTTCTACTATCATATACTAAATAGTTCAGTCAAATAATAAAAAGTCAAGATTATTTTACCCAAAGTATGTAAATATGATAACTAAAACAACTTTTTTTTTGGTATTTCCTGATCTTCTGTTTCACTTTTTAGTCAGTTCTTTCACACTTGCTTATTTTTAGTTTTTACTTAAAGAGCTATGAGGAAGTCTTAAACAAGATTTGAAAAGTTTTTCAGGCATTTACACTTAAAAAACTTCAAGGACAAAAAAAATACTTCACTTGTCATCTGGAGTAAATTGTTCCTACCTTAAAGAAAAAAATACTTGAGATAGTTAAAATCTTTCTTATCTCCAATACAGAAAGTTACTGCCTCGGCTGTCACACCTAAAACATAAACAAGTACGAAATTGCTGCATGAATGCTGCAAAGGGGAGAGCGCGGACCTCAAAAAAGGAGTGGTAAAGACAAAAGGTGTAAATACGAAGAAGTCTCTGTGAAAAAAATATTTTTTTTTGCCAAAACAACGTAAACATCATGTATTATACAGATGCATCATTTTTACAATGTTTTAGATGACAGAAAATTCTGAAAGCATTGCTGAGCCTGAATGCAGCACACTGACAGTTAGCTGCTGTTATATCAAATTGCAAAGATGCGAATGTTTTAGTGAAATAGTGGTTCAACGTACAATACCATAGAATACGAGCTGGAACGGATGCTCTTGCGCATTGCAGACATGATGGAAATAATGCAGGTCATGTATCTGGTATGAAATAAAAAGACGAACACGACAGTGCAGTAAACATCCCCTATTAAGACCATTATTTTTTAAGGAGGAAGACATTCTTGCTGTCTCTTTTGAAAGCAACGGAACATACTGAACGCCGAGAAAGCCTTCATGATAAGGCAAAGTTAATATTGAGGACTATGAAAAGCAGAAACTTTACTGGTCTTAAAACGGAAACTTTACCGCAAGACAGAAAACATTAGCAAACTGATGTATGTACAGCATCCCGCAGTATGGGTGGTGTTATGTGACTGTGTTACACATGAGGTGATTTAATCATCTGGATATGTTTTGAGCAGGACAGCACTGCTCATGGTGAGCTTTTAGGATCATTGAATGTCCGGCATGCGTCGTCAACAGTTTGACTTGGACGACTTCTCCTCCTAAACCGCTAAGCCAACATTGACAAAACATGCCTGGAATATTCCTTGCAAGAAGCTCTACCAACGTGGTTCAAAGAATTCAATTCCATCAAGAACTGTGGTTGCTATGGCAACTTAAAGGAAAAATTTTGAAAATCTTCTTGTCTGAAACCACAAGACCCTGCGCCTTAAGATTTGGTGTGTAGCATTGTCCAGTGAACCTCTATCAAGTTTGTTCAAATTATACCCCTGGGGTCAAATTTGGCCCCGCCCGGGGGCATCAATTGATTTTACATTGGCTTATATAGTGAAACTTTAAAAATCTTCTTGTCTGAAACCACAAGGCCCTGAGCCTTAAGATTTGGTATGTAGCATTGTCTAGTGAACCTTAACCAGGTTTATTCAAATTATACCTCTGGGTCAAATTTAGCCCCACCCTGGGGTCATTGGTTTTACATAGGCTTATATGAGAAAAACTTCGAAAATCTTCTTGTCTGCAAACCACAAGGCCCTGAGCCTTAAGATTTGGTATGTAGCATAGTCTAGTAGACCTCTACCAAGTTTGTTCAAATTATGCCCCTTGGGTCAAATCTGGCCCCACCTCGGGGGTCAAATGATTTTGTATAGGGAAAACATTGAAAATCTTGTCTCAAACCACATTGGCCTGAGCCTTAAGATTTTGTATGTAGCATAGTCTAGTGGACCTCTACCAAGTTTGTTCAATTATGCCCCTTGGGTCAAATTTGGCCCTGCCCTGGGGGTCAATTGATTTTACATAGGCTTATATAGGGAAAACTTTGAAAATCTTCTTGTAGAAGGAAAGGTAACATTTTCAGTCCAAATAGTCTGGAAATTTGTCAGAAAAGTTGTTTCTATGATTTCTAGCTCAAGTTCGAATATGGGTCATCTGGGTTCCAAAACGAGGTCACAGAGCCCAAAAATAGAAAAACCTTGTTAACACTCTAGAGGTTACATTTTCAGTCAAAATATCCCAGAAATTTGTCAGAAAGGTTGTTTTGACGATTTCTAGGTTAAGTTTGAATATGGATTATCTTGGGTCAAAAACTAAGTCACAGAGCCCAAAAATAGAAAAGAAAACTTGTTAACATTCTAAAGGTTACTTTTCTGTTCAAATATTCTGGAAATTTGTCAGAAAGGTTGTTTTAATGATTCCTAGCTTAGATTCGAATATGGGTCATCTGTGTTAAAAAACTAGGTCACAGACCCCAAATACGGAAAAACCTTATTAACACTCTAGAGGTAACATTTTCAATTCAAATAACCTTGAAATTTGTCAGAGCGATTGTTTCCATGATTTCTAGCTCATTTTGAATATAGGTTATCTGGGGTTAAAAACTAGGTCTAAGGGCCAGAAAGTAGAAAAAAACCTTGTTAATGATGAAACATGTTCAGTCCAGATATCCTTGAAATTTGTCAGAAAAATTGTTTCGATGATTTCTAGCTCAAATTTGGATATGGGTCATCTGAGATCAAAAACTAGGTCACAGAGCCCAAAAATGTAAAATCTATTTTAACACTCCAGAGGTTACATTTTCAGTCCAGATATCCTGGAAATTTGTCAGACAGGTTGTTTCGACGATTTCTAATTTTCGAATTTCGATTATGGGTCATCTTGGTTAAAAAAACTAGGTCACAGAGCCCAAATATGGAAAAACCTTGTTAACATTCTAGAGGTAAGATTGTAATTCCAAATAACCTTGAAATTTGTCAGAAAGGTTGTTTTGATGATTTGTAGCTCGAGTTTGGATATGGGTTATCTTGGGTCAAAAACTAGGTCACAGAGCACAAATATCGAAAAACCTTGTTAACACTCTAGAGGCTACATTTTCAGTCCAAATAACCTGGAAATTTGTCAGAAGGATTGTTTCAATAATTGCTAGGTCAAGTTTGAATATGGGTCCTCTTGGGTCAATTAATCAGGTCCATAGCAACTTTGTTAAAAGCAGTCATATGCAGCTGAGCGATACAGGGCCATCATAGCCCTCTTGTTTGATTTGACGTAGTGACCTATGACCCCATGTGACATTTATGAAATTATCAAAGATTTCATGAAGGCAAATATGCTGACCATGTTTCATAGAGAATTGTTAAAATGTGACTTCAAGAGTGTAACAACAAGATTTTCCTATGATCTGATCATGTGACCTAGTTTTTGACCCCATTTGAGCCAGTTAAGAATTCAAAAATGATTTGATCAAGGCAAAAATTCTGATCAAGTTTCGTTAAGATTGGGTTCAGAAATGTGGCCTTTAGGGTGTAAATATTGTTTTATTATCATTTGATTATTTCCTAGTTTTTGATCTGATGTGACCGAGTTATGAACTCTTCAAAAATTTCATCAAAGTAAACATTCTGACCAGTTTCTTTAAGTTTGGGTGAAAATGTGATCTCAAGAGTGTAAGTAAGGTTTTCCAACGATTCGACCCTGTAGATTTCATTGGCATAAATCTTTAGTATATATCTCAATAAACACGGCATTAAAAACACAATACATTTAAAATACACGTTAAACGAATATCGCAGATATGCCACATACGAGAAACGAATACCGTCTTTGAAACTTAAGCTCAAGCTATGCGAAACAATTGTCAGTTTACAGGTTTATCATTATTATTCTATTTTCTAATAAATAATCGACTGGATAACCATTCAACTTATACGCCAGTTTAAAAATGCTTCTTCCTGTTCCATGTCATTTCTGGAACACGTGTGGAACATGTTCTGGACAGCGAATCGAGCACGGTCAAACAATGTTCCCGACCGAAGTGACTTTTCACTTCCGACCAATAGTGCAAAAAAAAAATAATACACACAATTCTACAGAGACCTCTTCCGTTAGTGTTTTGGTCGTTATTATTCGTATTTTCATACGATTTGTCTACCGAAACAGATACCATGACCTTTTCTGCATTTTGTCTATAAGTTTGTCCTAGCTATTTAATGGAAAGGACTAAAATGTTTCATATCCGACAATATGAGAACTTGCCAGTAACCATATGTTGTCCTAAAGGACATTTCGGATTCGAAGTGTTGAGAATAATATAATACTTTAGCTTTTAAAAAAGCATTTGCTTTGCTATTTTGCCTGTAATTATTCCTTTTTTCACAGCACAACTTCTGCTTATACTTTTTGTGCGAAGCCCATAAGCAATGTGCCCAGAATCGTCTAATAATAGTTGATCGAAAGGAAAAAAATCATGTCATATACCCCCATAGCACATTTCTAAACCCATAACAGTATGCACGGCCCTGATGGGCCGCGCAGTAATATTAATATACCACTTGCTTTGACTCTCCAGATACAATATGCATTGTGCATGTTATATTTAGAAGTGAAAATACATGTAAGCTAAAACATTGTAGGAATGCATAACATTTCTTATGATCCCTTAAGGCGACTGTGTGGCGACACTGTCTATTACTTACACCACTAACACTTGCAAAATCTTTCCTCAAACTCTTAAGAAGTACTTTCAACAACTTAAAGTTCAAGTGATTTAAAGTATCATCAAACTAATAACTCTTTTTGAAAAAAGCTTTAACTGATCTACATGACATAGGCACCAAGCTTTAAATGAAAACTTTGTTTTTGAACGCTGTGAACAAATATTTATAAAAAAGCAGCTGTAACAACAACAACAGTGATTATGATACTGATGATGATAAAATGACAATAAAATTAAATTCACGGCCACATGATGATGATGATGTTGATGATGATTTACATACATAAAGTACAGTTTGTGTCAATTCATGGAAACCAATTATAATTGTTTCAAGTCCGGCTGACATTTAAATGCTATGTCGCATTAGGCGAAATCCCTGATCAACATCGAATGAGTGAAGGTACAGTTTGAAAGGAAACGGTGGAATTATTATTCTGTTAGCTTTTATTGTGCAAACGATGATTTTATCAGGAGGTATTCTGGCCATGAATCAACTACTGAAACATTTGTAAGAAAATGATACTTTTTTCTTTTTCTTTTTTTTCTACAACAACAAAAAAGTAAAGATTACAAAGGCACCTTTGTTCATCGATAGAACATGGAAATTTTAAAAAACGTAATCAGTCGTAATTAGAGCTGCTGTTCAAAACGATATCTTGGAAAAAGCAAATTTAAAACTGAACAAAAAATATAAGATATCATTTTCGTGGCGTTAGAACTAGCAGCTTGTACAACATATGGATAAAAGTTATGATAACAAAATGATTTTCGTATAATTTAAATAACGATGAGACGACTGACTGTGTTTTTACTGTTTTTTTTTTTGTTCGAGATTTTTTTTTTTGTAAAAAAAGGATATAATCTCGACAAAACGAGCAAACTATTAACACTACCCATCTGCAAGCTATTTAAGAAAGCATTTAAGAATAAACAGGAAAGTGTAGATTCTTTTAAACGAACAAATTCATATATAATCGTAATTTTATTAAAAGTAGAAATATAATATTGACTACCGTTGACTGTGGTGAGATAACAATATATGTATTATTCAGTTTGTTTGTTTGGGTTTAACGCCGATTTCAACATCTAGGTTATATTCGGCGGTCAGTCCACCTAACCGGTTATCCTGGATAACTTACCATTAATTGCCATTTTTTCCACAAGAGACTAACTATCTGCTCTGAATCAGCGATGAGGGACAAATGAACATTAGGCACAATGTCTGAGATCAATTGTCACGGAGAAATTTTGCCTTGCCCAGGGGGTCGAACCAGCGACCGATGGATTACCAAATACAGTGCTCTACCTATTGAGCTAAGCGGGCGGGCTTTGTATTATTCAGCTATCTATCTATTTGAGCTTATTTACCGTCGGTACCGGTTACCCATATGACCGACGCCCCCTGAAGAGATTAGTTATTTTATGTAATGGGGGAAGTGCAAGATACAGAAAGCATCCCATTCCAGAGACACCCCTGGTTCTTTTACATGCTCAGTGTACAGCACTGATACATGGGACCTCGGTTTAACGTCTCATCCGAAAGACTATTCGTAATGTTCGTGGAGGAGCGGGGGATTGAACTCGGGACCCCTGGTATACCAGTCCAGCACGTTACCACTGGACCACATCCGCTCCTATTATTCAGCTAAGGCATATTGTCTTTTATACTCTCATATTTAACTGAAGTTTTAAAAAAAGAAACTTAAATTGAAGCTCCATTGGACTATATAAATCTATATAAACACAAACTTCTTTTACAGTGACCATTCTAACATTTCTCTTTTTTTAATTTTTAATTTTTTTAGATAACTTCTTGCAATCTTATAAATTTAATGTCTTAATTATATATAATTAAAAAAGATACCTATCTTGATAGTATCCATGATCACAACTTTCTGTTTCGTGGAAACTAATGATTCGTTAGATAAAATGTTTGCATTCTTAAACTCTCTTCAACACTTCCTTTTTTCGAAACAAAAGTACAAGCCAGAAAACTCGCTTTCGATAAATGCTTAAGACAAAACATTTTCATGACATGTCAAATTAATGTTTCAGTGAAGTAATTGACACATGAAAGACTTCGATGTACAACTGGTGTACTAGCAACGTAAATCATGTTTGAGAATGGCTTTTATCAACGTTGCGGGTGACAATTGCAGCAGAATCGATGTCCAAATAGAAAAAGATGGTAATTCATAATTATAATAATTTTATGAATACGAACCTTTTCGTTTAACATGTTTAATAGATGATCAATTGCCACCCCGCCATTTTGAAAGTAATGCTTTCTCTCCTTAAAAATGTGTTATAGCTTCATTAAAATGTCCACCATAGTGCATAAACACATGCATAACAGCTACTAAAATCTGCATCAATTATCTTGTGTATAACATACGCATGTGGTATATATTATATCTGTACAGGTTTCGACTTACCCTTCGCAAATTCTCTACAGAATGCTTGTACGCCAGGTATTTTTAGCCTTTTTTTTAGATATTGAAATTAACACTTATCATAAAATAAAATTCTGTACAAAATAATATCACATGTTAACATAAGATGATGCTATGACTTAAAGATTGTTCTGGATACTTGCATGTTCTAAATTTTAAATATTATACCAATACCTAATCAATACCAAAAAAAAAATTAGAATCATCTGAAAGGGAATGAAAAAACGGCAGTCACATGCGACATCCGTGTTCTTACATTGCAGAAGATTTGGTTTCTTCCCACAGTCAAACTGTTTGTTTAGTTTTCATTCTCATGAATATTTGGTATTACATATATAGATTAATAATAACAGTTTTTTTTAAAAAATCCCCCAAAGGTCAAGAGCGAGGATAATAGTCCCTACGATATACACACTCTATTTTTAACTTTAGAATTATTCCAGATGCTAGAAGTCATGTGTATCAGGATGACTCCAATGTACTTTATAGAAATATCCTGCTGTAATTAAGATCACTTGAAACCACTTAACTTGTCAATGTATTGTTCTTTCATAACACAGTAAAGGGATGACCTGAATACACTGTATTGTATCGTTTAAGGATTAAGATTCAGTGTAAGTGTAGCAACAATAGGACAAACATAACTTAATCAAAGCACTCAAAGTGCTGAAAATGCGGTGAGTTTTATACTTGTAATGTAGGTTGGTAGGTATGTACTTAATTTGAAACAACCCATAATGGAAATAGTGAAGTACTGTAATTCGTATTGCGCATGTTAAGATCATAACAAAGTTGATAATAAACGCACGCAACAATATTATTGTGATCTTACACTTGTTCACAGTATTTAAGTACTGATTAATATGTGGACACCGACCGATCTGACTCAGATCTTTTGTAAATTGGGCCGTTTTGACCCGTTTCCAAATGAGTGGTCTCGCAATCGCGATACCTAGACGACTATAGTCACCATTGGTAATGTACAGTATATTGATGAGCGTCTGCATCACACTTTTCTAAACTCTTTTCTAAAGAGTGCAAGATTTTCGTTAATGTTTTTTTTTTCTTTATATAAGGTGTCTTCAAACATTATCTGCCTCGTATTTATTGTGACTGCGTTCGTATTCGTTTTGTACTATTTCCTTCAGAGATTGCAAAGTCAGTTTTAGAATTCAGCCGTCTATGACGATCGAGACCGCCCGAAAACGACTAGTTTTTGTATAAATTATAGTGACAATATCTGGTAAAACGGTAACACAAATACAAACTCTTCCAACCACAATCCACAACAGAAAAAAAGTACAGTCATGAAAAGGAAGAAAAACTGAGAAGATAAAAAAAACTGACAGTAATCCAGTCCAGTGGTTTCTTAAAAGCCAGCATATTGCCACAGCTACAACAAAATAGATAAGTTCCTTTCAACATTACAATCCCGGCTAACTTTTCCTGTTATATTGCTAACCATTTCAAAGCTTGCCTGTAGCATTGCACTTCTTGTCCAAAGTTTGCTTATTTAAACATAAGAGACCAGGCTGTAATTTGCCTTTCATGTTTACATTCATTTTTATAATTTTATAGCTTGTCTGTTTCATTGCACTTCTAGCTCTAGTTTGTTTTTAACATTACAATCAAGGCTGTACCTTGTCAGTCATGTTTAAATCCATTTTATAGCTTGCCTGTAGCATTACAATTTAGACTTCAATATGATTTTAACATCACAATCCAGGCTATAAGATGCTTATCATATTGCATTCATTTTTATATCTTGTCCGAAACGTTGTAATTCCGGCTCACAATTTGCCCATAATATTGCAATCCGTTGAATGACATGCCTTTAGCGTTGCACTTTTGGCTCTAGTTTGCTTTTCACATTACAGACCAGGCTGTAATTGCCTGTTATATTGCAAACCATTTTAAACCTTGCCTGTAGCATTGTTATTCTGACTCTAGTTAGCTTGTAACATTACAACACAGGCTGTACTTAGTCTGACACACTGCAATAAAGTTTAAAGCGTGCTTGTAGCATTGCAATTTTGGCTCTTTATCGCTTATAACAGCACTGTCCAGGTTGTTATATGCCTGTAATTTTGGTGCCCATTTTATAGCTTTACTGTAATATTGCTGTTAACATTGTTGCTTGTCTGTAGCATTGTAATTAATGCATCAATTCTTATTCTTGTGTCAATCTAAAGCAGCTTAAACTGTCATTTTTAGGAAGTCTTTAGTGCAATTTGAAACTGTTTTATCGACATGTCTGCCGTTGGGAGCAAGTTTGTTTTTCAAGAAACACTTCAGAAATTTGACCTGAATATATATTTTCTGTGAAAGAGACAATATATAAATTAGTCAAGTGTCCCGAAGCCTACTTAATGTAAGGATAACTTTCAGAAAATAAAGTTTGTGCAGTGTACGATATAAGATGTTCAACAATCTTCGGCCTCGTTTAGTTTTTGTGATGTCTTACTTGTATGTACGAGTTAAAGTACCATGCGAGT
The DNA here is from genome assembly GCA_012932295.1 of Cyclina sinensis. Classification (NCBI taxonomy): domain Eukaryota; kingdom Metazoa; phylum Mollusca; class Bivalvia; order Venerida; family Veneridae; genus Cyclina; species Cyclina sinensis. The sequence continues at coordinate 25,625,189 of JAAONU010000006.1, read as the reverse complement.
CCGTCCGCTTTAACATTTTACACTTAAACCTTAAGAAATTAAGATGAAAATCTTCACTTAAACTTTCCAAAACCCAATTTCTCGCACACATCAAAATTGCTCCTAATCTAGAGCTGAAAACAAAATCTTACATTTCTTCACACACACATACACACACACATAAAACGTAAAAAAACCCCATAAAATATATAAATGAAATTGAAATATATGTTTGTATGTCGTTGTGCCTGAAAGGAAGGGCGTTTATAAAGTTTCTTGACTGGTGCCATTTTACAGTATGTTGAATTCAGACCAAAACAGGTCACACTGATCAATCTACATCTATTGCTATACATGTATATTTATTTTTCATTCAATACTATTAAAATTTAATTTTTCTGCTTTTTGGTAACCTTTGACACGTAATTATCTTATCCGGTTCTCATAACTGCATTTTTTTTTAAATTTTAGCTTAATTTCGAGCTTATGAACTTTTGAGCTTTTTATCTTCATATTTATACCAAAAATGTATTATTACAATACTTTTATCTAATTAAATAAATGTTTTTTTTTCTTTTATAGTTCTATTGTGGTATAATTTCAAAGGTATAGTTAAGTGTCTGATACCATCTTTTTAAGCTGTTTTTTTCTACTTCAATATTACTCATTCCTTATAAAAAAAATACTTTTTTTCTCTCACTTTTATTAATGATACATTGCAGTTTCATATTTGGTTATTTTCAATATGTTTGTTTTAGAATTATTTCCTTCTAATGAATGAATATTTCGAACATAGTAGGTTCGTTGTCACAAAATTGTAGTTCCTTAAAAATAAGTATGCATCAATGTGTTTGTTTCGCCATGCAACCTGTTTGCTAGAGTTTGCAGCAAATATATACTTATTCTCTACTGTGTTGTAACAATTAAGCATGTAATGCAAAAACAACACTGCCACGCTGTGTAAACAATTCTCATATACTCTTAGCCTCCAAGATTTATAACTTTAAGGTATGGAACTTTCTCTTTAAAAGAATGTACCTTCATTCTCAGGAGGAGCAGTGGTCGAGGGGTTACAGCGCTGGAATCTCGATCCCGAAATTGCTGCTTCGAATCCCCAACAAGAAGGAGAGTCTCCAGTGACATTTCACTTTCGGCGCGAGTACTAGTTTGAACCTTGGAAGCAATGATCGAGAGGGATTAATGTAAGTTGTAAGGACTTGCTTCCCAGTCGATGTAAAATAAATAAGTTTAAACTTAACTAGCTAAACCTTCATCTCAGAACTTTCTCCGGCTCATAGATGAATTTGCTTATAAACACTGCGTACATTCTTAATGTTTTTATCTTATCAAACCGAATCTTTATGCTAAGCATGATTTACAGTGCTCTAATCAGCAATCTCATATTACTGGAATGTTTAAGGCCTGGATGCAACGATATAACTTCTATCAAATCAGTTTGTTAAAGACTGCACTGAACCACTAAACCACGGCACGTGGACGCTTGATAAAGCAATTGATAAGGATTTAACGCACAGAGCAGTAAAGATACTATGCAACATTCAGGAATAGTGTGACCCGTTTTATCTGGATATCACGCATTTCGCACGGAAATAAAAATCAATAAGAGTCTGTCATTTTTTCTTAAATGTCGATGTCAAGGTCATATCATATACATTTTCTGCTGTTATGATACTATTTTTCTCGCATCGTACATCTCCCACGTGAGGGAATTGCGAAACTATTTATCTCGAGGCAAGAATGTGGGAATAAGTGAATCAAAGTACTTCTAATGCTCTTTTAAGGTCACGTGAAATGCATCTATAACAAGTCTGGTCACGATGTTTATTGTTTGTTTGTTTGTTTTTTAATAAGGTGACATTTTTCACAAATTTCGCGATAATAAATATGGAAAAGAAAAGTCGCCTGCTGCAGCCTCAACCTGAGTCACCTGTTTTTAATTTAGAATAGCACATATGTGTCTTTACATCAGCATTTGTCCGTCATTCATAGCGAATGATTTTTATCTCTATGTCATACCGACATCGCCGATGACGTCATAAAGATGAGTCGGGCGGTGACGAGAGAAAATGGTGTCCTACAACGATATTCTTTTTATTCTTGAAAGCTGTAAAAGATCGTATATATTAGATCGCAAAGTTGAAGGACATCCAAATTGACGTTTATCATAGTCATTTTGTTTTGTTTTGTGTTTGCCAGTTTACTGAAAAGAATCCGGCGTCCTGCCGCGACCATTAGATGACACCAACATAGTTTAATAAGATATACCAATAATATAAATAAATAATATGAGACAAAATATATTAGAAAGTATAGTGAGTTTACTGTGTAATATTTACGGGAAATCTTCTGCTGAATAAATCACACTTTTGAGACATAAAGGAAGAAGGGAAAAAACGAAAAACCCTCGAAATAAGGTAACCCCCGCCATTTTCTCTGACGTAACTTATCACCATAGAGCACCGCAGGAAGTGGCCATGAGGTAACCCCCGCCATTTTCTCTGACGTAACTTATCACTAAAGAGCACCGCAGGAAGTGGCCATGAGGTAACCCCCACCATTTTCTCTGACGTAACTTTTCACCATAGAGCACCGCAGGAAGTGGCCATGAGGCGGAACAGTATTCTTATAGCAGCGCATAAGGCTTGCAACCAAGAATGGTGTGTTTTATCTGCTTCTTCACTCCTTCAGATGAGACGTTAAACTGAGGTCCCATGTATTGGTCCTATATGCTGAACATTTCAACAACCAGGAGACCTTGTTTAGTGTACTTTTATGCCCTACAAACTTTTTAAAACAAATATTGTATAAACTACATAATTAACAAAAATGCATTTATTAGATTTTCCCGACAGATACACGTATTCACAGACAGACGGACATAAGAACTGTCGGGCGACTGTGTTATTGTACGCTTCTCTTGACGTATAAAAACGATTGTTTACGGGGTTAGAATTACAAAGATTATAGTAGTGTCAAATCTCAACTAAAATGTTACAGGAATTTAATCTTAACATATACCGTCAAGAGTTGCAAACGACTTTTGCATCGAACAGATCACACTGGTCAAGTGGTTATGGTAAGGATGTAATAGAGGTTTAAGTCTTCACTTTTCCATTAACACTTCTTATTGTCTTTGGGAGAATACTTTTAACATGGGTTCTTTGTATCGAGACTATGATCATGTAAAAGCACCAGCGGTGTCACTAAAACGAGATGACTTTTAAATTATTTCTTGCACAGTCCCCGTAACCTGAAATAGATGAATTCCTATTGCGCCATCAGTCATGACTACCCATACCAATGATAAATACACTCGTACAAACCTGGGAATTTTGTTTGTGAAAGTCTGTAATTGGAAATCAAGAGACTTTCTAAAACCCCATCAAAAAGAAAATCAAATAAAAAATGCGGCATGGTCTCATTCAAGTTCCACCGATTATTTCAGGCAAGTTGACAAATATTAAGTTAATCCGGGTACCATACAACATTCCATTTTTTATTTTGTAGACACACCTCTACCACAGAATTACTCGCCTCATGGAAACCATAGAACGGATTGGGGGAAATCATTAATGGCAAAGAAAAATTCAAACCCCTCTTTGCTTTTAACACACAAAGTTTTCTTCTAGGTATAATGAATTGTGAATTTTGGTGTTTGTACCGTTATGTTTTTTTTGACAAAAGATTTTGGAAAACCCACTTATACCAATGCATAGATTAAATACATGGTGACATTATCCCCTACTTTATTTTTTTAATTCACATGGAATTTCAGAGGATAGTAAAATAACTCCCAGTATGCCTATCCTCTACTTTTCAAGTACAACTCTAAATGTGTTTCAATATGGTCATATCCATTTCTTGTTTACCTTGGTCAGATGTGTGTCTGTAAGCAGTTGGTATAATTGTACCATGCTGACAATCAACTGATGTCTCTGGGACCACAGCAGACCATGATCTGACATTTATGAGAGGTTTGATCAGAAATCTGCATAATTAAATTTATACTTGGTAAGGTTTCGAAAAATTCCTCCATAAGTGATGAATGATTCAGTCCAAATTAAATGAGGGACAAGTCCATTTTAGAAATTCAGTAGGGGAAGGGTTACAGGTCCATTCCTTAAAACCTTTACTGTACAACAAAATTTATTTCATTTTTTTTCATAATACAAAACAACTGAAATGTCCAATCTAATCAATCTCTATTTTCAAATATTTCTGTCAGCAAAGTGTAAGAGAAATTACATCGATTTTTATCAATGCATAAAACAAGACACCAATAAATTTCAGAAAAATTTTACAACTACCACTGTACAGGTGTAAAAATTAAATACGCCTTTTTATACAGTAAACAAATCTACAACATTTAGTTATACACAAAAAAAGCTAAAAAAACAACTTAAATGTGACAGTGGCTGAAAAATTTTGCTAAAAAATTTACTTAAACCAATCAGTAAAAAAAAATATGTATTTGTTGTCAGGCTTATATACCTCACCTAAAAACATTGTTTCCAGGGCACCATTAACCTTTGATATTACACTGATATTCAGTAATTTTTAACATTTTAAAGAAATAACAAAAAAGTTCAAATAAATTGGAATTACTGAATGTCATGATTAGTTTTATTTATGTCTGAAACGATTTCACAAGATTGTGAATTTTGCCGATTTTAAAGGATTTGTGAAGAAATTTTCAGAACAACCCTTATTTTCTTTTTCGCTCCATCTGTTTCTTAAATTCTGTATGAAACCTTGTGTAAGCCTGCTCCTTATTCTGAAGTTTTGATATTCTTAATAAAAAAATATTCAAACTGACTGTGATAATTTACAGCTCTAAAATTTGACACATTTTGGGTTCATGGTGGTGCATTTTAGGATTTATCATAATGTGTAACAGTCTACAAATTTAAAAATAGTGTTGTATTATTATTGTCCCTTACTGGTGACTTCCACTACTGCCAGTACTAATTAAAAACCAGAAGTGATCTTTAAAAAACAAATGTGTTTATCTAAATGCCTTTCATAACTGATCAAAATAAATTATACACATACAAGTTCCACCTTATACACTTTTTAAATAATAAGGATCCCGTTTTTTTTTTTAATTTTTACAAAAATTCCTTATATTTAAAATCTGAAGTCACCAACTTTAAAAGAATGACGAATCAATAAGACGGACTCAGAATTACATGATTCAAAGTAAAACAGTACAAAAACCCCAACAATCAATTTAAACAGGACACGTTCTTTATACATGTTTATCAACCAAAAAAGAAAAACATTTTTGTCAATAAATTCAAATCCTTCCAATGTGTTCTGGGTTCAGATGTTCCTTAATCCAAAACATCAGACTAAATGACTGACCCGAATGCAGCCTCCACTGCCTTTTTCGAGGTGGAAGGTTCCAAGTCATCTAATTTTGGTATGTCTTTCATGATGTTGGCCAGAACCTCAGCATGCTTCGGAATGGCTGTTTTGTCTACAAGACTATATTTTCCATAAGGTCTGTCTATGCCTTTGAGTTGTTTTACCAAGTCTTTCAACTCCATCTTCCAGTAGATAAGCAAATACGGTTCTCCCTGGTGATACATGGTGTCACACTTCAAGTTGAGATCACGCGTGTACACTCTTACTTCACGACCTTCTGTTAGACTGATCCCTGGACCAAATATAAGTTCACCTTTTTTCTCTTTTCCCGCAATGAACTCATCCACTTTAGCCTTAAGGACTTTCATCAGAAAAGCATCTGGCAACGGATTTCCATACTCATCATTTTTTACGACGGGTTCTTCCCCAACATTTTCATTCCTTAGTTTGTTTGCTTCTTGTTGTATGGAATCCCAAGGAATCCAATTCTTCTCATCATTAAGTCTAGGAGACACCTGATTTTAAAACAAAAGGTATATTATTACATCATTAAATTGAAGCTAGAAACTGTTTGTCTAACATTTTCCATTACTAGACTTACCAAGGTACTGAGCCAAATCATTTTCTGAAAAGTACGTAGATTTCAATGATGAAGACACAAGCCAATCCTACATGGTCAGCCTATGTATAAATCCATTGTCAAAATAAACAAATTTGAAAGAAATTCTAAATACAACATTTCAAGATGTCATTATGCTTAAATATCTTTTATACAGTTGTATAACTGATCTGCTAATGTCTTGTACTTAAGATGATACCTGATAGTAATACACGTACAATAAAAGTCTATACAGTCATATGATACTATTACAAAAATCATACCCTCAGAGGGAGTATTTAAAGCATATTCCATTAGATTTTGAGTTTTTAGAAAATCATTGGTCTATTTATTGAAAGAATATTGGTACATCTTAACAATAAAGCACTAAATATACCTTGATAACATCCTGTGTTTCGTACAAGTGAAACAAAGCATCGGTAGCAGCCATAGTTCGAGCATGACTTTTGTTGTTGCCATAGCTTTCTCCCAGCAGATTTTTCTGCACTGATATCACACACCTATATAAAGAGCAACAAACTGAAGTATGTAAGGGTTATCACACACCTGAGTAGAAGGTGACAAATGTAACTGCATAATTATATCATACTCCAAAATTAGGGATGGAAACGAATACCAAAATCAATACTCGAGTACTCGGTCATTTTTCCAATCGAGTACTTGGTTACTCGGATGATTTCCAATGATCTTCAAAGTTTTATCACACAATATCAACACCGTCTGCAGGCGGCATTTTGACACTGGAAATTTTAATATCTTATTTTTAGCAAAAACTTTATCAAGATATAAAAAGTTATTGATATTTCTGGATTTAAATGCGTAAAGAAGAAAAGGGTGTTAATCTCCTTTATTGAGTTAAGAAAAACATACGTTTAATCGGGTCTAATTACTACCTTTAATCTAACATTCATAATAGCAATCCGGCCCTTTGCTGTTTTCAAAACAGTTATCTTAAAACAAGTTTCGGCTACAAACTGTTACACAATTGAAGGTAATTAAATATCATAAGAGGCCGAAAGATGTAAGCGACACAGGTGTTCAATCCCATGCGCGTGTCAAACTGTTGATCGCCTGGTTAAATTTACTATTTCATTTTCGCACCTCTGCAAGAATGTTCTGATTGAATTTAACAGGTGTTTATGAAGATACATGTACTGCTCCGAATTTCTGAACTAACTGGATACACAAATCTTTCTAACTCGCAAAAAATAAAAATTATATATTTTTTTCCGAGTAATCGAATATCAAATTTTTTAACCGATATTCGGACGTTCGATCGAGTACTCGGTTAACTTGTTACTCGTTGCCATCCCTATCCAAAATACATAACAACAAAAGGAGCGGATGTGGTCCAGTGGTCACACGCTGGACTGGTAAAGCAGGGGTTCTGAGTCTGATCACCCACTCCTTCACTACCATTACTAATAGTCTTTCGAATGAGACTTTAAACCAAGGTCCCATGTGTCAGTGATACACACTCAGAGCATGCAAAAGAACCACGGGTTTCTCAAGAATGGCATCCTTTCTGTATCTTGCACTACCCCCACAACATAAAATAACTAATTTCTTCAGGAGGCGTCAGTCATATGGGCAACCAGTACCGACAATGAATAAGCTCCAATACATAGATAGCAACAAATCACATGGGAGGTCACACACATAAATGCTGAGCAACAAATTGAAACTACTTGAATCTGAACTGTCATGCCACTGTTGTAGGAAATATACCAAATTTGCTGAAAAAAGGTTAACAAATTTTTCCATAGATTATAAGAAAAAAGTAGCAACAGTAATGTACCATTACAGGGTCCTTTCCTATACTCTGATAAGTGTTTCAATGGTCATGACAATGCTACATGTAGCACTAGAAAAATAATAACCCAACTTGCTGAAATAGGTTAAATGATGGAAGCCCTTACAAACTGGTATTTCAGTGACTGTCCATTTGTTCTCCCCATCGTTCTTTTAGCCAAGTAGAGCATTTATAGCCATCTAGAAGCTTACAGAATGAATGGCATCACCATTACCTACTTTTCCCTTAGCCACCAAAGTCTCTATCAGTATGGACGGACGGAAAGACAGACAGACGTTTCGACTACTAGATGCAAGGGGCATATTCCATAATTAAATGCAAAAAATCATAATCAAAATCATCTAACACAAACTTATTCAAAGCAAAAATAATCAAATGATTGATTTTTACAAGAACTGAAAGCAGCAAACTGTTATTATATAAATGGTTTCAAGCATTTGATAAATATTGAAATTAGATTTATATTACCCAGTAAAGAGCAATAAATAGTGATCACATAAAAAAATCAACTTGGTTCCCGTTGTTTGTAAAAAAAGCATTTTGCCAATCCTCATAAAACACCTATCTTCAAGCAACTGTATATAAAACAGATGATCTGCACCACTGGTCAGTCTATATTAAGTCTTCTTCATACACAGGACTGTCTTACAGCTTCTAGTTATGTAGAGCTTACATTTTCAGAGCTTTACATACTGATGTCAAATGTTTAAATCTTTCGTAACTTAAGCATTTGAATACTAATACTGGCATTTTTAAGAAATTACATTATCATAATTTCTATAATATAACTCATACAGAAAAGTACAGGTCATGTATGTTATTTCATACGTAAAGTAGGTTGTCACCTGAAGTAGTTCTTTATAGCATCTGTTTCCCACTGTAGGACCATGCCGTTCTGATTACAGCTGTACTGCAGGATACAGAAGGAGTTACGTATACGATCTTTACACCAGTCACTATGCTCAATAAGCACGAGATCTTCTATCTTACGCTTTTCAATCTCCTCTACTTGGTAACCAAACCTTCTCAATCCAGCCATGTTAGAGTCCACTGTCCTTCCTGAAATGGCAACCGATGTGTTACATTTACACAAAATACAATGCAGTTCAACAAATAAGACAGAACATACAGTAGTCTGTAAAAATGAACTGGTCCTAATGGTTGATCTCATTTTTTCTAAATTTTAGACTTTGAACTTTTTCAACTTGCTGACTTTCATGTCATTCTGCAATAAAGAGATACAAAGTAATGAATGAGGTTGGGGAGTACCTGCCCATCCCATATAAGTAAACTGTTCAGTTCTAGGCTTTGTGTTTTCCCATAAAAAGTTTTTTCCTATATAAGCATATACAAAATCAAGTGACCTCTGGCATGCAGCTAATTTTGACCCCAGGGACATGATATGAACAATCTTGGCAGGGGTCTTGATGGTGATCAAGTATTCTAAGTTCAAAGAGAATATCACTGACACTTCTTATGAAATGGACCTTGACAAAAAAAGGTTAGTTGAAAAAGGGGCATAACAGTGCAAAAAAATGATTTTAAGGGTCTGCACTTTTGAAATGAATTTTAATTTTTTATGCTGATCAAATATTCTAAGTTAAAAGTGTATATCTTTCAAATTGATAGTTTTTGTGACCTGGACCTTAACAAAAAGGCCAACCAAAAAATCAAAAACTGGGCATAATTTGCAAAAATAAAATTGAGTATTATCTCCTTATTACAAATAGTGTCACATTTTGATAGTGAACAAGTATTCAAAATTTGAAGTGAGCAGCTTTGCTTGTTTCTGAGCAATGGACGGTAACCAAAAGGTTAACCAATGCTGATATCGACAAGAGGGTCATGACAATAACTCCACCTTTTTCTTTTTTAAGTGGAGCTAAACAAGAGCTCCATGGAGCGGCATCAATGCTGGTCTGTTCCACATGTCATTCAACTTAATAAGCAATTTTGACAAAAAAAGTAAGTTAAAAAGGGGCATAACTCCAAAAAATTAGCTTTCAGAATAATGCCCCTTGTCTTACAAATGCCTCTTTTCATGATAAGCAAGCTAGCGATTAGCTAATTTTCATATTGATATCTTTTAAACTGTTTGAGTAATGGGCTACATTAAAGTTTTTGCACTATGACGACAATGACGACGATGAAGACAACAATGCCCCAGCGATCATAACAGCTCAACTTTTTCTTCCAAACAGACTAGCTAAAAATAATTTAAATGAGAATGGTATTAAATCAATAATTACCCAATTTCGAAGTTTCAGCAGAAAATTTTAAGTACAACTAGCAATACATTAAAGTTATTCTCAATAAAATACATACACTGTGTAAAACAGTATATCATTCGTAAGTTTTTTGGAACATTCCTTTAAGCTTTATGAGATAGGGTCAGAGTAAAGCAGAACTCCCTTCATGTCTCTGTTTATAAGTCAATCTCTTATTTTGTGGTTCAAAAGCACTTGCCAAAAAAAGTGCTAACACCTTATATGATACAAGTATAAATTAAAATTATCAACTTGACCTTATATGCTACTTTTGTGCAGAGGTCGGGTGCTATGAAAATAATACTTTCTAAATCTGCTAGGATCAAACAAAATTTCAAAGTTTAGAGTTATAATTGAAAACTGTCTGTCTTTGGTACATCCAGTGAAGAAAAATTTTTTTTTGCTAGTATCGTGACAAAAAAGAATTACCTGTTCCTTTCCTTATAACATCCAATAAAGCTGGGTCTTTCAGTTCCTCCTCCGTGATTCGTCTATGCTGGGTCATCAGTGTCTCCACACTCGTTGTATTCAACACTTCCCAAGCAGCAGTGTATGCCCTTGCCATACAATCACGACGCTGTGGTCCCTCAGCTGCAAAAAAAAAGATATCATGTAGACTAGTTCAGTTTTAACATGATTTTTCATCTGAAATCCTGTAAACATGTTTGCAAGTACCCTGAAGTCTTACTAACTTGTACAGATGATATAACTATTGAACCTTTAATACAACAAGAGCGCCATGATGGCCCTAAGTTGCTCACCTGTCTATAAAAGCTATAAAATGGGGAAGGGTATGATGATATCAATGGAATGCAATTGGCCATGATGGCCTTTAATCGCTGAACTGAGTAAATGGTTTAAATTAACAAGATTGAACTATTAAGACATTGGTGGCGCTGATGATTTGAACAATCTTGGTAAAGGTCCACTTGATGATGCTCCATACCAAATATCTAAGTTCTAAGCCTTTTGTTTTCTTCCAAGAAGATTTTTTAAATTTTTTCCAATATAACTCTATGCAAAACATGTGACACCAAGGGCAGAGCCATTTTTGACCCAGGGGCCATAAATTGAACAATGTTGGTAGAGGTCTACTACTAGGCAATGCAACATACCAAATATCTAAGCTTTAGGCCTTGTGGTTTCTGACAAGAAGATTTTATTAAGTTTTCCCTATATAACTCTATGTGAAATCAAGTGACCCCTGGGGCGAGACCATTTTTGACCCAAGGTCATAAATTTGAACAATCTTGGTAGAGGTCCACTTGATAATGCTTCATTCCAAATATTTACACTCTAAGCCTTTTGGTTTCATTCAAAAACATTTTTTAATATTTTTCCTATATAACTCTATGTGAAATCAAGTGACCCCTGGGGCGGGCCATTTTTGACCCCAGGGTCATAATTTGAACATTCTTGGTAGACGGCCACTAGATGATGCTTCATACCAAATATCTAAGCTCTAGGCCTTGTGGTTTCAGAGAAGAAGATTTTTAAAGTTTTTCCTTTTGGTTGCCACAGCAACCAGAGTTCTGCATGAAATTGAATTCTTTGAACAACTTTGGTAGAATTTCAGGCAAGGAACGTCCTAAGCAAGTTTCAGAACATTTGGCCTAGCGGTTTCAGAGGAGATGTCATTAGAAGGAAATGTTGACGGATGCACGCACACACGGACGGACGACGGACATCACAAGATCAGAAAAGCTCATCATGTCACTATGTGACAGGTGAGCTAAAAACATGTAGTATCAAGTGAATGATCATTATAATAGAACTCCTAAGTGGTAAAAGTAATTCAATTGTTCATCCAGATTTCTTCCCATTGAACACTTTAACTAAATTCATTGATAACTAGGTTTCTATATTTTTTCTATCTATGGCACATTTTGGCATTTTTGGTAATAAGTTCTGTTGCAGATTTTCTGATTTTCACTTGAAACTCTGGTTATATTTCTTAATTTATATATCAGAGTCTGACACATAATTGCACTTACTTGAACTGATGAAAACTTTATCCAGATACAGTTCACAAATCACATTATTATGTTGTTCCCCTTTCTTTGTATGCAGCTTAAATATGATGATTGGAGTGATCCCATTGGCCATTGCCGCAATGTCGATCTGGTTGACACAGCTTTCTTTCAGCGCCATTGAGCCCAAGGATCTGATCAGTTCAGCAAACCTTTCTTCCAAGGACAGATTGTTATTCTTGAATTTGCACGCAAGCTCTACCTATAAGTTATAGGATTCAAGTTAAATCTATATTCACAATGACCAAGACACTTGACAGTTCATGATGAAAAATTCTGAAACACAATGAATGCTTAGAATTCATTTATCAGTAATAACAAACACTTCTTACAGTACTAACATAAATATTTAACAATCTTTTGAATAAAATCAAATCTTACAGAAGAGTTGTAAATTTAACTTTTGTCTGGGTCCATCAAAAAGTTTTTTACACATATAACTTGACTCAATGGAACTATTTTTTCACAAAAACTGTTATATTCATGAAGTAAAAAGGAAACCCTTACATGTAACTACTACAAAAAAAAAACACAACACAAGCCAATCTTTCAATGGTTATTGGTGACTGTACAGAAGAGAAAATCACTCACATTATCTGGAATTGGTTCCTCGGGAACTGACTGCATCAACTCTGCAATATCCAATGTTTTCAACCTCTCCAGGGCTTTTTCATAGGTAGCTGTCTTACATTTCTTCTTTGTGAGGCCACCTCCCCTGCCTATAACAACCGGTCCAATACTGAGCATGCCCCGGCAGTACAGGTGTCCGTTCCTTAGACGGTTTATCTCGACATTGTACTCGTGTTTGATCAGTATATGGGCCTGTGTGGCAGCTTGTTCCAACACTGAGATAGGACTGTCTGGTATACTCTTCATGTTCTACAGTACAATGTGTAATGCATTAATCACTTAATCATAACTTGAGGTAAAGCAACTGTAACGTGACATACAGGAAGTACAGGTAACTTCAGCACTATGTATGTTTTAGTCTAAAACTTACATTTTTTACATACATGTAGCTTAGTTTACAAAAACTTTACTTTCAACAAAATCAGTTGCAGAATATTCATTTATGTAATCTATCTGCTTAAAAAAGTCTCCGTTTCTTTGACATTTAGCAGAAGAAAACACTGAAGGCTATCAACCCTGGTGAGAATCCAACATATTAAGACCTCGAAATCCTGACTAAGTCATTCTTTTCCTCAACATCTGCCCCAACAAACCCCCTTTTCTTAGTTCTCATAGTATCTTTAGCACAAGTCTATCTCCTCCTTACTCTCTATTTTGTATTTCTATTGATTTATTAGTTTAAAATTATTCATTTTACATTGATTGGAAAGTTATATTTTTATCACTCTTGATGACTGCTTCCTGGGTTCAAACCCTAACGCACTGAAAATGAGGAATACAGATTTATTTATTTCAGTAGTATGCAGCTACAGACTTCATCCAGCTATGATTTCCGCTCCCTATTACTGGTATTACTAAATTATTAATAGTAAAACAAAGGTAACATCTGATTGCCTTCAATATTATATCCTCTTACCTTTATAGCATTAATAAGCTGTGAGAGAATTGTCTGAACATCTCCACCGACCAGAGATTTTGCCTCTGCGCTACCTTTGTCTTCAACGTCTTCCATCTTCATCTCTTCAGACTTCATCTGGCGCTCTAGTTCCTCTCTGATATAACGTAAATAACGGTCAAAAGTAATCAGAGGAAATACAGCAATTCGACAAAAACATTTTCCATTCCCTCGGAAAGTTTTGCTGCCTGTGATGAGATTCAATGTGACTGTGATATGCAATTTTATGAAAGAATTATCAGGGACATCACTGATTTGAGGAAACATGTTTTGACTACACATTGATATGCTCCTAGTATAACTTTCTATACAAACTACCTAGTGTAAATATACAAATACATATGTTAAAGTGGATATATAGCTGAGGGAACCTAAAAAACTTATCATTATTTAATCATTACCAAATTACTTGAATCTCTGCTTGCAACACTCTGACCCAATGAAATTACAGTATTTCTTTATAGTAATACAAAGGTGTTACGGCGACACCCACTCTTTAATATGCATAGCTTCTTATTTAATCATTACCAAATTACTTGAATCTCTGCTTGCAACACTCTGACCCAATGAAATTACAGTATTTCCTTATAGTATAGTTATAATTTAAGTAACGTACAGGAAACATTACCTCGATCATATTCACATTAATTGTTGCCTTTTTTATTAAGTTGGACATACATTATCACGAAAAGGTTGCTTTTTATTTAATCTAACTGAAAATCTTCATCTTGAAATGCAAATCCCAAAAACCTGATATTTAAGTAAGGAACTGATGTTTAAGATCTACATTCTATGTTGCAGGCTCATCTTCTGTATAGAAAGTGATTTTAAAAAGCCTGTAGGGGGCTGGTTTTTTCAGGGGTGTAGCAGTTGTACAATCTTTGCTGCAGATGCTCAATTATCATAGACAATGATAAATTAAAATCTGTTGGGGGTTGTTATAGTCAAGGGTGTAGTACTATATTCTATGATAGAAACAAATTTTTCGTACAGAAAGTGATGAAACAAAGCCTTTAAGGGGATGTTATTGTCAGGGGTGTAGTACCTTATTGCATCAGCACCTGGATCAACAAGGTTATAAATCTCTGCTACCGTCATAGACAACATCACAATGAGAGCCTTCTGAAACACTTCCTGTTTGAGATCTTTTTTGTTTGGACGTATTGCACGTGCCAGGAAAACTGTGTCTAGCTTCAACACACCTGTGTACATGGGTTTGCCGGCAACACGTGCCAGTTCCTCAGACTGGTAATCTACCTGCAGAAAATATTGAAATCCAATGAAGATATGTCAAGAGACTTTTAAAAGTATGATCTGTGTCGGTTAATAAAAAAGCTCACTTAGAAACTGTATTTTCTTCCACATTTTTATGGTTAAATATCAACTCATAGCTTAGTTGTTTATTTCACAACAAGACGAGGTACATTAAAGTTCTGTTTTAAGACCAGACAAAAATTGCGGGGTGTTAAAAAAAGGTCTATATAGCAGACTTGTTCTGAATTTGAGACTATGGTCTCAGACTTCTAGATTCAGATTTTGTTTGACTCTCAAATAAAGTGTTTTTAACTTTACTGCATTTCATCTTCTGAACATGAATCATTAGCCAAGGCCAATTATTATGCATTTTTCACTGTCTTGGCAGACATTTTTTCTCATAATTATATACATGTATGCAAAAGGCTTTTTTTTCTACAAATAAACCTTTAGTATTCCATCATGTACATTAATCCAAAAATATTTATGACAGGTGTTGAGATTCAACAAAATCTCCATTTCTCACACCAAACAACAAGCAGACAGTTTTTTCATTGAACCTCTCCTTAATTGTATTTAGTACACAACAGTTCTCAATAGAGTGATACTAAAGATGAAAACTTATTTCAATTCAGCTGCTTCTGTCAATGTATGTTTTTAACAACAGAGAAATACATAAAAGAATATGTAAATTAAACATTCCAGTACATCTCTGTTTCGTAATTTATAATCTGAACAGCTTTTATAATTTAAAACTATAATCATAAGTTTGCCTAGCAAAGGAAACAAACCTTTAGTCCAAGTTTTGAACTTGTAATGGCATTCATAATGGTCTGAATTGCATTGATCTTAATGGAGTCATCACTGCGGAGGAATAAACAAAATCTGTGTAACTGAAAAATAAAAAGATGAACTTATAAATAAAATGTCGTTACAGAGAACAGGGATAGAATTTGACAAATCCTGGCACTCACATTTTGTTGCATGTGACTTTCTCTTGGACTTGCAAAATGAAAAATGTTCTTGCAAAAAAATGAAATATGTGACTTTTTTAAAAATAAAATTCAAAGATCGCCCTATAAAAAAGTATCTCTAGAAATTGTTTGCTCTTAATGTAGAGAATGAAATAAAGGTTACTACTAAATGTTAAGCAAGTGATCAGCGGTCTTTCTCTGACACAACAGTCAAAAACTAACAGGTAAACAGGCACTTAAATATAAATGCAAGTATACAGTTGTTATACACAACCTGCCGATGCACGCGCATAAAACAGGTGTGTGATACTTCCTGTTCATCCGGTGAATTTGCAAAATTTTGCGAGTTACAGTGAAAGTCTCTTGCATTTTTCTGATTTACCTAGCATTTTGCGAGAATGCGAGCTTAATTTGAACCCTGTAGAACAAATGCAGAAAAGAGATTATCAACTGTTTTTTAGGTCAATAGAGATTTCAAATAAATATATGCAATATATGCCTATTCTCTGTTGAAATCTTATTTTGACCACTAATCATGTGTGTTTTAATTGTTCTCATAAGCATAATTATATAAAAATCACATTCAGACTTCCAATCTTGAAAACTGGAACTTAGGAAATCCATGAAATCATGCTCTGTTAAAATCTGCAATTCTTCAAAGCATGAACCACTTAAAATTGATAAATAACATTTCATAACAAAGCCTCCTCATTATACTATTAACATTTTTAATGCATAATAAGTTACCTTTTCTGCCATTGACATGTTTTTGATATCTAGTGTCTCTGGTTTTGCCTTGGCCAGAGAATGTACAGGGGGGACAACTAATGCACCTCTGTTACTTCCCTTGCCACGCCCTTTGGGGCTACTAAACACATTGGGTGGCATCCCTGCAGAAGTAGAAAGAAGACACTAGACGAGGTTATGTTTTACCATTATAAGCACGCAAGTCCCAAGATAACAGGGCTGGCCAAATCTCAATTTTTTTACTTGTCCACGCAATATATATTTAGCAAAATGTGATTGTACATGTAACTACATTCTTTGGTTCTTTGGTTTTTTGCTGGGAATGAAGATTAACACAGAAAACAAGAGGGCCATGATGGCCTTGGATTGCTCACCTGATTACTTTGGATGTAGGTTTGCTGTTAAGCAGTATTTCATTTTTTAATTGAACATAAATAAGTTCCAACAAACCAAAAATGTAAAATATCAGTCAATAAATAAAGGCTCTATGACAGAAAGTAGAAATATCTATTATAAGCTATGGTGACCTTGACCATGACCCAGAGACCTCAAACCCTACCCATGGGTAGAGGTCCATGCAAGGAACCTATATACTGAATGTCAAAGATATTGGTCTATAAATGAAGGCTCTATGAGGTACAGTAGATAAATCTATTTTTAGCCTCCATGACCTTTAACCTAATCTAATAATTTGAAAAAGCTTGATAAAGCTTGCTTCATGCCAAATTTAAAAATTCTAGTGGTTTCAGACAAGAAGATTTTTAAAGATTTCCTTTTTTACATATTAAGGGCCCCCGGGGCAGGGCCAACATTTGAAAAATATTGGTAAAGGTTCATAACACAATACTCAACACCAAATATCTAAGGTCTAGACCTATTTGTTTTGGAGAAAAATTATTTTTCATGTTTTTTCCTATATAAATATATGTAAACCAAGAGAACCCTGGGACGTGGCCAATTTTGACCCAGCGAAAATACTTTTGAACAAACTTGGTAGACATCCACTAGACAATGCTACATACCAAATATCAAAGCTGTAGGCATTGAGGTTTCCAGTAGGAAAATTTTTAAAGGTTGCCTTTTTTACATATTAAGGGCCCCAAGGGCAGGGCCAATTTTGACCCCGAGGCCAACATATAAACAATAATGGTATAGGTTCTCTACACGATACTCCGTACCAAATATCTAAGGTTTAGTCCTATTAGATTCGGAGAAAAATGATTTTTCATGTTTTTCCTATATAACTATATGTAAACCAAGAGAACCCTGGGGTGTGGCCAATTTTGACCCAGGGGACATAATTTGAACAAACTTGGTAGACATCCACTAGACAATGCTACATATCAAATATCTAAGCTGTAGGCATTGTGGTTTCTGAGAAGATTTTTAAAGATTTCCTATATAAGTCTATGTAAAATGAAGTGACCCCTGGGGCGGGGCCAATTTTCACCCCAGGGAAATAATTTGAACAACTTTTGTAGAGTTCCCTTAGAGGGTGCTAAATGCCAAATATCTAAGCTCTAAGCCTTGTGGTTTCAGACAAGAAGTTTTTTAAAGTTTTTCCTTTAGGTTGGTATGGCAACCAGAGTTCTGCATGGAATTGATTTCTTTCAACAACTTTGGAAGAGCTTCATGCAAGGAACATCCATGGCAAGTTTCATCAACTTTGGCCCAGTGGTTTCAGAGGAGATGTCATTTGAATGAAAAGTTTACGGACGGACAGACGCTGGACAGATTGCGATCACAAAAGCTCACCTTGTCACTCTGTGACAGGTGAGCTAAAAATGCAATTCTACAAACAACTTACCAGGTTTATCACTGATTTAAAGAATGACATTTCAACTGATATGAAAAAGCTTTGTCTGATGACACTTAGCTAGTCACAGCCTTACACAGTACAGCATAACTGCCCGTTATAGTAATCATTATGTTATTTGTTATGTAACGATGGTAAAACCTGCTTAGAACCTGCTACAATTATACTCGAATTCCTGACTACAGATTTACAGTTTCTTCTAAGAATACATTTAAAACAAGATGGCCCTATATCGCTCACCTGAGAATCATTGCACAGAATCATAAAAATCAGGATGTAAGTTAGTAGGTCAAGGCCAAGATCATCCACGGTCAAAGATTTAATCTGCATGCAAAATTATCTAATGTTTCATTGTTGTAGCTGAACAGGATGTCTTCTAAGAATAGGCCCTGTGACCTATTTTTTGACCCTGAATGACCCATATACAATCCCATCCTAGATTTTATCAAGACAAACATTCTGACCAAATATTAGGAAAATCGAAAGAAAAATACAGCTTCTATCTCATACACAAGCTTTTTCTAAGATTTGACCCCATGACCTAGTTTTTGACCCCAGATGATTCATATCAGCCTCAACCTAGATTTCATCAAGACAAACATTCTGACCAAGTTTCATAAAGATCCAATGAAAAATACAGCCTCTATCGCATACAAAAGGTTTATCTTAGATTTGACCCCATGACCTAGTTTTTGACCCCTGATGACCCATATACAATCCCAACCTAGATACCATAGAGACAAACATTGTAACCAAATATTAGGAAAATCGGATGAAAAATACAGCTTCTATCACATACACAAGCTATTTCTAAGATTTGACCCAATGATCTAGTTTTGACCCCAGACAACCTATAAACAATCCCAACCTAGATCTCATCAAAACAAGCATTCTGACCAAATATTAGGAAAATCCAATGGAAAAGACGGCCTCTATCGCATACACAAGGTTTTTCTAAGATTTGATCCCGTGACCTAGTTTTTGACCCCAGACGACCCATATACAATCCCAACCTAGAAACCATAGAGGCAAACATTCTGACCAAATATTAGGAAAATCGGATGAAAAATACAGCATCTATCAAATACACAAGGTTTTTCTAAGATTTGACCCTGTGACCTAGGTTTTGACCCTAATTTACCCATATACAATCCGAACCTAGATTTCATCAAGACAAACATTCTGACCAAATGTTAGGAAAGTCAGATGAAAAATACAGCTTCTATCACATACACAAGGTTTTTCTGAGATTGGACCCCGTGACCTAATTTTTGAACCCAGATGACCCATATACAATCCTAACCTAGATTTCATCAAGACAATTATTCTTACCAAATATTAGGAAAGTCAGATGAAAAATACAGCTTCTATCGCATACACAAGGTTTTTCTTAGATTTGATCCCGTGACCTAGTTTTTGACCCCAGATGACCCATATACAATCCCAACCTAGATTTCATCAAGACAAACATTCTGACTTACTTTCATAAAGATCCAATGAAAAATACAGCCTCTATCGCATACACAAGGCAAATGTGAACAGACAGACGACAGACGCCAGAGGACAGGCGACAGACGCCGGACATCCAGCGATCACAATAGCTCACCCTGAGCATTCGCTCAGGTGAGCTAAAAAGCCAACAAAATTAATAAACTTGAAATTAAATTCCAGCCCCAGTCAATGTTACATACTTCTTCTAGAGCATAATTAACACATTCCTTGATGTATATTCAATTTTCAACAATTCACTTGAATGGTTTAACAATGCTTACATATGATTAAGCCTTTGTAAGCCCAATACATCTACAGACTGCAAAATAAGCAACAAGCATCTAAACAGCTCTATGCCCTGTTGGCAGTTAATAACTTTGCCAACTGGCAATAATTCCTCAAATAAAACTGAAGAATCTTTCCTGATTTTTCAAAATCATTTTTCTCAGGGTCAGTAGTCAAGAATAGTACCTTAGGAGATAATCTCATAGACTGCAAGTCAAGAATAGTACCTTAGGAGAGAATCTCATAGACTGCATCTATCTTGTTTTATCTGTCAACTTGATTTATTTTGAGTGATTTTTTTTGTTGTTGTTTTGCTTTTTGACTTCAATATAGAACAGCTTACCTCTCTGAACACCTCTGCCCCTCCCCCTAAACTGTCCTCTCTGTGCACCCCTGCTTGTTCCCCTATTGTCCTGGTTACCACGACCTCTGTTGTTCTGGTTTCCACGACCACGGACGTCATCGCTACCACGACCTCTGTTTTGATTTCCTTGACCTCTATTTTGGTTAAACTGTCCAACATTATGTAGTTTGGCTTGAGTATTACTTGTGTCACTTTGATTTGGTCCTGCACCACGACCCCTTTGATTCCCACGACCCCTCTGTTCACCACGCCCTCTCTGGCCACGTCCTCTTTGGTTGCCATGCCCACGATTTTTTGTTGGGTCTAATAAAAAACAAGAAATGCATCACAGAAATGAATGCCCCTGGAACATGGCAATGTTCACAGTCATGGTAGCTTATATCTTGATGTTACCTTGATCATTTGTGCCAAAATTGTTTGCAGTCTGTGAACTGAATGAAGTACCCATGCATCTAGGTGTAAGACTAGTATATGACCTTTACCTATTTGCATGGCTGGTAAAATTAATAATAATCCACTACAGATGTGTTTCAAAAGATACTGATCTAGCGTTTTGTACCCACTGGTCACCACGTCATTTACAGAAAAAGTGTTTCTAAACAGTTTCTAACCTTTTAACTTTTGGATTTTTATGTTCCAGTTCAGACACAATAGGCAGAAGTATAATTCAGTTACAAAATTGAATGAGATGCGCACAGAGGCAGTATTAAGTAAAATTAAACAAAGGGCAATAACTCTGCCAAAAAGGATCGAATTGCAAGAGCCCGGAAATATGCACTGTGGCACTTGATAATGATCATTCTATAAAAATTTGTTGAGCATCATTTAAGAACTATAGGAAGAGGTCGGCACAGAAGCAATATAAAGTAAATTTTAACAAAGGGCAATAAACTACCGGATATGCCAAAAATAATAGAATAGTAAAAGCCTGAGTATATGCCCTGAGGCACTTGTTAACGGTCATTCTGTGAAAGTTTTGTGAAAATCCCATGGGAAATTCAAATGTAGGAGTACTAGTTGCGAACACAGGAAATATCATGAAAAATTAAACACAGAGCAATAACTCCTCCAAAAAATATTCAAATCAGCAATCTGACTGAAGTACATGATCTGTCTTCGAGGTGAAAAGGACAGCTGTCTCCATTAGACAAGATGTACACAGGTCTCAAGAAAATAGCAAGGCTAGCCGTTTGGTACAGATGTAATACACAACTGCCGCTGTTCTAAATGGGTACCAGTAAAAACTCTTACTGCCATCTTTCTCAAGTGACTAGTTGTATCATGTTAGAACATCTTGCATCACAATTCAGCTAAACTATAACTGGCTAATTAAAGCATTTACCTTTGCCATAGAATGCAGCATAATCATCAGTGAAATCTACATTAATGTTGTTACTGCTGGAACTTTGTGTTTCCTGGTAGCTCTCTGGCTCGTACGTCCGATAGTCTGGATTTCCCCATCCATAATACCCATAATCCCCAGTGTAACCACTGCCCCAACTAGAACCAGCACCCTGGTAGAATTCATCAGTCCCTGGTGGCCTAGGTTCCTTGGGTGGCCGTGGTGGAGAATTCCAGTCCCCTGGGTAGGGCCTCTTAAATGGGGATGGAGGTGGAGGTGCATAAGCCATGTCTCAACTGAAAATTTTAAAAATATATAGATAGAATTACATGGAATCTCATTTCAAATGAATTTTTCATCATGCCTCACTCAAAGTATCATTATGATAGCTGTTGATATTCTTTTATAACAAGATTCATGACCTTGGAAAAAAAATGTAAAAATCAGACAAAACATCAGAAATCAGGTCAATTTAATGTTTAAAATTAAATAAATGTATTTTAATTGTCAAAGACGCTAAACTAGATGTACTTCAATGAGATAAAATAAGTCTTTAAAAATATTGTTAACTTTAACTTACCTTTCAGGGGAAGCTCCATCTTGAACCAAATGACTGAACCAGTGTTTAAAACTTTGCACACAGCATTCTTATTATAATTTCAGTTTGTTTTAAAGATACTTGTATATCTGTTTTCATTTAAAAAGATAAAGCCTGGTGCTAGAGCCTGACCAAATGTCATAAAACACACCAAGTAAATGCCAGGGATATTAAACCTTTGACAAAAATGATATCTAACAAAAATAAACTCAATTTAACTGCAGAAGAAAAACCTTTCTCTAGGTTCTAGGTAAAGCCTCATCTAACTGACATTCTTTTCCATGCACTATACCGGTACTTAACATTTATTTTTAAAGATCAGAGATCAACTAAACCTTTTTGACAACCTTTTAGCTCAGTAATATTTTGTCTCAAATCTTAAGGCAAGCTAACTGAGAGGTATACTGTACACATTTTGATAATAACTGTAAATGGCTACACACAGACACTTTTATACAACAAAAATTAAAAATCTTGCAAGTTACACCTTGAGACCTATGAAATGAATTACAGGAAACAGAAGATTTACTTATAATTCAAACAAACTACATCTCAGTTCAGTATCTATCAGAGTTATTCATTATCTCTCTGAAGGTCCAAGAGGAAGACTGCCCTTTTTTTGTCACATACAATAAGTTTCTTTATTTTGGACCGTCTAAACCTTTACCCTGCAAATGACTTCTGTGATGTGATCAGGATGACACTACAAAGCTGAGGAATCTGTTTGAATGGTTCAATATGCTTTTCCTAGACTGATATGTTTATATGGTCAAATGTTAAATTTTGTATAAAATTTTTACATCCATCATGTGCTAACATAAAAACAGAACAATATACTGACTTCAAAACATGAAATGGTTATTACATCCAAAACCTTGCAGGGTAAGGGTTAAAACTGCTATACCATGGATTCATGAAAATCTATCAAAATCTAAAAAGCTATTCTAAGCAATGAGAACTGATTTGTTGATTTAAGCCAGTTGTACAAGCCAGCAGTGAAAGCCAAAATAATGCACTGCTGACTGTAAACGTCATTTTTAGCCAAGAAAACCAACACCTCAGCTTTCCCTGTTTAGAATACGTGACCCAAAATATCTGATCAGAAATGCTGGACCTTCTCAATTCTGATAAATAGTTTCAAAATAACTAATGGAAATTTTGAGTCATTTGCAGTATTCTCAGAATCGAGTTGGAGCAAGCATTTCCACCAGACGTATACCTCTCGATCGCAACTTTCCTGTAAGTATCAAATCCACTCAGCCCTATAAAACAGAAAAGAAAATGCATTATTATTCCATATATCTTTCGAAAAAAAATCAAACACAATTTTGTTTCCATTTTTTATTTTAAAATGTTCACATAAAAAAGTACAATTAAAAACATAAAAGAAAGATACCACACATACAGGTTATACAGAGTTCATGTTAATGATAACAACTTCTGTCAACATGTCCACTACATTAATGTTTCATTGTATAAAAAGTAGCTGATTCAACAAATATATATTATAAGTGTAACAGTGTTGAGAATTTGTTCTTTACAAGTGACTTCACCTTGTTCAATAAGAATCATACATTCAAGGAAAAATAAGACAAGAGGGCCATGATGGCCCTGGATCGCTCACCTGAGTACTTAGGTTTGCTGTTAAGCAGTATTTCATTTTTTAATTGAAAATATGTAAGTGCCTACAAACCAAATATGTAAAATATCAGTCAATAAATAAAGGCTCTATGACAGAAAGTAGAAATATCTATTATAAGCTATGGTGACCTTGACCTTGACCCAGTGACCTCAAACCCTACCCATGGGTAGAGGTCCATGCAAGGAACCTCTATACTAAATATCAAAGATATTGGTCTATAAATGAAGGCTCTATGAGGTACAGTAGATAAATCTACTTTTAGCCTCCGTGACCTTTAACCTAATCCAATAATTTGTAAAAGCTTGATAAAGCTTGCTTCATGCCAAATTTTAAAATTCTAGGTCTTGTGGTTTCAGACAAGAAGATTTTTAAAGATTTTCTTCTATATTGTTATTTTAAACTTGTGACCCCTCGGGCAGGGCCAATAGTGACCCTAGGGACATTTTTCTAATAAACTTGGTAGAGGTCCACTAGACAATGCTACACACCAAATATCTAAGCTCTATAACTTACGGTTTCTGGCAAGAAGATTTTTTTAGATTTTCTTCTATAACTCTATGTAAAACTAGTGGCCCCTGGGGCGGGGCCATTTTTGACTCAGAGGTCAGGATTTGAACAAACTTGGTAGAGGTCCACTAGACAATGCTACACACCAAATATCTAAGCTCTATAACTTACGGTTTCTGATAAGAAGATTTTTTTAAGATTTCCTATATAACTCTATGTAAAACAAGTGATCCCCGGGGCGGGGCCATTTTTGACCCAGAGGCCATGATTTGAACAAACTTGGTAGAGGTCCACTAGACAATGCTACATACCAAATATCTTAACTGTAGGCCTTCTTGTTTCTGACAAGAAGATTTTTTAGTTTTTCCTATATAACTCTATGTAAAACAAGTGATCCCCGGGGCGGGGCCATTTTTAACCCAGAGGCCAGGATTTGAACAAATTTGGTAGACGTCCACCAGACAATGCTTCACACCAAATATCTAAGCTCTATAACTTACAGTTTCTGACAAGAAGATTTTTTAAGATTTTCCTATATAACTCTATGTAAAACTAGTGGCCCCTGGGGCGGGGTCATTTTTGACCCAGAGGCCAGGATTTGAACAAACTTGGTAGAGGTCCACTAGACAATGCTTCACACCAAATATCTAAGCTCTATAACTTACGGTTTCTGACAAGAAGATTTTTTAAGATTTTCCAATACAACTCTATGTAAAACTAGTGGCCCCTTGGGCGGGGCCATTTTTGACCCAGAGGACAGGATTTGAACAAACTTGGTAGAGGTCCACTAGACAATGCTACACACCAAATATCTAAGCTCTATAACTTACGGTTTCTGACAAGAAGATTTTTTTAAGATTTTCCTATATAACTCTATGTAAAACAAGTGACCCCCGGGGCGGGGCCATTTTTGACCCAGAGGCCATGATTTGAACAAACTTAGTAGAGGTCCACTAGACAATGCTACATACCAAATATCTAAACTCTAGGCCTTGTGGTTTCTGACAAGAAGATTTTCAAGTTTTCCCTATATAACTCTATGTAAAATCAACTGACCCCTGGGGTGGGGTCAGTTTTGTCCCCAGGGACACAATTTGAACAAACTTGGTAGAGGTCCACTAGATGATGCTTCATACCAAATATCAAAGCTCCAGGCCTTGTGGTTTCGGAGAAGAAGATTTTTAAAGATCCAACTTATAAAATCTATTTTTAGCTCCAGTGAACCAGAAATGCAATGGACCAGAACCATTTGAACAATCTTGGTAGAGCTTCATGCAAGGAACATCCCAGGCAAGTTTCATTAAATTTGCCCCATTGGTTTCAGAGGAGATGTCGTTTGAATGAAAAGTTGACGACGGACGGACTGACGGACGGACGACGAACAAAGACCGATCAGAAAAGCTCACCCTGAGGTGAGCTAAAAAGCAATGTTGATGAGAAAGTTGTTAAATAATACAATCCTACATAGGATACTGCACTTTCAAAGTTTGTACTGAGCCGCTGAACTTTAAATGGAATATTTTAAAATTTGGAGCATTCTTTCTCTTTAAAATTATCTAAATCTAATGATATCAACGAAAAAGGCCCCTGATGTAAAAATGTCAGTCAAACATTCAAAGTACACTAGGTAAACTAAATGCTAGAAAACTAGTATTAGTAGAGTTGCTGCTATACAATGTTTTGGCTGAATAGCCATTTAAGAATAATACGAACACTTTAAGTTCTGTAAGCTCCAAGTGAAGTAAAACAGTTATGGAAAAAGAAGTTAAAGTTAAATTAAAAAGAATTTTACTTCAGTTAATATAGTTTATGGATACAATTACTTCAAAAATGTAAAATAACCAGTAAAAAGCCTAGTTGGATATCACTGTCATAATAGAAAATGGTTTCTTCTGCACACAAAAAAAAAAATACAATGGAAATTTGCAAATATAATGAAGAGTTTCAACATTTCTTATAACACAGGGACATTCATTATATTTCATTTCCGTTATGATTTTGATTAGTGTAAAGTATCATTTTTAGAAATTAAAATGCATGATGCACTTTGTTCCATCAGGTGCAAAGACATAAAATACCAGGTGGAAAATGAGGAGATATTTGAAAAATAATTAAAATGAAGCCTTGAAATTGAAAACTTTTGGCGGGGGGGGGGGGGGGGGGGGGGGGGTTCGGATAGAGATCTTGAACCCTGACCCCATTGTAGACTACTTTTTCTTGAATACGCAACCCCATTGTAGACTTTTTAGGCATCTTAGAAACCCCACTGTAGACCAACATGCAAAATCATACACCCCTTTTTCAGGTGTTTATACATTTATATCATAAACTTTTAAGACAGTATGAAGCATAATTTTATTTTAACAAGATAAATTAAGATGTAAACTCAATGACAGTCCTTGTTCTCATTGACCGCCTTTCACCACTTTCTTGTCTGGGTGGTGCAACAACAGTGGCTTGCACAGGTTGGTTATTAACCTGAATACCAAATTCCATTTTAGCAACAAAAAAATGTCATTTAAAATTTCAGAGCAATTCGAGGTAACATGATTAATATTATTCTATGCACATGTATAAATACCCTTGTCCATTTCATGTCAAGTAATTGGATATAAGACAATATGCATGCCATAGACTGCTTGTAGTTTGTTCCAGATGTTATTTCCTGCTGTGCAATACTAAGAGATTGTGATAAGGGATGTAAATTATATAATAATTATGAGATAAGCTCTAAAATGACAGGGTACTGTTATAATCCAATAAAGATGCTGACCTGCTATGATTAAGATTCAATTACAACCCTATGGTAGAATTTAACCCCATTAGAGACTAGATTTTACAGACCCCTTCAGAGACACAGTAAAAATGACATACCCCATTGTAGACAAAAATATGAAAAAAATACCCCCGTTTGTCATGTCAGAACCTCCCCACCACCCGATATATCGATATAGTGAGTGCCCCCCGGGGTAGATGGTAAACTATAAAAAGGCTTTTTGTCAGCCCGCTGAGACTAAACATTAGTTAGACTATCAGAAAGCTTTGAAATGATTCTACGGAAACTTAGAATATTGCATACACTGTAGTTAATATCTCAGTTGTCTAATTTCTCTCCTAGATGAGGTCAGACTTCACTAAATCACACTTTGCGCGTCGGTGGCCTCCCCTATGCACGGAGCTATTTTGGGTTATAAACTACCAAATCGTACTTTGCGGACACCTCAACCAAGAAACCCCTACCAAGACATTTCCTCACACGACAATCCTGTCTTGAAATGTTTCAAGTTCTCAGGTATTATGTATGAAATTTCATGAAATTAGTAAAATTACTTGCCGATATTTGATGCTTGTACCGCAGGGATACAGTTATTTTATTGAGCTAATGAATATCATATAGACACATATATAGGAATACTAAATTCTAAAAGTTATGAGATTGAATTATATAGTGAATGTAGAAGTATTGCATAGACATGACAGCTGCAATTAACTGACTAAGTCTAAGCTGATACAAAGCACGTATACGAGCACGGATAACTAAAAATAATGAAAAGTAGCTAATAAGGTTATAAGGCTGTGAGGTTTTAATTTCTTTTATTTATTTTTTTTTCAAAATATATAAAAAATAAACCGTTTGTGGACTGAAGTGCATGAAAATAAAATCAATAGCCTTCGACTGTTGCTTTGGAAAACTAAAGAAGCTAAAAAATCAAAAATTAAAACACTACTGTTTTTTTTATCGACTATACCCAATAGGATCTCTCAGTCGTATAACTTATTTGAAACAACTATATCTCAAACAATTGAGACGTTTATACCACCATTTATACAATGCTGTTTGTGGAATATTTGAAACAGTACGTGTAAGTTTTACTTTACCAATCTTCCCCTTCATCTTCAAGTTATAACTACCAAAAGTAAATACTGACTATACTAGGCAGGCACGTATCAGGAATATTAAAATTGTCAAAGATAAAAACAAAGTAAACAAGATTTTTACTAGAGGTCTTACCTAAAATTAAACTTTTTATTTTGTGAGTGAGGTATTTCTGCAATGGGTGCCATGTGGTTGAGCAGTATTCGAATTGGGGTCGTACATATGTTTTGTATGCTGATTCTTTGAGCCGTTTGTTTTGTATTTTGACATTTCGTCTGATGAATCTTAAGCTGTGTTTTGCTTTTTTGTGATGTTATTTATGTGGGGCGACCAGTTCAAATTACTACTTATAGTACATCCTTAGTATGTTGCGTTTTCTTTGGATTTTAGGAAAGTGCTGTGTAGGGTATAGCGAAAGATGACAGGTTTCTTTTTCCTTTTTTTATTCTGAGTACTTCACACTTGTCGGAGTTGAATTCTATTGACCATTCTTTTCCCCATATTTCAAGGTTGTGCGAATCATTTTGTTAGCTTTGTGCTGATGCTTATGATTTAATTGATAAGTAGACTATGGTGTCGTCCGCAAATAGACGCACCCGGCTCCTGACACTTCCTGGTAGGTCAATGATACAGCGAAAAGGAGACAATTTAAGGACCAAGGACCGATCCCCGAGGGACGCCAGAAAGCACAGGGAGCCTGACAGAGACCTTGTTTTCGACTAATACTTATTGTGATCCGTTTTTGAGAAAGTCTTTTATCCGTGAAATGATATGTGGGTGAACTCGGATGTGTTTCAGCTTGTGTATGAGATTGATGTGGTCGACTTTATGAACATTATTTTTAACCTGCATTTTAATTTATCACGGAAATCAAATTCAATTACTTACTGTTACAGTCTTGAAGTAGGTATCCTGTATTTGTTTCACAACTGAGTTACGTGAAGAGAAAAATGAATATATAGATAGGATATAACAGTAAACATAGAGCTGGGTTATGGGTTTCATTATTTTCAAAAAATTTTTAGAAGGTTATAGTAGTAGTTAATACCTTAGTACATGTAATTCATGGTCAGAGTGTCGTGTAATTAGGACAATAAAAGTACGTCGGAGCGAGAACCTCGTCCCATGGCGGACTTGACATGTTATCAACGTCACAACAATTAACTAGATAGTCTACAATTTAGGCAGTTTGTGTAATTCTAGTACTTTACTTCTTTTGTATTAAGAAATTCAAGATCACTAATATTTCTAACCTTTGAGTCTTTTCTAGCCTATTTTAGTTGAAGTAGATACGACCGTAATAGCTCCAATGGCTGTCAATATCGTAACATATGTGTGCAGATTCCTATGTGTGTACATTTTTCTGACGTTGCCTGGTTTAATTCTCCATAACAAAGATTTTGAATGAGTCTAATTAAGGTGACTTAAGGCTTTTCATTTTGGAAATAAACCCTTTGCTTGATTCTTGCAAATCAATTGTAATTGTCCTCATGAGGCTTGGCAGTAGGATGGGGCGTACATTGTCTTCAACTGATATGGGGGTTGCATCTTCATTTTGTTTTTGTATATGTCGAGAAGTATTCTATTATATTCCAAGGTATTGTAAAATTCATTTTGTTGTTCGACATTCATGTTGGAAGTAATGTTTAAGTAATTGTCCAGTAGTAGTAGTTGTTGTTGTTGTTGTTGTATTTTATCTTTCAGACTTGATAGAGGTAGATGTATCGGGAATTAGTGTTACTTTTATAGTCAGCATTGACATTACGGAACCTCGAAGAAGTTCGTCTGCTGTATTGCTATGTATCATCTACCCGATTTGCAAGACAGTCAAGTCCATCTTCTGTTTCACTTAGCGTAAGTGTAAGCCGGCTGTTCTCAGATTTCAACTGTTTGACCGTGTTAGTTTGCTTACCTATTTTTGCGTTAATTCCTGTCAAAGTTTTTTTTCATCCATTTTATCATAAAATGGCACATGGACTGGAGCGTGACAGTAAGGTAATGACCTACTGTGGCACAAAGAGACTGCATGACATCTCACTGCAAATATCAGATTTAACTAAGTCAGCTAAGTTAAGAGTCACACCTTGTATGTTAGTACAGGTACTGCTAGCGTTGCTACAAAGCCAGTTTTACCGTCTGATATCATTAACGTCCAACATAGTTAAAAACAGCATTTCTAAAATTTCTTTTCATAAGAAGTAAACAAAATTTCCAGACAGCCTTATTAAATTCAGTGCACCTTAACGCCATCTTCGTGCAGCTATATATTGAAGAACAGTATTTGCTCGAATATTACGTTTTAGCTGTTTGATACAAGTATATTGAATCAGTATAGTCAGAAGGAGAAAAAATAGATTACCAGTCCTTGCTCAGATGATAAAAGTAGGTGCTGAATACATTTAATTTGCAAGTCATTAGTAAAAGTAAAAACATATTATGTTTAAGGTCCACCTTTTGGAAAAGGTGTACTGATAATCTTGACCATCTGGTCCATGTCGGTCAGTGTTCGTTAAGGCTCTCTCTCTCTCTCTCTCTAAACAAAAAACAAAGAAGAAATTGAACGTGATATATCATAATATACATCATAGCACGCTGAATACAAGCGCGCCCCGCTGACGTCTGTTCGCATTTGTCATTGTAAACCGATAATGGTTTTAAAATATTTTTATAAGTGGAGATTCTTATAGACTAAATTATCTTCTTTGATGTTCATCTATGAAAAATTATAAATATTTGTTTAGACGTAAATTATCAACTGGTAACCTACAATGACCTTGTTGTATTCATTTTCACGTGGAAAATGAACAGCGGGATAAACGGAATAGCCTGACAGGGACAATAACTGTAAAAGTGGCATGATAGCACATAATTGTGTCCCTTAAGTTTTGAATTTAGAATGTATATTTTTAAAAATATTTTATGGGGGTGGGGAGAGAGTCCCTTCATCAACCTCTTTCTGTTTCTTTCCAAGTAAGACATTGGATTCCATTTTTTTAACAATGTTTATCTAATTATGGAGCCAAGTTGAATATTAAGGCCCAATATACGTATGATTATAAAACACTTACAGAATGGTTTATGAAAAGTATCAAAAACATTTTTTTTTCGTTTTTATAACCATTCATAAGTGTTAGGATGGAAATAGCTAGATTTTAAAGTTTTGGTGATCTACCGTCGGATACGTAATTATTTAATCACTCAGGCCTACGGCCTTCGTGATTTAATAACTACGCATCTGAACTCAACACCGTGCTTTATTTGACGGTAGATCACTCAAACTTAAAATCTATTTCCTAATAATATACATGGTCAAAGATGAGTTGATTGTTAGTGTGAACTTACAGCGACAAATCTAGCACCGAAGATTTCTTTTATATTTGATAAAAAAAGTCCAAACACATCGTTATAAAGCCCACATTGTTACTCCGTGCATTTTATTACTTATAGAAATGGTATAGTAATTTTTTTTTTCCTCCGTAACTGCGAGTTGAATGCCCAGACATCTCTGTTGGTTATACGCTCCCTCAGCAGCTAAATGAATACACTACCGTTACTTCACAGTTACAACGCTGTGCGCCAAATTTTGGTAACGTATTATGGACATATTGTAGATTACAATTGTATTTTTCTTGTTGTTGTTTTTTTTGGGGATCATTTTTCAACATTTTTGCTTTTAAAATTGGGTCGATCATTTGAATCTGACCGCTGTATCGCGATGTGTTATGACCGTATCGTCCTGACCCTATTCTCAAAATCTGCACAACTGGTTGGACAAATCATTAATATATTTTCACTCCTTTACGACTATTAAGACTGAATTTAGTACTTTAAGGTAAACGTACTGTCTTTGTAGGGCATCTGTTGTGGTAAGCACATTGTAACATGTCGTTATAGTGGTATTTTCGAACCCAATCTGTCTACTATATTAAATACGGTATATTGATACAAGCGTTTTGTCAGTGTAGGGACAATAAGGTTTTTCTGACACTTAGAATTATTCTTAAGACAAGAAAAAATAATAAGTTATCCTGCTGACAACCTCAGTCTAAACGGAGAGGTCACTAAATCTGACGGGTGCTGAATGGTCTTAGAATATCGACTTGCTCATGATAGGAATATTTGTTAAAGTTGACTTCGAAAAGTCGAAAAAAGTTTTATGTCTACACTATGTATTGAAGAACAGGTGTTCTGGAGCATTTGCTGGAATAGCCTGTTTTGCTTTGTTCTGTTCTGTATAAAGGACTTTTCCCTTTAAACTTTGTCGGATTCAACCTTTAAAATTGAGAAAACCAGGTAAATCGAACTGAAATCACTAAAATCAAAGTTTTAAAAGAATTTGTCATTTTCAGTTTATTTTTATATGAACGTTAAGCTAAAAGAATAGTTTTAAGTATTTTAAGTTGCAGAAAAATACAAGCATACTCTCCGGATTTAAAGATCCAAAATGATACGCATACGTGAGGAAATGAACCAAAATCAGTTAGTTTATATGCCTACATGAGGAACCAAATATTGGTTCTTTACATTTTTCAAATCACACTTGTCCAAGCTTTCCCTCCTGATTGTTTACCGGGATGGCCGTAACAGATTTTACAGATTATCAGATTTAACAGATTTTATAATTTTATGCAAATAGAAAAATAAGAAAACAATGAGAGCAAATTGTTTTGGACAGGGAGACCGACCTGCAACATCTAGATTGCTCGATTACAAGCCTTGGCCATAAACCAGCAGTCAATAAAAAAGTAAAGAACTTATTTAATCGGTTCAGTAATTACTTTTAATCTTGATTTAAACATTCAGACTTCAAGTCTTCTTTAAACAGCAATAGACTATTTTATTAGGAATATTTGCTATTTCCTGTGGTTACAGTCTTGCTAAACCAAACTGGATACTAATTTAAATGTGTCTCTAACAGAAATGTTTGCCTGAAATATATACAACCTGTGTCGCTACAATTTAGTTACAAGTACGTATCCAGCTGATAAAGTATCTTAAGGTCCTATACAGCAATTTTCTATTTAAGAAAGCATGTTGTATATGAGGTAAGCAATCTGTTGCTCAGTTCAGTGTAATATATGCATAAGACTATATAAATAATCAAGTCACCAATAGTATATAAATTCCGTTTTCATTTGAATTAACAGTCTGATTTCACTGCTGAACTAAGTTTGTAAGTAAAAGTTCAGAACACGTAAACTACGACAGAATATGATGAAGTCGGGTGTCATACATATCTTCAATTTCTTTTAAGGTTTTTCCTGTAAGAAAAAGAGACAGGTCATCAACTTTAAACAAGCTTTTGATATGAACAATATTATCACACCAATATTTATTTTGTAAAAGAAGACGATTTGCTTCTTCCTTGGACGTACATTGTCGCAGTATCACTTTTCGTAAAATCATGTCTAAAAGAATCCGTCTCTCTATTATCTCCCTCTTCTGACTAAATTCTCGAAACATGTCAGGTATATTGTATAACACGTGCATGGCGTCACGTAATTTTTCACACCTTAAAAACATTCTTCCTTCTTCGTGTAGAAGATGGCCAAGAAGTGTAGTCAACCGATGTCTTTGCGGTTTATCTAGTCTGCCAGCTAACAAATTCCTCTCCGGTATCATGTAACTTGGGAGACTGTTCTTAATGACACACGTCCTTAGGTATATAATGCAATCAAATAACCTGTCCATCAACAGATCCCTTGTAAATTGTTGTATACCCTTTTCTTCACATACCCAGAACACAACATTTTTCATTATGTACGACGTCATATCTTCACAAACAGGTTTCAAAACTGATTTACATAATTGTTTTAATAAAATGTAAACCTTCAATTGTATTTCGTTAAAAGTTCTCACTAAATGCAGTTCCGCAAAAGAAAAACATATTCTCCATTCCCTGTACATTTCATCAGAACCTTTGCTTCCTACTGGAATAACATGCCCATCAAGAAGAGATACTTTATGTATGATGTCTGGTGAAGGCCATCCGTGAAGACGACGTCGCGATACCCAGTTTTCTAAAAGATCTGGACAAACACATTTTAATCCATATACCACATCCATGCTTTCATTATTACGTGTACTGGATATTGGAGATGATGGACCGCTTGTTTCTTGTACTTCTATATTCTTATCTGAAATCTGTCTGTGTATATTCGTTAGCATTTCAGTAAAAGACCGACTAGACAAATAATACATTCCATCTTCTGCTTTAAACAAACATCGCATATAAAAACGCACGTGAGTGTTATTTTCATGCTTAATCAGCTTTAATCTTGTATACACAGGGGGAGTTGCGCTTCTCTCAGTACAGATTAAAGTTAAGTTCTCTTCATTAATGAAATGAGATGGATTGTCAGTACATATAGCGTTAGGTATAACACTCATGAGATCAATGTCATTCTCGTAGAGCAATGCTGTACCTTCTCCTTTCCCACCTGTTATTACATGTTTTAATTCAGGACATTCACGTTTGTAACGATTGCAAGCCTCGTTCAAGATGTAAAACTTCTGTTGTCTTTATTTGATCATTTCGTAGCTATAACCAAGACCATCCATCAGCCCAGAGATTAAATGAGAAATCTTCTTTCTTGAGCCCGTAGTAAGGTGGTCTAGACATTCTTCCTGAAGTATGGGATTCGTGCAAAAAAATTCGGGGCCTGTCAAAAATACAAAAGTAAAAAATATAAATGCCATAATTCAAATAAAATAAATCTAGAAATTATTTGTTTACTAACATTAATACATCTTCTAGCAATACATCTTGTTTATGTAATACAGCATGTGAAGCACAACTTATATCATTCCAGTTAATTTATTCACGCTCATTACAAGGATTGTTGCGTCACTCGTCTGGTTATATATAAAATATATTGTTTGAACTTAATCATAGAACTGTCACGAAAACGTCACAGTCACGTCAATAAAAAACTATGTACGCTTCAGTATTTAATATTCAATTCTTCCAGAAATTATAATAATTAAAAACTTTTGACAAAACATTGTTTCTAATCTGAATCATGCAATTGTCACAACTGTATACTTTAATTGATAAAAAACTATATATTTCAAGCATAGTAGTTTTGAAATTTTGATCAAATTTTATGTAAATGATTATCATGTTGTTATGTATAATGAAAGACTACATTTTTAGTTGTTACCAAAGCGTGGCGTTTCTTACACAACTTTTAATTTTTATATTGCTCACGGTGTGTGAGCTCTACACTATCCTCCCGGAAGTCGGTGCTGAGTAGGATTTCACATAATTATGTTTATTTTTGTTCTGCATGTTAAAAGTGAAGTATGCTTAGTCTTTAAAAGCAGAAGGTAACCTGTTATTTGTGTGTTCAAGTATTGATAAAACGTTTAGATAAACAAAACATTAGCTTTAATCACTTTTTACTTGTTGGACTTCGGGTAAAATGATCTTCATTTCACTTTGTTGTTCGAAAAGCTGAGATATTTTGAAAGTACGTTTATGAAATCAATAACTCGTTTTAGCCTTTAGAAAGTGCTGAGATTGTGTTTCATGACAGTACACAACTAAACAATTTGTCCAAGTTTCGGAGCGCTGTGTCTGATAATTGAAAAGTATATAATATATATACTTATTGTGATACGCATATACATAGAAAATATATTCTTATGTTCCGTGCACTTCTTAATTTTAAGCAACTCGTCTATTTGAACTTATGTCTGTCCGATTTTGTCTGACTGTCATCTATCACAATCTGCGTTGGCAGCAGAGAATAACCGTTGCTAATGCAGAGAGACCGCCAGTATCGTTCTGCATCCTGATTATAGCAATCTGTTTTTTTTTTTCAATTTCATCATGATTGTTCTGACGTCAACACTTGATGACGTATAAAAATGAGATTTTCTTTTTGTAATAATAACCACTCGGAGGTGCATCGGCATTTTGTTGGTAACTATTACTAAAAGCATTGTGAAACATGCTGAAAATCATCACCGAGTGGTGTTTCTCTAATTTTATTTCTTCGGTATTCATTCATTAAATAGTCACGGAAGTATTAAGCAAGAATTCTCTTGTTTTCTTTTCAAAAGAAGTACAATGTACTGGCAATGCGCAGGAAGAAAATTTAAGGTGAAATAGTTACCCTCGACTTTTTAGTTTTAATAGTCGTGGCAGACATACTTTGTAATTCTAACGTCTGTTTGAAACGAAACTACACTTGGAGAAATATTGTAATTGTCAATAACACTGTGTATTTATATTTTCAAATGCTGACCCGTCTCTTAAAGATGTATTGGGGCATGCTCAATGAAAAAGTTTCATTTCGAAATGTTACAGCTCTACCTGTTACAGTCTGGCATTAGCCTAAAGCATACAAGTACATCAGATTTTAGACTACATTTCAATTCCCTGTCTTTGTTTGCAGATATAGATTTTTCATATTTATTTCGTTTTTATAAGCCCGAAGGTGGCATATTATGTTATGGTCCAGGGCGTCCGTCCGTCCATCTGTCCGTCCGTCCGTTAGCAATTTGGTTTCTGGGGAATAACTTGAGAACTTTTTCACCTACAGTCTTTTACCTTCAAGTGGTTATTGCCCATTTTGAGTAAATGACCGCAATTGATTTTGGAGTCAGTAGCTCAAAGGTCAAGGTCACATAGACCTTAACATTGAAAACCATTTCTGCCATGTAACTCGACAATCATTTGTTATAGAGACTTCAAACGTTATATCATGATTGCACACATTGATTGGATGACCCCTATACATTTTGGGGTCAAAAGTCAAGGTCACATAGACCTAAATGTTTAGAATCATTTACACTCTGTAACCCGACAACCATTTGTCTTAGAGACTTCAAAATTCATGTAATGGTTGCACACATTGAGTGGATGACTCCTATTGATTTTGGGGTCAGTAGGTCAAAGGTCAATGTCACAGTGACCTTAACATTGAAAACCATTTCTGCCATGTAACTTGACAATCGTTTGTTATAGAGACTTCAAACTTAATATCATGATTGCACACATTGTGTGACTTACCCGTAAACATTGTGGGATCAGTATGTCAAAGGTCAGCGTCATAGAGACCTACATAAGATAAAATAAACGTCGAAATAAGACTCCATTTAGGGTACCCCTTCACTGCAAAATGACGTCACAACATAATTTGTGCTGGCGAAATGCGGTATTTTCCCAGAAGAGATAATTATGTTTTTTTTTTTTAATATTGAATTTATATCTAGTAGTAGTAGTCTGTTGAAGACACTTTTTTTGTAATTCATATCAAGGTTTGGCGAGGTCATATTTGTTTCAAATACTGATAAGAATATTTATCATAACTCTATTTTGGTAAATATATTTTTTTCTAACAATAAAAAAGTGATTCTATATCGAAATTTACACTTTACAACATCGAACCGCACGCGCATCGTCACAACGCAGGTTTTTTACAACGTTTACAACATGGGGTATCCAAAGGGGAAATTTTAATGTGTATATTACCTGTTGCTCGGTTATATCAATTTCTTACGGCGGATCAATAGCCAATCAAAAAGGAGAAAAAAATCTGGAAGGGTAATAAATGTGGATATATTACCTGCCAAGATTTTATATCACCCGAGCCGTTAGGCGAGGGTGACATTTTATCTTGACAGGTAATATTATATGTTATTTGGGTTTTTGAATGATATATGTGGATATATTATCTGCCAAGATTTTATATCACCTGAGCCGTTAGGCGAGGGTGATATTTTATCTTGGCAGGTAATATACGTATTTTATTAGTTAGGACATTCGGCGGCATTATCTGTGCATCAAACCTTCACAAAGTCACGTGATTTCCCACCACAAGGTTAAAGATCTTTCCCTTCTCATCTAAGGTAAGTAATCCATGGAGGTTTATAGTAATACATGTACATCAAAAGGCTAATTTCTGTTGATGTACTTCATTGACAGAGAAGTAGAAATGTTTTACTTTGTAAAAGTTAACATTCTTTCTTTCGCACAAAGCAGGTTATTTTATTAGTTTATAGCCTTTATAAAATGGTTGGTTTTAATTTCATTTAGAAACTTATTAATTATTTTCATCTCCTAGTGGAAGTCCCGTTGGACAACTACAAGATTACAGATCGCCCTTTCTCAGGTAAGGTAAGTAGGCCTATCTCAAAGAAGGATGAGGGTAGTCAAAATAATCTTGTCCTGAAAATATTCTGGGATACTTTTGTTTTGGGTCAGAATCCAGCTACAATATTCGAGGAAGAGGAGATATTGACCCATACTGAAAAATTACATAATATCTCGACTCGCGTAAAAGTACTTCGACTAGGGTACATTAACACTTTAGTTGACTAGGATGTCAGTTACTGAGAATATAGACATATACTAATCATTTTGTAGAAAGTTAATAATTGATTTTAAGCCATTATAGAAATAATTGTTAAATGACATATTTATTGTAAAATTGGTTACAGTTCGAACATAAGTGCCTCTATTTGAATTTCGTCAAACAGAAAATTAGTTGTAACCACAGGAGCTAGGCGTGTTCCCTGCCCCGCCCCCTCTATCCTCTACCCTGCCCAACAGCCAGACCACACATAAACCAGAAACAAATGATGACAACTGCCTGGATAGAACAGCTTTCTGAAACTTTATTTTTCTTCTTCTGCTATTATAGTTGTAACTCTAATAAAATAAGCCCAGTGTTTGAACCCCACTGTTTGTAGTCATCATCACATCAAAGTCCAGCTACACTGAATCAAGTCAGCAAAGTGCATTTTAATAATAAGTATATCATAAATTTTAAATACAACAGATGAAAGTTTTAAAAGATGATTAATCTTAGAGAGGTGTTAAAAAGCTTTGCTTACTTAAAAGGGAACCCCACTGTTTGTAGTCAACATCACATCAAAGTCCAGCTACACTGAATCAAGTCAGCAAAGTGCATTTTAATAATAAGTATATCATAAATTTTAAATACAACAGATGAAAGTTTTAAAAGATGATTAATCTTAGAGAGGTGTTAAAAAGCTTTGCTTACTTAAAAGGGATTATGTTTCGGCAAAACACTGGTACAGGTAAAAAGATTTAGGTCTTTATAGACAATTGTAGATGTTATATAAAACACTGAAAGTAATTTATTTTATATGGTCAGAATAAATTTCGTATTCTTTAATTTAATTAGTACCTCGTCCGAACAAAAAGATAAACTCATCAGTCATAACACCCGAAAGAGAAAGAAGATTCTCTTTAAGTTTCTTTAATATCAATAACAAAATGTATCTATCAGAATAGTTAGACAAATATGAAAAGCTATTATAACAATTGTGATAATAATTCAGTTTTTCTTTAAAGTTTACTTACCGATGCTGGGGCCAGAAGCCCTTTTTTTGGGCGAACAAATTTCCAACATACGCTGAAACAATATGAATTTTTCACTGTCTAAACTAAGATATTTACTAAAGTCTATATATAGACCTTTCCAGAAATTAGTACCTACCTGATTACCTCCCTTGCGTCTGCAATTAAGGGACTGCGCAGATTGAAGCAGTTTTATAATGCGGAGCTTAGAAAAAGTCCCATTTAAAAAATGTAATGTTAATGTAACGTTGTATGTTAGAGAACAGATTCATATAAACCACATGAAGCATTTATTATCAGCAAAGATCTACCTCAAGGTCTTCTAACTGAAAAAAGTGTATTTTAAAATGATTTTTTGTTTGTTTTACAATTCTAAAAGTCTTCCTATATGCTGAATCTCAAAACTTTATTTCTTCATACAGATTTTCTTGAGATTAGAAATGCATCTAGGATTTTTGAAAATTATCATGTTTTTACTTTTCTATTAATGAAGACTTTTTTAACATTAATATAGAACACATCCTATTCATACTTCAACATCTTGAAAGAGAGGTACTAATTAAATTAAAGAATACCGTTATCTAATGGCTTCAAAATAATTAATCATGAAAACAAAAATTTCGTATTCTTTATTAATTAGTACCTCGTCCGAACAAAAAGATAAACTCATCAGTCAAAACACCCGAAAGAGAAAGAAGATTCTCTATAAGTTTCTTTAATATCAATAACAAAATGTATCTATCAGAATAGTTAGACAAATATGAAAAGCTATTATAACAATTGTGATAATAATTCAGTTTTTCTTTAAAGTTTACTTACCGATGCTGGGGCCAGAAGCCCTTTTTGGGGGCGAACAAATTTCCAACATACGCTGATACATTATGAATTTTCCACTGTCTAAATTAAGATATTTACTAAAGTCTATCTAT
The DNA here is from genome assembly GCA_012932295.1 of Cyclina sinensis. Taxonomy (NCBI): domain Eukaryota; kingdom Metazoa; phylum Mollusca; class Bivalvia; order Venerida; family Veneridae; genus Cyclina; species Cyclina sinensis. The sequence goes on along the minus strand of JAAONU010000006.1, from coordinate 25,584,347 downwards.
AGACCTTTCCAGAAATTAGTACCTACCTGATTACCTCCCTTGCGTCCGCCATTAAGGGACTGCGCAGATTGGAGCAGTTTTATAATGCGGAGCTTAGAAAAAATCCCATTTAAAAAATGTAATGTTAATGTAACGTTGTATGTTAGAGAAACAGATTCATATAAACCACATGAAGCATTTATTATCAGCAAAGATCTACCTCAAGGTCTTCTAACTGAAAAAAGTGTATTTGTAAATGATTTTTTTGTTTTACAATTCTAAAAGTCTTCCTATATGCTGAATCTCAAAACTTTATTTCTTCATACAGATTTTCTTGAGATTAGAAATACATCTAGGATTTTTGAAAATTATCATGTTTTTACTTTTCTATTAATGAAGACTTTTTTAACATTAATATAGAACACATCCTATTCATTCTTCAACATCTAGAAATAGAGGTACTAATTAACTTAAAGAATACCGTTATCTAATGGCTTCAAAATAATTAATCATGGAAACAAAAATTTCGTATTCTTTCATTTAATTAGTACCTCGTCCGAACAAAAAGATAAACTCATCAGTCATAACACCCGAAAGAGAAAGAAGATTCTCTTTAAGTTTCTTTAATATCAATAACAAAATGTATCTATCAGAATAGTTAGACAAATATGAAAAGCTATTATAACAATTGTGATAATAATTCAGTTTTTCTTTAAAGTTTACTTACCGATGCTGGGGCCAGAAGCCCTTTTTTTGGGCGAACAAATTTCCAACATACGCTGAAACAATATGAATTTTTCACTGTCTAAACTAAGATATTTACTAAAGTCTATATATAGACCTTTCCAGAAATTAGTACCTACCTGATTACCTCCCTTGCGTCTGCAATTAAGGGACTGCGCAGATTGAAGCAGTTTTATAATGCGGAGCTTAGAAAAAGTCCCATTTAAAAAATGTAATGTTAATGTAACGTTGTATGTTAGAGAACAGATTCATATAAACCACATGAAGCATTTATTATCAGCAAAGATCTACCTCAAGGTCTTCTAACTGAAAAAAGTGTATTTTAAAATGATTTTTTGTTTGTTTTACAATTCTAAAAGTCTTCCTATATGCTGAATCTCAAAACTTTATTTCTTCATACAGATTTTCTTGAGATTAGAAATACATCTAGGATTTTTGAAAATTATAATGTTTTTACTTTTCTATTAATGAAGACTTGTTTTAACATTAATATAGAACACATCCTATTCATACTTCAACATCTAGAAATAGAAATATGAATGTATTGAAATACACGTGCTTTACTAAAAGTAATTTCATACCAAAGTAAAAACTACAGTTAATTAATAGTTACATAAAACCTTTTGGAAGTCCAGCAACACTAAAATTCCTCAATATTATCCTTTGTAAAAGAAACTTATTTATGACCAGCATTCTTGTGTGCGTGTCCTATAAAACAGAATCATTTTAGACTGACCAACTCCTGTTTTAATTCTAGTTTAGAAGTCAGCAATGAACAAGAGATGAACGTAATTTTGCTTTAAAAATGAACTCAATGTGAATAAGCACATATTTTAATTCAAATACACAAGTTAAATATAAAATATATGTGTAGTGTTTGTAGGACAACTATATGTCAAGTCTAAATTCAATTTATTTTCTCTGTAAGTCGAATTATGCTTTGTTGTTTCAATCATGCATATAATAACAATTAGAGCTGACAATGCAATGTTATTATTATGAAATAAATGAATACTGAATGGCCTTTCTCTAAAATATACCGTGTAATGACAATCTTGGTTGCTACATTCAAATTAACTGCAATGTTATCTAATGGCTTCGAAATAATTAATCATTGAAACAAAAATTCCGTATTCTTTAATTTAATTAGTACCTCGTCCGAACAAAAAGATAAACTCATCAGTCAAAACACCCGAAAGAGAAAGAAGATTCTCTTTAAGTTTCTTTAATATCAATAACAAAATGTATCTATCAGAATAGTTAGACATATATGAAAAGCTATTATAACAATTGTGATAATACTAGTTTCTCTTTAAAGTTTACTTACCGATGCTGGGGCCAGAAGACCTTTTTGGGGGCGAACAAATTTCCAACATACGCTGATACATTATGAATTTTCCACTGTCTAAATTAAGATATTTACTAAAGTCTATCTATAGACCTTTCCAGAAATAAGTACCTACCTGATTACCTCCTTTGCGTCCGCCATTAAGGGACTGCGCAACTTGAAGCAGTTTTATAATGCGTAGCTTAGAAAAAGTCCCATTTAAAAAATGTAATGTTAATGTAACGTTGTATGTTAGAGAAACAGATTCATATAAACCACAAGAAGCATTTATTATCGGCAAAAATCTATCTCAAGGTCTTCTAACTGAAAAAAAGTGTATTTGTAAATGATTTTTTTGCTGACATCTGAATCTATTGAACTGTTAAATAAAGGTCTTGTGATATTCTCCGGTAGATTAATTCTTTTTATTTTACCAAAATTTCAAGAAAAAGTACAGGTATCTATCTGTAAAAAATCTGACCAAAAGGGTACAGTTATCCAGGTGTCATTATAATTTTGTTTTCCGTATTACAAGAAATATGAACAATAATGTTAAAAATAAAAAGGAAAGCAAACGTTTAATTGTAAGACCAATACCTTACAAACGTGTGGCTTGCAGCTATTATTTTCTTTCTGCCTACACAAACTCACATGTTGTACATAATTACCAGTACTTTGCAATACAGATTCCTCAAGTGCAAGAAATGGAGTATAGAAAGGTCCATTCGGCAACATATGCTAAATTTCATACGGTCTTGAAAATCTTGCTTGTAAAGAAGGATATATATTCTTAAATTTCGTTTAACAATCAGGAACAAATAAAGACCATGTTTTATAGCCTTCAGGCATTTTCTCAAGAGCGAATTTCGTTACTACAGTGTTTTACAGTGACTGATCAAGCAAGACTGACAATGACAATTAACGGTGACTTATCACAACAAAGACAGTATGTCACCCCTATATTACATAACCACATTCCTTCACCACAGGACACCGCGAAAGACAAAAGACAGTTTGATAAAGAAATGCTAAATAATGCATATTTATTGTCTAGCATTCTTTGAAACTGTATCAAAGAATAAAGCAAGTTTTAGTTAAAATAGAGTGAACATGTGGTGTTTAATTTTGTCCATTTTGTAAGCTTTCAGAGTTGTTCAACTAATTGAAATTATAGTTTCAACTTTCGAAAAGGAAAAAAGTGCTTTCAAAAATATTTGATACATTTTATACACAACTCAAGCTTCCACTCTGAACAGCCCATGGTCTTTTTTAACAGTCTTGCATGTGTTAAATAATTCAGGTTAATAATATGTTCAAGTCAGGAAGAAAACATATACAAAATATATATAATATATCATTAAACTGATGATTATTCTGCAACACAATTCACGCGATATAAGGCAGTATGTCACTTGAAATAAGCTAAAAAGTTACACAAAGCTATACAGAACCTAAGCATCATAGCGAAGTTAAGCAGTCCTTTAATGGCGGATGGTCACGTGACCTTCATAATGGCGGCGGTCAATTTATCAATTCTGGAACGGTCTATACCAGTACTTCCTTGCATAAAACCTGGCGGAAGAAATTTAACTGACTAATAAACAAGACACCTATTGAAAAGCTCGACTATTGTTTTAAACAATAGTACAGCCAATCTGATCTTCATACACTTGTCGCATTTAAAGTCTGATGCAAAGAGAGCAGTAATTCTGTTTCGAAAATATGTTTAAAGATACTATAAAATAAGTATTTTTTATAATGTTTAAATCTTTACGGATTTAAATATGTATACAAAGTCTTCAATGTAGCCCTAAACAATTAATACGGCCAATTGGTTGAGGTCAAAGCTTCAGATGCAAAATTCTGCTTATCTGTTTCCTTACCATTAAATTGTATTATTAAATGTTTACAAAACATATTGCCTTATTAAAAACTATTATTCTAGTACCTCTAACATGCTGTATAATTTGTATACCTATATTGCACCATAATTAATCACCCTGAATTGTTACGAGTCTCGTCGTTTCTTTCTGCTAGTAACATACATTTCTCGTAATTTTTAGATATCCTTATCAATGGAGCGAATTATATTGCCACTGGCAGGAAGACATATTCTTGGTAGAAAGGGGAAATAACTTGGTGTATAAAAGATGTCTCTACGAAATTGAAGAGGCTCCTTATACTGAGAAAAGATTCTGAAAAGCGTATTTTAAAAACTTGAAACATTTATTTCAAACACATGTAAATCTGGACAGGATGTTTAAGCATATTTTTCTAGAAATGGGGCGTTGTCGTAGAGAAGAATTGGAAGGGAATGGGTTGTGTGATGAAATCTGGAAATCTTAAAGTGAGGCTATCATTAGCAGATGTATAAAATTGGCTGTAAACCAGGTTGGATGGTGTAAAGTATGCTCTCAGGTAAGTGCAAGATAGATACATTTTCAGTGTCTTGTGCAGAAGCACAGACAAACACAACATTACATGTTTCCAGGCACCAGTTTTTAATTCTAATTCAAATGAAAACATCTTATACTTTTTCTGATACCACTTAGTTAACTTTTTATTTTTTCAACTACTAATGCAGATCGCAGCTTCAAGTAAAAAGGTTAAGCTCGTTAATTACGTTTGCCTTACATAGACAAGAGCACTGACTACTGCAATTGTCTTTGCAAACACTGGAACTAGGTTTTTATTTAAAACCTATTCAACATCTCATAAAATATCACCAGACGAAAACTCCTCTACTTAGGACTTTGAAAGGTATTTTTGGATATCTTGTACAATTCAAGGGCCATGACTCGAGACACGCTCCCTTAGCAACTATGTGAATTCACCACCGTTACTTAAAACCGCTGCTTTATGATATTGACCTTTATCGTGATATTTAAACAACCACTGAAAAATTATCACTATCCCCGCCACCGAAAAATCTTAACACCAATTTTCATTGATTGAAATGATCACGTATCTGCAAACATTAAAAATTAAAACGTGTTTCCTCACATTTTGGAACAATTGAACTACGCGTTTACTTTACCCAGACTCCGCAACATTTAAAGACAACAAACAAAACGTCCTCAAACAATCATACCATCGTGATTTTAAGCTTTTTGTTATTTTTATTGTTTTATTTACGTACACATATTTAAAAAAAAAAACATTCTGATTAGTGAAAAAAGTAGCAATGCATTGTTTGTTTACATTTTGGGTGGTCAAATTTATGAAGGTGACGATTCGTTGTAAGACAGTCACTGATTAGCTGAAAATTAACTCTGGATTTCCCTGTCTACAAATAGAAATATCGATCTGAAAATTAAATTTTAGCAGACGTAAGAAAATGAACGGTAGTGAAACATTCGACCGATGCGCAGGAGAGTAGACTCTATAGTGCCTGGAAAAATTCAAGTGAATATGATATGAAAAATTATTTGACCTTGAACGCGGAAAATGGTGGTTTTTCAATTTTGGTTTATTCAAAAGTCGTCACTTAAGAAGGCCTTGCAGGATTCGGCTGGTTATACAACTTTTTTTTGGAAATATTATGCAAAAAGAAATTATCACCATGTTTGAACAATATTTCAATTTTTAATGAAAACGATTCTATTTAGGGAAAGGAATGTGTTTTTTTTTGATATTTTGTACAATTCGCGGGCCGTAACTCCGGAGTGCATAGAGATTTGATTGGTTATCAAAAATCGCCGACGTATTATGATCAAAAGCATTCACAGCAATTTTGATGAAGATCTGGTAAAATTTTTCGATTAAGAGAATGGACTGACTCACAGAATGTAGCTGAGTTTTTAGCTTACCTGAGCACAAGGTGCTCATTGTGAGCTTTTGTGATCTTCCTCCGTCCGTCGTCGTGCGGTGTCCGTCGTCAACAATTTCTTAAAACGGTATCTTCTCTGAAACCACTGACTGCACATTAATCAAATTTAGCAGGCATGATCCTTGGGTAGTCCCCTTTCAAGGTTGTTCAAATGGTTCCGGTCTGTGATCTGTGACATAAGTAGGTCACAAAAAAAGTTTAAAAAATGCAAATTAAAAAGATCTTCTTGTCAGAAAGTACAAGGCCCAGAGCTTTAATATTTGGTATATGGCATCATCTATAGGTCTGTCTTCTACCAAAGTTGTTCAAATAATGCCCCTAGTGACCCGGGGATTATAGGTCTTCCTTATATGTATATAGTAAAAACTTTTAAAAAATCTTCTCTTCTGAAATGACAAAGGCTAGAGCTTAGATATTTGTCACGAAGCATTGTATAGTGAACCTCTAACAAGTTTGTTCAAATTATAGTCCTGAGGTCAAAATAGGCCCTGCCCCGGGGTCATAGATTTTCCTTAAATACATGTAGCAAAAACTTACAAAATCTTCTTCTTTGAAACTGCACAGGCTAGAGCTTAGATATTTGGCATGAAACATTGTTTAGTGTGCCTCTACAAAGATTATTCAAATTATAGCCCCAGGATCAAACCTGGTCCCGCCCCCATGGGGTCATGGGTTTTCCTTATATACATATATTAAAATCTTTAAAAAAATCGTCTGCTTTAAAACTGCAAAGGCTGGAGCTTTGATATTTCACATGAAACACTGTGTAGAGAACCCCTACAATTATTCTTCAAATTACAGCCAAAGGGTTGAAAATGGCCCTGCCCAGGTATATATTGTAAAAACTAAAAATATATTCTTCTCTAAAATCATAAATTGATATTTGGTATTTTGATATTTAGCTTTGATATTTGGTAAGAAACATTGTCTAGTGAACGTCTACCAAGTTGTTTTCAAATTTTATCCCTTGGGTAAAAATTAGGCCTGCCCGGGGGTCATAGATTTTCATTATATACATATAATAAAATCTTATAAGAAAATTATCCTCTGACGTTTCAAAGGCAAGAGCTTAGATATTAGAAACCATGTAGACCTCTGCAAAGATTGTTCAAATTAAGGCCCTATGGTCAAAATTGGCCCTGCGCTGGGGGTCATGGGTTTTCCTCGTATACATATAAAAATAGTGTTCTCTGAAACCCAGAAAGCTAAAGCTTAGATATTTGTCATGAAACATTGTCTGATAGACCTATAACAAGATTGTTTAAATTAAAGCCTTAGGGTCAAAGTTGGCCCTGCCCCAGGGGACTCAGTGACCTACTTTGTTGTTATTTGATACAGTTATGAAATTTGGACCATGTGCACAGTTTCAGATGTAGCATTGAGCTTTGATATGAGCTGGCCTAGATTTTGACCTTGTGACCCACTTTCTTGTTTTTTTATGTACAGCTATGGCATTTGGACCATTTGCACAGTATCAGTTGTAGACTCGAGCTTTGATGTTAGATAACCTAAATTTTGACCTACTGGCCTTCTTTTTGGTTATTTGATATACAGCTGTGAAATTTGTTCCATGTGCACACAGTTTCAGATGTAGATATGAACTTTGATATGAGCTGGCCTAGATTTTGACCTAGTGACCTACTTTCTTGTTTTGCGATGTACAGCTCTGAGATTTGGAATCTAGATGCCAGGATCCGTCAAAATAATTATATAACTGAAGTATCTACCCCGTGACTAACGGAGTAATTGTTTTTACCGATACAAGTGTGTAAAACATTATAATGTGATGTTTTTCTGTAACAAAAAATGAGTCAGTAACTTAGTTTAGATATGTGGTTTCATCTTGCTTGAGTTTTGTGTCATTGAAATTGCTCGGGGTAACAACGTCGTGCAGGGTTTGATGCATCTGTTGTCTGTTTTTGATCATTTCGTAGCTATAATCAAGACCATCCAACCTTAGAGATATAATAAAAAAACAACTTCTTCTTTGAGCCGATAGTGAGGAAGTCTAGACATTCTTCTTGAAGAACATGATTTGCGCAGAGTGCTTCAAGACCTGTCAAACATACAAAAGTAAACAGAATTTTATAGATGCCGTAATTATAATAAAATAAATCTAGAAATTTAATGTTTTCTAAGACGAATGCATCTTCTAACAATAGATTTTATTTAGGTAACACAACATAGGAATTACAAATTGTCACATTCTTGATAAATATATTAACACTAATTTCAAGCATTGTTGAGCCACACGTCCAGTAACAAAGAAATTGAATTAATACTCAACTTCTTTAGAAATTATGATTTAAAATTTTAAAATTTAATGTTTTAAAACTTAATTATAGCACCGTCACAAATACGTCATAGAAACATCAATAAAACCTATGTACGAAATGTAAAATTGCAATAATTAATATTCAACTTTTCCAGAAAGTTTAACAATTAAAAATTGTTGTCAAAAAATTCAATTGTCAAAAGGTTTCCATCAATTGATAGAAAACAAACTATACATTTCAAGCATCTGTAGTAGTTAGAAATTTTAATAGAAAGTTTAGTTTATAATTACCATGTTATTCTGTATAATGAAAGACAATACTTGTTGTTGTAGATATTACTGGAACGTGACATTTTTATACAAATCTTGATTTTTATTTAGCTTATGGCGTGCGATCTATACAGTATCCCGTCAGACGTAGGTGCTGAGTAGGCCTTCAATTAAATTTGAATAACAAACTATAGTCACGCGTGACCTTAACATCCGGGCCACTTATGTAATTTTTGTTGGCCGCTTATTGATTTTTGATTTAATCGTACTAGTTGTCGGATGCTTTCTTTTACTCTGGCGCCAGTAAAATTCGCCAATGGAAGATTTTAAGGGCCAGAATTAGTATTTGGGCGCACTTGGCGCAATTGGCGGGCGACAGCGGGAACTGTTGTTGTTTAATCAGAAGATAAGCTGCTATGTGTTTAAGTATTGATAAAACGTTTAGATGGACAACACAATTGATTTTAACGCCTTTTGAATGATGAAAATTCATAACATTATTTTTTTCCATAGTATATTAACTTCTTTTAAATTTTGAAGAAAAAATATCAGCTATATTCTGAGTCACTCGCTTTGACTTAAACTTTTGTCCTTTAGTATCTGGTGATAAAATTTGTCAGATATCAACTTTCTAGCATCTGATTTTGACCGCCAGTAGATCTGTCTTTATAATGGCGCTAATTAATCGGGTATGTATTTGGATAATAGTTTCGGGCAGCTATTCTGATTAAAAAATATATATATAATATATAACGATAGAGAAGATTTAAATGTTGCAAAATGACTGATGAAGGCTTTAGTTTCACGTAAAAGAAACATTTTATTTTTTTAACAATGTATTTAAATGGAAATGTTTTATTTTTTATGAGTCAAAGAGAGCTCTTAAACTCCTCCGACAGGCGGCTGCTGCCTTGGAGACGGGCAATTCTGCGGCTAATACTGCAACAACTGCTACCTCCACGACAAGGACCTTGGCAACTACCACATCACGTACATTGGCAAAATGTATTATTGTTAATGTTTCATACTTTTACACGGCAAATCCGATTTTTAAAAATGTCACGGTCTTAGAAAAAATCATATACCAAGGGCAAGACACGAACCTGGACCGCCTGCTTGAAAGTCAAGTGCTCTACCAACTAAGTTAATCGAACTAGTGACAATACACTCATTACTATATCACCAATATTAGTCCTGTGACAAAAATATGATGAAGATTAAAGTAGAGAATAAGTTATAGTTTATTTTAAATGGCTTGATTGTGACGAAAGCTTGAAGCTTACAGAAAATTGAGCTGAAGTCTGTTTCCTGAGTAGAACCATTATTGGACAGATATTGACAATAATGCACCCCATACATTCCGGTAATTCAATCAAAGTTACAGGGAATGTATAATTAAAAATTCATATCCTCTCAGTAAATGGACTGTGACGCTAAAATACAAATAAACGCTTTAAAAAAAGTTTTGTTTTTTACAAAGTTTCATTTTTAGTGAAAAATTCAGACTGTTACTAAGAAATTGATTAATTTGTAACATGTGTAACTTTTCAAGAGTAATCCTCATAATTCGTCATCTAAACCATCAAATAAGTATCACTAAGTATGGCTTCATTTAATACGTTGAATGAAGAGAATCATAATGAAAATAAGATAGTATGAGAAACTAAATTCAACTTTCAACTGACATTATTTGTCATACCTATTTAAAAAGCTGATTGATTACCTGATTGTATATGTTGACATTTAACAACTGTTCACCTTCTACTAAAAACTATCAGATCTATAAAAGCTGTTCAACAATTTAAGCATTTTTAAGTATTTTTAATAAAGCTATTGTTAAATATACTTCAAATTAACTAACAGAAAGCAGCGGACGGGAATATAATGATTATAACGAACAGACCCAACAACTATTCAACGATAAAACTAAATTAAAATCAGAACGCAAAACAAATGCATAAACCCAAATAGAGTATCAACCCTTCAGTACAATGACCATAACACGATGAAGCGTCAATATATATAATATATAATCACATACGCGAGTGTTCGAATTATCCAATTAGATCTAGTTCTGAAAAAAAAATCCCTGTTTTTTTTGTTTTTTTTTGAATTAGATAAAGTGACTGACTCACAAAATTTAACTGAAAATGTGTTTCTTTAAAATTTAAGAGAAGTTAATATATTATGGAAAGAAAAAAAATAATATCAATGTTCTATTAACCATGAAAACTGAATAAAAAAGTTTAGATTTTACCAAGATAAGAGCAAATGCCCTTTTGGTAAAATAAAAACAAAAACACAGAGCAACGGTTTACAGCCGTGACTAACGGGTGAATTTTTACCGATAAAAATGTGCAAAACTTTAAATTGTGAGTTTTTTTCTGTAACAAAAATGAGTCAGTAACTTAGTTTCGATATGTCCTTAACAATAACAGCTAGAAGTTCTAGCTGTATAAACAGTCGTCTACACCGGTTGTTATTTTCACATTTTTACCGGTTATTCCCCGTTGGTTAAAAGGTCCAATTCTAGCGCAGACAAATAATGATTTATGAATGTCTTAGTCTGCTGTAAATGCCCCGTGAAATACCTTATTGTCACTCTCCGCACACGACCAAAATTACAAAGATTGTTGTTAAAATGTTGTATTACTAATAAGTGTATCAAATTAATTTTAAAACAAACATTCTAATAAAGAAAAAACAATCCATGAAATTGGTAATCCAATTATATGTTGCATATATTCTGCATGTTTACAAACTAATTGAAATATGATATGAATATTATCAGTTACAAAAAGAAATTTAAATTATGCCAATAATATCTACAATTTAATTGTACCAATTTGAAAGTAAAAAACAGCATATGTGAGAAACAACAAAAATGCAATGATCAGTATACAAAACAAATTGCAAATAAAAATGTCATAAAACATAATATCTGAACTGACGGACAATCCCTCCATTTTATCTCGACTGATTGCCTAATCTGAAAGTCACTGTAAGCAAATTTCAAAATATTTTTTGTCAGTTGTTTGCCCAGTCAAATTTCAATATTCATTCAATGGTGACGTAAGTATTGAGGAAGAATTTTTGTTATCATTTTTTTCAAATGTACTACTTATGCGCTAATGGGATATTTCAAGGTAACCTAGGTACTTAAGAGTTTTAAGTTTCAAGAATCGTGTTAGAGTACTATGTAATTATAACGTCTGTTTGAAACGAAATTACTCAAGGTGGTTTTTTATCATTGTTAATTATACTGTGTGTTATATATTTTCAAGTGTTGACCTGTCTTTTAGTGATGTCTTTGTGCATGTTCCAAGGAAAAGATACACTAGACGATAATGGAACATTCCTCCATCTCATTAGTAGATTAGGGAAAATTCCTCCTTCTCAAGTAGTAGATAGGGGAACATTCCCCGAACTCGGCTAGTAGATAGGGGAGACTTCGTCCACGTCACTAGTAGATAAAACATTTCTCCATCTCACTAGCAGATAGGGGAACATTCCTCCATCTCACAAGTAGATGGAGGAACATTCCTCCATCTCACTAGCAGATAGGGGAACATTCCTCCATCTCACTAGTAGATAGGGGAACATTCCTCCATCTCACTAGTAGATGGAGGAACATTCCGCCATCTCACTAGTAGATAGAGGAACATTCCTCCATCTCACTGGCAGTCACTAGTAGATGGAGGAACATTCTTCCATCTCACTAGTAGATAGAGGAACATTCCTCCATCTCACTAGCAGATAGGGGAACATTCCTCCATCTCACTAGTAGATAGAGGAACATTCCTCCATCTCACTAGTAGATGAAGGAACATTCCTCCATCTAAGTTGTAGATAGGGGAACAATCTTCCAACTAAGCTAGTTGATAGGGGAACATTTCTCCATCTCAGTTAAGGAAGTTGTTTGTCAAAATGTTAAAAAACTGGCATTAGCTAGCTGGAACTGTGCTTAACATTTGAGATACAAAAAGATGCACAGACTGTCTGCTTCAAATAGAGGAATAGGTTGATTAAATCTTACACTAATGCATTATCTTATACAGAAACGTTACAAGCATATATAAATTATGTATATAAGGCATGAAGTGACAGAACAGAAAAATTAATTTTGGCGCAGATATATTGTAATGATATAATTGTAATCTATACATATACATGCAATTCTTCACTGGTTCACAGTTCTTTCTAAGAAGGTATAAGATGAATTCCATATGCATTTAAAACAAATAAATCTAAGTCTTTATTGTTTCGCCGTAAAAATTCAAAAGGAAACAAGAACCTTTTCCTGTCAGAGCATATATTCAGGTGCAGTGTATTCTTTAATTGCATTCTAGATGCATCTCACTGGTAGATAGGGGAACATACCTCCATCTCACTAGTAGATAGGTGAACCTCTGCCATCTTGAAAACAGTCCCTATCTTTTTCCATTGTTTCACTCTTCATACAGCTGAAGATGTAATTTTCGTTCTATGCTTTATGTAGTTCAATATCTGTCGGGAATGATATATTTCCACACCCACCTGCTTCCAGTTTTTATTTATGACACAATAAACAATCTTCCCATTTTAACATATTTAAAATTAGTTTTATGTCTCACTTTCATTACACACTTGATGGGTGCTTTCTACAATTTTAGAGCATCAGCCAAGAAGAAATCTATGCCTTGCAACGAAACGCTCCAAAACAAGTGTCCGTCATTGTAGGGATAATAAGGTTGTTTATACACATAAAATAATTCTTAATATGAGAGAAAAAGAGCGTTATTTTTATATTAATTTGACATCAACACTTGACAAGACATCGTGAGATATCAATTGTCCTGCTGACAACTTCAGGTTAAACTGAGTGGTTCCTAAATCTGAACAGTCCCGAATGATAATGATCATTTATGCCATAAAATAATGACTTGCCTCACGATAGGAATTTCTGTTACAGTCAGTTTCAATGTGTCTACTTCCCAAAAGTCAAAATCAGTGAAAAACTGTGTATTGCAGAACAGGGGATGTTGAGCATTTGCTGGAATAGTCAGTTTTACTTTGTTCTGTCCTGTAAAAATGACCGCTGCTTATGACCTTTGGTCTGAATGAACTTTTGAGATTGAAAAAAAGGTAAATCGAACTAAAATCACTAAGATCAATATTTGTATAAGGAATCTGCCATTTTCTGTTTATGTTTATTTGAAAATTATGCGTATGGATTGTAAACTGCTTGGAGATGTAAAAAATACATATGAGTTTTCGGATTCTACGGAGAATATCTAAAATGAGTTAATGACGCAATGTATTAGTTTTTGTCAGAAAAAAGCATGCCTTTTATAGTATCTAATTTAAAAAACATGCCTTTCATAGTATCCAAATTAAACATGTCTAAGCTTTCTCTAAGGTTTTATTTTTCTTTTTGGATGTTTTTTTTTCTTACCAGGATCGTCTGAAAGCTTCCGACGCGCGATTAGATTTCATTGTCTTATGCAAGTTGAAAAAGGAAATGACAAAGAAATGAAAGCAAATAATAATAAAAACTATTGTTTTAGATAAAAAAGGAAATGTAACCTCTAAATAACCTGTTTACAAGTCTTGGTCATTACTAATAAAACAAATTTAACTCTTTTTAATTTTATTGAATTCTTATGTTAATTTATTTTCCTTGTTTGACTCAGAAAATTAAAGCATGCACTTGTTAACTTAATAATCTGTGAGAATTCAATTCAACACTGAGTTTTATGCGGCAACTTTTACGACACACTGGATTCAAACCACAATTGTTTAGTCAAACATAAACTATGGTCATATAAATTATTTCAGTAATTCGGACAAGTATTTTGAATTATTGACGGTGAGCAGTAGATAAAACTATAATTTGTTTAGGAATATTACAGTTAAATTCTAGACTGTTTAACAGTAGACGAAATAACAGAACAATACAAAATACCACCGTAGTTATACTGCCATTTGAATTAAAAAAGAAAATGTATTCAAAAGGACTGATTTTTGTTCGTACAATTCTATTTCCGCGCATTTAAGTAAATACAGATCTAGTTAATATTACACAGTGAGCACATTGTCAGGAGTCAATCAGTTAGAAAAAAATAAAGAACTAATGCATTCGGCTCAGAAATTGGTTTTAAGCTTAAAATTCGACGATCAGTTTTCAAGTTTACTTTAACAACTATTATTGTCTTTGCCTAGGTATAAATACTTCATCGTATGACAACAGTCTTGCTAAATCAAGTAGGAATTACCAATTTAAAGTCTCTGTATCGGAAATATTAATATTTTTTTAAAGATAGTTTATTTAAAACTCAGTATACATTTGCATAATCGCGCGCAAATATATGAATATAATACAAAAAAAGACCGATCAACATCTACAGAGGACAACATTAAAATATAGTAAGAAAAAATAACTATACACTTATTATAAGCATGTCAAATTTCAAGAATTATTTCTGATCAAGTTTGGTCATTCAAAATTAAGGTCGTTAGTCATTGTTAGTCATACCATCTAACATATATATTTTAAAATCTAGTTTTTGGTTTAGGGAGGCACGTGTAATTGATTGTGTATACACGAGTGCCATGGTTTTCGGATCGTTCTTTCCTTGCTTTATCGAGTTTACCACGTGAAACATATGAAAGTATTATTTCGTCGGTTAAATTTATAACCTCTATGCGCTTTTTGATTAAATATAATATAGTAAATGGTGTTTTGATATTCGTAAACATTTTGGAGGAGCAATATATGATATTTTTATCGTTTACTTTAAAAACGTAAGTATGGATATTTATGATATTCTTATAATTAAATTTTCATTGGTTTGTTCTATTGTATATCCAATTTATTTTACATTTTTCGTCT
The DNA here is from genome assembly GCA_012932295.1 of Cyclina sinensis. Classification (NCBI taxonomy): domain Eukaryota; kingdom Metazoa; phylum Mollusca; class Bivalvia; order Venerida; family Veneridae; genus Cyclina; species Cyclina sinensis. The sequence goes on along the minus strand of JAAONU010000006.1, from coordinate 25,569,052 downwards.
TCTTACATAATAATATTTATTGTCATTTAAAGATGATAATTTGTGCAAAAGTAACGTAATTGTTTATCCTTGGTTTCTTATTGCAGGTTATTTGAGTTACAAAAGGTTTTTATCAATGTCTATTGTTAAATCTGATTACAATTTTACAGGGTACAGATTAAATTCTCAAATATAGACCATGCTTGCCTTGATTATGTACAATGTTTGCAACTACATCTTATTGGAAGCAAGGGCCCAGTTCTATGTACATCTATATATGATGGTCCAAAATAGCATTTTTCAATAACATTAAACAACTTGTATGAGTCATGCATTCTGTAAAAACAATCAGATATCCACGTCTACTTTACAGATTCCTGTAGGTTTATAAATAAACCTGTGTCTGATATCGCTATTGAACTAAGTTTGTAAGTACATGTTTTTAAATACTTAAATTATGACAGGATCTGAAAAAGTCTAGTGACATATAAATCAGAGATTTCTTTAAGGGATTTTCCTGTAAGAGACCGTTCATGAATTTGCAACAAGTTTAACATACTTTTACAGATTCCACGCATATATACACTTTGAAAAAGAAAACGAATTCGTTCCTCCTCAGACATTCTCTTCAGTTCCCTTATATCATATTCTATCTCGCCTAAAATGAACAGCCTCTCTAATGTGTGCCTCTTCTCACTAAACTCTCGAAACGTGTCAGGTGCAATGTACATCACGATCATGGCGTCACGTAATTGGTCACACCTCAGAAGCATTCTTCCTTCTTCGTGTAGAAGATTGCCAAGAAGCGTAGTCAACTGCTGTCTTTGCGGAACACTCAGTCTGCCAGCAAACAAATTCCTTGTAGGTATCATGTAACTTGGGAGACTATTCTTAACGACACATGCTCTAAGATATATGACACAATCAAATAACCTGTCCATCAACAAACTCCTTGTAAATTGCAGTATACCCTTCTCTTCACATATCCAGAACACAACATTTTTCATTATGTATGACGTCATATCTTCGCAAACATGTTTCAAAACTGATTTACATATTTTCTTTAATAAGATGTAAACTTGCAATTGTATTTCGTTGAAGTTTCGCATTAAATGCAGTTCCGCAAAAGAAAAACATATTCTTCATTCCCTGTACATTTCATCGGAACCTTTGCATCCTACTGGAACAACATGCCCATCAAGAAGAGATACTTCATGTATGATGTCTGGTGAAGGCCATCCGTGAAGACGACGTCGCGACACCCAGTTTTCTAAAAGATCTGGACAAACACATTTAAATCCATATACCACATCCATGTTTTCATTACATGTATTGGATATTGGAGATGATGGACCGCTTGTTTCGTGTACTTCTATATTCTTGTATGAAATCAGTCTGTGTGTATTCGTTATTATTTCAGTAAAAGACCGACTAGAAAAATAATACATTCTATCTTCTGCTTCAAACAGAGATTGTAAAAGATAATTCATGCAAATGTTATTTTCAAGCTTAATCAGCTTTAATCTTGTATACCCAGGGGAAGTTGCGCTTCTCTCAGTACAGATTAAAGTTAAGTTCTCTTCATTAATGAAATGAGATGGATTGTCAGTACATATAACGTTAGGTATAACACTCATGAGATCAATGTCATTCTCTAAGAACAATGCTGTACCTTCTCCTTTCCCACCTGTTATTACATATTCAGGACATTGACGATTGTAGCGATTGCAAGCCTCGTTCCAGCTGTAAAACATCTGTTGTCTATATTTGATCATTTCGTAGCTATAACCAAGACCATCCATCAGCTCAGAGATTAAATGAGAAATCTTCTTTCTTGAGCCCGTAGTAAGGTGGTCTAGACATTCTTCCTGAAGTATGGGATTCGTGCAAAAAAATTCGGGGCCTGTCAAAGATACAAAAGTAAAAAATATAAATGCCATAATTCAAATAAAATAAATCTAGAAATTATTTGTTTACTAACATAAATACATCTTCTAGCAATACATCTTGTTTGTGTAACATAGCATGTGAAGTACAACTTATCACATTCCAGTTAATTTATTCACGCTCATTACAAGGATTGTTGCGTCAGTCGTCTGGTTATAGATAAAATATATTGTTTGAACTTAATCATAGAACTGTCACGAATACGTCACAGTCACGTCAATAAAAAACTATGTACGATTCAGTATTTAATATTCAATTCTTCCAGAAATTATAATAATTAAAAACTTTTGACAAACATTGTTTCTAATCTGAATCATGCAAGTGTCACAACTGTATACTTCAATTGATAAAAAAAACTATATATTTCAAGCATAGTAGTTTTCAAATTTTGATCAAATTTTATGTAAATGATTATCATGTTGTTATGTATAATGAAAGACTACTTTTTTAGTTCTTACCAAACCGTGACGTTTCTTACACAACTTTTAATTTTTATATTGCTCACGGTGTGTGAGCTCTACACTATCCTCCCGGAAGTCGGTGCTGAGTAGGATTTCACATAATTATGTTTATTTTTGTTCTGCATGTTAAAAGTGAAGTATGCTTAGTCTTTAAAAGCAGAAGTTAACCTGTTATTTGTGTGTTCAAGTATTGATAAAACGTTTAGATAAACAAAACATTAGCTTTAATCACTTTTTACTTGTTGGACTTCGGGTAAAATGATCTTCATTTCACTTTGTTGTTCGAAAAGCTGAGATATTTTGAAAGTACGTTTATGAAATCAATAACTCGTTTTAGCCTTCAGAAAGTGCTGAGATTGTGTTTCATGACAGTACACCATTAAACAATTTTGTCCAAGTTTCGGAGCGCTGTGTCTGATAATTGAAAAGTATATAATATATATATACTTATTGTGATACGCATATACATAGAAAATATATTCTTATGTTCCGTGCACTTCTTAATTTTAAGCAACTCGTCTATTTAAACTTATGTCTGTCCGATTTTGTCTGACTGTCATCTATCACAATCTGCGTTGGCAGCAGAGAATAACCGTTGCTAATGCAGAGAGACCGCCAATATCGTTCTGCATCCTGATTATAGCAATCTGTTTTTTTCCCCCATTTCATCATGATTGTTCTGACGTCAACACTTGATGACGTATAAAAATTAGATTTTCTTTTTTTTAATTCTGACGTCTGTTTGAAACGAAACTACACTTGGAGAAATATTGTAATTGTCAATAACACTGTGTATTTATATTTTCAAATGCTGACCTGTCTCTTAAAGATGTATTGGGGCATGCTCAATGAAAAAGTTTCATTTCGAAATGTTAGAGCTCTACCTGTTACAGTCTGGCATTAGCCTAAAGCATACAAGTACATCAGATTTTAGACTACATTTCAATTCCCTGTCTTTGTTTGCAGATATAGATTTTTCATATTTATTTCGTTTTTATAAGCCCGAAGGTGGCATATTATGTTATCGTCCAGGGCGTCCGTCCGTCCGTCTGTCCGTCCGTCCGTTAGCAATTTGGTTTCTGGGGAATAACTTGAGAACTTTTTCACCTACAGTCTTTTACCTTCAAGTGATTATTGCCCATTTTGAGTGAATGACCCCAATTGATTTTGGAGTCAGTAGCTCAAAGGTCAAGGTCACATAGACCTTAACATTGAAAACCATTTCTGCCATGTAACTCGACAATCATTTGTTATAGAGACTTAAAACGTTATATCATGATTGCACACATTGATTGGATGACCCATATACATTTTTGGAGTCAAAAGTCAAGGTCACATAGACCTAAATGTTTATAATCATTTACACTCTGTAACCCGACAACCATTTGTCTTAGAGACTTCAAAATTCATGTAATGGCTGCACACATTGAGTGGATGACCCCTATTGAGTTCGGGGTCAGTAGGTCAAAGGTCAATGTCACAGTGACCTTAACATTGAAAACCATTCCTGCCATGTAACTTGACAATCGTTTGTTATAGAGACTTCAAACTTTATATCATGATTGCACACATTGAGTGAATTACCCGTAAACATTGTGGGATCAGTATGTCAAAGGTCAGCGTCACAGAGACCTAAATAAGATAAAATAAACGTCGAAATAAGACTCCCTTAAGGGTACCCCTTCATTGCAAAATGACGTCACAGCATAATTTGTGCTGGCGAAATGCAGTATTTTCCCAGAAGAGATAATTATGTTTTTTTGAATATTGAATTTATATCTAGTAGTAGTAGTCTGTTGAAGACACTTTTTTTGTAATTCATATCAAGGTTTGGCGAGGTCATATTTGTTTCAAATACTGATAAGAATATTTATCATTACTCTAACAATTAAAAAGTGATTCTATATCGAAATTTACACTTTACAACATCGAACCGTACGCGCATCGTCACAACGCATGTTTTTTTACAACGTTTACAACATGGGGTACCCAAAGGGGAAATTTAATGTGTATATTACCTGTTGCTCGGTTATATCAATTTCTTACGGCGGATCAATAGCCAATCAAAAAGGAGAAAAAAATCTGGAAGGGTAATAAATGTGGATATATTACCTGCCAAGATTTTATATCACCCGAGCCGTTAGGCGAGGGTGACATTTTATCTTGACAGGTAATATTATATGTTATTTGGGTTTTTGAATGATATATGTGGATATATTATCTGCCAAGATTTTATATCACCCGAGCCATTAGGCCATTAAGCTGAGATATTTTGAAAGTACGTTTATGAAATCAATAACTCGTTTTAGCCTTCAGAAAGTGCTGAGATTGTGTTTCATGACAGTACACCATTAAACAATTTTGTCCAAGTTTCGGAGCGCTGTGTCTGATAATTGAAAAGTATATAATATATATATACTTATTGTGATACGCATATACATAGAAAATATATTCTTATGTTCCGTGCACTTCTTAATTTTAAGCAACTCGTCTATTTGAACTTATGTCTGTCCGATTTTGTCTGACTGTCATCTATCACAATCTGCGTTGGCAGCAGAGAATAACCGTTGCTAATGCAGAGAGACCGCCAATATCGTTCTGCATCCTGATTATAGCAATCTGTTTTTTTCCCCCATTTCATCATGATTGTTCTGACGTCAACACTTGATGACGTATAAAAATTAGATTTTCTTTTTTTTAATTCTGACGTCTGTTTGAAACGAAACTACACTTGGAGAAATATTGTAATTGTCAATAACACTGTGTATTTATATTTTCAAATGCTGACCTGTCTCTTAAAGATGTATTGGGGCATGCTCAATGAAAAAGTTTCATTTCGAAATGTTAGAGCTCTACCTGTTACAGTCTGGCATTAGCCTAAAGCATACAAGTACATCAGATTTTAGACTACATTTCAATTCCCTGTCTTTGTTTGCAGATATAGATTTTTCATATTTATTTCGTTTTTATAAGCCCGAAGGTGGCATATTATGTTATCGTCCAGGGCGTCCGTCCGTCCGTCTGTCCGTCCGTCCGTTAGCAATTTGGTTTCTGGGGAATAACTTGAGAACTTTTTCACCTACAGTCTTTTACCTTCAAGTGATTATTGCCCATTTTGAGTGAATGACCCCAATTGATTTTGGAGTCAGTAGCTCAAAGGTCAAGGTCACATAGACCTTAACATTGAAAACCATTTCTGCCATGTAACTCGACAATCATTTGTTATAGAGACTTAAAACGTTATATCATGATTGCACACATTGATTGGATGACCCATATACATTTTTGGAGTCAAAAGTCAAGGTCACATAGACCTAAATGTTTATAATCATTTACACTCTGTAACCCGACAACCATTTGTCTTAGAGACTTCAAAATTCATGTAATGGCTGCACACATTGAGTGGATGACCCCTATTGATTTCGGGGTCAGTAGGTCAAAGGTCAATGTCACAGTGACCTTAACATTGAAAACCATTCCTGCCATGTAACTTGACAATCGTTTGTTATAGAGACTTCAAACTTTATATCATGATTGCACACATTGAGTGAATTACCCGTAAACATTGTGGGATCAGTATGTCAAAGGTCAGCGTCACAGAGACCTAAATAAGATAAAATAAACGTCGAAATAAGACTCCCTTAAGGGTACCCCTTCACTGCAAAATGACGTCACAGCATAATTTGTGCTGGCGAAATGCAGTATTTTCCCAGAAGAGATAATTATGTTTTTTTGAATATTGAATTTATATCTAGTAGTAGTAGTCTGTTGAAGACACTTTTTTTGTAATTCATATCAAGGTTTGGCGAGGTCATATTTGTTTCAAATACTGATAAGAATATTTATCATTACTCTAACAATTAAAAAGTGATTCTATATCGAAATTTACACTTTACAACATCGAACCGTACGCGCATCGTCACAACGCATGTTTTTTTACAACGTTTACAACATGGGGTACCCAAAGGGGAAATTTAATGTGTATATTACCTGTTGCTCGGTTATATCAATTTCTTACGGCGGATCAATAGCCAATCAAAAAGGAGAAAAAAATCTGGAAGGGTAATAAATGTGGATATATTACCTGCCAAGATTTTATATCACCCGAGCCGTTAGGCGAGGGTGACATTTTATCTTGACAGGTAATATTATATGTTATTTGGGTTTTTGAATGATATATGTGGATATATTATCTGCCAAGATTTTATATCACCCGAGCCTAATGGCTCGGGTGATATTTTATCTTGGCAGGTAATATATCCACATATATAACTCATACCCCAAATAATTATTTTATTACCCTTCCCATGCCGAGTAAGACGATTTAAAAAAATCATTGCTGTTTCAAATGAAATAAGAAATAAGAAATAAGATTCCCTTTAGGGTACCCCTTCACCGCAAAATGACGTCACAGCATAATTTGTGCTGGCGAAATGCGGTATTTTCCCAGAAGTGATAATTACGTTTTTTTTTAATATTGAATTTATATCTTTAATGAAAGCCATAAATTTGGGTTAATATATCCGCGTATTCATTACAGATTATTTTCTATATTTTTTTCATTTTTATTTCAATAGTTCGTCTGTAGATCTACATGAAGTTTTTGCTTTTGTACCTAACGAATGTAAACAAGAGAAAAGGAGTAGTCTGTTGAAGACACTTTTTTGTAATGAATATCAAGGTTTGGCGAGGTCATATTTGTTTCAAATACCGATGAGAATATTTATCATTACTCTTTTTTGGTAAATATATTTTTTTGACAATGAAAAAGTGTTTGTATATCGGAATTTACACTTTACAACATCGAACCGTACGCGCATTGTCACAGCGCATGTTGTTTACAACATGGGGTACCTAAAGGGGAAATTTAATGCGTATATTACCTGTCTGGCTCGGTAATATCAATTTCTTTCGGCGGATCAATAGCCAATCAAAAAGGAGAAAAAAATCTGGAAGGGTAATAAATCCACATATATCAGTCAAAAAACCAAATAATAATTTTATTATCCTTCACAGCTGTGACAGTTTGTCTGGTCTACCTGTTACACAAACACTTCATCTTATACAAAAAATGTTATAAACATATATAATGTATAAAAAGCATTACATGACACAACACAAACACTATTTTTGGCACAGTTTATAGTAATGATGCAATTCTACCATAGTACAGTTCTTTCTAAGAAGGCATATAATTTATTCCATATATATCAAATTTCGGTAATTTAAGATATTTTATATTGTTTTGTCCTAAAATTCAAATGAAGAGAAGAACATTTTCCTGTCAGAGAAAATATTCATGTGTAGACTTTGATTGTATTCTTCAGTTGTATGCATACTGACAGGTTATCTTGTTTCAAATATTAAGATCAGCTAATTGAAAGATATACTGGTCATCTTTTGATTGTTGCTGTAAATGGCTAAACACTTAAACATGCTTTCATACAATCGAAATAAAAAACGCCGAACAGGCACCATAGGACTAATTAAATGAATAACAGAACTTAAATTTAAACTGAGTATGTTCTTTTTCTTTTTCCTTTCAGAGTTACCCATTATCTCTCTTAGAGTCCAAAGAGGACACTTTGTGATTATATAACTGTTTTTCTCTCAAAAACTTAATATTACTTTCTTTAATTTGGTCCATTTAAATATTTACCCTGCAAATGACTTCTGTGATGTGATCAGGACAAATTTTGTAATGATGATACTACAAAGTCGATGTATCTTTTCGAATGGTTCAATTTGCTATTCCTAGCCTGATACGTTTTTGCAAAGCCAAATGTCAAACGTTTGTTTAATCAGTCAAACGAATACGGCTGTCTGAAATGTTTACATCAAACGAAACAGTGTACAGATTTTGAAGCATTCTGTAAAGCATTGACCAACATGTTGGCATAATGAGAAAGTTGTTAACAAAGTCCTACATAGGATACTGAACTTTGTACTTTGTATATATGGTATATCCTAAAATTTTGAGGATTCTATGTCATTCCCAATCAAACTGAATGATATCTAATTAATCCTTCTCTGGGGCCGAGGTCTCAGTCAAAGTAAAATAGGTAAACTGAATGCATGAACCTTGTATAATATGTTTTCTTTTGTAAAAGTTAACTTTCTTTGTTGACATGAAATAAGTTATCTGTAGTTCTCTGTTTGACAACTACAAGGTAATAGATCTTTCTGTCTCAGGTAAGACAGGTTAACCAAGGAAGTTAAGTGTGACAGGGAAGTATTAATGTTTTATTTTGGTAAGGTTACACTCTCTACTTTTTTTGGCATGAAATAAGTTACTGTGAAATCATATAAATTCGAGGGCATAAAATTTGTGGTTTGCCGGCAGAAGGCAATTTTGTGGGGTCGTAAATTCGTGTAATTCTATTGCCAGGTAAAAAGAAATACGGTGCCGAAAATTCGTTGATTTCAACATTCGGCAATATCCGGCATTTGTGCTTTGAAATTGTTGACACGTGAAAGTCAACGTTTTTCCACATTACCAAACAACCGAAGATTCGTTACTATGGTAATTAACCTATCAATCGGTCTTCTCAATTAACAAGTGTCAAGTGTCAATTATACTTTGTGATATGTTGCGCATCTTTTTCATTGTTAAAATTTAAGGTGTGTAAAAACGGTCTTTATGACTTTTTAAGCTGTGAAAAACGTCGGCATTCCGTCTTTGATAATGCAACCTAAATTAGCGCTAATTAACCTTTTTGTTTGCAGCATTGTAATTAGTACAACAAAATACAGTAATCAATTTACTATACTAAGTAATAAGTTCCAAAGTTATAATAGTTTACTCAATATCATTAAAAATAAACATTTCATTCAGAGACCGTATAACTGCAAATAGCATCCGCATTATAGTGCGGTTTGACAGACACGTGACGCTACGTCACTACAATTTCTACTTTCAGTTTGGATGCACTTAGTAAACAAACAAAATAGGGGTACACACCTGAAAAAAACATCTATCGGTTTAGTATCCGATTCATACCTATGTTTATCGTTGATTCACTGAATGAAGTACAAAAGAGCCGCGGTTAAGCACACAACTTGTCTACTGACGATGTACCAACTACGAACCACGTCTCGCACCTTTTTTGGTGCTGCTGACTGATTGGGCATACTTAACATTATCTTTAGCACAATTTGTTCGTCGGGACTTGATTTCGTGGGTTACCTGAACCACGAAAATTAATCCCCCACGAATATTAATGATTTCATAGTATTTTATTAGTTAGGACATTCGGCGGCATTATCTGTGCATCAAACCTTAACAAAGTCACGTGATTTCCCACCACAACGTTAAAGATCTTTCCTTATCAGATAAGGTAAATAATCCATGGAGGTTTATAGTAATACATGTACATCAAAAGGCTAATTTCTGTTTATGTACTTTATTGACAGAGAAGTAGAAATGTTTTACTTTGTAAAGGTTAACATTCTTTCTTTCGCACAAAGCAGGTTATTTTATTAGTTTATAGCCTTTATAAAATGGTTGGTTTTAATTTCATTTAGAAACTTGAACCAATTATTTTCATCTCCTAGTGGAAGCCCCGTTGGACAACTATAAGATTACAGATCGCCCCTTCTCAGGTAAGGTAAGTAGGCCTATCTCAAAGAAGGATTAGAGCAGTCAAAATAATCTTGTCCTGAAAATATTCCGGGATACTTTTGTTTTGGGTCAGAATCCCGCTACAATATTCGAGGAAGAGGAGATATTGACCCATACTGAAAAATTACATAATATCTTGACTCGCGTAAAAGTACTTTGACTAGGTTACATTAACACTTTAGTTGACTAGGATGTCAGTCGCTGAGAATATAGACATATACTAAACATTTTGTAGAAGGTTAATAATTGATTTAAAGCCATTATAGAAATAATTGTTAAATGACATATTTATTATAAAATTGGTTACAGTTCGAACATAAGTGCCTCTATTTGAATTTCGTCAAACAGAAAATTAGTTGAAACCACAGGAGCTAGGCGTGTTCCCTGCCCCGCCCCCTTTATCTACTACCCTGCCCAACAGCCAGACCACACATAAACCTGAAACAAATGATGACAACTGCCTGGATAGAACAGCTTTCTGAAACTTTATTTTTCTTCTTCTGCTATTATAGTTTTAACTCTAATAAAATAAGCCCAGTGCTTGAACCCCATTGTTTGTAGTCATCATCACATCAAAGTCCAGCTACACTGAATCAAGTCAGCAAAGTGCATTTTAATAATAAGTATATTATAAATTTTAAATACAACAGGTGAAAGTTTAAAAACATGATTAATCTTAGAGAGGTGTTGAAATGCTTTGCTTACTTAAAAGGGATTATGTTTCGGCAAAACACTCGTACAGGTAAAAAGATTTAGGTCTATATAGACAATTGTAGATGTTATATAAAACACTGAAAGTAATTTATTTTATATGGTCAGAATAAATTTCGTATTCTTTAATTTAATTAGTACCTCGTCCGAACAAAAAGATAAACTCATCAGTCATAACACCCGAAAGAGAAAGTAGATTATAAGTTTCTTTAATATCAATAACAAAATGTATCTATCAGAATAGTTAGACAAATATGAAAAGGTATTATAACAATTGTGATAATAATACAGCTTTTCTTTAAAGTTTACTTACCGATGCTGGGGCCAGAAGCTCTTTTTGGGGGCGAACAAATTTCCAACATACGCTGATACATTATGAATTTTCCACTGTCTAAATTAAGATATTTACTAAAGTCTATATATAGACATTTCCAGAAATTAGTACCTACCTGATTACCTCCCTTGCGTCCGAAATTAAGGGACTGCGCAGATTGAAGCAGTTTTATAATGCGGAGCTTAGAAAAAGTCCAATTTAAAAAATGTAATGTTAATGTAACGTTGTATGTTAGAGAAACAGATTCATATAAACCACATGAAGCAATTATTATCAGCAAAGATCTATCTCAAGGCCTTCTAACTGAAAAAAGTGTATTTGTAAATGATTTTTTTTGTTTGTTTTACAATTGCAAAAGTCTTCCTATATGCTGAATCTCAAAACTTTATTTCTTCATACAGATTTTTTGAGATTAGAAATGCATCTAGGATTTTTGAAAATTATAATGTTTTTACTTTTCTATTAATGAAGACTTTTTTGAACATTAATATAGAACACATCCTATTCATACTTCAACATCTAGAAATAGTAATATGAATGTATTGGAATGCACGTGCTTTACTGAAAGTAATTTCATACCAAAGTAAAAACTACAGTTAATTGAAGGTTACATAAAACCTGTTGGAAGTCCAGCAACACTAAAATTCCTCAATATTATCCTTTGTAAAAGAAACTTATTTATGACCAGCATTCTTGTGTGCGTGTCGTATAAAACAGAATCATTTAAGACTGACCAACTCCTGTTTTAATTCTTGTTTAGCCGTCTGCAATGAACAAGAGATGAACGTAATTTTGCTTTAAAAATGAACTCACTGTGAATAAGCATATATTTTCATTCAAATACACAAGTTAAATATACAATATATATGTAGTATTTGTAGTGCAACTATATGTCAAGTCTAAATTCAATTTATTTTCTCTGTAAGTCGAATTATGCTTTGTTGTTTCAATCATGCATATAATAACAATTAGAGCTGACAATTCAATGTTATTATTATGAAATAAATGAATATTAAATGGTCTTTCTCTAAAATATACCATGTAATGACAATATTGGTTGCTACATTCAAATTAACTGCAATGTTATCTAATGGCTTCGAAATAATTAATCATGGAAACAAAAATTTCGTATTCTTTAATTAAATTAGTACCTCGTCCGAACAAAAAGATAAACTCATCAGTCAAAACACCCGAAAGAGAAAGAAGATTCTCTTTAAGTTTCTTTAATATCAATAACAAAATGTATCTATCAGAATAGTTAAACAAATATGAAAGCTATTATAACAATTGTGATAATAATACAGTTTTTCTTTAAAGTTTACTTACCGATGCTGGGGCCAGAAGCCCTTTTTGGGGGCGAACAAATTTCCATACATTATGAATTTTCCACTGTCTAAATTAAGATATTTACTAAAGTCTATATATACCAGTGCTTCCTTGCATAAAACCTGCCGGAAGAAATTTAACTGACTAATAAACAAGACACCTATTGAAAAGCTCGACTATTGTTTTAAATAATAGTACTGCCAATCTGATCTTCATGCACTTGTCGTATTTTATAGTCTGAAACAAAGAGAGCAGTAATTCTGTTTCGGAAAAATGTTTAAAGATAAAACAAAATTAGTATTTTTTATAATGTTTAAATGTTTACGCATTTATATATGTATACAAGATGTTTTCAATGTAGTTCTACACAATTAATACAGCCAACAGGTTGAGGTCAAGCTTCAGATGCAAAATTCTGCTCATCTGTTTCCATACCATTAAACTGTATTATTAAATGTTTACATAAAATATTGTCTTATTAAAACCGTTTATTTTTCTAGTACCTCTAACTCTTGCTGTATAATTTGTATTCCTATATTGCACCACAAATAATCTCTATGAATTGTTACGAGTCTTGAATCCCAAAATTGAAGAGAATTGAAGAGACTCCTTAAACTGGACAATGATTCTGAAAAGCGTATTTTAAACTATTGTGAAACATTTATTTCACACACATGTAGATCTGGACAGGATGTTTAAGCATATTTTCGAGAAAAGGTGCTTTGTCGTAGAGAAGAGTTGGAAGGGAGTGGGTTGTGTGATGAAATCTGGAAAACTTAAAGTGCGGCTATCATTAGCAGATGTATAAAATTTGCTGTAAATCAGGTTGGATGGTGTAAAGTATGCTCTCAGGTAAGTGCAAGATAGATACCTTTTCCGTGTCTAGTGCAGAATTACAGACAAAATCAAACATGCTTCCAGGCACAAGTTTTTAATTCTAATTCAAATGAAAAACATCTTATACTTCTTCTGATACCACGTAGTTAACCATTTATGTTTCCAACTACTAATGCAGACCGCAACTTCAAGTAAAAAGGTTAAGCTACATTTGATTATGTTTGCCTTACATAGACAGGAGCATTGACAACTGCAATTGTCTTTGCAAACAATGGAAACATGTCTTTATTTAAAACATATTCAACCTCTCATAAAATATCACCAGATGAAAATTCCTCTACTTAGGACATTGAAAGGTATTTCTGGATATCTTGTACAATTCAAGGGCCATAACTCGAGACACGCCCCCTTAGCAGCTATGTGATTACACCACGTGTATCTATCTATTTAAGCTTATTTACCGTCGGTGCCGGTTGCCCATATGACCGACGTCCCCTGAAGAGATTAGTTATTTTATGTTGTGGGGGTAGTTCAAGATACAGAAAGCACCCATTCCAGAGACACCCCCGGTTCTTTTGCATGCTCAGTGTATAGCACTGATACATGGGACCTCGGTTTAACGTCTCATCCGAAAGACTATTAGTAATGTTAGTGGAGGAGCGGGGGATCGAACTCGGAACCCCTGGTATTCAAGTCCAGCGCGTTACCACTGGACCACATCCGCACCACCGTTTCTTCACACCTCTGCTTTATATTGACCTTTATCGTAAACTTTAAACAACCAATGAAAAATTATCAATATCCCCGCCACCGAAAACTCTTAACACCAATTTTCATTGATTGAAATGATCACGTATCTGCAAACATTAAAAATAGAAAGGTGTTTCCTCACAATTTTATAAATTTACTTTACCCAGACTCCGCAACATTTGAAGACAACAAACAAAACGTCCACAAACAATCTAACCATCGTGATTTTAAGCTTTTTTGTTACTTTTATTGACTTTTTTACGTACACATATTTATAAAAAAAAAAAAAAAAAAAAAAAAAAAAAAAACATTTTGATCAGTAAAAAAAGTAATTGTTTGTTTACATTTTGGGTTGTCAAATTTATGTAGGCGACGATTCGTTGTAAGATAGTCACTGATTGGTTGAAAATTAATTATGGATTTCCCTGTCTAAAAATAGAAATATCGATCTGAAAATTAAATTTTAGCAGACGTAAGAAAGTGAACGGTAGTGAAACATTCTACCGATGCGCAGGAGAGTAGACTCTAGAGCCTGGAACAATTTAAATGAAGATGATATGAAAAATTATTTGACTTTGAACTCGGAAAATGTTAGTTTTTCAATTTTGGTTTATTCAAAAGTCGTCACTTAAGAAGGCCTTGCAGGATTCGGCTGGTTATACAACCTTTTGGAGATATTATGCCAAAATAATTTATCACCAAGTTTGAACAATATTTCAATTTCTGATGAAAACGATTCTACTTGCGGAAAGGAATGCTTTTTTATATATTTTGTACAAATCGCGGGCCGTAAATCTGGAGTGCATAGAGATTTGATTGGTTGTCAAATATCGCCGACATATTATGATCAAAAGTATTTTCAGCAAGTTTGATGAAGATCTGGTGAAAAGTGTTTGACTCAGAGAATGGACATGACTAATTCAAAGCGACTGACTCAGAATTTAGCTGAGTTTTTTCTTTAAATTTAAATGACGTTAATATACTATGGAAAAAAACCATAGTACTATGTTTCTATAAATCATAAAAACTGGAAAAAAGTTTTGATTTCACCAGGATTCGAACCCATGCCCTTTCGGTCAGTAAAATGTAACGCAACAATCCACACCACTGACCCACAGTCTAGATGCCAGGATCCGTCAAAATTAATGCTATAACTAAAGTATCTACCCCGTGACTTACGGGGTAATTTTTTTTACCGATAAAAGTGTGTAAAATATTATATTGTGATGTTTTTTCTGTAACAAAAAATGAGTCAGTAACTTAGTTCATATATGTGGTTGAACAAAGTTTGTATCTTGCTTGAGAATTGGAAGCAAGAATTGGTGTCTTTATTTTTGTTTGCGAGGATCTAAAAACAGAACTTTTAAGTCCACTATATTTGGCACAAACTTCATGGATGTAATTCTGCATTCTTATAAGACAAAATCGTTGAAATATTGTAGGCTTCAAGCAAGTTTGTTGCAAGCACAATCTCGGGCAAAGAAATGGTATTGGGGTAACACACATGACATGTAGTCCACGTATTGCCAATTTAATCACGCTCTGCTCAACTTAGCAGCTGGCTGTATTTGAAATGGTGCATTAAACCATTGTCCCATTATATAGTTCATACATCCCTTGAATGGGATGCTTCGTGTTCTTACTCCACAAACTAAAACCGAAACGAAGAAGAAAGCCACCTATATAAACAATGGTTTATTTCAATACAAAATATCAGAAAGGAAAATTAACTCAAAAGCAAGCATAGTAAATTGTACGTTTCACATTGTTCAGACAAAGTATATTCCAAATACTTAAGAAATTAAGCAATATTATGAAAGCTCTAAGTGGCAGACCTTTCCACAGACCTATAGTAATTTCTTTCTAGACTGCTAGTTTGAACAGAACAGAACAGAACACAACTTTTATTTAACTCAAATCATACATATGACACAAGAGTTTACAGTACAATAAATATAATATACATAACATTCATGTGACATGGTGTAGACGTACATAACATTATAACTTTTCTAATTAAGGTCTATTTCAGTTTTATTTATTTAAGAGGAAAAAAAGATTTAAAAAAAAAAGAAGAAGAAAAAAAAAGAAAAGAAAAGGAAAAACAAGGGGGGATGTATAACCGCCGTTATGGGAAACAGACTATAGGTTTGGGGATTTCCCTTTATTTTGATTGGCTAATTTTTGCCTGCGCTAAAAATATATCAGTACAACCGTGTCACGAATTGGTGTCATTAGGTCAGTACATTGTGTAAAAAAAAAAAACACACACACAGGTTTTACACATTGTGTACAAAAAAACAGAACATGTGCCAAATGGTTTTATTTTGTGTTGTTTAAAAAAAGAAACATATTATTGGCTATATTTAAATTCTTTGTAGCTATAGTTTTATAAATTTCATTATTATTTTGGTGGATATTTGAAAAAAAGAAGAAGGAGAAAAAAATAACTGTATATATATAAATAATGGATTTAGATCTGTAGAAGAATGAAAAAACAACAACAACAACAAACAACAACAACAAAAGAAAACAGTTAACTGTCAACACGGAATAAGGTAAGTTGTTTGCTACTTTTTATGCTGGAGGATTAGTAAGTATATTCCTATCTTCATTCTTGAAGAAAGGATAAGGAGAAGGGGAAAAAAATACAAACAAAAAATATGCATGAATTGCAGCAACAATAAAAAAAGAGACATTTATCATAATTAGATAAAGTATCTACATCTTTTTGAGAAGGCAACAACAAACAAATGTTTACATAATGAATCCCAGTTAAACAAATATGCAAAGTACTTTTAAATGGTAGTGGCTAATGTGTGTCTATGGCTTAGTAAAGTGTTGTAAAATTATTTTAATAAATTTACAGATGTTTTTTTGTTGACTAAGAGATTCAGTGGTTAACAGTTCTTTATATTTAAGGGTATTGGTTCTGGTAAAGTAATATCTTTTAATGAATTTTTTCCTATCTTCATGAAAGTATTCACATTTCAGTAAATAATGCATTTCATCTGCAATGTCTGTACTAGAGCATTTAGGGCATTTCCTGTCTCTAATGTCTATACCTGCCCATCTTCCTGTTTCATTTGGTAAATAGTGATTAGATAGTCTGAATTTTATCAACAGTAGATACTCAGGTTTTCTAAGTTCCAGTAAATATTTCTCTAATGATATATTTTCTTTAATGATAGAATAGTTTAAACCTTTTGTTGAATGTCTTAAAGATGCTTGCCAATTTTGTAGGTTTTGATCTATTAACACTTGCTTAATGACATTTTTAATATTTTTACTTTGAATGCGATGCTGATTGAACCAAAAATCCAGTTTACCAGTTTCTTCCAGAATGTTTTTGATACTATTTACCCATTTTGACTGAATGTTTGGCAGGTTTAACATAAAACTGTATATTTTAAATGCTAGCTTATCATGATTTCCTGTAATTAATCTGTTCCAATAACTGATCATCCTGCATTTTATAATTATATTTATTGGGTAACGACCTAGCTCTGCATATAGCATATAATGTGGTGTGCTTTTTCTCAAATTAAATAGTTTTCTTAAAAATTCTGTATGTATTTTTTCAAAAATTTTGCTGTCTTCATATCCCCATACTTCACATGAATATGTTATTATTGGTAATATAGTATGATCAAATAGCTTAAGAATTAAGTCTATGGGTAAGTTAAGGTTATTTATTCTTGTTTGAAGGAGGGACATAGCTTTTCTTGCTTGTTGTGCAAGATGCTTCCTAGCTGTTAGGAAGCTGCCAGATATTGAGAAAAAAGTACCTAGATATTTATAGTTATTTACTATCTCAAGGGGTGCATTTTCAAAAGTGAAAGAGAGATTACTATTTGACCTTGACCCAAAAATCATAACTTTTGTTTTATCTCTGTTAACTTGTAGATTCCATGTTTTACAGTATAGGGAAAAATCATTTATACAATTCTGGAGAGACACTGCATTATCTGCCACAAGTATAGTGTCATCAGCATATAGTAGGAGTAGTATTTTAAACATGATAGCTACATTGTTTTCAGGATCTTTGAATTCAATGCCACAGTGACCCTTTGACTCTAAATACTTTTCAAGGTCATTTAGAAAAATAGAAAAAAGTACTGGGGATAAATTCTCACCCTGGCGAACTCCAGTGCTACATGGGAAAAATTCAGAGTTATCATTACCATTATAAATACATGATTTAATATTTGTGTATATATTTTTAATAACTCTGAAAAATTTACCATTGATGTTATTACTAATTAACTTTCTCCATAATCCTATGCGCCAGACTGAATCGAATGCCTTAGAGAAGTCAATGTAACAAACATAAATTTTCTTTTTGTAGTATCTTAATATTTCAATTAGACTGTTCAGGGTAAATATATGGTCAGCTGTTGAGTAATTCTTTCTAAATCCAGCCTGATTTTCAGACAGAATATTGTGTTCCTGAAGAAATTTTTCTAGTCTAGCATTCAGTACAGATGTGAATAGTTTGCTAAAGCAGCTTAACAGTGTAATTGGGCGATAATTTTCTGGGGCAGATGGGTCTCCTTTGTTCTTATATATAGGTATTATTGCTCCTTCAGTCCATTGTCTAGGGATTATACCAGTTTCAAGTATGGTATTAAATAAGGAGGTATATAGATGAATCATTTTACCTTTTGAGTGTTTTATATATTCATTGATGACATTATCAAGGCCAGGTGATTTGTTATTGTGGAGTTTACTGATGCAGGTATCAATTTCCTCTTCTGTTATTGCACTATTAAGTATATTATCATTGTTTTCTAGATCTATATTATCAGGGATGTCCCCTGTGTCTGACTCTTGCCTAGCATTTATATTTTTAAAGTAATTATATAATGAATTAAGTGAAGGTTTTTCTTCAGATTTATTCTTTGTTTTAACTTTATTAAGGTATTTCCAGTACTCCTTTGGTTGTTTTTTATGCATGTTCCTGAGTTTATTTTCATTATTTTTATTGTATATATTTATATATTTATTCATAGTAGACTTATATTTTTTGCATGCTAACTTAGCACTCATTTTGTTATATTCTGAAGGGTGCCTCATATACTTTTTATGTGCTTTATTATAGATTTTTCTAGATTTTTCACATTCAGTGCCAAACCAGGTCTTTTTGTTGGAGCGTCTGGGTTTATGTTTGGAACTATTTTGTTGGAAACTTTGCTCCGCACTATTTAACAAGATACTGGTAATTTTGTCTGTAATTTGATCAATTTTCAGCTGATTTGTTATGTGATTATCAGAATTGAGTTCATTTAGTAATATACTTATTTCATCAGTATTTACATTTGAGAAAAAAGTTTCTACATTTTGCTGGTCCCATTTTGGTTTTTGTTTGTTTATATCATCTCTTGTTTGAGACTGTATTCTCTTAGATTTAACTTGAAACCTTAAGAGGGCATGTCCATCTGAGAGTAAGTTATCAACTTCAATGACTTCAAAGTCTAGTTAAACAGTTAGATATTTAACTTTTTTGTACTTCTCTATTGTTAACATGATATTTTGTGTGATCACATTTTCTAGCCATTCTTCGGTCTGCAGTTGATATTTCAACATTGCAATTTTCTAATTCAGCAACATTTTATAATATTTTAAAATATTTGTATTTCTAATGTCACTGCTTAGCATGCAATTTTTACATCTATGAGAATGCCAAATTATCTTCCTGATTGTCAATGAAAACTTGAAATGAGAATAAGACCAAAGAAGTTATGATAAACTGGTAACTGATTATTTTCCTGTTCTAAAAGTCTTCTTATGTGCTCAAACTCTAAACTCAATTTCTTCGTACAAATTTTCTTGGGATTACAAATATATCTAGGACTTTTGAAAAGTGTCATATTACAGAAGACTTTTTTGAACATTAATATAGAATACATCCTATTTATACTTAAAAATCTAGGATTAAAAATATGAATGTATTGCAATACACATGCTTTACTAAAAGTAATTTCGTACAAGAGTAAAAACTAACTAATTACGTTCAAGGTTACATAAAACCTTTTGGGCAATATAAAGAACAAGCACCACAAAAACTTCTCAAAATTATTTTTTGAAAAAGAAACTTTAATTCATAAACAAAATTCTTGTGTGTGTGTCCAATAAAACAGAATCATTTATGACTGACCAATTCCTGTTTTAATTCTTGTTTATGGTTGAGCAGTCTGCAATGAACAAAAGACGATTTTAGCATTAAGATAACACCAGAATGCCAATGGGCAGCATGTCGAGCCCGTAAATGGAAAGCCGCCTATGGAAACTGTGGGAAGATGACGAGGAAGGACAAGGCAGGCCTATATATATATGATGTCTCTTTCAGGGAGCATGCATGGAGAAGTAACGGCCCAAACAAGGTCTATCATCAACATTTTGGACCTTTGAGCTGTCACTGTGACCTTGATCTCTGAGCTAGGAATCTGGGTCTTGAATGCAACACACGATCTCATCAAGGTGAACAAATGTGTCAAAGGTATTTTAAAATCCATCCATACAGGGAGAAGTTATGGCCTGAACAAGGTCTATCATCAACATTTTGGACCTTTGACCTGGCACTGTGACCTTGTTCTTTGAGTTGGGAATTTGGGTCTTGCACACAACACACTGTCTCATCAATGAAAACAAATGTGCCAAGGTATTTCAAAATCCTTCCATGCACAGAGAAGTTATGGCCCGGACAATGCAATCTGAACAAGCACGCATGCACGTACATACACTGAACTGCGGTACCAAATGTGATGACTATGTCGAGCTATCCGCAAGCGGGCCTGACAATAACACTGTTAAAATAGTGTAATATTTGCTTTTAAAAATGATCTCCAGGTGAATTATCACCTATTTTCATTCAAATACACAAGTTAAATATGCAGTTTCTATATATTCCTTGTAGGGTAGCTAAATGCCGGGTCTAAACTCATTTTCCTTTGCGAGTTAAATTATGCTTTACTGTTTCAATTATGCATATAACAATTACAGTTCTCAATTCAATGTTGTTTGTATCTATTGCTTTATGGATTTCTTTCAGTATCTTTGATTAATGTCCAGCTCTTTCTTCTTACAACATGTGAACATTCAAGAGATGTCTTCCATTTAAAGCTTTTCCCAGAAACATGAGGTTAAAATGAATGGTAGATTAATTATTGTCTGTGCTTGTGAAATACTACAAATAAAGGCCTCACTTGCTAGTTTTCATTGCGTCGAATTGCTGTCATTCCTCTGTTTCCAAACTATACTTTGCTCCTATAGGTGAAGTAAGTGGATGCTGAAGGATCCTTCTCTAAAATTTACTATGTAATGCCAATTTTGGTTGCTACATGTACATTCAAATTAACTGCAACATTATCTTACGGTTTCCAAATAAATGATCATGGAAGCAAAGCAAATTATTGCCAAAAAGATGCTAACAACAAATTTACTAATCTTGCATGATGGCTAGGACAACTTTCAAAAATTGGCATAAAAATATACTAGCAGCTAATAAACTGAAAACATATTATTATGTACATATAAACTGATGACTTTATTTGAAACTGTAGAAGATATTGTTTTCATTTGTCACACATACCCATGCTAGATGAATACATATGCTACTAGCCCATAGTCTAATGTTAGAATGAAAGCTGGTGGGTCAAATCCTTTGAATATAAAAAGTAAAATATAAAAAGCCTGAAAGAACAAAACTTCTCAATTCAATCTTCTCAATATACATTGCTTACAAGAGACTCACATTTTCCAAAATATGAATTGTTTCAGGTAATCTTTACCCCTTGCTTTCCTAAATAAAAATAAAACAAACTTGACTGACCTGAAAGGGTCTGTCAAGTTTTGGTATGCATGAATAAAAAAGGGGGGAAAAACTTTCAAACGTCATATTCCATCTCTCCTCTACAAGTTTGTCCCAACAAAATCTGGTTACTTATGCCAAATTTCTTTAGGTATATATGTAACTATATTCTTGTATTGCAAATAACATTATTTCATATATTATCCCCTAATTCTTTTGCTGGACCAAGGATGTGACCATTATGTGTATGAATACTCACCTTGTGTTAAGGCAGTGGCATAAGAAGATTTGTATTCATAGAATTTTTGAAGTGTTGAAAAATCTAGCTTAAGCTAGCTGGAACTGTGCTTAACATTCGAGATCTAAAGTTAACATACACCAACTGTCTGCTTCAAATATAGGAACTTGGTCACTAATTTCACAGCTGTGAAGGAATCTAGTCTATTTCTTATACAAATACATTATCTTACACACAAAAAAGTTACAAGCATATATAAATTATGTATAAAATGCATAAAATGACACAACACAAACACTAATTTTGGCACAGTTATATAGTAATGATATAATTGTAATCTATACATCTGCATGCATTTCTACACTGGTACAATTTTTTTCCGTACAGTTCTTTCTAAGAATGTATATTGTCTATTCAATATATATTAAAGATATATAATTTGAAATATTAATATTGTCTGGTCCAAAAATTCAAATGAAAACAAGAACAGTTTCCTGTCAGAGCATATATTCAGGTGCAGACTTTAAAACCTATCTGAAACTGGCGCTAAAATTTGAATTAAAATATTGCTCTTTCAAAAACTTTAAAATCATAACTGTTAGCAAGTGCTGTCTTGTCCTTGAATAATGTTGAAACATGAAAACACAAATTTTGGTAATATTTTCCTTTAAGTTGAAATAAAAGAAAATTCAAATAACTATATGCCTCCTTTCAGGGGGCATAAAAATAATCTATGTTATTTTTTTATCAAAGCAAGAATAACCAATAATTATCATCCTTGCAACAAAACCTGAAGGGAACCAATCTGAAATATTTTTAAATGAAGTGAGCATGGCATAACCTGCACACAAGTAGTTATCTTTGATTTTTTCTTCATTTGTATTCTGGATGCATACAGACAGGTTATATTATATCAAAACTCTAAATATGGATTCATTTAATCCGATATCATTGTTATCCATAGTCAGGTCATGAGAAATCTGATCTCATTCACTACAAAATTCCCCTAGCTAGAGATTCACAGTTCAGTGGAAATCAATTTTAATCAACCATAAAAGCATAACATAAAAACAAACAAAAAACCAATCACAGAAATATTGCATATCTCAAAAAGTGTAAAAAAAGATATTGTTTATATCAGAATCATAAGTAGCAAAATCAATGAGGCCATCTTAACCTGTTAAAACATGTTTTTAAGTATCAACATCAACTGGAATATGACACTCCTGCAAGTTTTTTTCCTGGACATTTCTAACACAAATTTTACCAATTTTCAGCTAGTTTCCTTGTTTATAAACTTACCAGCTAGTTTTTTTACTGAGCTAGTTTTCCACACCAAAACCAGAGCCAGAAATTTTGAAAAAATATGTGACAGATTTACATTACGCATTAGTTCTGTTAATATTTGCTATTGCTATGAAAAGATCATGAAGTCAAAGTTTCAATATATTATGCTCTTAAAGAAAATTTAGAAAGGATTCGGTTATCTAGATCTAATTTCAATTATGCAATTAATTATGGTAGGTAAAAACAGCAAAATTCAAGGTAAAAAATTACCCAATAGCTGTTTAATACAATAGTTGACTATATATTTTCCCGCCAACATCTCAAATAGTTCTTGCAGTCATGTATGACCATGTTACCACCTGAATCAAGTCTTCTCTCCTACCATGCTTGAGCTATTATATAACAGCAGTTTGCATACATGTAGTTAAGTTAAAGTTAAAGTTATAGTCAAATACGACGTTACAGTGACGTCTTCGATTAGGTCTGGATCAAACCAATGCAAATGACTTTATACTTTTGAAGATGATCTACAATTGAACAAGGTTTTAACTAATTTGACTTTCACTTTAAAATTAAAATAAATGAGTGTCTATTTTCAGGTATGATAGAAATTCGGTGCAAAATAATTATGACGTCACTGGCGGCCATTTTGTATAAAGTCATGACCGAATTTTTACACTTTGAAACCATGACGGCCAGGTACCTCCTGTATTTGAAAGCCATGCCCGTAGCTCTTAAAACTTAAGAAATAATTTCCAACCAATAATTAGTGACGTCACTTGCAGCCACTTTTTTGACATCATTAACTCACTCTATATTTGTCAGAAATTTCAAATCAATCACGTGACTACCTGAAAAAACCTTTCATTTGATAAAGGTTTACATTCTTACCACTCTACAAGTGTTTAGCTTGTGTCGTGTCAGATAAAAAGTAGTTTGCAAAATTTATCTTATTTTACACATGACTTCAAGATCAAAATAGTCCAAATTTCTTAACAAATACTCTGACAATCTTGTCGCGAGTCTATGAGTAGTATTGAAAAATACTTAATAGTGTAAAACCTGCCCCGTCTTGTAGTAATTGCTATTGACAAACTTTATTTTTCTCAGGTAAGATAGGTTAACCAAGAAAGTTTAGTGTAACACCTCAATGACAGGGAAGTATTAATGTTTTATTATGTAAGGTTACATTCTTTCTCTCTCTTTGTTAGGCTTGAAATTAGTTATTTTATTAGTCAGGACATTGGGTCGCCATTATCTGTGCATCAAACCTTAACAAAGTCACGTGATTTCCCACCGCGAGGTTATAGACCTTTCCTTCTCATGTAAGATAAACAATCTAAGGAGGTTTATAGTCACACATCAAAGGGCTTATTTCTATTGACGTACTCTACTGAAAAGGAAGTAGAAATGTTTTACTTCGTAAAAGTTAACATTCTTTCTTTCGCATGAAATAAGTTATTTTATTAGTTTATAACTATAAGTGGTAGGTTTTAATTTCATTTAACTGGTTATTTTCAATTCCAGATGGAAGTCCCCGTTGGATAACTACAAGGTTACACATCTTTCCTTTTAAGGTAAAGTAAGTAGGCCTGTCCCAAAGAAGGATTAGAGTATTCACAATAATATCAGTGACGTCTTGAAAATATTCTGGGATACTTTTGGTTTAGGTCAGAATCCCCCTACAATATTTGCGGAGGAGGAGATATTGACCCATACTGAAAAATTACCCAATTCGCGTACAACTAGTTTGACTAGGGTAGAATGACACCTTAGTTGACTAGGCTGTCAATCACTGAGAATATAGACATAAAATAGAAATGAAATATTATCTTTTTGTTGGAATTAAATAATTGATTTAAAGCCATAATTTTTAAATGACATACTGATTCAAACATAACTGAATTTCGTCAAACTGATAATTACTTGTATCCACAGGAGCTAGGCTCGTACCCTGCCCCGTCCTCCTCTATCTATTACCCTGCCCATCAGCCATATCCACATATAAATATGAAACAAATGATGACAACTGACTAGATAGAACAGCTTTCGAAAATTTTGTTTTTCTTCTTCTGCTATTACAATTTGTGGTTATAACCCTAATAAAATAAGTCCAGTGCATGAATCACATTGTTTGTAGTCATCATCAAATCAAAGTCCGGCTACACATTATAAACAATACTGAATCACGTCAGCAAAGCGCATTTTGATAACTGGTATATTGTCAATTTTAAATAGTTTAAAAAGATGTTGTATCTTAGAGAGGTGTTGAAATGCTTTGCTTACTTAAAAAGGAGTATGTTTCGTCGACATACTCGTACAGGTAAAAGAAATAGGTCTTTATTAGACAATTGTAAAAGTGATACAAAATCTTAAAGTAATCTTTTTAATAGTCAGAATAAATCTCGTACCCTTTAATTTAATTCGTGCCTCGTCCGAACAAAAGGTAAGCTCATCAGTCAAAACACCCGAAAGAGAAAGAAGATTCTCTATAAGTATTATTAATATCAATAACAAAATGTATCTATCAGAATAGTTAGACAGATATGAAAAGCTATTGTAACAATGGTGATAATAATATAGTTTTTCTTTAAAGTTTACTTACCGATACGGGGGCCAGAAGCCCTTTTTGGGGGCGAACAAATTTGCAACATACGCTGATACATTAGGAATTTTCCACTGTCTAAATTTAGATATTTACTAAAGACTATATATTCCCCATTACTTCTTAAAAACCAGCCGGAAGAAATTTAACTGATTAATAAACAAGATACCTATTGAAACGATCGACTATTGTTTAAAACAAGAGAACTGCCATCTGATCTTCATACACTTGTCGAATTTTATAGTCTGATGTAAAGAGAGCAGTAATTCTGTTTCGAAAAATGTTTGCAAGATACTACAAAATTAGTATTTTTATATTGTTTAAATGTTTACGGATTTATATATGTATACAAACGTCTTCAATGTAGTTCTAAAAAAAAATAATACGGCCAACTGGTTGAGGTAAAAGCTTCAGATGCAAAATCCTTCTAATCTTTTTCTTTACCATTAAACTGTATTATTTAATGTTTACAAAAAATATTTTCTTATTAAAAACGTATTATTCTAGTACCTCTAACACTTGCTGTATAATTTGTATACCTATATTGCACCATAAATAATCTCCCTGAATTGTTACGAGTCTCGTCGTTTCTTTCTGCTAGTAACATAACTTTTCCCCTAATTTTTATCAATGGAGCTAACTATATTGCCACTGGCAGGAAGAAATATTCTTGGTAGAAAGGTTAAATAACTTGGTGTAAAAAAAAGATGTCTCTACGAAATTGAAGAGACTTCTTAAACTGGAAAATGATTCTGAAAAGCGTATTTTAAACATTTGAAACGTTGTTTTAGCACACATGTAAATCTAGACAGGATGTTTAAGCATATTTTCTAGAAAAGGGGCTTTGTCGTAGAGCAGCATTGGAAGTGAGTGGGTTGTGTGATGAAATCTGGAAAACTTAAAGTGAGGCTATCATTAACAGATGTATAAAATTGTGCAGAAGTACAGACAAACACATACATGTTCCCAGACACCAGTTTTTTGTTCTAATTCAAATGCAAAATACATCTTATACTTCTTCTGATACCACTTAGTTAACTATTTATGTTTCCAACTACTAATGCAGACTGCAGCTTCAAGTAGAAAGGTTAAGCTACTTTAATTACATTTGCCTTACATAGACAAGAGCACTGACTACTGCAATTGTCTTTGCAAACAATGGAACCATGTTTTTATTTAAAACCTATTCAACCTCTCATAAAATATCACCAGATGAAAACTCCTCTACTTAGGAGTTTGAAAGGTATTTTGGATATCTTGTACAATTCAAGGGCCATGACTCGAGACACGCTCCCTTAGCAACTATGTGAATACACCACCGTTACTTAAAACCGCTGCTTTATGATATTGACCTTTATCGTGAACTTTAAACAACCAATGAAAAATTATCACTATCCCAGCCACCGAAAAATTTTAACACCAATTTTCATTGATTGAAATATCACGTATGTGCAAACATTAAAAATAGGAAGGTGTTTCCTCACATTTTGAAAATATTGAACTACGCGTTTACTTTACCCAAACTCCGCAACATTTGAAGACAACAAACAAAACGTCCACAAACAATCATACCATCATGATTTTAAGCTTTTGGGGTTTTTATTGATTTTTTTACGTACACATATTTAAAAAAAAAACATTTTGACCAGTAAAAAAAGTAGCATGCGTGCATGCATTGTTTGTTTACATTTTGGGTTGTCAAATTTATGTAGGCGACGATTCGTTGTAAGATAGTCACTGATTGGCTGAAAATTAACTCTGGATTTCCCTGTCTGCAAATAGAAATAGCGACCTGAAAATCAAATTTAAGCAGACGTAAGGAAAGTGAACGGTAGTGAAACATTCGACCTATGCGCTAGAGTGCCTGGAAAAATTTAAATGAAGATGATATGAAAAATTATTTGACTTTGAACGCGGAAAATGTAGTTTTTCAATTTTGGTTTATTCAAAAGTCGTCACTTAAGAGAGCCTTGCAGGATTCGGCTGGTTTTACAATTTTTTGGAAATATTATGCCAAAAACAAATTATCACCAAGTTTGAACAATATTTCAATTTCTGATGAAAACGATTTTACTTACGGAAAAGAAATGCTTTTTTGATATTTTGTACAAATTGAGGGCCGTAACTCAGGAGTGCATAAAGATTTGATTGGTTATCAAATATCGCCAACATGTGATCAAAAGTATTTTCAGCAAAATTGATGAAGATCTGGTGAAAAGTCTTTGACTCAGAGAATGGACATGGCTAATTTAAAGCGACTGACTCAGAAGTTAGCTGAGTTTTTTCTTTAAATTTAAATGACGTTAATATACTATGGAAAAAAACATAGTACTATGTTTCTACAAATCATAAAAATTGGACAAAAAGTTTTGATTTCAACAGGATTCGAACCAATGCCCTTTCGGCCAGTAAAATGTAACGCAACAATCCACACCACTGACCCACAGTCTAGATGCTAGGATCCGTCAAAATTAATGCTATAACTAAAGTATCTACCCCGTGACGTACGGGGTAATTTCGGGCAAAGAAATGGTACTGCCGTAACACACATGACATGTAGTCCACATATTGCCTATTTAATCACGCTCTGCTCAACTTAGCAGCTGACAGTATTAGAAATGGTGCATTAAACCAATGTCCCATTATATAGTTCATACAAGAACTATTAGTGTCCCTTGAATGGGATGCTTCGTGTTCTTACTCCATAAACTAAACTAAAACCGTAACGAAGAAGAAAACCATCTATATAAAAATGGTTTATTTCAATACAAATTATCAGAAAGGAAAATTAACTCAAAAGCAAGCATAGTAAATTGTACGTTTCACATTGTTCAGACAAAGTATATACCAAATACTTAAGAATTATAGCAATATAATAAGAGCTCTAAGTGTCAGACTTTTCCACAGACCTATAGTAATTTCTTTCTAGACTGCTAGTTAAACAGTTAGATATTTAACTTTTTGTACTTCTCTATTGTTAACATAATATTTTGTGTGATCACATTTTCTAGCCATTATTCGGTCTGCAGTTGATATTTCAACATTGCAATTTTCTAATTCAGCAACATTTTATAATATTTTAGAATACTTGTATTTCTAATGTCACTGCTAAGCATGCAATTTTTACATCTATGAGAATGCCAATTATCTTCCTGATTGTCAATGAAAACTTGAAATAAGAATAAGACCAAAGAATTTATGATAAACTGATAACTGATTATTTTCCTGTTCTAAAAGTCTTCTTATGTGCTGAAACTCTAAACTTAATTTCTTCATACAGATTTTCTTGGGATTACAAATACATCTAGGACTTTTGAAAAGTGTCATATTACAGAAGACTTTTTTTGAACATTAATATAGAACACATCCTATTTATACTTAAAAATCTAGAAATACAAAAATGAATGTATTGCAATACACATGCTTTACTAAAAGTAATTTCATACAAAAGTAAAAACTAATTAATTACATTCAAGGTTACATAAAACCTTTCGGGCAATATAAAGAGCAAGCACCACAATAACTTCTCAAAATTATGTTTTGTAAAAGAAGCTTTGATTTATAAACATCATTCTTGTGTGTGTGTCCAATAAAACAGAATCAGTTAAGAATGACCAATTCTTGTTTTAATTCTTGTTTATGGTTGAGCTTTCTGCAACAAACAAAAGATGATTTTACCATTAAGGCAACACTAGAATGTCCATGGGCAGCATGTCCAGGCCGCCAATGGAAAGCCGCCTATGGGGATGGGACAGTGAAATGGAAACTGTGATGATGGAAGGACAAGGCAGGCCTATATGATATCTCTTTCAGGGAGCATTATGGTATTTTCAAATTCTTCCATGCAGGGAGAAGTAATGGCCTGAACAAGGTCTATCATTTTAGACCTTTGTGCTGTCACTGTGACCTTGACCCCTGAGCTAGGAAACGGAGTTTTGCACGCAACAAACGATCTCATCAAGGTGAACGAATGTGCCAAGGTATTTTTAAATCCTTCCATGCAGGGAAAAGTTATGGCCCAGACAAGGCAATCATTACCTTTTTCAGTTATGGAGTTCTTCCCCACACTAAACAGAATGCAATAATGATGGAATAAAAGGGCAGGCCTATATGATGTCTCTTTCTGGGAGCATAACAAATGTATCACGGTATTTTCAAATTCTTCCATGCATGGAGAAGTAATGGCCCAAACAGTCTATCATCAACATTTTGGAACTGTGAACTGTCACTGTGACCTTGACCTCTGAGCTAGGAATCTGGGTCTTAAATGCAACACACCATCTCATCAAGGTGAACCAATGTGCCGAAGGTATTTTAAAATCCATCCATACAGGGAGAAGTTTTGGCCTGGACAAGGTCTATTATCAACATTTAGGACCTTTGACCAGGCACTGTGACCTTGATCTTTGAGCTGGGAACTTGGGTCTTGTATGCAACACACTGTCTCATCAATGAGAACAAATGTGCCAAGGTATTTCAAAATCCTTCCATGCACAGAGAAGTTATGGCCCTGACAAGGCAATCTGAACACAAGCACGCACATACACAGGACTGCGGTACCAAATGTGATGACTATGTCGAGCTATCCACAAGCGGGCTTGACAACACAACAGTTACAATAGTGTATTTTCTGCCTTTAACAATGATATCCCAGTGCATTCAAATACACAAGTTAAATATGCAGTTTCTATTTATGCCTTGTAGGGTAGCTAAATGCAGTCTAAACTCATTTTTCTCTGTGAGTCAAATTATGCTTTATTGTTTCAATTATGCATATAACAATTACAGTTGTCAATTCAATGTTGTTTGTATCTATTGCTTTGTGGATTTCTTTCAGTATCTTTGATTAATGTCCAGCTCTTTCTTCTTACAACATGTGAACATTCAAGAGATGTCTTCCATTTAAAGCTTTACCCAGAAACATGAGGTTAAAATGAATGGTAGATTAATTATTGTCTGTGCTTGTGAAATACTTCAAATAAAGGTCTCATTTGCTAGTTTTCATTGCGTCCAATTGCTCTCATTCCTCTGTTTCCAAACTATATTTTGCTCCTATAGGTGAACTAAGTGGATGCTGAAGGATCCTTCTCTAAAATTAACTATGTAATGCCAATTTTGGTTGCTACATGTACATTCAAATTAACTGCAAAATTATCTTACGGTTTCCAAATAATTGATCATGGAAACAAAGCAAATTATTGCCAAAAAGGTGCTAACAACAATTGTACTAATCTTACATGATGGCTAGGACAACTTTCAAAAATTGGCATAAAAATATACTAGCAGCTAATAAACTGATAACATATTATTATGTACATATAAACTGATGACTTTATTTGAAACTGTAGAAGATATTGTTTTCATTTGTCACACATACCCATGCTAGATGAATACATATGCTACTAGCCCATGGTCTAATGTTAGAATGAAAGCTGGTGGGTCAAATCCTTTGAACAAAAAAAGTAAAATATAAAAAGCATGAAAGAACAAAACTTCTCAATTCAATCTTCTCAATGTACATTGCTTACAAGAGACTCACATTTTCCAAAATATGAATTGTTTCAGGTAATCTTTACCCCTTGCTTTCCTAAATAAAAATAAAACAAACTTGACTGACCTGAAAGGGTCTGTCAAGTTTTGGTATGCATGAATATAAAAGGGGGGAAAAAAACTTTCAAACGTCATATTCCATCTCTCCTCTACAAGTTTGCCCCAACAAAATCTGGTTATTTATGCCAAAATTCTTTAGGTATATATGTAACTATATTCTTGTATTGCAAATAACATTATTTCATATTTTATCCACTAATTCTTTTGCTGGACCAAGGATGTGACCATCATGTGTATGAACACTCACCTTGTGTTAAGGCAGTGGCAATAGAAGATCTGTATTCACATAATTTTTGAACTGTTGAAAAATCTAGCTTAAGCTAGCTGAAACTTAACATTCGAGATCTAAAGTTAACATACACCAACTGTCTGCTTCAAATATAGGAACTGGGTCACTAATTTCACAGCTGTGAAGGTTTCTCTAGTCTATTTCTTATACAAATACATTATCTTACACACAAAAAAGTTACAAGCATATATAAATTATGTATAAAATGCATAAAATGACACAACACAAACACTAATTTTGGCACAGTTATATAGTGATGATATAATTGTAATCTATACATCTGCATGCAATTCTACACTGGTACAATTATTTCCTTACAGTTCTTTCTAAGAAGGTATATTGTCTATTCAATATGTATTAAAGATATATAATTTGAAATATTAATATTGTCTGGTCCAAAAATTCAAATGAAAGCAAGAACAGTTTCCTGTCAGAGCATATATTCAGGTGCAGACTTGAAAACCTATCTGAAACTGGCGCTAAAATTTGAATTAAAAAATTGCTCTTTCAAAAACTTTAAAATCATAACTTTTAGCAAGTGCTGTCTTGTTCTTGAATAATGTTGAAACATGAAAACACAAATTTAGGTAATATTTTCCTTTAAGTTGAAATAAAAGAAAATTCAAATAACTCTATGCCTCCCTTCAGGGGGCATAAAAAATGAGTAAAGTTATTTTTTCATCAAAGCAACAATAACCAATAATTATTATCCTTGCAAACAGACACTGAGGTGAACCAATCTGAAATATTTAAATGAAGTAAGTATGGCATAACTGCAAATATGTAGTTATCTTTGATTTATTCTCCATTTGTATTCTGTATGCATACAGACAGGTTATATCAAAACTCTAAGTATGGATTCATTTAATCTGATACATTGTTATCCATAGTCAGGTCATGAGAAAACCTATCTCATTTACTACCCCACCCATTAAGACAAATTCACTACAAAAATTCCCCTAGTTAGAGATTCACAGTTCAGTGGAAATCAATTTTTAATCAACCATAAAAACAAACAAAAAGCCAATCACAGAAATATTGCATATCTCAAAAAGTGTAAAAAAAAAGATATTGTTCATGTGAGAATCATAAGAAGGAAAATCAATAAGGGCCATCTTAACCTGTTAAAACATCTTCTATAAGTATCAACATCAACTGGAATATTTCACTCCTGCAAGTTTTTTTCCCTGAACATGTTTAACTAAATTATTACCAATTTTCAGCTAGTTTCCTTGTTTATAAACTTACCAGCTATTTTACTGAGCTGGTTTTCCACACCAAAACTACAGCCAGAAATTTTGAAATATTATATGACAGATTTACATTACACATTATTTCTGTTATACATTTGCTATTGCTATGAAAAAGATCATAAAGTCAAAGTTTCAATATATTATGCTCTTCAAAAAAATGAAGGGATTTGGTTATCTCGATCTAATTCCAATTATGCAATTAATTATGGTAGGTAAAAACAGTAAAATTTAAGGTAAAAATTTACCCAGTAGCTGTTTAATACAATATTTGGCTATAAAATATATATGTACAAACACATATACTGGCCATGTAAATTTTCAATGACACTAAACTCTCAATATACTGAAAGTTTTATACACTTCTATTTTCCATAATGCCAATCAATTTACTTTGTGAAAAAGTGTTCTTTTTAAAAAATACAGAACGTTCATTCATTTTACCTTTAAGAATAAATCTGTAGAAAGTAACTTAAGCAATGACATCAAAATTTAAGAAAACTGAGAGTCTGAATCGGACGGCCAACACATACACAACCGAAAAAAATAAAAATATATACATCTTTTCTAATGCCTCAAAAATCCTAGCATTACATTCATTAACATCCTGCAGAATACACGATTCTAATAAGGTTTTGTCCCATGAAAAGGAAAATTGACATTGCTTTCTACAATATATAAATATCTTTCATCAGTCACAATATGCTTCCCTGTACTCAAGCATACTTTCAAAGTTCACTGCCAAACAAGTCAACATTTCGCTCTGGACAATCACAATGAAATGAATCTTAGCGACATTTGAACATTTAAAACATTGTCTTCTCAGCTGCTTCACTTTATCTACAATATATATGTAAGTGCAGCTGATTTACTGCGCTGTTGGAGTCTCGATGTCGATGTTCTTGAAACATCCGTCGGGAAGAGAGTCCATGATATCCTTCACATTCATAACGTCTGCCTCAAGCTCTGACAGATCCTGACGATAGTCCTGCACAAACATCTTCACCTGAAAAGGCAAAAATACACAATTACAAACAGGCATTCAATTTTTGTTGTTCTTGCAAATTAGACACTAACAATTTAGGGAGCTACATGTTAAAGACACAACATGGCCACAAAGGAAGTAAGAGTCTCCTTTGGCACAGACGTTTAGTCTTAGACAGGCTTCCAGTGGAGTTCAAGTTCTGTAAAATTGCTTTTTAAAGGACATACATAATGTTATACAAAAGTCAATGGTATCGGGTTAAAAGAAAAGAAATCCTATGTGAATAATACAGACCTGGTCATTGGCAGTGGTGAGGTTTTTAAACTGAGATTCTAAGTCTGCATCTTGCAGTGTTTGTTCAGCTGCTGCTAATTCTACTTCAAGTCTGTCAAGTTCAGCTGTGTCAAGGTCCCTTAATGTGGCTGTAACATACGAGTTTCTATATACAATACAATCTTTCAATGTTTCAGCACAATTCGTATTTTTAAAGTGTTTATTAAAGTAGCAGCACCTTCTACAGAAGTGATAAATTCTATAATAACAGTAGCATGAAACAGATACAAATCTTTCCTTAACACTTGTAAAACACTGACAAGGTTAAATAAAGAATACTACAGAAGCCTAAAAGGCATAGCCCTGAACAAAGGCTAATAGAGAAATCTTTTATATAAACTTTCATTTCCCATGTGTTTTAATATTACATAGTTTTTCAAAGTCTCATGATAAGAATATCTACCTACTTTTTCAATAATAGAGCAATAGGAAGTGCCTTTTTTTTTTTTTTTTATAAATGATGCCCTAGTGTAGAGCTGTTCTTTAAGATATACTTTAACAAAGCACGTTCAGCTTATCTGCACTAGTACATCAACCTGGTAATATATGCTCTTATCCCAGAAGTCAGTGAATACATACCTAGTATACTACTAATGTTCTCAACCTTGGCTAGAGCATCAGCTACTTTGTCTGCTGCATCTTTAGCTGTCTGTTTTGCCTGTCCAGCTCGTTTCAAAGCCTGTAAACCAAAACAAAATAACATCTTAATAGTACGTAACTGGTTTTGTTTAATGATTCTTAACAATACTCTATAAATACTCTATAAATTGCTCACTGACAGACAGCCATAACATCAGAAAATAAATCGGAGGTGAAAAAAAACACCCATACTGATTTCCCAACCTTTGCATCTAATCATCTCTTCAAGCCTTGGGGCTAAAATTTTCAAGTAGGCCTATCAGCTTAATAGTTTGAACTACTTCTCAGGGAGCAGAAGTTCCTCCAAACCACTTTTTGGAAGTCTTTTACCTAATTTTTGTGATGTAGCTCTCCACTGCTGAAGTGTATAAAGCCATGTACTGACAACACTGATCGGGTATTGAAATGGCCCTATTTATCACCAACATCAACCTCTAAGGCAAATACTATGAACAACACTCACAACATCATACTATTGGTTGAGCAATAATTTATCTCTTATTTATCTCCTTGAAATTACACAAAAGCAGGCATCCTTTTTACCTATACAAAGATATCATAGGGATTCATCTGAAATGAAAATGATCTCATGCCTAAATATCCAACAAATACTTGTTCATATCTGTGACTTACATTTTCTGCCAGGTCTCGATCCTTATCAGCCTGTACTTTCAGGTTGTTAACTTGTTCTTCAGAGTTCTCTACATCCTCAGCAAGCAGATCAGCATTGTCCTTCAGGTCCTCCGCTTTCTGTTTGGTTCTACCTGCCTCCTGACGGATCCTACTGGCCTCCTGGTATATAACATGTGAAGCTCATGATAAGAAAGTCTGTTTAAACAGCTTTTGCTATGTGACATTCTTTTGGCAGTGACAAAAATAAAGCAAGGAACATCTTGTCAGACTTAGTTGAAGCAGTTCAGGTGAGCTAAAAATCCCACAAAATCTTGAGTAACCTTATTGTGAAGGTGCATTGTTTGAAAGGTTCTTTTTCCGAGACTTTCATACAGATATTGCCTTCCCTATAGCCATCTTTTCAAGCAAACAATCTGTGAAAATGTTATAAGTCCTGATGGAATGTCAAAAGCAAAAGCTGACAGGACTGTACAAGACGTGCATTAGGTAATAATAATGTATTCTTTGCAATTGTTTAGATCTCTATGAAATAACCTGATTTTTACTTTTTAATTCTAATTATGAAAACTTCCATATAAGTTAACACCAGTCTTATATCAGAAATATCGGACATATCAAGCTGAAACTTACATCAGAGGCACTCTCTGCTACACTTTCAGCTTCCTCTGCTATACGCAGGGCTTCATTGGCGTCATTCTCTGCACCACTAAGGGCATCTCTGGCCTCCTGGGTTCGATCCTCTGCTTCAGCAATAAGGGCCTCAATCTCTGGAACCTTTTCCAGGGCCTCATCTGCCTTACCTCTACTATCCTGTACAACCTGGTTAAATCCTACATGTAAAAAAATTGTAAATGTATAACTATGTCAATTTACATGTAGTTAAACTGAATTTCATAAATAAAGTCCAAAATTTCATCAAACTGATCCTTTCATACAATAGATGACAATAAGTGTTTAAGATAGATATAAACTTCATGTATACTATACTGTGGAAACTTTGTTCCATCCTTTCAATACTTTCTGCTTTGAGCTAAAGACTAAAGATCAGACATAACCAAAAAAATGCTGTAACAAAACAAAATATCCTGTTCATTAGAAAAGAAATTGTTACAACTGTATAACATGTATATCATACTCATAAGACTTGAAATTAGAGAGATTTTAATCAAGACAGACAAGTTATTTATCCAACCGCACTCATCAGCAATCGCAGTGCTTACATTAAGCATTTATTGTTTTGCCAGTCAAAAATGAAATTTAGAAAGCTGAAAAGCAGACGTGAAGAAACATACCAAGCAGTGTTTGCAATGTCTCATTGGCTTCTTTAAGTGTCCTTTCTCCCATTTCTACAGCATTTCTGGCCTTTGCTCTGGCACTGTCTACATCAGCAAGAAGTCCATCAGCCCGCTGAACAAGTAAATGAGTATCAAATGGTTGTTAAAAAGTATACAAATATGCAGAATGAGAGAAAACTGTGTGAAATGCTTATAAGATACTTCCTTACTTACATGTGTATCTTTAATTACTTTCATTTTTCTATATGTGAAGTGTCCAAGAAGGCAGGGCATTGGTACCTAGGGTCTTACCAACTGGTTATGTAAAACAAACTCAGATGGTTACCAGAACTACGAGAAATTTTCTTTTGTTTAAAACCCTTAGAAAATTTGTCTGTTGCAGTGGCCCTACTATGACGGTTACAGCATTTGACAACGAGATGGATAAACTCACGCTATAAATTAAAATATAACAATATGCATTACCTGTTGATGTTTGATTCCACTGTCCAGTAAATCCTGGGCTTGTTGTTTCTGTTCTGATACCTCATTCAACAGATCTTCATTCTTTTTTATCAGTTCTATGGCATCTCGTTTGATTTCTGCAGCCTTTATTAAGAGAATATAAACTTTTGAATCCCTCTTGAGGGTTAAATGAGATAATGCTGTATGAAATGGTAAAATCTGGTGGTTAAGATATTCTCAGTACCCAGAGGCTTTCAGATTCCTTAACAACTTGAGGTTGTCTTATGAAATATTTTCAAGTGAATTTTTGTTCATTTTTTTTTCTTTTTTTTTTTAAGAAAGGGCAGGAAATAACCTGTAAGGTCAGTGACTTAGATTAACTTTAACACATGATATGTACCTCTTCTTTGATTCTGTTGGATTCCTGAAGAAGTTGATTCACATTTATCCCCGGCAGTTGTAGAGAGGTGGCTTGTGAGTACAGGTCAAGGGCCTCCTTGTATGCCTCTATCGACATGTTAAGGGCTTTCTCAGCAAAGAATTTTGTTTGCTCATATTTACGCTGAGCATTATCTTTCCTAGAATTCAAAATTATAGAAGGTTATTTTTTCTCAAACGACGGTCCTATTACACCAATAACTTCTACTATTTTACTTATGATAATATCTTGTCGTAAAGAAAAAATGCATACAGTGAAAATGTAATTCATACAAAACTGAATCTTTTCAGTTTTCAGAATCAATATAAACAGGTTTTTTCAGGGATTTCCTAGTGTGTTCTATTACCAAAGTGGGTAGATTCCAATTTCTCTGATGAATGCCCAAATCCTTTATGTGATAAAGCTCAAACATATGTATTAATTTTCTATATATTTCAGGCTCAAAATGCTGCTTCCAGTTTTCAGACCAATATAATATACAGCTATCAGTTTATCTAACCAAATTATTATTACTAA
Source organism: Cyclina sinensis (assembly GCA_012932295.1). Lineage (NCBI taxonomy): Eukaryota > Metazoa > Mollusca > Bivalvia > Venerida > Veneridae > Cyclina > Cyclina sinensis. Next base: position 25,530,713 of record JAAONU010000006.1, on the reverse strand, counting down.
TTCTTAACCAAATTTTCGTTTCTGGGTGGTGTGTTAGTTAAGCACTCTTATCTCTACTGAAATCAAAAATTTGTATCACCAAGAATCATGTCTGCAGCTATCAGCAGGACATGAAAGCCTGGCCCAATCAATGAATACCTGTCTCTAAGATCACGTATATCTTGTAAGATGTTTCCAGGCATTTGCAAGGTCTCTATGGCAAGTCTCAGGGCCTCATTGGATGTCTCAAGAGCCTTTTTGGACATCATCTCTATTCTCCCAGCCTCCTCTAGTTGTCTAAATGTACAAATAGATCAAGAAATATAAAAATTAACTATTGATTCAAGTATATAATGACATATGACAATACTCAGTTCTATACACCATTCTTGAAGCTAAAATAAGATTAAGGGTGAAATTTTTTATGATTAAGGAATTTTAAGGGAAGAATGAAGACTAAATACAGAGATAATTATTATGAAACCTTTTGCATGCCCCAAATGTAAGTAGTGGTTGACACATATGCAGTACGTTGAAAGTACTGGAACTCGAAAATAACACGGATAGAAGACTTTGCTTTCATTGTAAATAGATTCAACAAAACACAGACTATCAGGAGAATATCTATATAACATTGTAAATTATAATACAATATCACCTCATTGAGAGCTCCTTAGATTCTGTAGCAATCTCAGTCATCTGTGCTGACTGCTGTCCAAAATTCTTGAGAGCATCTTTAGCCCGCTGTAAAGCTGCCTGGCCCTCTGTGTCAATGTAGTTTTCTGCAGCTTTCAGTGCCGTCTCTGCTCTGAAAATCAAAGTAAAATGTACATTTCAGTTTCAAAACTTCACCATTTTTTGTCTGTTTACAATGTATAACGCACTTCAATTACAAAGGTGCAAAGTTATACATACATAAATGTCATAAAGCCATTAGCTCATGTTCCATATTCTCCGATAGAAACTGCCAGCTCTCTATCACAGACTGGTCAAAATCAGGCATTAAAGCCTGATCCCTTATAATTAAGAACTACGCTGAATTTCATGTTGACAATTTATTATTACACCTCCATGAAAATGAGTGATTAGTTTTACTCTTCACTATATTTTGTAGTCAGAAATATGAACCCTGGGCAGAAAAAAGGAAGGTCTGATAATATCACACCTTGTAATTGCTTCCTCTGCCTTCATTATGTCATCACTGCTGCTCTGTGCTGTTTCTTCTGCCATCAGTATATTTCTGGTAATCTGACCACATCGTTTTAACATGTCCAGTATGTGTTCTTTCAGCATTTGTAACTGCTGACCCATGGTACCATTGTCGCCTGACAATACAGCAAAATCTTTTAGTTTTAGGACTTTCTTTACTGTTTTTTTTTCAAATACAACTCTGTCTGATAAAAATTTTCTCTCTCTTTTGACCTATGTCCAATCTGTCAGTTATTTTTTCATGCACCTCAAAAGCATTCTTATCTACTATGGATCGTGCAACTCAACATTTGCTTTTTGTTTAATATTGATTTCGCTCCAAATATGATAATAATCTCAAATGGTAGCAGAGATAAGCTAAGAGATTTTTTCCTAAAAAATATTTCCTTTACTTTGTATCTTTGAGGCTAAAATACTTCAAGGTAGTCAAATGTATCTTGAAAAGTATTATTTCAGCCATTTTAAAACACCACTGAAGGCAGTTATAAATATACACCGTTTGACTAAAATTTACTTACCAGTTGCCCCACTAGCTTCATCTAAGAGGTTGTTGACTGTATCATTAACTTGAGTGAGTTGTGATAGGAACTGTGTATCATTAAAGGCTGTTGGATCATTGCCAATATTCAGTATAAGGTTGTTCAGTTCTCGTAGCTTGCCACGATGGATGTTAACTCTTTCCTGTACAAGGCTATAACATGGTGGACAATCTGAAACAAATATGAAATTACCATTGGTAAGGGACAAACAGTAAAATGCTAAAAAAAAATGAATCAAATTTACAGGAATATTTGTATATATCAAACAGAGAATTTAACTTCTCTCCCTGTATCAGAATCTGAGCATATCAACTGGGACAATTAAGCAAGTTTCTAGAAAAGTCATCAGGATAATAATAATGATAATAATGCTACATTTATCACATAGAACAAAAATGTTAAAACAACCTGCTTTTTTCACTACTGAAGCATTTTTACAAACATTCTACAAGCAATAACACAAAAATTAATACAATATACCGACGTGTATAAGTGTTATATATAAAATGATACACTACCTATACATCCAGCAGTGATGTTGTACTTGTTCTCTGAACATCTATCGCAATGTAAGCCCTCTACACCTTCGATACATGGACAGTTTCCATATTCATCACACTGCATGTGCAATGACCCCTCTGGGTCACAGTTACATGCTGGAAAAGAGAAACACACACTGTGAGTGATACATACACAGAGAAAACTCCTCTAGCTGAAGACTGACTGATCAGTGAGTAATGGAGAGTAATTAAACTGGAGCATAGGATTCAAAGCTGACCCAGACAACATCAGGTAAATGGGGCTGTCTCATTAACAATGGTTCAATATACTAAGAAGGGAGATAACTGAAATGAGGAAATGAAAACTTATATTCTTCCATTTCTCTACTCAATTTCACATAAAAGTACACACAATTAATATAGATTAATATGGGCATAAAATGAAATTCATCAACACAAAACAAATCTTTGCTTCAGAAGTCTAAGAAGGACCTACCTGTGCAACCTAGCACAGAGAAACCATAGTAGAATCTCTCACACTGGTCACACTTTCTGCCTGTGACACCAGGTTTACACTCACACTGCCCAGAATACAGGTCACATGTACTGTTCAGAGAACCTTCAATATCACAATCACATGCCTCACAACCTGAAAACAGATTTAATCAATTTTATTTCACTCCATATAACTCCTTCAGGATACAAATGTCAACATGAATTTTTTTTTAAACTTATTTCAAAGCTGGAAGGTTATTCTTTTTTGGTATTGATGAAAAATGAAATACAACAAATTCAAAGGGTTAAGGTGGATTTTTGCTTAAACATAGTAAGAAATACACATGGTAGATCCCATGTTATCCAGAGGGAAGAAGTTCATCACAAAACACATACCACTTCCACTATCAAGGTTCCAATACCCCACCTCGCACTCATTACATTGCCTTCCTCTTACATTTGGCAGACAAGGGCAGTCCCCTGTCTGAGGGTTACATGAGAGTACACCAGCACTGACTGTGCCTGAGGGATAGCAGTTACATGCTGAAAAAAGATATTCATTTTAAAAAGATGCATTTCAAGTAACAAATATATGATCGAGACATTTCAAAATCTTTCAATACACAGTTAGTAAATCATGAAAAATTCACAACTAAATCTGAAGGCTAGACAAAGTTTAGACTGATTCACTTCAAATTGTAAAATGAATGAATCTTTTAATTTGATCAATTAACTACATAATTAGACATGTAAGACATATCTTATATGAACAATCTGTTACCACTGATATTGCCTTACAAGCCAGAAGTTAACAAATGTGACACATATTTCCTCTTTTGCTACTGAATTGAACCTTACATCATGAAGAAACTAGCCCTGACAGCAATTAATGGGGGGAAAACCTCAAAATCTGAGAGCTGAACAAAATATCAGCTTGTTCTTTTTTCTGTAAATTTTGTCTATCATATGAAATTTTATTAATATCACAGCATTAACATTAAAAGGATTATGTAACATACAAACATTTCAAGACATCTTTTCCAAATTTGTACGGGCTTAAACATGATATGATATTAAAAGAATTTCTACAGTCTAAAACATACAATCTTATTCAAGAAAAAAAATATGACAGTTTACTATTTTGAAAACATCTAGTTACTCATACCCTGACAATCTCCTTTCTCTTCTGCAAGAGCATCACCATAGTAATTTGGTAAACATTTGTCACAGTAAAACCCTGCAGTGTTGTAAATACATTTCCTACATTCTCCAGTTGTTCTGAAACAAAACACACTAACATAAAATGTCTGTCTGCACTATGATAATGTTCTGGTTTATTATGCTCAGAAAAGCTTAGTATCTATGTAAAAGCTTTCCAGAGAAAAGTTTCTAAGAAGTCCTTTGTTCTGTAATAAAGAATAATTTCAGAAATTTCTATTTAGCCAATTAGTCTCAATCACTGACAGTTTTTTTTTTTTGTTTTTTTTTTTTTGGGGGGGGGGGGGGGGGGGGGGGGATTTTTGTTTTGTGTGTGGGGGGGAGGGGGATTTCCCATTCCCCCTCCCAATTATTTCAAGATTAGTTATGTTTTGATGAGGGATGTTTAAAAATTATTTCAAAATCCAGATTCACTTGAATTCATTTATATGTATTTTACACTGAATAGGAAACAAGATAATGCAACTTATAGGACTTACAAGTTCAAGTTAAAATGTACAAGGAAGAAAATAACAACATACAACTTCCTTTTTTAAAATTCCATAAAGTTAGTATGTTTTACCTACCTGTTGCAGTTACCAACTGCATTTGGATCTATGTTGCCATTGCATTCACACCTCTGACATGGTCTCTCATCACCATACCAACCCTTCGGGTCTCCATAGAAACCATCCAGACAAATGTCACACAAGTTTCCTGTAATGAGGAAATAATTTATACCACTAAGTGTCAGAAGAGAATAGAGACAAAATTACGTAATTGTTTATGAATATTTCCGACAAAGGAATACGCTGTTATTTCTGTCTTTTTAAAAATTGTATTGCTCTGTTTACATGGCTTGTAATTTATCTAACAAAATGTCTCAGAACTTCATCAAACATACACAACATACATCAATATTTCAACTGATAAAGGAAAATTGCCTGAATCTTTTGAAGTTTTTCAGATATACAATTATGGTAATTTATATCCTTTATTCTCATTAATTCTAATCTAGATCAATGATGCAGTCACAGGAAAAGTTATCTTCAAGTATCTTCCTTTGGAAATGTAAATTATCGTTCAGGGAAACAATTCTCCTACCTCCATAGCCTTCTTCACAAGCCGTACAGACAATCTCGCCACCCTGAAGCTGTACACAGGGCCCTTGTCCGGGGCATGGGCAGGGTTTGCAGTCCTCAGAAGTACCCTCCCTAGCATCACCATAGAAACCAACAGCACATCTCTCACAGTAATCTCCAACAGTGTTGTCATTACAGATACAACGTCCTGAAATAGTTGAGTACAAAGAACTTTGACAAGAGATAATGAAGAAAAAATTCACTGCAGTTTTTTTTATCTAGATAAACAGATTCAGTCTTGCTCTTATTTTTATATCCTTCATTCTTAAGTTTTGACATGGCTTATACACTTACATAAAAATCAATCTAATTGTCTTTTAGCCTAAATATAAACAGTAAAAATCAAGGTCTATAGCACAATGAGAGAACCGCTCATATTGTCCTAAGATCGAACTCAGATATTAGTTTATTGCATGTCATACACTCCCCCCTCCCCCACCATCCAAAATGATGATAAAATGTTTTTAGGCAACACCAGAAGACTGAAAAGTGATTTTAATATTTTGATGACTTATAACTGTAATCATACCAGTTTCAGCATCACACTGGTCTGAATGACCGTTACATTCACAAGGTACACAGGTGGCAAATGGTCCACCATTTGGAGGATTGCGCTTAAAGCCTGGTGCACATGACTCGCAGAACTGTCCAACATAGCCCTCAGGACATGTGCATGATTCTATCCAGGATGCCTCATCACCACCTTCAAACCCACGCCTGGCTGTTTCTAGACTTATGTCATCAATGAAACCAACACCTGTAATATATTTTATTGTAAACATAAATAAAATTAACACATTTTTTTAATGTATATGGTCCAAACACTCTTCTAATGAATGACTTAATGCTACAAACATGTTTTACCTATCTCACATTTTTTATTAATTATGGAAAACTATGACTATTTACAAAGGTATAGGTAAGAAACTTAAATAAGCTTCAAGCTTTCAATTTAATCTAGTTATCTATGTTACTAATTGATAATCGTTAAATCCAGCATCTAGAGATTTGACAACAAATGTATGCTTATATCAAAATCTAACCTCCTTTGCTGTATGTTGCTCTTATTTTGATGGCGGTAATATTTGCAAGGATGGATAAGAAAGGCTCTGATTTAAGCTGTGGATACCAGCGATACTCAGGGTGTTCATTCAAGCGGAAATTGTACTCTGCTGACTGCAATCCTGGAGTGGGATTGCGCTGTGAGTAGAAAGGTGCCGAAATTCTTTGACCAGCACCTTCAATGATGACATCAATAACGGATGGAGTTGGCTCCCCTTCTTCCCCAATACGCAGCTTGTACGACAAAAGCTGGTTGTAACTAAACCTCTGGTCACCCAAATATCGTGCTGTAAAATCATCACAGAGAAATTAGAATCCTAACGTTCTTCAAATGTATTTACTGACTCTTGTAATACTTTTTCGCATATACACAGGAACATTTACAGAACAGGAAGTTTAGACGAACTCTAAGAACGCTCTTAATCTGAACATATATACAGTGATATTCCAATATAAGGACCAGTCATAAAAGTGGTCTCATTTGTGAATGGGTCTTAACAGAAGACTTTTTCTTTTGTTTCATATTTTAGTTTCATATTTCATTTAAATTGGAGCAGAAATTTTACAAGAGGAACTACAATAGTTATTTCATTTTCCATTTGACCTAAAACCTTTTACAGTGGGATCTTATCACAGAAGCTGTACTATTTATTAGTTTAAGTAAAACTTCCAGAATGAATCAACACCCTTACCTGGTGCACTGAAATAGACCATATCATTATTTTCTGTTGCAGAGATACCCAGGTTCTGTATTATACCATTGTACTGTGTTTCTACTGGGTTGTTCCCCCTGTCTATTCCTGTCCACCCTTGCTTTCCTATGACAGAAATATACCATTTTTGTTTACAAGTATGCATTAAACTCTCTGTATTTCTTAAAATACTTCCTTTCACTGAGGATAAAAGTTGTCTTTGATACAGAATAATGTTAACTGTATTTACATCCATCATTTCATAACCCTTTTCTTGAAAATACTAACTACATGCCTTAGTTACAAATTCTAGGGAACTTTCTGCATATTAAAATCTGAGTATTTCTATTTCTGAATACCTTACATTTTCAATGACAAGAAAAGAATACTTTAAACTTGCCACATATATACAGTATGAACTAAAACAATTTACCAAAAAACAATACAAACCAAAACAAATCTTGTAAATACAATGTACAACAAATTCACAGACAAAATTATACATAACACAAAGAATTGGAAATTTACCACTCCATGAAAACCAAAAGTAGCACAAATCACAAAGTTTAAATACTTACAGCCAACTTCTGGAACACTTAAAAAAGCATCAGTTACATACTTGTAATTTTCACTGTGGCAAATAAGCTTTATTCTTCACAGTATCAAGAGACACATGGTCAACAGTCATAAAGTGCAGAGGTAACCAAATCAATCTAATTTACAAACAGTAATAAATACCTTACAGGTGTTTGTACAGCATCTCAACCTGACCTTAAAAGTTCTTCTTTACATGACATTTTCACATTTACCAGTTTCATCAAGGCCTTGGAACACTGAGACACCTTTCTTAAATGCTGTTTATATCATCAACAGCAATCATTCATGGACTAAATTTGACAAGCTCTATCAGTTTGAATAAATGTTTAAAAAATAGTCATTCCATAAAAAAACAATCTTAGCTCATATCATTAAAAGGGTCCAAAGATATATTCATTTACCTGTTTCAAAGTCTGTATCAATAGACTTTGGTACATAACCAGTAGCACTGGTACAGATAGAGGAATGTCCATAACAGAAGCAAGACACACATCCATATGGGTTTTCTTCCTCCAAACCGAAGTAGCCTGGTTTACACCTGTAAAACAAATCTTTAACGATAAACAAACAAAATTCACAAATCAGAAGATATCAAAAACATAGTTTTGAAGTGAATCTAGAATATTCTAGTTAAGATACGATGTCCCAATTCAAGGGTCAATGTCAAGACAAGGTCAATGTTTAAGTCGTTTTGATATCACCTACTGAATCTTCCTCTCATAAAATAGAAGAAATGACATGAATGTTAAGTTAACACTCAAAAATAAAGCAATGCCACTGTAAGAACTTACTACTCGATTCAAATGAGCACTTAGTAGTCAATGTACATGATGCTTCATAAGGATGTAATATTGTTTTCAGACCTACAGTTTTGAAGTTTTTCACTAGTTTTTCCTTCAACCTGATGTTATATAATTATCTTAGAATTACAAATGATACTCTCAACCAATCAAATAAACTGTAACAGAACAGTACTATGAAAATGGGCTTTATTTACTTCAGTACTTTTAGCTAAAAGATTTGTCAAAGCCAAAAATTCAGTTCTACATATCTAACATGTCTGTTGCGGATGTGAACACTTTCGTTTTGACTGTAAAAATTAATTTTCTTGATTTTGTAGTACAAAGTTTGAAGAGGCCGAAAATCAGGGAAGTGATCATTTATTATACGGGAAAATGTGAGAAACTGCCATTGACCTCATTGAATCATTCATCATCTTACAGTGTAGGTCAGAAGTATGATACAATATTTGTTCATGAGTTTACTTAAGCATGCAGTCATAGCAGCTTCAGTACTGCATTTCTGTATTTTCTGAAACTTCTAAACAATATGGTTTCCAATTTGTGCTGAATCCTAAACATTTTGAACTGCTGAAAATATTATTCGTGCATTTTAAGTAATCAAAAATGCAAATTGAGACAAATCAAATTATCTAACAATTACTTCTATAAGTTAATCAAATTGTTCAGACATATTCAATATTAATTAATTTTATCAAATGTCATTACCTATCACAGTTCTGTCCCTCAACAAATTCTTTACACAGACAAGACCCAGTTTCAGAATCACAACGAGGCTGGTTGTCCAAACTACCCTCAACCACACAACCACAGGGCCTGAAATTTCAAATGAACATCTTAAAATTGTTTTAAAATTCTTGTATCCTTTAAACATCAGCTCAATATTTCCTAGCCATAGCCTACAATGTAAGGAAAGATGAAATAATAACAACAGCTATGTCAGTCATGGCCATCCCCCTGCCAAAGCTATGTTACCATTGCAAACGTGACACAGAAGACACCCGGTCTTGCCTGTAATAGGTAGGAGCTCCATATAATTCAATTTTACTCTCCCTAAAAGTTGGGTGATCTTACTAAAAAACAGGTTTTTCTTACCTAAAAACGGCACAAATTTATGGCAACAAATTTATACTAAATGGATTATGATATGCAGTCTTTGCTGTTTTACATTAGCATAACTGCTCCAACAACTGACTTAACAAGACTGTTACAGAGGATGTTAGTGTTTATTGCATCAGTAGCAATGCCCTTGAATAACTTCTTTAACTTTACGAGACTGTCAAAAGAACAAGACCTTGAACTTGTTCTCTCATTAAAAAGCAATGGTATGCTTCCCTTTTTTTCAAGAATGATACACTATTAAATGGAAAAGATCAAGTTTTAAGGTGTCTTTTTTCAGAAACTTAAAAGATCTACCCTATTATAAAATTACCTGCATCCATAGATACCAAAGTCGTAGTAATTATCTTCACAGCGGTCACACCTCTGACCTGTCACGCCAGGTTTACATGTACACTGACCCTCGTCATTACACTGTAGATCCTCAGAACCTGAAGTTTCATATGTAAATTTATCATTGTACCATTGCTTAAAACATCAGATGCCTGAACTAGTTAGAATAAATTTTCAGAACAGCATATAGTAAAATTAAGCTATTACTGTATGTCACACAATTTCATGTTACATTTTTTTATTTTTTTCCAGATATAAAATTAACAGTCATGACTTCGGTCTGCATTATACATTTCTTATTATATACAGAATATTGAAAGAGCAGTGGATAACCCCTTAACACACATTCAGTGCCAGTACCTTGGCAACAGTCACTGAGTTTAATATAAGGTACATGTACAAGAATTTCTTTGCCAACTGATGTAAAATCATTAAAATTCAACTAAATTATCATTACTAAATGTACAACACGTACCAGTGGGGTCACATGAGCAGGGTGTACATCTGTTGGTTCTCTGCTCTACATAGTGGTTGGGCAGACACTGCTCACAATGGATACCACCACGGTTATCCCGACAGTTTGTGCAATGTCCACCATGCCCTGTCTCGCGGTACAGCTCCTCATCAAAGTAACATTCATCACTCATACCATTACAATCACAAGCTGAAACAAGTAGAACAACATGAAACACATAAATCAACATGAAACACATCAAACAAAACATGAAACACGTTAAATAAAACATGAAACAAGTTAACATGAATTATGTTACCCTGCTTTTTTCAGAAACAAAGAGTTGCATTCCTTTCAACTTGAAGTAAAATGTTTTGAACCGTAATAGCTCTTTTTCATTCTTTTGAGTTAAACATTTATCTGTAATTCATGGATGAACTTTTTATACTGAGATAAATTCTAACAGTGAATTCAAAACATAGATACAACAGTCATTCTACAACTGAGTTTCATTTCAATTCATAGTATGACAGCACTCATTTTACAGTTACATAACATCGGCATAAATAAACACAGACAGGATTAACATAAAATATTTGACCTCATGCCGAGTGAGACACAATTTACTGTGACTAAAGCGAAACTCTTTATTATGAAAATGACTTGGCTTGTAGCCACAGCACAAAATTTAATGTACATTTTTAAGGTAGGCTACTTGAAGTGAACAGAACATTTTAACTGTTTTGATCTTTGCTATCTAAAAACTACTAAAAGCTTACAAAATATACATAATTTTGTACACAATAAGGGTCTGCTAATAATGAAGACCACTTCAAATCACCTGTAAATTAGCAATTTAAAAAACAACAAAGTTTTATCAAATTTGGAACAAAGAAGGCCCACTGTTTGGACTGATTTTTTCTTTGATTAAGACCACTTTTTTCTTGTTTTTTTTTTGCAAAATCTCACTGTGTATTCTATCAACTGTAACCATAAATATAAGAAAAATCTGTCTCTTGTTATGCCACACTGAGACTAAGAAGTGTGTCCAATTCTTTGCTTTAAGTTGTCAGGTATATCATTTGCTTAAGACTGAAAAGTGCCCAAATATCTTCCTTCAAATGGAAGAGTATTCCATATTTTTTCCATTTAATACATAGAGTGGTTTCTTTGGTTAACCTTGATAGCTAATAGAGCTGTGGTTCCAAAAATACAGCCCAAAAGTACAACAAATGAATGAATACATGAAACAATACCTTTGCATTCCATAGCATCTTCTTCTGTCGCTCTTGCCCAGGGTCTGTCATTGAAGAATGGTTTACAGATGTTACAGTCTGGCCCAGTTGTATTGTGTTCACATTCACAGATTAACTGACGGTTTGGTGCAATGTCACAACGGCTGGCATGCCCATTACACTTACACCTGAAACATACAGTAATCGACAGCTATTGATGTAATAAGTATCAATTCACACTAGCACACAGGATAAATGGTTTTGATAAAAATAACAGTCCTTTTTGTAACATTGCTCTTGCCTAGTTGACACAGATCATCTGAGATGTCAATACAGCTGAAAGAAGGTCTTCACATTTAGACCTTATTTTTCATTTCTATGAGTAATATAATGTCCGTGTACACCAAGCACACATACAGTTATTCTTTTTTTAATACTGCCCTTCAAATTATGAGAGAACTAACTGAATTGTATTAGCTACAACTGCAGGTTTTTCAAGATGTCTAAAGCCACGGTATCAGTATTTTGTGAATATTTTCTCTGAATGGCACTGAATAATTATAAAGACAGAGGCAACCTTTTCATCTATTTCTAATCATCTGATCAGAAGAACTAATTTGACCTTGTTAATTCTTACCTTGCACCAACAGCCAAGTCATCAACAGCATAGAAATATGATCTCAGTACTCGAGGGTCGCCAAAGATCTCATCACCAAATGTATTCATACGTGTTAAAACAATCCTGATGTCAGTGGCAGTAACCCAATCCTAAAAAGTACAAACAGTATTTAAATACATCTGTTACCATCAAAGTATTAATTACAGTTAGCCTGCAAAATTTCTATAGTGGACTTGTCCATCTTTCAATTTGGGCAGTACCATTTATCATTTATAGGGATATTAGCTGTATAAATACTGACTCAATAGTGAACAGTGCAGACTATGACTAGACTGCATGGATGTGCAGGTTGATCATGGTCTGCACTGGTCACAAAGGCAAACACAATAGCCACCAGCAGGACTAAAGATGACATTATTGTGCCAGAAGCATTAATTGTCCTCAAGAGTTGCAGAAATGTGAAGACTGTTAAGCATATAAACAAATAAATGAATGGTTGATTCGGGTTATTTTGACAAGTTCCTTTTCTACCTATAAAGCCCTAAAATGCTTTAAAACTCTTCAAATTTTCATGCATGTTATAGTAATCAAAATGATATTTTATCTGTATGTTTCCAAAGTTTTTCTAGAAGCATTCGTGAGTAGGTTTCAGGCTATTATTAAATTTATTCAAAGTGGTTAAATGATAGAGGCTATAATGATAATAAAAAAATTTAGAGTTAAATAATAGTATAGGTGTATACACAGCTTCACTCAATTTTCAAGAAGACCAGAGATCTGAAGAGATATGCTGAACTTGCATATATTCCAAGAGAAGTTTCCTGGTTCATTTAAGACTGACTTGAGCTTCTAGAAACAGGTGCCCACATGACTTGCTTTAATTAGCACTGATTGAAACATATGATGGTAAAATGTCTGTGCTTTAATACATGTATATGCAAACATGTATACTAGCTGTTACATGTACCTATTTTAAAACTGTAATACATGTAGTTTTTAGATTTACGTTAACCAGTATATAACAAGGATTATAGTCCAGTTGGTCACTCATTTGAAATTGAAAACTGAAAAAGAGGAGTGTGAGTGTGTGTGGGTGGGTGGGGGGAAAGCAAATTTCCATGGCAGAATAATAAGTTTCCCAAGGAAATAACCATGCCTTAAATATGTGTATTTACATGTTTGAAAAGAAAAAATTATCACTCTATGTACATGTATCAAAACATTATTATATTTATTTCATAATCCCTTTACACATCAAAATAACTTATTATGTCTCCAATCCAAGTTAATGGGTTAAACAAATATACATATGAAAAGATATCCTTTGTAAGCACAATACTGGAAAAATTATTTATATAGGCAAGATTTTCAAACACTACACCAACCAAACATATCATAACCATGTGTACAATTTTCAAAATTGGATTCTTTCTTATCAAATAAGCATATTTACCTCTATTTTAAGTTAATAAGTTACTTGAATTAATTTAAAACTTTCTTCAAACTGTACTGTGGCTTGAGTTACATTGTATTGTCTTTCTGTAAGGGCATCTATCACTTGAATCTACCGTCTATCTACCTATTTTACTGGATTTAAGGACCTGTTACCCATCTTACTGACATCTCCCCTTCGGATTTTTTTTTTTTTTTTTTATCTATAATGTTGTCTTTTCACATTAAAGCTTGATCAAATGAAATTGTTCCATACAAACTCTCAAATAACCACCCATAAGAATCATATCATTTTAAAACAAACTGCATGCACACGATTCACTGCAGCATCTATGTGCTATTTATTATATATGTATATCTTGTATAAATGCTATCATAAATTGTACACCAAAACTATTTGGACAGAGTTCAAAACATCCATTAGATATCGTATTACACCACCTGTTATTGTAGGCCAAAAAAGTCAATTTATCATTAGCAAAAGTCTTAATGAGACAAAAATGATTAAAATCTAGCAATATTATTTTTTCTGTATGGGATAAATATGAAGTGCAATTATAGTGCTATGTTTGGCCAAAAGCTCAATTATTCTATGATATATTTCTCAACAATTTAATCATCTTTTCTCATGTACAAACTTCCCCATCTGCTAAAAAAAAAAAAAAAAAAAAAAAAATGAAAAATGAAAAAAAAAAAAACAACTTTATTTGAGTTCCCTGAATGTGTGTAAACTACTTTTTTTTCATAACTGCACATACTCCTTTACTACAAAAGCAGTATAAGGTATAAAAACAAGTCATATGACCTCATTTAAGTGAAAAACAAACAATAATGAAAATTTATGGTCTTCTTCAATTTCACACACCATAAAGGTATGTTCACCCATCATCAAATAGGGAAGAAAACCTCTACCTCGACAAAGAATAGCGATAAAAAATTTTCAATGAAGGGATATTAAATTTTTGACAGCTCATTTCACGAGAATCAATGACTGCAATGGATCAAAGGACCATCGTGTGTATGCTTAGGTGACCAGAGATTAATCTCTCTCTTAAATCCCTGACCAACATTTTTTTTTTTACCCGTCATAATGACTAACTTACTGAGTCTTTTATAAATTGCTGATTTAAACAAGTCTTCAACACACTGTACAATGATAGAATTTCTGCTTTTCGCAAAACTGGCTGAATCATTTTAGTTCTGGCCCATGGACAATGGTTTGAGAATTTCTGACTGGGGCATACAAACTTTGCAAGACAATATGCCCAATGTGAAAATACATGTAACTGGATTTTTTTTAGGATGAAAGACAATCTACATCAACTGCAAAAGCTGGGCAACTATTAACTTTTTTTAAGTGTAAGCGAGTGACTAACAGACGGGTCGAGGACACATAAAAAAGAAAAATTTTCAAGATACAGAAAATTTAGTTGTGAAGAACATCTCTAAACTAAGTTCCTGTCTCATTTCTTGTTATAAAAACACAATACAAAGTTTTTACATGATTTAATAGGTAAAAATTTTACTCTCTTAGACACTTGGTCGATACTAAGTTTTTATTTAATGCCTACCAATGAAATATAGGGAAATATCAGTGAGATAAAAGTGATAATCCACTGTTTTGAATCAGTGAAATTACCATTTTGATAATCCACTGTTTGTGCCGGAACTACTTTTCCCCACCACGTAAATACAAGAGAATCCGCTGTATTTCAGACAGTGACAGCGAGCGAAATTTATTTACCTTGTTAAATCCAGTTATAATATTGAATTCCTGAGCCTAACTGGTTGTGAACAATGATGAAATTCACAATAAATTATTCAAAATGTCTGATTTGTTTACATAACTCACATGGACAATATCCAATATGGCCGACTTTCAATTCAATTGATTGAATATTACTCGGTATTAATCCGCTTTTATAATTAAAGTATGTATGGCTAAAACTCAATAAATATTGATAAACTGTGTAGAAGAAAATAAATGTTATTTGATGAAAGTGTATTCAGTTTATTTCAGCAGAAGTAAAGTTATCATATGTATTGGAGATTGTCTGCACTTTTTTTGTGTGCGGAGTAACGGTTTGACCAAAGTACGCATTAACTGATTTGGGGCTCACCATGGGGAATTTATTGAAGGCCCTGAGTAAAAATGTCATAAAATACCCATTTTTGATGTGTTGGCATAAAATAAAAAGAAAATTTGTTTGTTTTTTAGTGGAAGATGAACACCATATGTTTATATTTTCACTCGCTGCGCCACTCGTGAAAATATCACATATGGTGTTCACTCGATGAAATAAATATTCTCATCTTCCACAAAAACAAACAAATATCCTCTATATATTGTTAAGTTTACAATCGCCTGTGGTCCAGTGGGTTAGCTCGCAGCTCTTATTTTACTGTCAGGAAGTGTATGAGTTCAAATTCAGTTTTTAAGATATATAGAGACATAAAATCGTGTTTTTTCTATAGCATATTAACTTCTCCTTATTTTTAAAGAAAAACATTTTTAAGCGAAATTCTGTGCATCAGTCGTTTTAAAACTACACCAACCTTTAGGTGCTGAACAATACAGATGCTTTTTCTCATATGGGTAAGAGATCAAATAAAAATCTTTTAACCTTTACCCTGCTGGAGGCAATGTGACCATGGCAGTGCACATCTGTGCACCCTGATCTTGGTCTGCATTATTCACCATTCAGTCAGTTATTTTTTAATAAGCACCCCTCACAAACAATTAATGGATCTGTACAAATTGAAAGATGGACAAATTTAATATGTTAAGCATAGTGTTAGGGTAAAAACCGAAAATTTACTCGTAAATAATCCTATGTTGTTGTTTCTACAGCTTCTACATAATGAACAGATGCAACCTTTCATTCATAAATACAGGAGTACTACACAGTACACACCTCATGTGTTCAGGTGCTTTATCTGAAATATCACTACAAATATTTGTGATGTTTCATGTAAGTCTGGAATCAACAGATTTTTAAAAACTGGGCCTCCAGGAATTAATATTAAGTAGCAAAGCTATTCAGCTAAACATTTATAAACAAAATAAAAATGAATTACAGGGTATGTTTAACAGCTAGGAAGAGTTAACTAAAACTGAAAACATTTTCTCATATCTTTTACACATGAAACTTTGATAAAATGAAATTTGAAATATCCCTTTAAGCTTCATCTTCTTTTGTCAAAATACACATTCTGTTGACTTCTTATGTATATAACTTCTTTATTTTTTTCAACAAAATCAAAATTAAGAATTCATCAAAAACTCTTCAGACATGGATTTTTGCAAATTTTGCATTGCCTGTCTAACATCTGTTAAACATGTTTCATGGGTTATCTGAGTGAGTGAAGGAAAACTGTTAGCCACTTGAAGCCCAAGATACAGGTCAACGAGTGCCTCTTGTGGTTAGTAGATGATAGTACAGCCGATTGTGAATTCCAGAGACCTACATTTTATCACCATCAATCAAAGGCACTAACTAGTTCAATGGAGCAGACATTTTTATACAGTATGCCAGCTGTCATAAAAGCCTACTTTTGTGGTTTTCATGAATGAAAAATGTAATAGCTAACCACACATACTATGATATTATTTAAAGGTCTGACAAAGTTTTTTAAGATCAGTCAACACTTAAAAGGCTTTCCTAAGAAGTTTTCAAAATACACCGGATGAAAGGGACATCATGGTTTCCTTACTTAGCAATTGTTGAGAGTAAAACAGCTGTGAAAAGGATAATTTGGTTGGCACAGCTTATAAAAAACATTTTATCAGAATTTTTTGAGTTACTGAAAACAGATCAAATGTTCTGCACAAGACTGGACCCAATATTTGATTTTGACCAAGCTTGTAACAAGTCCTAAACAAATGGTCTTTTTTTCCTTTTTATTTTTATTAAAAACCGGTCAAGCAATAAGCAGACGACTGGACCAAGACAACTAGTCTAGGTCCAACCTCACATGAAAGTCCTCAATGAAATGTCTTCTTGTATGTATACTGCGGTGGGCAAATGGTGTTAGTAAGTACAGCATGGCTCAACTCTAATAATATACAGTGTTACATCTGCTGCAACACCTAGAAAATCTTCTGCTTACAGTTATCATAGTAATGATATATAAAAGTCTATTATTGCTGGCTGCTTGCCTACTACAGATGGGTGTGCCGACACACAGCTAGTTCTATATTACCTGCATCTTCAGCATATTTATGAATATAAACAAGACACATAAATTCATGAACTGTTACAGAAGTAGTTCTATTTAGGCTGACCTTAAAAAATTATTTGTTTGGAATTTCCAAAATGACTCACAGAAATTGCAACTACTCAATTCATTTTTTTTTCAATCTCCATGGATCAAATATTTTTTGCGAGTGAAAACTACGGTATAGAATATACATGTTCCTTATAAAAACTTCCTGCCTACCTACCCACCTCTAATATTCTAGGTCAGGAAACACCAAACAAGTTTTAGCAGCTGTGATTTTCAAACAAACAATTTACGAAGATTGAGGACAACAATGTATCTCAGCTACAATACGGGGCTGCAGATTGTATTATGCACAGATCTACTTTTCTGATTTTAATGAAGCCCGGCAATATACTCTTTTTATTCATAGAGGACATTCAGCCCCTGGGGCTCTTTACTTAACATTTTTTCATTCCCATACCTGTAGTATTTTACTTTTTTCAAAATTTTCTGCATCTGGTCTGCCTTCCAGGGTTGAAAAGGGCACTTCACCTCCGGTCAATGGGGAAATATCGCTATATTCATCAGTACATGTGGCGACATCTTGACTGTCCAGAGAAACATAACTGCCTGATGGCAACTTGTACGTTGTGATGCATGAAGCACTGTAGTACTGGTAAGGCGTCCATTCGTCATCTTCTGATGTACGTTTATAAATGGCAAAACTTTCTGGTCTTGGTGAATGAAATCTAATACGAATGTATGTGACATCAAATGATTTACCTAAAAAGATAAAAGACAGTTTTATGCAATATAAAGAAAACAAATGTTTCACCAAGACGCAGACATAGCCTATCACGAACACATAAAAACTGAGGAAAGCCAAGTCATGTAACAAGCAGTTTTAACAGAGAATTGGTTTATTTAATTTAGTCATTGTAGTGTTAATTCAAGACCCCTGTGAGAAACTGGAAAAGATATGAGCAAGACACACTGATACCACCTTTCCATCCAACCTAAATGTTTGGGAGGAATGAGGGGATAGAGTGCTGAAACCCTGCCCCACCCACAATCCCCCTGATCCAGAGGTCACTGGTTCAAGGTTCACATGAAAAGAGATTAGACATTCTGCATTCGATTTTTGGCGCAAGCACAGGTACTAGGAACATAACCTGAACCATAAACATGTGTGAATGACAAATTACTAACAAGAGGGCCATGATGGCCCTGTATCGCTCACCTGAGTATGACTGCTTTAAACAAAGTTGCTATGGACCTGGTTATTTGACCCCAGATGGCCCATATTCAAACTTGACCTAGAAATTATTGAAACAATCTCTTTGACAAATCTCAAGGTTATTTGTACTGAAAATGTTATCTCTAGAGTGTTAACAAGATTTTTTCCATATTTGGGCTCTATGACCTAGTTTTTGACCCCAGATTACCCATATCCAAACCTGAGCTACAAATCATCAAAACAACCTTTCTGACAAATTTCTAGGACATTTGGACTGAAAATGTAGCCTCTAGAGTGTGTACAAAGTTTTTCAATATTTGGGCTCTGTGACCTAAATGTTTTGACTTCAGATGACCCATATTCAAATTTGACCTAGAAACCATAGAATTATGCTTTCTGACAAATTTCCAGGTTATTTGGAATTAAAATGTTACCTCTAGAGTGTTAACAAGTTTTTTCCATATTTGGGCTCTGTGACCTAGTTTTTGACCCAAGATGACCCATACTCCAACTTGAGCTAGAAATCATCAAGAAAACCTGTCTGACAAATTTCCAGGATATTTGGACTGAAAATGTAACCTCTGGAGTGTTAAAAAGTTTTTTACATATTTGAACCATGTGACCTAGTTTTTGATCCCAGATAACCCATATCCAAATCTGAGCTAGAAATCTTTGAAACAATCTTTCTGACAAATTTCAAGGACATTTAGACTAAAAATGTAACCTCTAGAGGATTAACAAGGTTTTTCTACTTTCGGGCTCTGTGACCTAGTTTTTGACCCCAGAAAACCTATATTCAAAACTAAGCTAGAAATCATCGATAGAACCTTTCTGACAAATTTCCACGTTATTTGGACTGAAATTGCTACCTTTAGAATGTTAACAAGGTTTTTCCATATTTGGACTCTGTGACCTAGTTTGTGACTCCAGATGACCCATATTCGAACTTGATCTAGAAATCCTCAAGGCAACTTTTCTGACAAATTTCCAGATTATTTGGGCTGAAAATGTAACCTCTAGAGTGTTAACAAGGTTTTTCCATATTTGGGCTCCGTGACCTAGTTTTTGACCCCAGATGACCCATATTTAAACTTGACCTAGAAATTGTCAAAGCAACCTTTCTGACAAATTTCCAGATTATTTGGGCTGAAAATGTAACCTCTAGAGTGTTAACAAGGTTTTTCCATATTTGGGCTCTGTGACCTAGTTTTTGACCCCAGATGACCCATATTTGAACTTGACCTAGAAATTGTCAAAACAACCTTTTTGACAAAATTCCAGATTATTTGGGCTGAAAATGTAACCTCTAGAGTGTTAACAAGATTTTTCTATTTTTGGGCTCCGTGACCTAGTTTTTGAACCCAGATTACCCATATTTGAACTTGAGCTAGAAATCATCAATAGAACCTTTCTGACAAATTTCCAGGATATTTGGACTGAAAAAGTAGCCTCTAGAGTGTTAACAAGGTTTTTCTATATTTGGGCTCTGTGACCTAGTTTTCCAACCCTGATAACCCATGTTCGAACTCGTCCGAGATATCAATGAGACAAACATCCCGTGCAAGTTTCATGACAATTGAGGCAAAAATGTGACCACTAGAGTGTTAACGAACTAATTGTGGACGGACGGACGGACGGACGGACGGACGACGGACGACGGACAAAAGGTGATCAGAAAAGCTCACTCTGTCACTACGTGACAGGTGAGCTAAAAAAAAAATCTTCTTACCCTACTACTGGTATATACATACACAAACAGGGTTTTTTCTCAGTATTTTGGGAACATGACCCACACCCTTTGGATTGGGAATTTCAGGGATGTTTTGCTAAAAATTGGGAAAAATGCATGACTTCAGTTTTGCAAGTTTTAAATGAATACTAACAATTACTGTCTATGATGGAAACTTTCAATCCTTACAAGTTTGTCACAGTGAAAGATCTTTTGTTTTTGTAGATTTTAGTAACTATTTTTATTATTTCTCTTTTAAAGTTTCAATTGAGAATTTTTTCTGATTTTTTTGGGGAAAAAAAGATACTATTTTCAACTGTGAATATGACCCAATGTCAGCTTTAAAATAAGCCTAAAAAAACCATGACAAATTATAAAATAGGCATAGTATATGGCGCTTAGATTTTTATTCACATGTATTTATATCTGAACTTATTATATTCCTAATAAGTGAGCGCAAGCCCTGGTCTGAATCCAGGAAGCACTGATCGAGTTGCAAGAACTTGTCTCCACATAGAATTGTAAAATAAATAGGTGTAAACTAACCTTAACAATGAATGAATGAATACCAAGTTAACTGAGCAGTTTTTTATGTTTTTACATCAAACAGTGAGCCATTCACTAAATTTATTTTGATAATAAACAGTATAGTGAAAACCACAAAAGTACTGGTTAACAACCATGAAATGAGAAAAGTTGACTAGCCTGCTGTCAAAGTGTTAACCACAAAAATATATAAATAACATTCATTTCTGTATCGAGTTTCTTCATACCAAGACTTAATTGAATTCAATGGTACACACACTTGAGATGAGTCAGAGGGTGAAATTTCTCTTTTTTCATATTTAGATTGATTCACATCTAAACATTGTAAAACCAAGTATATCAGATTCTGATCAGTTTTATCCGCATTCTATTTTTTCAATTCTAGAAAACCTACTCATTCAAATGATCTTGCATTCAGGTATATGAATGGGATTACATAATGTACAATTTACACGCTATTAATTCTACAATAAAATTTGATTTGAATCCGTACAAATTTAACTAAATTAGGATGTAATTATACATATAAGATATCAATTCTTTGTTCAAATGCTTTCAAAGTGACTGACTCACAGAATTAAGCTTAAAATTGTTTTTCTTTATGATTAAAAAGAAGTTAATATACTATGGGAAAAAAATATAATTTTATACTTCTATACATTATGACAACTGAAGAAAGAAGAATTTAATTTCAACAGGATTCAACTCCATGCCCTTTGGGTCAGTAAAATTAAGAGCAGCCAGTGAGCCACTATGAATTGTTTTTTACAGTTGTTAAAATTAGTTGTTAAAATTAACAATATAAACAAAGTGTCTACCCCGTGACTAACAAGCTAACTTTTTTACCAATAAAAATTGGAAAAACTTTATATTATGATGAGGTTCTGAAACAAAAAATGTGAGAGTAACTCAGTTTAGGTATGTTCTTCACAACTTGAACCAGAATTTTGTATGTATAAACATTTTCTTTTTATGCATCGTCAACCCATCTGTGTGTCAGTCTCTTAAAGAAATCTTTCATTCGAGATCCAATTGCTTCACAGAGGAGCTGTAACATATTACAATTAGTAGTATTATACCAATTTACAGCTGTGCGAACTCAACTGATGCACATGTGGCTTACTATGACAGGACTCATTTTACTGCTGGGATTCAAACATCAATCTTCTGAATTTGAGGCATAACATTCAAGTCTCCAACAAAAATTCAGTGTAAAGAGAGGTTTCTCACTCAGTTTAGTTTTCATTTTAGTCCTTTCTTGCTACAATTCTAAAACTAAATTGAACAACTGCTATTCTCTGCAGCAATGCAAACATGGAGAAGTTACGAATAAGGGCTGAAACCTCAGTTCTTTATGTAAGGATTCATCTCTGAAACTGTACAGTACAGCTCCCGCGATATGTACATTTTTCTCTTAAACTCCGCGGACCTTGGGAGGAAAATCACAGAGAATCTCTGAGAAACTCCCTAAATCGCGGAGGCATCGCGGAGACGAATTTTGTCTGGTAAGTGATGGTATTTACTGTGAAATTGCAGATTATCAATCCTCCGGGAATCTCTGCGATTTGTTTATGCATTCAGTTGACTGAAGTGTATATATGACAATTAGTGAAATTTTATATTTACTTACTCTTTTTACATTCATGTTTTAGAAAGCCTAATAGTAATATTTCGATTTGTTACATGTTTTGACACATTAATTTATTGAAAGACACAAGACCATGTGTTTGTCTCATGGCCTATGATCTGTACAGGTATGATACATTGCGTCTCAACCGCTTACTGGTTCCTAAATATAACTTTTGACCTTTAACATTGAGCGACAGTTATTTTCCGTAAATGATATTCACCTCACTTTAAAAGCTTCAGACACCACGAGCTCTTTAAAGCGGGATTTACAGTCATGTAGCATGGTTTTCCCGTGAAAATCGATTTTCAATTACATTTTCTTATTAAGATAATTAATATCTTTAACAGAAATGTGGATATTTTTAAATTTAGGCAATGATGGCTTTGTTGACTGAACAGGGTAGAAAAGAAACACAGCCGATAATGAATAGATTTACACACCTACCTGACATCATGTCAACTTTTATTGCTGCAATTTATTTATTTTTAAATCTTTAATCTGTGCCGCGCAAATAAATTACTAATCATAATCAAACTGCGAAAATAAATATATCTAATTTAAAAAGTGAAAATATGTGAAAATATTTTCAACAAATGCGCTCTTATTCTGATGCATTTGTGTATGAACGTTCCTATTTGTTTACGAAAAGAATGACAATTCAAAGCAGTTGCTTCAGAAAGAGCTGATCTTATTTTCAGAATAAGAGTTGACCGATTTCTGAACAACACGTGTTAAACTGCAACTGTATCGTCTCGGCGCTTGGCAAAAAGTATTTATCGATTTACTAAATAATAACAAGCGTTTAAAAAATCACATAAATTAATGTATTTGACTGAATTATACCATAGTCACATAATTGACTGGTGTAAAATGTACAGTTACATTATGGTAATTTCATCACACATTGCTGACTGTATGTTTTTGATGAAAGGATTTCAAGCGTATAAATTTTATAATTATTTTTTTTCATCTTTAAATGGGAAATAGTTTGTTAAAACTCTGGTGATGAAACACAAGAATATTCGCTGAGAATCTCCGCGGAAACGCTCCAACACTCGGAGAATCGCGCAGATTGTGCGTGAACAATCATACATCTTTATGGCTTCGGCAAACAGTGCAGATCCAGATCAGCCGGCACATTCGTGCCATCTGATCAGGATCTACACTGTTTGCCTTTTGATACATTAGGTTATTTCTGACCAAAAAGCGACCAGTGCAGATCCTGATCAGACGGCACAGATGTGCTCGCTGATCTGGATCTACACTGGTCGCACATGTGTAAAAGTGCATATATATGGAGCAAAGGTTTAAGCTGACCATACTAACTTTTGGTTTTGTTACAAGTCTAAGTATCTTGGTCAGATATAATTATGATGCCACAATTTTTAATCTAAATTAATTCACATAAGGTAGCAAGGTATACATCAGATGATTTCTGTGCAGTTTTTATTTTTTAACTGATCACTTTATTCACAGATGGACTAGAGAAAAATCTTTTTCGGTGCATTGGAAAATACTTGGCTATGTCAAACTCAAAGTAACTTTATCAAAATACAAGGATTTTCTACTTAACAACACCTTGGCATGAATTATAACACAAAAGTAAAGGATTTTAATACGAGAGTGGCTCTATACATGAATTCAATATGACATTAATTATATCATAATAACATGACAAGTCCCTGCTCTGATTACAGGAGGATTATAATATTTCCACAGGCAGATAAAAAGTTAACTAAAATGCCTCAAACAACAGTGACTTCCATCCAATTGTTAGTAATTTAGATTGATTTATTTTCTGTGTACAGCCCTATAATATAATATTTTTTAGTTATTAGGTGACACTTAACCTTACAACTGTTTCTGTAAACTACCTCATTGTCTTCTAAAAGAAAAAGAACATTTTCTCAGACAGAGATTCAGCATGAGGAAAGAAATCACAGAACAAGTATCCAGGATATTTTTTACAGGTATGGGAAGGGGTCCTTCCCTTAAATTTTGGGAAAATTAAAGTGGTATTTTTGCAAAAGGGGAAGAAAAAACTTGATGTAAATTCAATTTTAAACAAAAACTGCATTACTTTAAAGAATTTTTCTGAGGGGAAGACGCCTGTAAAGGGTCCCTCCAATAGAAAGAAAAAAGCCCCGTGACTGACAAAGTGATTAAACAAGAGCTCTACAGAGTGGCGTCAATGCTGTTCTGTTTTACATGTCGACAATGGGGGCCATAGTTACGGTTCTTGTGCACTACTCCTGAAGGAGGTCTACATACTTCTGATGTTTCATGTCAAGATGTTGATATTGTTCATTATTGATACCTTTGATCATTCAACTTAATAAGAAATTTTGACAAAAATTGTAAGTTAAAACGGGACATAACTCCAAAAATATAGCTTTCAGAATAATGTACCTCGTGTTAAAACTGCCTTTTGTTATAATAAGCAAGCAGTCCAAGTTCCATATTGATATCTTAGATATTTTTGAAATCAGTCAACTTAATAAGCAATTTTGACAAAATTTTTAGTTAAAAAGGGTATAAAACTCCAAAAACATAACTTTCAGAATAATGCCCCTTGTGTTACAAATGTCATAATAAGCAAGCGTTCAAAGTTTCATATTGATATCTTTCAAATTGTTTGAGTAATGGGTTACAAAGTGCTCAAAGTTTTTGCATGAAGATGACAACAACGACAAAGACGACGAGGCAGTGCTCATTGTAGCTCGACTTTTTCTTCGAAACAGAAAAGCTAAAAATCAGCCAACAGAAATGGCCAAATAAGAAATCAGATTTTTGTTGGCTTCTTCTTGGCAGTTCCATATCATGATAAAATATGTGATATGATAAGATATCTATGTTATGAAGTATTACAATCAAGTATTCAGAATTTATGCTATTGGATTTGTTAGTTTTAGTTTATATATGCACACACATTGAGGCTATTCTAAGTGAGTAGATGACAACTGAACACTACAAAATACGAAAGAAAAATTCTAAAAATAGCAAGTGTCCCTGAAAGTATCTTTCATGATGTACTAATAATATATATAAATTACCAGTCCAATATATATGCTATGTACCCCCGTAATTGATATTGTACCTAAAACACCTTTCATTTACCTAAAGCGCATTTTGCAAATGTCAAGATCAAAATATCTGATCAACATAAATCATGGGTCTAATTGCTATTATTTAGACTTTCAGGTCTAAATATACTAAATTTGACACCCTTTGTTGGCCATAATAACAACATTGTGAAAATGTTTTTTTTTTAATAATAAAGGTGAGTAAAACCAGTCACCTGCAAAAAATTGAAAAAGAAATGTTAAAACAGGTGTTGATTTACTGATTAGACTTTGAGAAAAATATTGAGAAGTGTGATTTACTATGATTTATAAATACTAATAAAATTTAGTAAAAACATGAAAATACAAATTAAAAAAAAATCATGGTTTTGAAGACTGCGAAAAAAATAAAAATACCAAAGCATTAGAGTTATACTAAATAGTATTTTTTTTAGTTTTTGAAATATTTCTGGATTAGGACTTACATGTAATGAAAATTATCATAGAACCTGAGAACCCTCTCATAGTAGATGAAGTGCAAAACTATCTAACTACAGTTATAAAATAAGGAGATATACACTATATGTGACACACTGCGACAAACCAACAATCTGGTATATCTGACGTCATCATTGAATAACATCAAGTTAGACTTCATAAACTAATGTTTTGTGCAAACACACCATGTTTTCCACCTTCTATAAATTACCATAATGTGCTGCCTTCGAAAAATTGTAAGTTAAGTCTTCGAATGTTACTGAAACATGGATGTGGATCACAAAACAACTACAGTGTAACTGTATCACATGTTGCATGTGGTCTAACCCTTAACCTGCTGAATTTTTGTAATGGATTAGCCCAGCTTTGAATTTGGAACAGTCCATTCAGAGTTAAAGGTATTTCTATATCAAAATACAAAAAATAAAGCTACCAACAGTATAGAGCCTGGTCAGACTGCACGGATGTGCAGGCTGGCCTGGCTCTATACTGGTAGCAAAGGCTAATCACTTTTGGTTCCAGCAGGTTAAGGGCTAACATCCTTGGTGTCAAAATGATTGATAGAAATGTTGCAATGTTCATTCCACTATTAGTCTGCCTACTGGAAGTAAGATTGCAACAAAAAGTATACAAAGTAATTTCAATACAGTCTATAATCTGAAAGAGGAAAAAAACCTGAATATGTAGAATTTGACCACATTGTTGATAATCTTGCATTTGTTATCATCAGTCCTGGTTGCCCATACGACCAACGTCCCCTGAAGAGGTTAGTTATTTTGGGTTGTGGAGGGATAATGCAAGATAAAATATTTGAGAAAGCATCCCATTCCAGAGACACTCCTGGTTCTTTTCATTGCTCAGTGTACAGCACTGATACACAGGACCTCAGTTTGACATCTCATCGGAAAGACAATTAGTAACGATAGTGGAGGAATGGGATCAATTTAACTTGTAACCCCTTGATTACCAGTCCAGCCAGTGTTACCACTGGACCACTTAACTGCTCCATTGTTCATAATCTCATGACATGGCCTAATAATAGTTATTTTGCTCTGCCCCCCCCCCCCCACCAAAAAATATTCGTTCAGTATTTACTTAAATTTTAATTGCCATTGCTCTGAAGCAATTCCTTTGTTGATGAATTTACCTACATAGTTAATTTGGTTAAACAGACTTTCTTCCACTACTTTTTCTCTGAAAAGAAGTGACTAAGTTACACTCAAAAACACCCTCTACATGTGTTCCAGTTAATTTGACCAGACCTGTAACATTATAACTTGTCTGGTACAGGTGGATATACATACAGAGAACAGCCAGAAAACACAGAGATAATCTCTCTAATCTTGTCTTATCTCTTCTTATCTACATATGCTCTACACCTTACTGCCAAACACACATACACTGTACATATAACAGCATGGCAGTATAAACTCAAAATCATGTTACAAAACATACCAGCATGAGGTTACTTCTTTAAAGGTTTCAAATGCAATAAGAAAGATGAAAAATGAAAGATTTTGATTTTTTAGATGAAAATTTTGTCTATTTTAGTTTATTTTCTGTCAGTGCTAAAAGGACTGACATCCCAGAGGAGGTTTATTTAATGTTGTGGGGAACAGAGCATGATTACAGTTTTAATGCTTTGTATAAAGCAGCAATTTTCTAAGAGGTGTCAGTTACAGTTATATCAAAATGACTAAGCTAAGCCCAACCACAAACCTCATTGTCCAGTTAAGATTCAAACCTGGAACTGCTCATAATGGATGGGAAAGGCATATCAACCAGGCTAGTCTATGTCAATGATTTAAACTGAACAGTAAAAATACTACAATTACTAAAGTAAGAAAATCTTGTGTACATGGTTAAGAAGCAAACTGAGGCATCAATGTAAAACAACTGTATTGTACATGTAACAGTTTAGCAAAGACCCCTATGGTATTTCACAATGCCTAAAAAAAAATTCTTAATCATAGCCCTTATAAAAAAAACCTTTAAATTCAATGTATAGGTAACAAAAACACAAATATTTTACCAGCTTTTAAGATTATCTGCACATTTTAACTTTTCGTAACACAACAGGGTATACAAACTTGTGAAAACAAAATAACAACAATGAAAGCTTAGAGAAACAAAGTGTTGATCCCAGCTTTTCAAATCTCATAATCAGATAATAAACTCTCATGTTATGAAAGTAATACAGGAAAATATTAAAAGCAGTTAAAGAAATTTAACCATAGTGGCACCCCTAATCCAAATGCCAAAGAGAATAATATTTTTTTTTCCCAACTGTAAGATAAAAGTTTTGAATCCTATATTCCTTCAGTGTTAAAAGAAAAGAAAAAGTACTACACAAGTTCAAAAAAATGTCCTTTTCCTGACCCACAAGAATGAGAAAATAGTCTTTTTCTAGAAGACCATTTTCAATAGTCGCCCAAATTCAGCTACTTCCTAATCGTTAAAAAATCATACTATTTCAAAACTTTATGCAAATTATTGCCAAAAAAAATTTTTTATATCCAAAATATATCAATTTTTTAAAAAGGCATTTTTTTTCACTAGAAAAGTATGCACCACTGCAGTAAAAACTAAACATGGCATCTCACTGAATCAAAAATATTTGGAGAATCCTACTCTTTTATGGAATAAAGCCAGTTGGTAACAAAATTTTGACTAGTCAATTTAATTATCAATATGTAACTCTTGATAGCCGAATATAAACAAACAAAAAAACGAATGTTTATTTTGATAATGGGCAGATGGGGTGGGGTGGGGGGGGCCCTAATAAATTGTCCCCTCATTGTTAGCTTAGTTGTGTGGTACAAAGATTTTCATTTTTAAGCAGGTTTGTGGCAAAAAGTAACTAAGTAGAGCTTCAACTCCTCAGTCGGCATTTTTTTAAAGTTTTGCAAGAGTAAAGATCTTCTGTCAAGACTAGAGAGTTGAAAGTATATACGTGTACATACTGATAAAAAAAATCCATGTCTTGTTCTCACTGTTTGTAAAATAGAATGCTGTTGGGTTCCCTAAATGTTGCTGTTAACACGCTTCAGTTTCCCAGTTATTATATTTTACAAACGTGAATTTCCCACAATGGACAGACTACAGTCTCTTCCAAATTTACATGTAGGCTAAAAACCCCTATAATTTCATCATGTTTTCTGACATTTTAGATTTTATACTGAAACAAATATAACTCCTCTACCACATATCTTTTACACAATTTGTTTCTGAAAGAACAGTGGTCGAGGCGTTAGAGCGACAGACTCTTGATCTTGAGTTCAATGCTTCAAATTCCACCAGGGGTTAGAGTCTCTGGTGACTTTCCACATTCTAGACTTACAGCATGAGTACTGGCTTGAACCCAAAACGGTAATGGAGGGGATGTTATATAATGTGCATGAACTTTCTACCCAATCCATGTAAAATACATGAAACTTATTGGTTTCAGGGGTTTTATTAAGTTTTTGAGCTGAAAGGAATACATGTAAAGTAGGCAGGTGATTTGCTGCCAGTTTGTTATAAAATAAGCCTGATTTTAAGAAAAGTAGCAGGGTGAAGATCTCAAAATAGAAGGGAGAAATACCCGGCTTTTGCCTCTTAATGAAACCCCTGGGTTTATATTACTTACACGTGTATAACACAAGTTATCAACTCTGAAAGGTCCTGACCCCCTTCACATAATGCTGTCAATAATGAATATCATACATGCCGTTTAGGGTTGGATCATGAACGGGAGTTTTGTGGAAAATCGCCGGGTTTTTGGACATCACAACGGGGTAAAAACTAAAAAAAACGTTCGCGGGACGAGTATATCCGACCGTTCGTCCTGCAGAACGAGTGCAAAGACCGCAAGAAATATACCGATGGACGTGTATATCATAGCGTCACAGTTTACCGACAGTAATACATGTAGATGTAGATGTAATACACTGTCAAAACGAAACCCGAAGCGTAAGGGGGAGCACTGCGCCTTTTTAAATTCAGTAAACCGCACAGTACCATTGATCTTTTTTCTCCTAAGTCTCCAGGACTGTTGATGGTGATGCAGGACGAGTAGAAATTTTGGTCAATCGTCCTCGTCACTGAATGAAAAATTTGTTCCCTGGATTGATACGTATAAAAGACTTGCGAATACAAAATAACTGCTTACCACCTTCTGTTTTATTTACACATTGATGCAGTGTGTAACTGCATAAAAAAAAGAATACACTTTTTTTTGTAAATTGTGTATTTCGAAAAAAACTCGCTTTGTTACTCAATTTCCAAACATCAAACAGTATGGAGCATAAAAAACGCACCGCTAATTAAGCTCAAAAGTAACTGTGTGAAGGTCGTTCATCTTTCAACTGACTTCAAAGGAGCCGACTTCTACGAACACGTGGGCTGACGTAGTGCTAACTGCAAACATTAGGCCAAAGGATTTCATTTATTAATTCGAAGGCACCGACAGAAGCTATCAATTATCGAACTTGTTTTTCCGGTAATTTGGTCTTTGACAAGTTTATTAGGGTGACATTGCAATGGATTAGCGAGGTGTGATATACACAGACGGTCCGGGACTTATGTTGTGGACTCGTTTTGGCAGATTTTTATGCTGTCTGGATTTACATTAGGAACAGAAAACGGTGAACCGGTCCCAGATGTTCTGAATTTTATGGATGTTTTTCTTTCAAGGCAAAATGTTGATTTATCGGGAGATTTGGGTGCTTCGCCGCGGCAAGAGTCTAAATATCGGGAGAACCCGGCGAGTAACGGGAGAACGGCATGTATGATGAATATACATGAAGTTACAAAAATAAATGTAACAGTGAAACTGATATGATGAATTAGTTTCAAAGCTTCAACATTACACAGGCAGATTAAGCCAGAAAAAAACAGTGTACCAACAGTATATCTTACCTTTATATTATTTATAAATGTGTGTAGGCAATGATAAATCAAGAGAAATTTACAGGTAACAGGCTGATATCAACATTAAATAATTCTGCTGATACTGGCAACTGCAGGCAGCTGGATCCACTCCAGGTATTTACACTGTATTGCAGAGTTTGTAATCTTTCTGCACTTTACTGCATAAACTCACATTTTCTTCAGTGTATTCCCACTACATTTTATCACCAATAGCTGCATCTGGTGTGTTGAGAGCCAAATATCCTTTACACAACACATTAAACAATTTTGTGTAGTGAGTCCGTCTGGATTACCAGTACTAGTAGCTTAAGATGTTAAGTAGCAAATTACTATCAAAATTACTGAAATCATATGAAAAAAATCAAATGAATTTTTCACTATTTCTTGTAAGATTATTAAATTTAAAATGACTTGTACAGTACTTTCTGATACCATACAAAATCTGGCTACTGAGTTTTATTTTTGCACAGTAATCTAGTAAGAACAGTAACTGAAGAACATGAAGGCATACTACAAACTTATCTGAACAACGTATAAACTCTCAGACAAAAAAGAAATCTCCTATACATAAATTAGTTCAGAAATTATCCATCAAGGCCTGCACACACATCAACAGATTAAAAACTTCTGACTTAAAACTGCTAATTATATTAGCCATTTTGACTAGATTGTGAACAGTTTTTGCGATTACAAATTAACAAAAATAGAAGCATTACAAGATAAATTATTTCATTAATTGCTTTCTTTCAATACAGAAATCTTATGTACAAAAATAAATAACCTGTGGTCAAATTTATTGGTGCACAAAATGAATTATGAAATATTTGAGACAATTAACAGTTAATTATCACTCGATTCTGGGTATGTAACCCTTCTTAAAAAAAACTTCTGTAACCGTAGCCTTTTCCAGTGGGTTTGTCTAAGTTTACAGAAATTCTGTAATCCTAGACTCGGAGGATAGGATTACGGTTCCATAATCGTAGCCACTGCCTATTTATAAAGTTTATTTAATTTTATTCATTTAGCATGTTATCGTAAGGTGAGGGATCTTTTAATGCTATTGGCAAAGACTATGTCAAAACCTTAGGAGAATGACCCAGTGAAATTTCAGCACTATTATATATCCCACAAATACCTTCCTCAAAATGATACTATCTGATATTCTAAACTGGAGTATTTCAGACCAAAGGAGATTGAAATTATATTTTTATGTCCACAAAGAGTCCCAAAATGTACACATGACTTAATACAAAAACACAAGGAATTAAATGTGCACCTGCCCCAACCACTAAGAATTTACTAGAATGCACCCAAGTGCATATACATGTATTTGTCAGTGGACACTAAAAAATTGACTTTTACAGAATCAAGCTCCTGTGTTCAGACAATGTTATTTAAAATTATGTGAACAAACCCAGTTACATTCCACATGTATATAAGTATTAATTTTTATATATAACTAAAATTCTGTATGTTGCTTTACCTAATCTAAGTGTAAGATTGACAGGCTGGAGGCGTGAGTTTAACCATTCTCCTCTTCTCTCCGACATGGATTCACTCTGCCACCAAGTCCAGTTGTTCTGATTGTTAAAATCAGTCGTAAAGCTAGGCGGGTGCATAAGGTACGGAGATCCAGCATCACAAATATGACCACATGATTTTCTCACGCCTGTAACTCCCGTCTGCAAACAATATTCCTGCGGACCCGTTAATCCACAAGTGTTAGTCGCTTCTACTGTAAGATTGAAAGCAGCGTTTACAAATTCAGGCACACACTTTTGAGCTTTACCCTTTGAGTCATAACAAGAATTTTCAGCTCCTAAACTCAAATGAGGTAGATGAAATATTAACACAATTAATCCTAACTGATTCATTTTTGTAAATAGATGCACTGGATTTATCAATTTCTGTAAAATTCCTACATCTCTCCGTCCTCTTCCCACCGCCATAACTTCCGAACTTTCCAAAGTTTATGTTACACTGCATTCTGGGTAATTTACATTTTGCTGGTTCTTGGCTTTTTTTGCTATATAAGTGTTTGCGCAAAATGATTTGGGGGTCCAATCTGAGATAAAGGCCAAATATATCGAAATAGTAAACTAGCGGTTTACGTAACACTCATGATAAAACAAAGACGTAACGTCTGCCTTTAAGAACACACATTGATGCATAATTATCAGCAATATCGATTCAAAGACTCAAAATCAAACCGAACTCGTATCACCATATGAAATGATTCTTAAAAAGAAGGTTATTGAAAAACTGTTTTTATAAGTATAATGATTTGTTAGGTAACTCTTTTAGACTGCAGGTAATAAAATGAAAATTTATTAGTCAGAAAAGACAGGACCGATTAAGTCATGACTTTGAATTTTCTGAACACCTCAGGCCTGGATCCGGAACCTAGGATAGATAAGGGGGAGGGGGCGGGCTGGGGTGAAGGCCAGTGATGCACATTGGGTAGGCCTATAACATTAAAACTACAACTTCGAAATGTTAACTTTATAGAGCATTTCTAAGCCAACAAGGTACAAGTCCCCATGCCCCAATCACCGGAAACTCTATACTCTATCCAAATTTACACCAAAGAAAGGTGGACAATGCTTAAGGAAAGTCAAACATGACGCATCTAGGACATACTTATCTGCCATATATCACTTGTGTATTTTGAGGGCATATGTGACATAAGATACAAAGGACAATATAAGTATTGTCAAAATACAACGAATATTCTTTTCTTTAATATCTGCGGATCATCTGCTCATTACTTATTCAACCTGTCAGTTAAAAAAAAAATCCCCTATATGAAGTCGCATATATAGTACTTACACTATATGCATATATATATGCCTACTCGGGTAAAAACAAATCATCTGCACGTTAAAAATGTCCATCATGTATAACCATCTGCATGCGACGAAGGTTGTTCATCTCAGAAAGTCTGGAGATTATTCTCTAATAGACGTATGAAGACTTGGACAAACACGATTTTCTCAATACCTCACAAAGGTCCTCAATTCTGGAAAAGATAGGTGAAACAAAAAATCCCCATTTATCATGAATTACTCTATTTTTCATCTATGGCAGTTTGAAGTTGATCTTCCAAAAGACGAATGAGGAGTTCAACGTACAATGATATCTGTGTAATAATTAGCCCAACAGAAATTCCCTTTTACGACCATCTACACACCCAGGTTGCTCATCTGTAAAAATTTGAAGCAAATGTTTCATCAGACGAATAAACACCATGGGGAAAAACAAAGGCCCATAACTCTGGTAAGACCTGGCGAAACAAAAATGTCTTCCTTTTTGACCACCTACAACACTATTTATCTGTGAAATTTTAAAGAAAATCCTCTAAAAAGATGAATGAGGACACATAACATTTCGAGACGTACAGTTGTACGGATGTACCTTACATACGTACAGAAAAGAGCAACGCTACATGGTTCCCACAAAGTTGGGGCACAAAATGTTGCACACTATGTCTCATTATCACGATAAAACACAACAGACAATAGTTTACATGAAAGAAAGCGGTAGTGTTGGTATAGAAGGAGTGGTGGTCGTGGTCGGACTGCCGATACGGACGGTGCTGGTTCGAATCCCACCCCAGTGACATTTTGCAGTCCTAACTTCCGGCGCAAATACTGGTATGAAGCCAGGAAGCAGTTGCAAGAATATGCCTTCAGTATTGACTGCTGACAGTAATTAGTTGAACTTAAACTTGTCTTTTAGTATCTTTTACAATTCATTAACATTAAATGTTATTTCGCTTAAAATTAAATAAAATACACGAGACAACAAAAATACGTGTGTATAATGTCATATTGAGGGCTCCGTACGCTTCCAAAACCGTAAAGAATTGTTAAAGGGACCAAGAGACATGAACTGTCAGTTAAAAAATATAATTCATCTGAGGAGCAGCGATCGAGGGATGGAACTAGGAACTCCGGATTTGGAGGTCACTGGTTTGAATCCCATCAGGAACGAATCTCCTGTTGTTGTTTGTGTGTGTATGTGTTTTTGTTTTGTGTTGTTGTTTGTTTGTTTGTTTTTTGTTTTGTTGTTGTTGTTGTTGTTTTTTTGTCACAAAGCACGTTTTAGCTTGAGTATTGACTTTATTGCGTAATTAAATATAAGTTGCAAGAACTTGTTTCTCGGTCGATGTATAATAAAACAAATCAGTAACAATGGCAATATATGCTTTATAAGGATGCCAATGTCTGGTGTTCTAATGGTGAAATACATTAATCATGTTAATGAAATGCACACAGCAAATGCATCATAAGGACTAATTCAGGATCAGACAAAAAGACATTGGACTCTCCTTAATCTAACGTATACATGTCTGTTTTAATAGTTGCAATAACATTGAATACTTTGTACTTCCTAAACCATAACGGAAATATTTGACTTTCAGATTTAGCATGAAACTGGAATTGTGAAAAATCTGACTGCCGTATAAATGTCGCTCCCTTAAGAAAACTTAAGCCTAACAAACATGGTGAACTGAAACGAAAATTCAGGAATACATTAATTGAGTTACTTTTTGAATACTAGGGGCCTATAATATGAAAGGAAGTAATTGCATCTAGTATAACGTACGGAGTCTGTCAAACATACTTTAGAATTGCACAATATCTGACTGTCTCTATAAATTAGGCCGCGTGTAAACATATAAATTTTGTAAAGTTTATGAAATAATCATCATTTGGGGAAGCCATTATAAAGCCAATGATAAAATGTACCTGTCTAATTGAGATACTTAAATAGTTTTATAAAACAGTCGCTGTATTGCAGTTAAATGTTTAATTAGTCTTTTGTTTAAAACATAATGATAAATTTGGCTAGTGTATTTGCAGCGGCCTGATACCGATCTTCGTAAATCAACACTTGACTAAAAACTAGCTATATATCATGAACAGTGTATATGTTTCAAGTGTTATATAATATCTTGTACCAAATCTTAGGTCATTGTGTATTCAGCATTTTACAGCACTCGGATGTAAGTGGAAAATAATATGCGATCGCAGGTAAAGTGATTTTTTTTTTGTGACTATCAATTCCTGTTGAAAACAGAAAGTACACCAGTTCCACGTCTCTTCTTTGCAAGGCACAAAAAGTATTCTAACATATTTTTCATCATTCTGACACGAAGATAGAGAGGCTATTGTACAATTTTAGTTGCGTTCTGAGTAATGTTAAATAGCAAATGAATCAACATTTGTATAAAAAGCTAGCTTTAGATTGTTTTCTGCACATATTAAACTCGTAATGAAATCGATGGGTTCCTTACAGCGTCAGAAACCCAGAATGTACGCGAACTTAAACCTTTTACTTTTTTCAAGTTTAGCGGTGTTGCGTTTTTACCTAAACAAACATTTTCTTCATTACTAGACTTCTGATGATCTAGATTCACGCCAAGCGATGGGAAACGACATAACGAATGTAACCAACAAATTTGGAAAGCAGCTCGACCTTGTGGTGAGACAGTCGAATGGCAAGTGCGATATATTGACCATCAAAGATCAAGAGACTAAAACCATTCTAACCGGAAGCGGAAATGTGACAATTTCTGTTTTTGATCCGAATGACTCCGTGCATAAAGAGATTCCATTAGAAAGCAAAACAATTCCGTCAAATAAAAATGTTGTTCTGGAAAAAGATGTTCAAGGAACGCTTCGAATTAGGCGCAGTCGAAGTTTATGTAAATATGAATCGAGAAGAAAGCTCCCGTTGAAGCTTGCTGCCATCTGAAGCTTTGATCATAACGCAGCCTTTCGTTAAAGACATGGCAAACATACAGTTTGATAGAAACTGACCATAATTTTGTCAAGGACTGAACTCATTGCATGCAGTTTTTACCCCAGAACAGCTAATAAAATCACAATCATGGAAGCGGTTACTCCGTATTTAAGAAATTAGGGATGGCCTCTACAAAGGAGATGAAATTAGCAACAATGATCTCTCTCTAAAAACTGAAACCAATCGGTTCGATATATCGGGTTAATTAACTCATTAGAAACAAAGACAAAGATAGAAACACACTTGAGCAAATATACATTTTCTGTTGTCAATGTCACGATCTGTAAACATCTTATCATTTTTCTGAAGTAATCCTTTTAAAAAATCTATATGTCGTACCATCTTAGAGTGATATCATGAAATTTTCTGGCTTATCTTTAAGCTTTATGAAACAATGTTAGCTTTAAAAAAAAGACTTGTCACCGGTCCGTTTAGAACTAGAAGTTTATTTGGGGACAGAAGGCACTAAAATCCTGTATGGCTCCTATTATGTTATCAATACATGTATAGCATTGCAGAATGGTTTTATGCTTTATTGTACAACATACAAGCGCATTGACAAATTTCAAATTGACTATTCGTAATAAATAGTAATGGAACAATAACCTTTAGATCAAACCAGCTTATGATATATAGAGTTGCGTCCCTTGATACATGCAGTAAGCAGTTACACAGCAACTCCGTTCTTTTATTTTTTATTATTAAAGTTCGAAACAGACTAGAAGTAACCACGAAACGAATAATGTCTCAATAGCATAATTACTACAATCATAATTATTTCTCTAGTTTGAGATTTCATGTTAGCAGTATTCTTTTTTGATATACATCTTTGCATGTTAACCACTGAATCAGCGTTATAACACAAATGCAATACATAAAAGATATGTGATAGGTAAATACAAAATGTATTAAAAAATAAATTGTAAATATGTCTACTGAGGCTTAATCTTAACTAGCTGTTAGTAGTGATGCGATTGAATTGTTATCACCAAAAAGAACACTTAATTTCTAATAAGTAAACCAAACAAGACAAAGAATAGATATGCTTTTAAGTTGCTCTCTCGTGACATATGAAGCACAGTTTATGAAAATAGATTAAAAGAAGAAATGTTTTTAAAACATACAAGCCCCCCCCCCCAGCAGCACCTAATTGCTTGTGGTTGGGCCAAAGCGTTCTCTAGTTATTGATCGGAAACCGTTTTTA
The DNA here is from genome assembly GCA_012932295.1 of Cyclina sinensis. Classification (NCBI taxonomy): domain Eukaryota; kingdom Metazoa; phylum Mollusca; class Bivalvia; order Venerida; family Veneridae; genus Cyclina; species Cyclina sinensis. The sequence goes on along the minus strand of JAAONU010000006.1, from coordinate 25,492,461 downwards.
GGATCAAGGTCCCTGTGGCCTTGACCTTTGACCTAATGACCTCAAAATCAATAGTGGGTCATCCACTGGTGGTGACCAACCGGAATACCAAGTTTGGTAAACCTAGGTCAGTACATTCTCTAGTTATTGATCAGAAACCGTTTTTAGGATGAAAGTCTCTGTGAGCTTGACCTTTGACCAAATGACTTCAAAATCAATAGGGGGGCATCTACTGGTGATGACCAACCAGCATACCAAGTTTGGTGAACCTAGGTCAAAACGTTCTCTAGGTATTGATCGGAAACCGTTTTTAGGATGAAAGTCTCTGTGATCTTGACCTTTGAACTAATGACCTCAAAGTCAATAGGGGTCATTCACTGGTAATGACCATTCAGTATACCAAGATTGGTGAACCTAGGTCAAAGCGTTCTCAAGTTATTGATCGGAAACCGTTTTCAGGATGAAAGTCTCTGTGACCTTGACCTTTGAACTAATGACCTCAAAGTCAATAGAGAAAATCTACTGGTAATGACCATACAGCAGACCAAGTTTGGTGAACCTAGGTCAAAGCGTTCTCTAGTTATTGATCGGAAACCGTTTTTATGATGAAGGTCCCTGTGAGCTTGACCTTTGACCTAATGATCTCAAAGTCAATAGGGGTTATCTACTGGTGATGACCAACCAGCAAACCAAGATTGGTCAACCTAGGTCAAAGCGTTCTCTAGTTATTGATCGGAAACCGTTTTTAGTATCAAGGTCCCTGTGAGCTTGTCCTTTAACTTTATGACCTCAAAATCAATAGTGGTTATCTACTGATGATGACCAACCAGCATACTAAGTTTGGTGAACCTAGGTTAAAGCGTTCTCTAGTTATTGATCGGAAACCGTTTTCAGGATGAAAGTCTCTGTGACCTTTGACCTAATGACCTCAAAATCAATAGGGGTCATTTACTGGTGATGACCAATCAGCATACCAAGGTTGGTGAACCTAGGTTAAAGCATTCTCTAGTTATTGATCAGAAACCGTTTTTAAGATGAAGGTCCCTGTGAGCTTGACCTTTGACCTAATGACCTCAAAATCAATAGGGGTCATCTACTGTTGTTGACCAACCAGCGTACCAAGTTTGGTGAACCTATGTCAAAGCGGTCTCTAGTTATTGATCGAAAACGAAGTGTCTACCGACGAACCGACCGACAGACCGACCGACCGACCGACATTTGCAAAACTATATCCCCCTCATCTTCGATGGGGGGCATTATTAATAGAAAACATAATAAAATATGAAAAACGATACAAGTCCGGATTATAATGATTTTTCGTCAAATTTCTTAAAGCATTCTTGAGGAAAATATGTAAATTGGTTGTGAGAGCTATAAAATATTCTTTTGACAAAGGAGAATTATCGATAACACAAAAACAAGGATTCATAATTTGCATTCCGAAAGATAACAAACCGTGATAATATTTGAAAAACTGGCACCCAATCACTCTTCTATTATATACGGTATATAGGTCAGGTTCAGTAGCAGAAAGATTAAATCAGTGCTAATATTCGTATATATAAAGATCAAACAGGTTTTATAAAAGGCAAAAAACACAAGACTTTTATCTAACATAATGGAATTTGCAGAAAATAATAACATTCCAAGTCTTAAAGATAACCGATTTCGAAAAGGTTTTTGATACATTTTTTTCCATATTTTGTTATTATGAAAACTTTAATTTTAGTTTGTGTGTTAAATTTTGGTCCAAACATTTTAAGATGGGTTTCAAATTATAACACAGATATAAAAACTGCTGTTCAGTTAAATTGATATGTATCAAACTTCCTCACCGTAGAACATTGTTGTCGTCAGGATGATCCAGAAAGTCATTTTTCATTGTTTGCCTACAGATTCTAACTTTAAAAATCAGTAATTGTAACGAAATATAATGTATAAATATAAACGATACAAAGCAAATGATTAGTCAGCTTGCTGACGATACCCCCTTACTACAAGATGGCTGATATGTCTTTAAATACTATTTTAAACGTCCTAAATTAATTTGTAATCTGACTTAGGTAAATTTTGACAAAATGCATGTTGTATGGATTGGATCTTTAAAATCTAGCACTTGGTCCGTTAATAAAAGGAAATTAAATTGGGGAGTAGTGAATTTCAAACTCCTTGGAATTATTTTTCATGTAGATTTAGAAAAAAACTGGTATAATTAAATTTTAAAGAGAAAATTGATAAAAACAAAAACAGTATTTCGTACTGGAATTGAAGGCTGCTAACTCCAGTTGGTAGAATTACAGTCATTAAATCAAATTTACTGTCATTTTTGACACATCTGCTTACTTCCTTACCTGATCCAGATACTCATATTTTACATGTAATAAATAAAAAATATATATTTTTTATTTTGTATGGTAACGTCCTCCTTGAAGTGAAGCCTCGTTTCTCAGAGGGCGGATTGATACTTTAGCATACGTGAAAAGTCTGAAACTGACTTGGTTTAAAAGAATGTTAAGTAACAGTAAATGCTTAAAGTTTATTTATAATGTAAGAGATTTCAAAAAGATATTTAAATGTGATACATGCTATTAAGACATTATATTTAAAAAAGCTTAAAAAATATTTTCGGAAGGATGCTCAGGGTAGATAGATAGATATTCTTTTATTCCACCATCAGATGAGATTACAATTTTATAACAAACTATGACAAAACTAGGACATATATACATCTACGTATATATACACATATAAACACAAACACCCACATGAATAAACACATGTATACATTAAAAGAGAGATAGGGACAATAGCTGATTCATAATCAAATGATAGAGAGGAATATATTTATATTTAATGATAAAAAAAGTTGTCTATAAGATTTCAATAATCTTATCAGAAGACATAATAAGTCTTGACGATTAACGAAAAGACAAATTAATATGAAATCAGAACAAACCCTGAAGAGACACTACCATTTTTAACCATTTTGCCCCTTTCCTAGAACAGAAATTTTCTTATTGGCAATAAACCTGTGAACACTAAACCATGGTATGATAAAGGAATTCGATTTGTAAAAGCTATTCGAACTAGAGATGGGAATTGTATTGACAGGAATCAACTTGATAACAGAACAGGTTTAAGAATTATTAGTTTAACTTACCCTGGGCTTCAAAATGTATCATTTTTTTTTAAACTTACATCAGTTTAAAAAGAACAGAGATACTACGCATAGAAACTGAATACAATGCTCCCATAATACTATTGTAAATTAAGCCAGTTTTTCAGGAGATGAAAGGTAAACGAAGAGTACATAATATTTTTACCGGTTATTATGAAATCCTTATTACTGTGCGATGCTTTTTAGGTTATCCTGTTTAAAATATATTTATTTAACTAAGTTACTACAGTTACAGATATTTCGTATTTTTTTTATCAGTACAAACATAATTTTGAGGGATTTCTTGGGCGTTTATGAACTAGAACCACTTCACTTCGACAGTCTAGATTAAAATCAAACTCCAAGCAGCGTTTTCTTCTCTTACTTGAACAATTATTATCATTGTTGCCACTTGTTAGGTGATGCTTTTAATAAGTAAAAGAACAAAATATAAACTCCTTCATTTTTCCCCTTTTGGTGAAAGAAAACATATTAAGTAAGACATTTTCGGCAAATTACTTATGCGATAGGGGAAGTAACTCTGCGAGGAGCAGAAACGACTGCGGTGTGTGTACAGGTTTTCTAAACTTACTTGATGGACTATTATATTATAGACTGCATAGTTACGGAGAATACTTTTGGACTCCAGTCTAAATTTATGTCATCGACATCAAAGTGATATCCCTTGCATAAATAGTCTGCTATTGGAAACAAAGTCTGCTATTGGTTTATTTTTCTTTGGTAACTTTGAAGACGCTCTTACTGTACGGGATAATAGAAAATTTTACTTTTTGGTTAATTTTCAGAGGCCTTCCTCATATAGAGATCGATATTTCATCATAGGATTACAATTCTTACAGATTTTCGGACCACACACGTACTAAGGCGGTTTATTCTGTTGCTTTAGCTATATTATTGGTTACTTACTTCAATAAATTTTACTTCGTGTAAGCCTAAAATGAAGTTAACGACTAGAGTAGAAACAGTAATATTTTTACCATTTCTAGTTTGGTCATCTTTAAACCTTTTGAATCAACATGTTAACTTATGTGAAATAAAATGCGCATGTATTCACATAGCTGCTGAGGGAGCGTAGTGGGCTTATAAGTGTTACATATACAGTACGTACATTGCTATTCTAAAATATATAAGCTAAATGTGTAAGGGACAGTTAGAACGAGTTTGTTTGTACGAAACGATGAGACATGTAAACTTTCAGAGAGGTTAGTTATGGAGGAAAAGAGTGATGTGTCAGTACACTAGTACTAGAAGTATGCTTTAAAAAAAACTACATAATTATATATTTAAATAGCGATACAATTTACTGTTACGAAAACGACCAGAGTGCTATTGCTATAAGCAATTAAATAAAAATGAATTCTACAGAAGGTTTTCTACAGAGGAAGTTATGCCGTAATAGGATTTCACTTGCCACCACTTCGGAACACGTTTCTTCTTCTTCTTGTCACAAAAAGATCAATTGGTCATTAACAGAGAAGAGTCTCCGATCTTGAACAATACTTTATGTCTCAGTTCCTGCCAAACAAACTGATCAGCATTAAAGAAATAGACTGTACATCTTATCAAGCGACATGATCTAATCAATAAATATATACATTTGTGAAATGCGAATTTCTTCGTGGTTTGAACGGTAAAAAGTACGGACAAACGGGTTTTAGTCAATATCGATGTCAAAATTTAGACTGTTCAAAGTTCCCAATGTATCAGCGTATGCTAGAAATTTGTTCGCCCCCGAAAAGGGCTTCTGGTCCTGGCATTGGTAAGTTAACGTAAAAACAAAACAAAAACAATAGTATTAACACTATTGTTAAATTCTCTTTTCGTATTTGTGTAGCTTTAAAAATGGTTACATGTGTTTCTGAAATAAAATTGTGCTTACAAAGGCTCTACTTTCTCTTTCAGTATTGATACATACTTTTAACACTTGCAATATCAATCCTTCACGTCGCTGAGGGTACATTATAAACGTCCAAATAAAAATGGGTGACCGAAAGGTCCGTAAATGAGATTACTCTTTCGGGTGTTCTGCTGAGGTTTAACCCTTTGGCATAAATAGGCAAATTGTCAGGAAAGAATGATAAACTAATCATATCCTTAATCGTTTGAATGTCTGATTTGGTCGAACTTTTTGATAAATCTTCACCGAAACCCCTTTTCAACAAGATCGTGAAATTCTGTATCCGTCGTACAAATAACTTATAACCAAATTTGTCAAAAGGGTGTTTAATAAGTCCGCTCTCTACGTATCGCATTCAAGTTTTTAACAGTTTTCAAGTCAGTACAAATCAAAGAAACATTGTCAAATACTAATCTACGTTCTAATACGAAATTAAAAATCTTTTCTTTGAGATTGTTAAGCAGGCTCTTCGCTTTAAAAAAAAAAAAAAAACATGATAAATGGCATGGGAAGAACCATAATCATGTAGCTCGGTGCTTTTATCGAGAAAAACGTGTAGTCTATGACTAATGCCGTCAGTTTTCGCGTAAATATTCAGGAATTTGGATAAATTATCAACAGCTATGGGGACTTTCTTGGAATATTTGTATAAAGTATTCGACTAGTACCTAGCCATATATGCATGCTAACTGTAGCTGCTATTTGACAGAAGAAGAAATGTGTTACAAAAAAGTTATTGAAGGGATGCCAGCAAAGGTGTCCCATTTTTTGTGTGATTCTGCAATAACTTGCTTAGGGTTTTGAACTTGTCAAACCATTCTGCGCCATTGAAACAATGTTTTAGTAAACAGGCACACAAATAAACATTTACCAACAGTAAGGAACATATATTATATATTATTTCGATTTTTTTAACTTAAAGACAATAAACGTGTAGTTTGGGTCACTTTCAGACCATGGTTCTTTATTGATGTTAAAGTTTTTTTTTTTCAAAATAAGCATGTTGAAAAAATTTACAAAGAGTTCTGTTTGTATATTTGACTTTCTGTTTCTGATAGAAACCCAAAGTATTTCCTTTTATTAGCCAAGATGATTCCATAAATGTAGCTATGAATGTGAACACTTGCGATTTTAAGGCTGGAAGGTTATGTGGTGCTTTTCTTTTCAGATACAAATACAATATTGCAAGTACATTTTAAACAATGAAAGATGTTGAATTGATCACAAGTCTGCAGATTTTATTTAATAAATCAAAATTGACAATTCTGTAGATATAACATACATGCAAACATTATATTTATAAAATCAAAAAGGACTATCTTAAGTTGTTCGAAAACAAATTGTCAACTGACAGACAGCCTGTGCCACATAGTTAAATAAACTGTATATACTTGGTACATATAAAAACTGCCAAGCTCCATAGTCATTCAAAGGTGAATGGTTCAATCCCTGGACTCAACAAAATATCTATGCGACATTTATTCTTGGATGCCGTATCCAATGTTCATTTGCATCTTACCATTATTTCAGTTAAAAGGAAACAAATAAGAGATACACGCAAATTAAACAAATGAGTTTCCTTAAAACATTTGTAGTTTTTAATGGAGTTTGAAAAATATTATTTTCTAACAAGTCTTCTGGAATAAGGAGATAAAGAAAAAGGTTCGAGCCGAGCTGGGTCCAACTAATTTCTCACTGATAATACCAGGAATCAAGGTCAACAATCACTGCCTTTACTTTAAGGCGTTACTTAACTGAAAAGGAGAAAGAACATTTCAACTTTTGACAGTTTAAAATATTTCCAGTCATGACTGGTTTTATATTATACATAATTTCATGTTTATTTGTTTGCTCCGACATCGGTCACAAACAAAAAACAAACGTTAAAGATCAGTCATATTCATTTGGAAGATGTAGTGAAAGTTAATAGTAACACCTACTGCTGGCATCTGTCTTTTAGTTCATAGATTTTCACGATTGCTTACAGTAGATAAATCAACAGTTATTGGTAAATCAGTGCATCTTTAACTTGTACACAAATAAGTTTTCACAGACTGTTCCTTAGATATCTTCGCTGTCAGGTCCTGAAACTGGGAAATGTTGTCGTTTCCTGAAAACATAAAGAAGACAAAAGCAAACAGGTAGAGGTGGATGGGATGTAACAACTTAAATCGTTTGGACATATATGGAATAATATATATTCGCTACCTTTTTCTGTGAGTTCCAGAACGAAAAGAATGCGCAACCACGTCTTTGCCTCTTATATACTGCTCCAAAGGCTAAACATATCTCGCAGACTGGGCCTGCACACTTGTACGCAGTTTTACTTAATTAACTACAATATCGACTTGTGTAAAATAAGTTAGTTTAATCGTATAGTGATTAAACTAACTATCACAGTTCTTCCACAGTTATATCAGTCAATATTTCTTCCCCCTTGACTGGACTGTAATTAAACTTAAATGAAATAATGAACTTAAAGTTCTATGACAACATTATCATCTCTCCTTAAGCCAAAAAAGAAAAAAAATAATGTTAAATGTACTTGCATAATTAGTTGGTTCAAATGTTTACATGATTACAATGTTTTTTATGAAGTATTTGTCTACATTACAATGCATAATTTCAAAAGGGTCATGCAGTCCATTTAGAACAGCTATTGATGACTGAAATATCTAGATGAAAAGTTACGTGTATATTTTCGTATTCATTCATAGTTATAATTATAGTTTTAAAAACACTATGTCAAAGAATAAAGATGAAGTGAAAATCCTTTTATGAAAAAAGACCTGGCTGATAAATACCATCACCTTGCTTAAACTGCCGTTTTGCAATAAATTGAATTAGGTTGCTACTAATTGTGGTTATAAGGTATTTCCTGCAAATAGTGATTAGTCTGTACTGATGAAACATTGAAAGGGGATGAAAATGAAACAGTTTGCAATAGGTAAAATGAGCACTGACCTCCCTTATCTCCATGCCGTCAGGTATCTTAATACATCCGAGATTTGATTCTATATTTGTAAAAAAAAAATGTAAGTTATCTTTGGAGGATCTATTTACTTCTCATATATGGTATGTATGAATAGCTTGTAAATATATGTCATAATTCTATTTTGCAAAGATATTTTATTTATAAGCTGTTGCCCCAAGTTACAGAGTATAGAGTTTATCATTCCGGCATCTACAATTCCAAGGTGAATTTGTGCTAAAATGTTCTACTCTTTTTAATCTTTTAATTATCGCTGGATATCAAACAAAATCTGATTATGATATTAAATTATTGCTTCAACTCACAACTGTAAGAAATGTTTATTGTTAACATATTTTTAGCTGTCTGTAAAAACAATCTTGAACGAATACATATATTGAACGTTAACTTCGGTTGTATCAAAAGACATTCGATTGCTATCACTTTATAAAATCACCATGTCTATTCAATGTAATGCCTTTGAGTTGGACAAACACTGGTTTTGAGTATGATTATAGTAAAAAATGACTGTTAAATTTAACCAATATGCTAGTGACAGAAAGATATTTTATTAGAATACAAGTATGTAGTTATAAAAGAACCGAGGTTACATAATATGGCCTTAAAGTGGCTCAAACTACACGTTTATTGTCTTAAAGTTAAACAAGAAGGCCATGATGGCCCTAGATCGCTCACCTGAGTATTTTGGCTGTTGGTTTGCAGTTAAGCGGTATTTCATGTTTTAATTGAAACTATGTAAGTAATGTTAATATAAATATGTAAATGTGTAAAATATCAGTCAATAAATAAAGGCTCTATGACAGAAAGTAGAAATATCTATCATAAGCTATGGTGACCTTGACCTTGACCCAGTGAGCTAAAACCCTACCCATGGGTAAAGGTCCATGCAAGGATACTATATACCGAATATCAAAGATATTGGTCTTTAAATGAAGGCTCTACGAGGTACAATATATAAACCTATTTTTAGCCTCGGTGACCTTTAGATAACCTAATCTAATAATTCGAAAAAGCTTGATAAAGCTTATTTCATACCAAATCTTAGATCGCAGGGCCTTGTGGTTTCAGAAAAGAGATTTTTAAAGTTTTACTATATAAGCCTATGTAAAATCCATTGACCCCCGGGGCAGGGCCAAATTTGACCCCAGGTGTATAATTTGAACAAACTTGGTAGAGGTCCAAAAGACAATGCTAAATACCAAATCTTAAGGCTCAGGGCCTTGTGGTTTCAGACAAGAAGATTTTTAAAGTTTCATTATGTTAAATAAGTTGACCCCTGGGGCGGTCCCAAAATTGATCCCAGGGGCATAATTTGAACAAACTTGTTAGAGGTTTACAAGGCAATGCTACATACCTAATCTTTAGGCTCAGGGCCTTGTGGTTTCGAAAAAGAAGATTTTTAAAGTTTTACTATATAAGCCTATGTAAAATCCATTGACCCTCGGGTAGGGGCCAAATTTAAACCCAGGTGCATAATTTGAAGAAACTTGATAGAGGTCCACTAGACAATGCTACATACCAAATCTTAAGGCTCAGGGCCTTGTGGTTTCAGACAAGAATATTTTCAAAGTTTTCCATTAAGTTGCCATAGCAACCAGAGTTCTTGATGGAATTGAATTCTTTGAACAACTTTGGTAGAGCTTCATACAAGAAACATCCCAGGCAAGTTTCATTTAATTTGGCCCAAGGTTTCAGAGGAGATGTCGTTTGAATGAAATTGTTGACGGACGACAGACAAAGACCGGTCACAATAGCCCACCATGAGCCAAAGTCTCAGGTGAGCTCAAAAATCGGACATAGATGCATTATGTATGTTCCTAACTGTTTGTAAAAATGTTTAATTCTGCTCCTGTTTACTTAAAATATCATTTTAATGGTGTCAAATTGTTGGTCAAGCTTAAAGAACCGAAGCAAAATATTGCAGATTTACACAAAAAATGGGACACCTTTATTGGCATCCCTTCAATAACTTTTTTGTCACACATTTCTTCTTCTGTCAAATAGCAGCTACAGTTAGCATACATATATGGCTAGGTACTAGTCGTATACATTATACAAATATTCCTAGAAAATCCACATAGCTGTTGATAATTTATCCAAATTCCTGAATCTACGCGGAAACTGACGACATTAGTCATAGACTACACGTTTTTCTCGCTTAAAGCGACGAGCTACATGATTTAGGTCCTACCCCTTGAAGGGGAAGCTTTGAAAATTGCGATGAGGTGTAACGAATATGGCCAAATATCTCCAATATGAAGCCCCAGTTATTAATAGTATTTATACTGTATAACCCAACAGCAATTTTTTCTGCGTGAAAATCAGGCCATGGATCAACAGCGCTGAAAATATTATTAAGATACAATAATAGTCACAATACTAATTACCTTGGCGTTTTGTTTCGGCTTAGATAATCTACATGTCGATGTATTTTATTTCATATTAAGGTTTAATATTGCTTATCGTTATATCATACAGTTACATTATTTTATCATTGATACTGTTATCTTGTAATAGTTTAAAAAAAATATAAAAAGTACTTGTGAATGTACCAAATCCCGTGAAAATCAACTTGAACTGATTATTATTGTAGCCTTAAATTCCTGAAAATTTATTTAGTAATGCAAAAATAAGAAATGTTTACATTTCAAAGAATATAAACTGTACGTACTTTATCAATTGTGGTAACTGCTAATCTAAATTCATGTTGTATGCGTAAATATATATAATAAAAGTGTGATTGCTGTGGTACTTAAAAAACAAAAAAAAAACATTGTTTAAAGTTTCATTACGTTTATAAACATTTAATACTATGATTTATTTTACCTGAATGACTGCATTGTGTGCTTGACAGATCCCGAAACATTCTGCTCAAATCTTGTTCTTCAGGGACAATGTCTCGACCACCTTACTATGGGCTCAAGAAAGAAGTTTTCCCATTATATGTCTGAGCTGATGGATGGTCTTGGTTATAGCTACGAAATGATCAAACACAGACAACAGATACATTACCGCTTGGACGAAATAAGCGATCGTTATTTACATGGAATAAAACGGGTAAGAACAGGTGGGAGAGGAGAAGGTACAACATTGCTTTTCGAGAGTGACTCTGATAACATGATCGTAATACAGAACGTTATATGTACTGAAAATCCAATTCGGTTCATTAATCAGGAGAATTTAACTCTATTCTGTATGGATAGAAGCGGAACTTCACCTGGGTATACAAGATTAAAGCTGTTGAAACTTGAAAATAACAATCTTGCGAAAGCAATGAGACAATCTCTTTTTAAAGCAGAGGATAGTTCGTATTATTTGTCTAGTCAGTTTTTTATTGAAGCATGTGCGCCTGAAACCAGACACCTTAATGGTTATAAAGCAAAAAAAAAAAAAATACGCGGTCCATCAACTCCAATATTCAATGATTTTAATAGCTTTGATTTGGTAGGTGGATTTAAATGCGCTTGTCCAGATCTGTTAGAAAACTGGGTATCGCGACGTCGTTGTCACGGATGGCCTTCACCAGATATCATACATGAAGTATCTCTTTTTGATGCACACGTTGTTCCAGTAGGATGTAAAGGTTCTGAGGAAATGTACATGGAATGGAGAATATGTTTTTCTTTTGCAGAACTACATTTAATGCGAAATTTCAATGAAACACAGTTGAAAGTTTACATTTTATTAAAGAAAATATGTAGGTCAGTTTTGAGACCTGTTTGCGAAGATATGACGTCATACATAATGAAAAATGTTGTGTTCTGGGTATGTGAAGAAAAGGATATATAGCAGTTTACCAGGGATCTGTTGATGGACAGGTTGTTTGATTGCATTATTTATCTAAAAACGTGTGTCATGAAAAACTGTCACCCAAGTTACATGATTTCTGAGAGGAACCTGTTTGCTGTCAGACTGGACATCCAGCAGAGACAACAACTGACAAGGCTACTGGGTAACCTCCTACACGAGGAAGGAAGAATGCTCTTGAGATGTGACCAATTACGCGACGCCATGACAGTATCGTGCATTACACCTGAAATGTTTAAAGAGTTTAGTGAGAAGAGGGACAAAGTAGAAAGTCTGTTGCTTATAGAATTTGTAACAGAAGCTCAGTCTGATGTGCCTCCGGAAGAAGAATTACGTATTCTTTCACAGGATGAAGAATCATTTGATATCATGTGTCATATTGCATACTTGATACGCATTGACTTACACGCACTTCAGCAAGCAGGAATAACATGGGAAGAAATCAAGGAGTTGATTTTAACCAGACTTAGTCGGATCTTGTCGTGAACTATTCGTTTATAATAATACATAATGTTTAGTAAAGTATTATGCAGAATGCTCAGCTAAAATGTCAATACAAGTAAACGGATAATGACTGGAATTTTACAAGTAGAAAACAAGCAAATTGCTTACATATTGTAAATAAACTACCCAAGAGATACTTATTCTCTAAACTGTAATTAATTGAATATCAGAAGAAAAAGTGATAACATAACTGTTTTTTTTATTAAACTAAATTCTTTGTTTCATTTAGTTGCCATGCCAAATATTTATAAACATATTGAAACTATTTCAGATGCTTAAAAAGTTTAGTCATCATCAAGAGTAAACCCTTATTGTAGTTAAAATATCGAAAAAAAGGAAACAAAATGTTGTCGAACGAGACGTCATTTATGGTGTTTTGAATCATATCATTAAGAAAGTGTAATAGAGACATCTAAAAGTTTTATTTAAAATCTATTGTTTTCGATGACCTGTCAATGACCTGTCAACTCAGTCATTTGTATCCTTTATAAGTTGTCTCTGTTGTAAGAGTGGAAAGTACCAAATAAAGTTTGAATTTGGAAATTTTTGTAGAATTCGATGAGAATACTGTGACATATTTTTCATTAATCTGAAACTGAAAAAAAATATCTTTAATGACGATGTGTAATTTTCTTGTTCGTATTATTTAGCAATGACAGAAATCTGTTGATAACAACACATCACTATTATGCTTCAGTAGGTTAAACGGTAGTATCTGAATACTATCTTACTAACTAGAACAAAATAATCTTACTGTTTTATGAAAATCTTACAATTTAAATGGATTGAACGTCTTATGTGTATCGCTTACTATCTTTCTTTGGTGTTTGACGAATTGGAAACCGAAAATGTTCTGGGCTTTATTTATGCATTATTGCATAGAAATATAGTTATGCGATTAAGTCCCGTTAGCCAATGTCTGTTAGCACAGCTGTTAGAAAAGTATGTCTGCAAACTCTAAAACGCTGAATAGTTCGCATTAATCTGTTAATATACTTGTAGTTATAAATACTCCGATTAATGGATGCTGTCGATCCAGTCGGCAGGTTTCTTGTCCGTGAAAAGAGAAAGAATGCATGGACATGAGTAATTAAAACAAGAGGGCCATGATGGTCCTAAATCGCTCACCTGAGTCCCATTGCTCAAGCTTCATAATAACAGTTGAGATAACTCATTTTCATCAAGCCAGTGGTTTGTAAGGTTATCAAAACTGAAATCACAATCATGCAAACATAGCAAAATAAGCCTCTTTTGGCCCCCATATCTCTAATACCCATGACATTTAGTCATACGTTTTTCTTTGGGAGGGCCCTAGAAATGTTGTAATAACTTTTGGCCCAACCCTTTAGTATGTATTCTGTTGTTGTCAATTGTATAATGTGTTGTTTGTGTGTATGAATATACAATAAAATATGAATAAACTAATACCTCTGATAGGACCAGGTTGGTTCAGGAAAAGAAAATAAATCTATTGTAAATTAACGTTTTGTGCAAGTTTGGTTCGAATCAAATCAAAAATGAATCTTCTATTATGCAGACAACAAATTGTTTACAGACGCACGTGTAGACGTCGGACGACGGACATCAGTCAGTCACTGGTGTTGCAGTATGTTGTTTAAAGAAATGCAAGTACAGTCCGATGTCAATTCCAAGACTGTAGAAATAGATAACACATTTGATGGTTCAAACCGATAGCAATTCATAGTTTTATACCATAAGTTTTCCGATTTGAATGTTACAGTATGAAAGGTTGACAAAAGGCAGTTAACCCTTTTAAAGCTCCGGCTTTTTTCTGTTTAAAGAAATAGTAAGTATTTTACCAATGATAGTTGTATCTAAGTTGATTGACACTATCAAATGGTTTAAAGCATAAGAGATCGAGATCTATGTTTGAGGTGAATGGAATAGTATTATCTAAATAAAACCTGGTTGGATCGTTTCATTAACCTAATGATAACTGCAAAGCCGTAGCAATTACATTATTCATTGTGTTATTATATTTAAAAGAGTCGCACCTTGAATGTTACATTTAAAGCATGACTTTTCTAGTACATGTACACACGGTTTATAAGTGCACCAGGGCAGCATTTCCAAGTATCCAATAAACGAGATCTATACCACAGTTTACTGGCAGTGTCGTCGGCTTTCCTGGAGCAAACGTCAGGGAGCGCATGCTGTGCAAATACTGACGGACCACGCAGATATAGAACGGAGAGGATAAACCTGCACAGTGTTCGGAAGTATACACGGTCGAAGAACAAAGAAAAGTATCATTTATTTAGGTATATGATTAAATAATTGTTACACTTTGTATCGGTCTTCTATGAACTTTTCAATGATCTACAGAGCTTTTGTTTCACTTGTCACATATTCTACATCATCTTTGACGTCAGAGGGCAATGTGATGTAACCATGACGCTGGAGACGAGCCTGAATAACCAATCGTAAACAGGCTTTCATTCCAGTTACTCTTATTATATCGTCATCTACAAACAAAAACAAAATGAATTTTTTTTTTTTTAGGCCTCGAGATTGAACAAGTGTTGTAAGCATTGCTATCACGTGACCATTGAAGAAGACTGAAATATAAGTGTGTGACTTTGCTTTACATAAACTATAATACCTTGACATCGCCGACATAGCTCAACTGAATATTTTCTTAAAACCTAATTGTTTGAAATACTGAAAAAGTTAGAAGTTGATGTTACTTATTGTTAATGTTTTATCTAAGTCATTCAAGAAGCCATTCATCTTCACTAAAAACTAATTTACAAAGGAGAAACTTGTCAATCAATCCGATGACAGACAAATTTCTTAGCCAATTGAAATAATATAATTAAAAAAATAAGTTATAGTATCAGTGTACTGATCACGTCTCAATCCTAACGGAACGTTTATGTTAAGCAAACTCTTATTGTAATGTCTAACCTAATTTTGACCATGCGTCTTTTCCGTCCACAATAGGACGAATCCAACGAGACACAGAGGGAAAGATCACACGCTTTTGATGGGTAACACGCCCAGACAACCTCGAGTGAATTCGTTACACAGTTTGGTCTACATACATGTTTCGTGCTAGATGCCGTGATCGGAGCACATTTTGGTGTATCTGTGAATGTGAGGTTATATACATATTAAGATAAATATTGTCACGGTCTGGACCGTGGGGGTAAGTGTTGGTAGTGTTCTCTTAACTTTTTCCCCAGTGGTCTAGTGAAACAACCGGTCAGTTGAGGGTCTTGAAATGGTTAAATAGTTGAATCTTGCCTGTAGACTGATGGGTTAATATCAGATTTAACAAAAGTGGAAAATCTATTACTACATTAACAAATAAGCCTCTGTAAAATTAATACTGTTTAATTCTGTGAAAATACCACGTTATCAAAGTGACAACAACAGTATACAATGTCTTTAGGAAACAGTATCTTTTAAAACATTAAACAAAGTTACAATTTGTCAAATGACTAACAGCCTTTCACACTATTTACAATTATACCAAATGCAGAATTTCTTAACGGCATAGCACTTATATAACCGTCAAATACGACCGTCTTTCTACGATACTCAAACGAAAATAGCGCACCAGTGAACCGTGACCGAGTTAAACAAACAGTTAAAAATCCAAGTGTTTCAAGTAAATTGTTTATAAAAATATGTACTAAAGTTAAAATCTTTCAAAAATAGCCCAGAAATGTTTTATCTTTAATTACAAAGTTGTAGTCTATCTCTGAATCTTTGTCGAAAACTGAGCTCCAAGACCATAAATCTGAGACCTTTCATACTAAAAGTTCAACCCAACCAAAAATAAATGGTAGAAGTGGTTGATTAACCAAACGGGTTGTGGTTGCAACCAAAATTGGTTGTTGTTGCAACCAAAACTGGTTGTTCCAACCCAAAAATATTGGTTGAATTACAAAAACGGTTGCTATTTACAAGCAGATTTCTATACCTCTGAAAATGAAAATGGAGTCTTAAACATCTTCAAGGAATGTTATTAATTTTAAACAAGTTTTGTAAATTACACACCTGAAATTACATAATATAATTTTGACAGTAGTATTCGTCGATAAATAAACTTTACCCGATCGTCCCTAGCAACATACAGGAAACTGCATATGATGGCTGCTTACTGTGTAAAGTATACACATATTACTGATAAAATTGCTCTAAACGGAATAAATACATGTATTTAAACAAAGTTACTTGGCAGAAAGATGCTTAAATATAAGTTCAAAAGGAAGCACTAGGCTTTATCAGTTGGCAAAAAGGTTTTACAGTGATAAAATTATTCATGGAACCTAAAAATGTACATGTATCATGAGAGATAAACACTTCACAAACTGTCAAGTGGAATGCCATTTGAGTTTAAATCTTACAGAATGTCATTGGCTTATAACCTGTATAAATGAGTTTGTGGTTTTAGTTTTCAAAGTGAAACCCATCTCATGGTACATTTTATGGCTGGTAAACATCAACATAGTCAATGTAAACAAGTTACATGCAATGATGTATAAAGTTCATATAAAGTTCCAAGGTAAGATGTTTAGTTACTGTTAGTTCAGCTTTGTTAAATTTATTTGCATGTTCAAATCACTACATTATTGTATATTTGAAACGCAGTTAAAGTGAAAATAGAAATGTTTCTGATGTGACACAGTAAAGAGTCACTACTAAGACCACTTATTTTAAAGTCACCAAAGTGTCAAATTTAAGTCAAAGATGTCAGCTATTAAGATTGTTTTAAAGACTACTTTTTACTGGTCTTTTTACAGGAACTTTATTCTATTTACAAAATTAGTTGGTATGTACACATATCAGGACGCATTTATAATCAACGTGCAAAATCTGTGTATTGTTTATACAGCTGGTACTCGTTGCATGAATACTATTATAAATATTTCAGTGCCTTCTGTGACTTTCACCTAAACGAAATCTCTGTAACGATCGTGTGGTATCATTAGACATTACAATTCGCCGCTGCTGGAGGAAAAATTGTCCAGATGATGTCAACAGCCTCGTTCTGAAGTAATCCGTATTGGTGAATCCGAGGTAGAAGGTACTGGCAGAAAGCACACGAAGCTAAACATGAAAGATATGGAAGAGAAAAAAATCAACGACAACAAACAATACCACAGCGGTCACAGTAAAAATCTAGATATTTTACACCAGGGAAAACTGTCCCATAAGTCGTTCAATTCTGAACAAAAATGCACATTTCTGAATTGCATTGTAAAAAGCAATTTCATTTTTAAACAACTACTTTTGACCACTTTTGTCATGATGTGAGATTGAGGAAATGTTATCTTGATGAATGAGAGAGAAGACTTAGTGTTAGATTTTCGGTGCGTTTAGCCTACTTAAATTTTCATAAGTGTTGTTAAAATGAACATTTTGGAAACATCAAACGCTTGATCGTACTGTAACATTTTCGGACTGTTAACAGTTTTTCAGGATATACATGTCGGTATTGTTGTTGTACGAGAATCTTTTATGCGTGTTTAGGTACACCTCTGTAGATCCGTTTCTATGGCATCTATGCATTTTTCAGAACGGCGTTCTGTCACATTCCCGCCAAATGCACCTGCTTAAGTAAAGATAAGTATAGCTCAATCCGGTATGCATGAAGTAACATATTTCATTGAAGGTTTGCCTTGATTAGAAAGCAGTCGGATGTAAACTGTTTGATAAATCACAAAAGGTCTCAGATATTTTATGATTGAAGAAAAATTATCACAGCCTTACCCAAGCAGAAGCGCTTCTCTATTTGTTTTCTGATCACACTTAATGATTTGACATCGAGCACATGGAATAGGTTGTCAGGCTTTGTAGCAATGTGCTGTAATTCTGACATATCGGCTTTGTTCCCGATACCTGAATAAGTGCAGACAATAAAGGAGATTCAGGTAAATTACAGGAAAGCAATTATTTACATACACATTTTAACGTGATGTCTTATCAATCTTACTTACCTGGAAAAACACATGCCTAATTTATCAAAAAAAAAAAAAAAAAAAACCAGAAAACATACCTTGATATGACTTTTATGATAATATTTGGAACTGGGTAAATATACTACCATCATTATGGGAGTTTTTCTTGAAATGCGTATATTCTGGATCACTAGATGTATTAGCCCATCACTGCACTTCATTCCATACCATAATAGGTGAAGGCTCAGACCAGTGTCAACATGAAATTGAATGTAATGGAGTTATCTGTCAGGAACTAGAAATATGATTAAGGATTGAATTCAGTTCGAAGTAGTGTTTGTAAAAAAAAAACAACATATCCAAAAACTATGTTTGAGTGTCCTTTTT
Source organism: Cyclina sinensis (assembly GCA_012932295.1). Taxonomy (NCBI): domain Eukaryota; kingdom Metazoa; phylum Mollusca; class Bivalvia; order Venerida; family Veneridae; genus Cyclina; species Cyclina sinensis. Next base: position 25,473,787 of record JAAONU010000006.1, on the reverse strand, counting down.
TCGTGAGTCGCTGGACAAATGGTTAAGCAAGTGTTCATTTCAATATTTATAATTGTAATGTACCGAAATAACAAAAATGAGCAGATTCATATAAAAACCAACAACAGATATCCTATGAAAAAAAATTCAGCACTTTTCATGAGAGCCTAATGTGTATAGACATAACAAACATGTTATAGTTACAACACCAAATACTGCATGCTGCCAATAGCTTTTACAAACATTATTTTGACAACAATACACTCAATTACAATTGTTTCTTTTTTAATGAAAATATTAACCTGGGTGTCATACAAAAAATCTAAGGAATCCTTACTTTAACACCCATTGCTACTGAGCCGCAGTAATATCTTTCTGTGGCTGTGTATATAAACTCCATTGCTAAACCACAACATGAGTTTTACGAAAGGTTACAGGAATTTATAGTTTCCATAAATTGGTCGTAGTTATTTTGTTTCCAAACCCTTGTAATATCATCCAGCAATCGTGGTCCTACCATAGTTTTCATTTCACAAAATTTCAATTAAAGCATTTACATAAGACAACACAAAGAAATCGCCATAAAATTTGCAGAGCAAAGCAAAACTAACAGGTCAAGCTTACCTAATTCGCCTAAGATGCAGTTTTCACTTTCGCCGAATACATATACTTTAAAGATATAACTTATTTCGTATTTAACACCTTAAAAAACAACAAAAACAACAACAACAACAAAATCATAGCAAGTCAAGTAACAGACCGATGGCAAACATTTCTATGCCCATTATTTGTGACCTTTTGGCTTCTTTGCTTGTCCTTTCTTGGAATGTTGACTGTCCATCAGTTAAAACTATGCCGATTTTCTGGACACCGGGTCTAGAATCCTAGAACATGAAAAAAGAGTGACAAAGTAACACATTACAAATATAGCGGTGAAAAATGTGCGCATTCATATGATATAATATAACTTCGACTTACAGAGACTTTATGTAAAAGTAATACTTGCATTAGTCTTTCCGTTTTTATATAGAAATTGACGCATAGACGACAATTTCACACTTTGCGTTTTTCATTGTCTAGGTCTGTGTTTGTGTTTAGTGGTGGTGGTGGTGTGTGTGTGTGTGTGCGTGATATCTTCACTGGCTACACGACAATGAAATTATTGTGTTTCCTTTTCATAAATTATAGAATGGTAGAAGAAGAAAGGAGTTCTACAACAGTAAAATATTAACAATACAAATGTTATGTATGCCCTCGTGGCCATTAGTGATCACTAATTTAGAAATATTACGTTATGCTGACTTTAAGATAACTATAAATGAGGATTTAGCTGTTAATTCTACTTGATGGCCTACCGACCGACATGTTCCGTCTATTTCATTTCCTCAATTTAGAAGGAAATAGTTGTGTCAGTGACGTCATTTAAATACGTATTACAGTTACTGTAAATATCATATTATACATATATACCTTAAACATGTCTCTCATATGTCTCAGAGCCAAATCTGTGCGAGTTAGTCCATGCCATGATTTGATCCGAGCTGTAATAGTAGAACGTAGGTTTACAATTTTTTTTTTCTTTTTGGTATTATGGTACGTGGACACTCATATGCTAACCATAGGTTACAGAAAGACTGATTATTTTTACTACAGTACATTACATAACTTGATCGAAGCTGCAAGACTAGAACACAGGTTTACATAACTACTTTGTGTTATGTTACATCGACAGATTTTCATGATAGGAATATGTTCACCGTATATTACAGACTGTTTTTTCTGTTTTTTTTCTCTATTTTTGGTTTTACCATCTGTAATTAACAAGGCTACATATTTTTTTCTATAACATACACAAATGTAGCGAGTTCCTATCATATATGTTGAAAACGTAAGGAACTGTGTTTGCCTTCGGAACTATTTGTTTGTAACTAGCTATTGCAGAAACAGCTAAAAGTGATGTATCTTACGTATTTACCACAACATTTCTAGAATTAAAACTACTTAAACCTACGGTTTTAAATAGCTTCCATTTAGGTCAAGGTAATGTGTAAACAGATTTTTAAAAAATACAAGCTTACAAATGGCTTCCAATATATCTCGTTTGTTGTTGTATTTTGTCATGCTGAATGAACTAAAGACGTCTTTATTAATCGGCACAACACCAACCCTCGTTCTGTCTGGAGCAATATCAAGTATGTGCACAAGATCCTTCACAAACTTGATCATGTTGTGAAAACTTACAACTCCCGTGCTGGTGGAACAGTCTAAGACAAAAACCACTTCTGCAGTATTCCTTGATCCTGCAGTGATAGTTTAGAGTTTAACTTAAAACATAAAATACGTTTATCAGTCATATGACCCGAAGCAGAGCAATGGCTTGCATTTATCAAAGTATTTTGCGTTTTGCCTCCGAACGAACTATAAATGTTTTTCGGAAATACTTTGGAAAACGGTTGGTAGGTCTACATCACCAGAACCCAAAAGCCGGACGTGGCGAGTGTGAATCACATCAACTTTATTAGACTGTGACTTTCACATTTCTCATTTAGGCTCGAGTAATGACCAGAACTTACACCATAAAACCTTATGAATTTAAGACAAAAATCAATCTTACCTCTAAAGATAGTATCAAAGCTTCGATTTATTTCTAATTGTGTTGGCCATAAGTCACAACTATTAAAGAATTCCATAAGATAGTCTTTGTGGAGGTTCCCCCCGGGCGCATGATGTCGAAATATTTTCTCATAATCTGTTATAATCGTAGAAAAATGATAATTGATAAAATGTTAAGCACCCTTATCATCAATAACAATGATAACAGTTCCGATAAAAAAAGAAAAATAATGTGATTGCCAATGCATAAAAAAAAATCAACAGCAAAGATGTTTCCATTTTGTTAATGCATAAAGACACTTCTAACGACATTGAAGAATCACTTCTGTTTATGTATTATGTCGAAAGTGTGCACTAGCTTTAAATAATCAAGCATATTCACTTGAGATTACATTTGAACATAAAAGAAATTAATATACTAAAGCGAAACAGTTCGTTCTAACTGCGTCTTTTTCTATAAACAAATAGAGAACCAATTTTTCTTTCATCTTTCAAGTTGCGTAAAGGTCTTTCTGAAGTTTAATTTGTCGCCATTCTACAAAACAAATATAAAGGTAATATTGAATTATAGATACCGCGTTTCTTAGTCAGAAAGTCCTCTATTTGTTTAAAGTCTGTGGGACAGCACTGTTTCATCAGTCCATATCGTGAACGTATGCGTGACACTAATTCTCGATACTCAGTGATGAACTTTATCCAAGGTCGACCGTGCTCAAGAAGCGTCTATAAATATTTGATTCGTGACTTATCGATATTTTAAATATCTTACTAAATTTACGATTTTGGTATACATTTAAAGAACAGAGATGAAATTGTATGTACAAAGTCATTATAAAAATATATATTTGATGTAAATATATTTAAAAAGATTAGCCAATTTTTCTTTACAAATGTTTTACCCAAGCATTAAGTAAATTCTTACATTTACATTGTCTGTGCATTGAAATGTGAATGTTAATATTTTGAGATGCTTACCTTTCTTTTGAGACGTTTAAGAAAACTGCGAACATACCAGCCACGAAACATCCTTTGAATGACTATGGCTGCTTTAAGACGCCTTGTTCTCTCCAGACGGTGGTAGTTGTAGGAGCTAAATGGAATTTTAAGGGATTATACATGTATATAAAAATGGTAAATAACAAATGCTTTTATTACGTCATACGTTCGATTAGCACTGAACAGAGCTTCACAAAACGCTGTCAAATAGTGTCTTTCCGACACACTTGCAGACACAAACATTTTCTTTTAGGGTTGTTAATTTTCTTTTGAAAAAAAATGCACTTTTTGTTCAGACCATATTTTGGCAGTTCATAAATCTCTCAGATGGTGTTTGTATATTCTTGTATCGCGTGTATTCAATTTGGTAATGTTACGTCTTTTATATAAATTACAGCATATATCATTTGTAAGACTATGGACACATCCTACTTACGAGAAATCCAGCTATTTTTGAATAACCCGAGAGCAGGAACGTGATTATACAATGACCTAAAACATGGAACAATCTTTAAGATATAAAGAACTAATTTTTTATCAAGATAAAATGAAAATTTGATAAGCCATGTTGCACGACATTGGCGAGTGCAAATATAGACAATCACATGTTTTCCACGACATTTATTGCATGTTGCCGATATAATAGTATCTAAATACCTCATACATAATGTATATTATAAATAATTTCAATTACGACGCCGGTTAGTGTTTATATGAAGCCATTAATGGAATTAACTGTTTTTCGAATGTCGGGCGATTTGCTCCTAAGCTCATGATATCATAATTTGGAATTCAAGATAATTAGAATTCAGTTAATGTTCAATAAACAGTTATTATTGGGCTGTTGTCGATATGTCTTTACATTTTTATTTGTTCTTTACCTTGTACTATGTTAAATTAACATTTTCTATCTAAAAATTTCTTAATGTTAATTGAATTGCAGTATTTTGTTGAATCCATCGCATTCTAACCGTTTTCTACTTCGTAGAGATAATGTAGAGACGTCATTACAGGAACACCATATATAGTGCCTTCGTAACAGGCACTGAAAAGTAAATGGAGTTTGTATTGAAAATCCTTATTTGCAAAGACAATATGTACATTGTGCATTGAACATGTGGTTGCATGCACTTTTTAAGATGGTGGCTTTGTTTGGATATTAAAATAGAGATAAGGTGCTAGTAAAAAGGCCAGAGGTAAAAAAGATGAAGAACAAGAGGAAGAAAAATATTTGAACCCCGTAATTTGCAGTCTTATAAAAAAACAACACTCTAAAAATAACGTGTACGCTTCAAAACGAAAGTTTTTATATTATTTTCCGTTTCCCTTACTGTTCTCTGTTCTGTTCTTTCATCGAAGAATAAGAATCATTTTTTCATGCGACACATCTTGAATGACCCTAGAATAATATAATTGATTGAAGTTTTATTGGCTTTGGATTCAACCAGTTCTGAGCTATAGGAGAGATTGTTTTCTGCATTTACTGAAGATACAAGTCATAACATTTATTATTTATTTTCTTCAAACATCATTAAACATTCAGACAAACATGCTCATATTCTGAACAGGTTATTCTCTCAGATCGATATTCAAGAAAGTTTTTATGTTCACGCATGTCCCATTATTTATGGAACATGCTATTGTTTAAAGATTTGTGAAGTTAGCGGCCTAGCGGCCTGGCGGCGTGAAGTTAGCGGCCTGGCGGCCTAGCGGCCTGGCGGCGTGAAGTTAGCGGCCTGGCGGCCTAGCGGCCTGGCGGCGTGAAGTTAGCGGCCTAGCGGCCTAGCGGCGTGAAGACGGCTGCCTTTATCACAATTTTGGTTGATCTTAAAAACGGATTGAAATCTATTTTGACAGCATATAATGTAAATTGCAGGGGTGTATAAGAAAGTTATCGACATTATTTAGCTTTTATTTTTTAAAATAAATTATTTAACAAAGTTCTAGCTTATCTGCAAAGACGACTCGGAATCTCTTTGTACATTTACTCCCATGTACTCTTTGTAAATTACATTTCAGTTGATTATTAAGTAAAATATCAACAAGAACTAGCTTTGATTTTTTTTAACTTTTCGAAGCCTGGCGGCCTAGCGGCCTGGCGGCCTAAACTTAAAATTTATCATAATTTATGTTTATCTTAAAACGTCTTGAAATCGATTTTTTCAGCATGTAATGTACATTTCAGGGGTGAATAAGCAAAATATTGATATTTTTGTTGATATTTTACTTAATCATCCCTGAAATGTACATTGCATGCTGTAAAAATCGATTTAAAGCCGTTTTTAAGATAAACATAAATTATGATAAATATTAAGTTTAGGCCGCTAGGCCGCCAGACTTCGAAAACTTAAAAAAATCAAAGCTAGTTCTTGTTGATATTTTACTTAATCATCAACTGAAATGTAATTTACAAAGAGTACATGGGAGTAAATGTACAAAGAGATTCCGAGTCGTCTTTGCAGATAAGCTAGAACTTTGTTAAATAATTTATTTTAAAAAATAAAAGCTAAATCATGTCGATAACTTTCTTATACACCCCTGCAATTTACACTATATGCTGTAAAAATAGATTTCAATCCGTTTTTAAGATCAACCTAAATTGTGATAAAGGCAGCCATCTTCACGCCGCTAGGCCGCTTGGCCGCTAACTTCACGCCGCCAGGCCGCTAACTTCACGCCGCCAGGCCGCTAGGCCGCCAGGCCGCTAACTTCACGCCGCCAGGCCGCTAGGCCGCCAGGCCGCTAACTTCACGCCGCCAGGACGCTAGGCCGCTAGGCCGCTAACTTCACAAATCTATTGTTTAAAGATATTTAGCTGAAGTGTATAGAATACATTTTTTTCAATAAGCATACATCAGCGAGTGGCTCTGTGTGTTCGGAACTAAAATAATATTGAGAAACAGTTAAGATACTTTGCAACTGAAATTAGTTTTATCCAATCCCATTGCAGCATATTTTTTCTTCAATTTGTAGAAGTTCATATGAGTTTGTCAGTATGCAACGCAGGCTTTGTTGATCAATCGATTGTCATCAACTTACAAAAAACGATTTTACCCACTAAGCCGGTAAGGTAAGTGTTTATTTGTAATGGAATACAATTTGGAATAATACAGTTAACACGTATTAATACCTAATTAACAACAATGTCTTTGCCAAGGATGTTGTAGAAATGAAGAAAAATCTCATAAGCCGTTAGATATGAATTGTTAAATACAAATAAGACCATAAATAAATAGGAAATGGTCAATGTTCAAATCCTGGTATCTTTGAACTACATTTTGGCAAATAAGGAAATCACAAGTAATTGTTTTAAAAGCAACGGTGTTGTTTAAAACAAACGGTTATTTTAAAGCAGTCCTATTTTAAAGTCAAACTCGTTATTTTCTTGAGAATATACATTGAAAAGATTATATTTGTTTTTCAAAGAGAACGCATCAATAAAAACTGAAATTGTAATTGATCATTCTCAAAATGTCTATGGCTGACAGGTCGCAATGGTGTAAAACTATTTATGTAAATATGATGTTCTAATACGACAAAATACACATTATTGCCTTGAGTGGTTGGTCATTAAGACACCATTTCAACTATATTCATTTTTCTGTTGTGCTATTGCACTGTCGTGTTTACTTATACAACATAAAGAAAAGTCAACAAATGTCTGTCGAAAGAGAACGATGATTTCTACCGTAAAATCATCCCTGTTTGTGAACAACATGAAGCCATGGAATGTAATACGTGAAACTACTTAAATAGTAGATTTATTGGTGTAATAAGTTTCAACAAAATGATAACAGACATGCATTCTATGCATAAAATTGATGGTGAAAATTAATACTGAATGCTTTTAGAAAATGAATTTAATATATGATCTATAAGAATCTGTAGACTTAAAACAATTAGCTACAAACATCTACTTTGCCAGTGTTTAAACATGTGCGTATAATTCTGCTTGTTTCCTTCCCGGTGATCAAACAAAAAGAAAAGAAAAAAATTCTTTTGGAAACACTACCAAAACTCTAAAAAGACTACTTTTAAACGTACATGTAGTTATAAAAGGCATAGACTCAGAAAATAGTACTTACACAATTTGTAAGTTTTCAATCGAAATATTTTACTTCCTGGTGTAAAAAGTAGAGAAAACTTTCTTGAGAGGTAAGCGATAAACGTGTTGTCGACAGTCATAAGGAATTTTCAATGATTTGCACTTTTTGCTGTACCGTAACTAAGTTTTCAGTCAAAACCACCTGTAAATGACGAATGGATCCATCTAGACTAACAGATTTATCAGAGATAGGAGAAACTATCCAAGAAGCGAAGTTAATAGGGGTAGGATGTATTAATATAGAAACAGTGAAAACATTGGTAGAAACTCAGTTCCATCTGTGGCCAGATATTCTGTTATTCTTTCTGGCTTTACTCTCATTCTTAACACTGTGCATGACAAATGTCCAGTCTCAAAAATTAATGGCATGTATGTTACTCGTACTACAACAAATGACATAGTTTCTTAAAGCAACAGAAGTTTTATTTACTTTCATAGATAGTTTTATGAAATTAGCAACATTATAAAAAGCTTCATCTAAGTATTAACAAAATGCTTTAATCGTATTTCAACAAAATGCTTGAAAAAACGTGTATCAACAAAATGTTTATATGACAAATGTTTTTCAAAATCGTATATCAACAAAAGGCTTGAAAAATCGTATATCAACAAAGTACCTGAAAAAAGTTGTATTGATTAACAGTTTTGGCAAATGCCTCTTTAATTATTCCGATTTTCGCACTGAGTGTTAAGCAAGCAGTATTCTTTGTTTCTTTACAACTGTGTACGTCTTAGTGGGAGTAGTGGGGGAGGGGGGGACTTTTACTGTAAATCATACAAATAACGTAAATTTATAAGGTTGCAACTACTTTTATAACCCAAACATACATGCATTAGGCGTTTTTAAGTGTAACCAAAATGTATTGTATCTTTTTCGGTGAGAGCTTTATTTCTGCGAGTGATATACATGTATTTCTGCCGGTGACATCTATGGGTGTTCCACGTGGGTGCATGTGGCGTTTGCAGGAACTTACGCATAAATTTCAGCATTTGGTCGAACATGCTCTCTGATAGATGGCAAACTGCTTCCAGGTCTGTAATGTAAACAAAATAGCATTAAACCTAAAACAAAAAAGTTGTTGCAAGATAATTTTTTTGTGAAAATTTGGTGCAACTGGAAACTGCACACTTTTGATAATTGCAGGATTAAAACTAGGTGACAACCATCAAATACTTTAATTTACCATTCTGGCAACCAGAAGATCGAAAACTGGCCCTTGTAACATTCAAAGTCTTCACTAAAAAGATAGAAAGGATGGAGATATTAAACACTCAATCATTTCTTACATTTCTATTGACAAGTTAAGAAAAAAATCTATAATTAGTTCATTTCAATTAGACGTGACCAACCTAGGTGTGTTTGTATTTGTTGACCCTTGCGAGCCTATATTCTGTAATGCTGGATTCTGCTTGGTTCTTGTTGAGCCTATCTCCTCCAAATACTTGTCTCTACTACCTTTCATCCAGAGGAGAAACTCCTCCTCCCAAATCCATTTCCGAGGTGGTGGCGATTTAGTCGCCCTGCTTTTAGTAGGATTTTCTTCTCTGGGAATAACAAAATGATACGAATAATTACAGAATGTTGTTATCATCACATTTGCAGACGGCAGTAACCTATATTTCATTTAAATTGTGAGAAAATAAGCTAAAATATTAATGATACCCTTAAGAATAAGAACATCGAGAACAAGTGAACGTTATATATTACGTTAAATTAGGGTCTTTGTACTTTCTTTAACTTTTGACCCTTTTATATATTCTAGTGAATGTATCAAAGTCCGCAATATGTCTAAATAACTGGCCATAGGCAGTCCGGATAGATTGTTTGATGCCGTCTTCCTCACACAATAGCATGCACCATTGTATCTCGTCTTTTCTTTTTCACATGATGCAAACGTACATTTACTAGTTCAACAAACAAGTTTGGACTTAATTTACAAGTAAGATATTTAACTTTAAAATGTAAGAAGATTTCCCATCAAAGAGCATTTCATTTTTCTACGTGGTTTGTTGCCTAATAAAGAAACAATAACATTGCTCTATGGTGTGTTGCACATCAAATACCAATTTCTATGTCACGTGTCACCTACTAGTATTCAAGAGCAATTCACATTTCTATGTGATGGGCAGCCCATCAAAGAATAAATGGCATTGCTATTTTGCGTATTGCCCATCAAAGAGTAACTAGCATTTCTATGTGGTGCCTATGAAGTAACAACTTCTATGAGATGTGTAGGCGATTAAAGAAAAAGTGACATTGCTATGTTGCGTACTGACCATTAAACCATGAAGGCGTAATTCAATTTTCTATGTGATGTGTTCCTATGAAGGCGTTATTCACTTTTCTATGTGATGTGTTCCTATGAAGGAGTTATTTACATTTCTATGCAATTTGATGCTTATGAAGAAGTAATATACATTTCTTTGTGATGTGTTTCTTATGAAGGAGTAATTCACATTTCAATGTGGTATGTTGTCCATGTAGGATTTATTCACATTTCTATGTGATGTGTTGTCCATGTAAAAAGAGTTATTCACATTTCTATGTGATGTGTTGTCCATGTAAAAAGAGTTATTCACATTTCTATGTGATGTGTTGGCAATGAAGAAACAATTCACATTTCTGTGTGATGTGTTGCTTATGAAGGAACAATTCACTTTTGTATGTTCGATAACAATTTATTCTGCGTGATGGCCATTAAAGAGCAATTGACACGCCTCTATACTGCGTTTTGCCCATCAATAAGCATTCAAATATCAATTGAGCGTGTTACAATCTGATATATTTAATGAAGACATTAACAAACGGAAACATAATATTTATAAATTCTTGCAAAATTCAGTAGTGTCTAAGAGGACCTCCAAAGAATTTTACAACAACAAACCCAAAAGAATGCAAGAATTTAATGAATCGCACAATGGAAATACGAAATCATTTGTAAATACTTTACCTTATTTCATAAATATTCCCGTATTTAGAGTTTGCGACGTATTTTCTTGCTCGCAGTTTTACTGTCGATTTATCAACTGATGCCGGCAGCGTCCGGTCGTAGTATAGCGCTGAAAACAAAACACCCATCTACTAATCTAAGTCTTCATTTACTCATTTTACACTTACATTAAAAATAACTTCTTTAAAATTAAACAAAATTAATTCAAATAACTTTTGATGTCTGAATTCTAGAGTTCCGGTCTATCTGCATCTAAACAAGCAAGCGACTTGTACTTAATACCATTAAAAAGCTAGGAACAACAAACTTCCGTTCATTTGGAAAGTTTAGTGTTTTTTGTATAAGTTCAGGGGCGAATCGGTATATCTCAGTACATGGCGTAATGAAATCAATGCAATCAGCATCAGTACGGTCCTGGCGTCATGTAAACAATGCAATCAGCACCAGTACTGCCATGGCGTCATGAAATCAATGCCATAAGCATCAGTACTGCCATGGCGTCATGAAAACAATGCAATCAGGATCAGTACTGCCATGGCGTCATGAAAACAATGCAATCAGCATTAGTACTGCGTTGGCGTCATGTTAACAATGCAATCAGCATCAGTACTGCTATGGCGTCATGAAAACAATGCAATCAGCATCAGTACTGCTATGGCGTCATGAAAACAATGCAATCAGCATCAGTACTGCCTTGGCGTCATGAAATCAATGCAATCAGCATCAGTACTGCCATTATGTCATGAAATCAATGCAATCATGGAATCAATGCAAACAGCATCAGTACTGCCATGGCGTCATGAAAACAATACAATCAGCATAAGTACTGCCATGGCGTCATGAAAACAATGCAATCAGGATCAGTACTGCCATGGCGTCATGAAATCAATGCAATCATCATCAGTACTGCCATGCCGTCATGAAAGCAATGCAATCAGCATTAGTACGACCCTGGTGTCATGTAAACAATGCAATCAGCATCAGTACTGCCATGGCATAATGAAATCAATGCAATAAGCATCAGTACTGCCATGGCGTCATGAAATCAATTCAGAATTTATTTTGTACACTTTTGTCTTTTAAACATTAAAATTTTGATATTAAATTTTTATACTCCCTAGAAAACACACTCAACATCTGTTCTGATAGACTTTTACGTTCAGTGTAACAAACTTTATTATATGACCTATAAATAGACGCGATCCCATTGGTTCAAAGCGCAGTCGGCGACCAACAATATATCGTTATATTCCTGCATTCTGGGTTTTTTCCATGTTATATTTAAGGTCTAAAAATTGATTGCTGTTGATACTCGTAGTAGTGCTGTCTGGTGCCCGGCACTCAGTTAACAAAATTACTCTAATGCCGGGAAATAAACAAAATACATCCGGGCACTTAGACTTTTTTAAAGAAATGGCGTCTGGTGTGTGTGTTTTTTTCTTCATTTTTTGATGTTATATTGGATTTTAAAATCACCTGTCAGACTTCTGAGTATTATGTAATGTGAGAATGAGTGTAAAAAGTCCTAAAAAAAATAACACATTGTAATGAATGTAAAATCAGTCTGGAAGAAAACTTGTTTTTATTGAAATATGTAAAAACTCTTGGCACCCGATTCATTTTTTGAAATTAATTTAAAACATCAAAATCATTATACTTATTGATCCTGTGTTGTTTTTAATCTTAGGTGGTTTCTCAAGCCACGGTTTCTCTCGGTCTTTCCGTTGCAGCCTTCGGAATTCCAGTTGTTCAAAGCTGGTTCTTGCTCTTTGTCTTACGGGAGATGCCGTGGACGACCGTTTTTTCACGAAGTTTGACTTTTTGTCGCTCTAGAATTGACAAAACATCGATATCGATTTAAATTAAGAAAAAAACGAATAATTTATCTCGATTCAATGTAATATTAGTAGACAAAAAGACTATGCATATCAAAGAAAATCATTATGCACTGATGTGCTTCCTTCCAAAACTAAACGTCATTTGTTTTGTTACTTATATATATTCTATATCGGTCATACAGAAAACTGGTACCGACAATAAATAAACCCAAATAGATAAAGATGCATAAACATGTATTTCAAAGGATACATTTATTTATCATGCTATCATAACATTCAAGTCTACTCTCACAATACAGTATTTCCGGTAATGTATTTTAAAAAACAAAAACAACAATGCGACACTGACACCTTCGAGGCAAGCTCCAAGCTCAAGTATGTAGCCCAACGGACTAGTGTCCCAAGAGATTGCGGGTTAGAGTCTCGCGCCTGTAGCATTTTATGCTTGGTTTACTATTTGCTAAAAAACAGAAGCGTAAATGTGTCTGCAATTTTCCTACCTTTTTGTTTGTCTTAGGTTTCTGCATAGGTCTGGTTCTTTCTGGGGAAATACTTCTTAAACACGCGGGTAATGTGTCCGTCTGTACGTAACTTTTTTGGTAAAGCGCGTGATTTCTTAGAATAGCTGGCTCGCTGAGTGGGTTCTGGTGTCGCAGGATGGAAGACTCACTGAAATGGTTGCCTTTCTTTGCCATTTCTATAAAAATGAAATGTCAGAATGTCATTAAAGAGATTCTCCTTACGTCGTTCTTATCTGTATCTAACAATATCATATTTGTATTGTTTAGTTTGTAAGTATATACGACTGAACAAACGGACGAACGAACGAACGGACGAACGAACGAACGAATGAATGAATGAATAAATGAATGTCTCACCATTTATCTTGATGTCCTGTTGATTTAACAAAGTATCGTCACTTATTCAAGAGTCTTATTTTGGTTTCGCGTTTTAAATATTACTTCACTATTTCTTTTTTAATTTAGTTCTTTCTATAACAAATATTTTAATAATGTTTCAATTCATAGATCCAACCATTTAATGAATTATTTTAATTTACATATTCTCAAGCATTATCGTACACGACTATAAAAGGATGTCACCAAGGAAGTACCATTTATACCATAAAAAACCCTCCCTACCCGTGGTGTGCAAAGTTTATTGTCATTGTTAGTCCATAATAGAAACTGTACACCACAGTCATTTATCCGTCTTAGTACTAAAGTGATATCATTAAGTAATAGAGGATATTTGTTTGTTTTTGTGGAAGATGAGAATTTATTTCATCGAGTGAACACCATATGTGATATTTTCACGAGTGGCGCAGCCACGAGTGAAAATATCAACATATGGTGTTCACGAGATGAAATAAATCCCCATCTTCCACTAAAAAACAAACAAATTTTCTTTTTATTTTATGCCAACACGTCAAAAATGGGTTTTTTATGACATTTTTAATCAGGGCCTTAAATAAATTCCCCATGGTGAGCCCCAAATCAGTTAATGCGTACTTTGGTTACTGCGCACAAAAAAGTGCAGAAAATCTCCAATACATATGATAACTTTACTTCTGCTGAAATAAACTGAATACACTTTCATCAAATAACATTTATTTTTGTCTACACAGTTTATCAATATTTAATCAATTGAATTGAAAGTCGGCCATATTGGATATTGTCCATGTGAGTTATGTAAACAAATCAGACATTTTAAATAATTTATGGCGAATTTCATCATTGTTCACAACTAGGAATTCAATATTATAACTGGATTTAACAAGGTAAATAAATTTCACTCGCTGTCACTGTCTGAAATACAGCGGATTCTCTTGTATTTACGTGGTGGGGAAATTCCTGAAGTTTCATCAAGCAGGCCAGCTTTTGGACTGGAATTTATGACCTGTTGAGATAGTTGCTGGGTTGCAGTTTTAGAGGAATTGAAATTGAAAGTAATTTTTCCATGAAAGTGACTGTTCATGAAAAATCCTCTTGGTGCAGGACCAGATTCACTATTTCCTGCAATCATTGGAGCAGTGTGGTTCTTGGGTAAATCAGGTAAAAAAGTAGTTCGGGCAAACAGTGTATTATCAAAATGGTAATTTCACTGATTCAAAACAGTGTATTATCACTTTTATCTCACTGATATTGCCTTATATTTCATTGGTAGGCATAAAATAAAAGCTACTCTCTCTATTCTGATGGTATAATAGGATCACTACCTCTCAAGTGACGAGACCACAACACTCATGCATTCTTGATAGAGGATATTTAAATGATTCATTTGATTCATAAGAAGAAAAAATGGAACCAAAACCTGACGCGCGTGGGCACACTTAAAATGAAAACCCTCATGCAATAAAAAAATATTGCCTGATAAGAGCGAACCTTTTCAACTGCAAGTACATCTTAGTTTGATATTAATCACTCAAGTTTTAGCCAAAACAATATTGCTTAACTAAACCAAGACGATATGTGCTCTTCTTTCTTTGGTAGAAAATAATCATAGTCATTCGACGACACGACAGTTTATTCCTAGGGCCAAGGGCACATCTGAGCTGAGCCAAATCTCTTTTCCCCGCCATATATATATTTTGAAACTGGACTGAATTAGGATGTTTTTTTTTTTCTACTATGTACTCTCTGAAGCGTATATTATCATACTACTAATAGTGTATGTACGGTAAAGTCGTCTATGACAAACTCATTTGGGACGTAAATTCTAAGTACATTTATGCATATTTCACATCAGATATAATTGTTTGCCGTCTCGCTCGCTGACAGATTATGTTTCTTTTTAATAATTCATAATCAGCGTGATTATTGTTAATTAAGTAACTAACAACATAGAGAAATTTTGTATTGGTTGTTATCAAATGTCTTTACAATGGTCACAGTATGGAAACACACTGAACTGAGCGCAATCAATCGTTTCATGAAGAAATGAATAATAAATGAAAATAAGTAAAAAAGAAAAAAGATTTTAATACAGAACTGATGATACGAAATATCTTTTTTCAGTACTGATCTTAAGATCTCATACTTTATTCATACAAAAAGAACGATTGCCGTAGTAAAAGCATGCTTCAACTCTTAAAATAAATGATTCTAATCAAATGTCAGCTCGAAAAAGATGAGCAGCTTTGTATCCCCGCATGTTTATTTTGACTAATAATGATCCGAATTCTAATGGCGCACCTAGGTCGTGTAGGCCATGTACTTTTGACCTGTAGAACATGAACTTTGGACGTTTATGAAATGTCATTTGAACGTGAAGGACATGCACTATCAATGACGTTTGGGACATGTTCTTTGGACCTGAAGGGAATGTACTTTGCGCGTGTAAAACATGTACTTTGGACATATAGAACATGCAATTTGGACGAGAAGAACTTGCACTTTGGACGAGTGAGACATGTACTTTTGACGTGTTGGAAATGTACTTTGGACGTTTAGAACACGCACTGTGGACGTGAAGGACATATTCTTTGGATGGGTACTTTACACGTGAAAGTAATGTACTTTAAACGCGTAGGAAATGTACTTTGAACGCGTAGAGCATGTACATTAAACGTGTAGGAAAGTATCTTGTACAAGTAGGGCATTTACTTTGGAGTTATAAGACCTTTACTTAGGACATTTACTTTGAACATGTAGAGCATATACTTTGGATGATAAGGATGTTACTATGGACCTGTAGGAACTTAAAGGGACATACCCTGACACTTACCAATCCCTATACTCCATTTACATTTGATTGGTTCATTCACTGTGAAATAAGACAAAATAATAATAATGTGCGGAAGAATTTACTCTAAAAAATTCTCAGGACCTAAATACGCAGAGAAAGTCTTCATTTGTAATAAATGTCTAATCATATCAACAAACTGTACAAAAACAACTTTATTTATGCTTTCATTTTACCTGTTGTACATAAAGTTTGTGTATGACACCTTTACAGTAGGTATGGTTTGGTCAGTAGTATTCGTATTAAAGTGACTTTAAATGGAGATGCAATATTCATAGTTTTAGGGTATGCTTCTTTAAAATTATCATATAAAATTCTTCAATTGCTTTTACAATATATTGTAGGACAAACTTGGTGAAAGTTGTATGCCATGAAATTTTCTGAAAAAAAAATCAATAAAAAAGTCGGTATGCCAATATCCACACAGCCAGTACTTCCCTCTCCATTACAGTTGTTAAACGATATGGGAAGTAAATCTGGGTGGTTTGTTGGAGTTCATGAAAATGTAGAGGCAGAGTTACTCCTTGTGGACGACTTTTTGTCGAAAATTTAACTGAAAAATGTTTTCTACTAGATTTGTTCTTTTCTTTCTTCTTCAATGGTATCTGATCTGAATAGCAAGTATAAAATGTACAAATATAAATGTATATTCAATTTATTGAAAATATCCTTCAAGTGATTTCTTTATCGTCCCGTTTTATCTCCCATTAATAATCATCACGTCATATTTTTCGAAGTATTCAATTAACTGAAAGTTGAGCAAAATGAGCGTAATCCTCTATAAAAGTAGAGAAATCTTAACGCGTGGCATTTTTTGTTTGTTTTGCTGTCTACAAAGAAACATAGTCTTTCACCTTAAGCT
Source organism: Cyclina sinensis (assembly GCA_012932295.1). Classification (NCBI taxonomy): domain Eukaryota; kingdom Metazoa; phylum Mollusca; class Bivalvia; order Venerida; family Veneridae; genus Cyclina; species Cyclina sinensis. Next base: position 25,456,699 of record JAAONU010000006.1, on the reverse strand, counting down.
TGACAGCAAATGCGAAATAACCAGTATGAAGTCACGGGAAGGCAATCGCTGTATTATATCTGGAAGACTTGACAAAGTTAGAAAGGGATATCATATTGTCTCAGTACAACACTAATTATATCGCACATGTCAGACTGAAAATGCCGTTAATTGTTCTTTACTGGAAACAGTCTCTATATATTAACTGTCTATATAAATATGTTAATTGTACCTCGTTTATGTCAACTATCGTAAACAATGTGATAATCACGTGATATTTCTCGTGATTTTGTATTTGTGGCAACTCGGTCATCTCCGGATATTTCCGTTAAATTACATCAAATTTACAAAGCATTTGATCATAAGCTTACAGGTCATATGTTTGAACGCCGCCAAATGGAGTTGGGGTTGCGATAATTAGTAATGTTGGATTAAACGTATGGTGGTTAACCAAATCTTTTTGCACTCTAATTTTGTATATGGCTGACATTTGTTATTGTTTAATGCTAAAAATATGATTCTACATGAAGTCTATAGGCATTGTTTCCTCTGTACGAAAATTGGCTGCTGTCACATTATGCTGTTTTTGATTAAGGGAGTGGAATTAAACAGAAATGATTGACCGAATCAAAAGATAATATTTTTCCCCACCTCTATAATTCTAAAATATAAATTTGCTTATTTTTTAAGTTCACGTACGAAAAAAAATATTTCGGAAAAAAATTAGTTAATTCGAGCCCATGTTTGAAACTACGCGTCCTTATTAAAAATAACATTGTAGTCATTCGTTTAAAATCGGCTATTTCCCTAAATTTTAGACTGGTTCGCCGTCTGAAATCAAAAGACCGCTTGTTACAAAGAACACTCTGTGAAATCAGTTTACAGTGTAAAAAGTGTTACGTCACTACATGGAAATTTTACTTACTGCATTCCAATATACTCTCCGCCTCCAGGGCTGCATGTAATAAATAGTTCCAATATTTAATGGTGACTTTCATAATAGGTCACATACCTATAGACCTAACAATAACATTAAAAAATCGACACTTTTTTCAAAACACTCCAAATAGGACAAACAGGGTCTGTGACAAAGAATATACCGTAAAATATTGCATTCTTACTTAAGCGTTTACTGAATTAAAAAGTTTTTTTTTAATATCATTTTGCTATGAATACTATCCTGGTGACAGTGATTTAGGTCGCTGGTACCACTAAGACCAGCCGCCGATTAAATGCCAAGGACACAAACCTTGTAATAAACAAATTACTAATTACACTGTATAATCATTCAATTTTCATACAGCTTTTAAAACTTAAGTAAAAATGCACCAATTTTATAATGGTGTCGGTTAAATTGTGACCTCCGTTTCCCTTAAAGTTTCTCGTGCAGTTAAATTATCCGTTCACAGAAATGACACACTGATGAATAGCATTGCAGTATCAATAGCGTTATAACTGTACAATTTTTTTGTTTTGAAAACATTCATATGAAAAAGAATCTCGGATACAAATGATTGAGATTTATCAGCAATTCAACGAGGATAGACGTTTTTTTTTAAAGTCAAAATGGTCACTAGACTAACAAGCGACACATATTAACACATGTTAGGTATTGTGAAAATTACAGACGCAAAGACAAGGCTAGGCATCGATTATTACCAACATTTGAAACGATTTCTATGGTGACCGCTAAGTATTCATTCATAACAGTAAGCACGTTAATTCACCAATTACTAAAAATGCCACATGTTGTAGCATATTGACAAGTGAGTGACATATACTTCATGACAGACGGACTATAAACAGGTTGGATTAAAATATTTTGTTTAAGGTTTGAAAATATTTTTGTTTAGTCGTTGCAATTGTATTTTGTCCAGTATCATGATTATTTCTGTAGTTTTGTCAGTGTCACTTGCTAGTACATTTTACCGATCGATTTTAGTCAGTCAATAATGCTTCAAATTACATGTATATAATATTATTTATTTATATACCTAAAATACTTATTTATTGAAAAAATGTATAAGTTTACTCAATATTTGCATTTATTGATACAAGTGAAATAGTTTTCCATTTCAATAAATTATTTACAATAAAGAAATGACCGTGTAATTGCTAAGCATCTATTTATCATCAAAGCAGTACTCCAGCTATTTTTGGTATAATTTGCTTTTCTAAGGGAACTCGTCAAATTTGTAAAGGGATTTGAAGTGTCCGTATTTGGCCTCGACAAAACTGCATAGCGATTTCCAGTGTCGGCGTTTGGTTAAGACAAAATTTCAAAGGAATTTCGAATGATGCAATAAAAAATCCTTTGATGCCCTATTTTTCAAACCTAAACGATAAACCCTCGTCTCTCCAAAGAGTTACAATTAGAAAACAGTCACGTTCAGGTAAATATAACATAATGTACATTGTTTGTTTTTATATTTTTATCTGAATGTTTGTCTTTCTAGGTGGTGTGCTATTGTTAGCTTTCTGTTGAAGCCAGTCAATATACAAGTCATGGAGAACGGTACAAATTTTTCAGCAGGTCATCCAAATACTACTGTTGTACCTGGCCAAGGCTTTACCTCAGTAGAAAAATACACAGTTCCAGTCATATGTATCTTCGGCTTGATTGGAAATACATTGTCAGCTTTAGTGTTTTCACGTAGACCTCTGAAGGACCACTCGTCCAGCCTGTTCCTTGTGGCTAGGAGTATTTCAGACAATGGATTTCTGTCAACACTTCTTGTAATCTGGTCCTCATCTTTCTACGACCTTCACCTCGGTAGTGTAGAAGGTTTGTGCCAAGTGTTAATATTCTTCACCTACTTTTTTGGATGCTCATCAGTATGGCTTGTGGTTCTTGTAACGGCAGAGAACTATATTCGAATATGTAAGCCGTTCCTTGTCCGCAAGGTGTGTAACACACGGAATGCCAAAACAGTAGTAATAGTACTGGTCGTAATGGTTGTCATTGTATATAACTTCCCGTTATGGACTATGAAGGAGCAGTGTATACCTTACAGAAAGTACTATAGCTTCATACAAGGCATGACATACATAGATTCACTGCTTACTCTGATATTCCCCTCCACGGTTATGGCCGTTCTTATGTCAGCCGTTTCCATAACAACGATTTCTTCTTGCAGACGACGCCGGCGTCTGAGTACCTCGTCTACGTCGAGTGGACAAAGCCCGTTAACAAAGGTGACAACCATGCTGTTTGCTGTTACTCTATCATTCTTCATCCTGAATCTCCCCTACCATGCAGTACGGCTTAGACTGATGATTCTAACATTTGTGCAGAAACAAAACATCGAAGCCAAACTGACATTTGAACTTAACTTACAAAGTGTCTCACAGATGCTGTACTATTTATCATTGGCGATAAATGTCCTCATATATTCCCTCTGTAGCAGCAATTATCGGACAGTTTTAAAAAGATTTGTCCTCAGAACAAACTCTCTCGGGAATAATTCAAATGATACACGTGTTCCTGAATACCGGATACGGAAGAAGGGTATGTCGCTCCCTGAGCTACAGGAAACTAAAGTGACTAACAACGGACTGACGATTGAAGAAACGTTTCCATTGCGACACGTTTCAAGTTCTGTTATATAACATACAGTATTTTGTTGAAATCGTTTTGGATTTGTAAGATTTCATAAATATTTCGCGACGCAAATATCTTAACAACACTGGGAAGAAAAAAGAACTGCTACTTCGTGCATGTGTGGATATATTTATAACACTGCTGATTGCGAAACTACAGAACAATATTTTGTGTGAAGTATACAATCCGTGAAGTAAAAGCGAATATTATGAATGAATGATTTTTCACATAAAAAGTTTTTGAGAATATGTATTTCGGTGTTTTAAACGTTGTTTATTATTCTGGATGTCCCCTTATCAATTTTTGGCTGAATGAACATGCAGTACTCTTGATTGTTTCTTACTTATTCTCTCGAAATGCTACATTTGTCCTACAACGACAGATGTTAAAACGTACTCAAAAATACACCTTGGCTCCAAAACCTGATTCCTCTTAAGAATCCACGTGCACTTCCTGCATGTCCACGTCATTGTATATCATTGCAATTAAAATTGACTTCATAAATAATTTGTCATCTGTATTAGAAAAAAGTTAATAATAATAATAATAATAATAAATACAATGCTATTTGTAAGAAAAACGCACAAAGTTGTGTCTGAAATCAAACATGTTGGTTCGTTTGTCCATTGTGTCGTGCTTTTTAAGAATAAACAGATATGAAATATTCGATTGTAAGCCACTATCTAAGTTGTTAATCTATGTTTGCATATTGCTGCGCACAATGAAAGTAGTATTATTGCTCTTGCTTTGATTAAAATAATGGAAAACATATGGAATACGGTTGCTCATTGTATCTTCAAATTTAATCATTTCAGCAAGAAAAAAAAATCAAACTCCATAGAAATTTTAAGAACCATTTGAAGTTAAGAACTTGGGGCACTTGTATGTTGCTGCATGGGGTGAAAACAGAGTTATTGTATGGTAAGGGCAAAAAAATACATATATTTCTTGCATACTTCCCAAAACGAGAGCCCTAGTAATGAAATTTCTAGTTAAAATCAAACAGTATCTGACGTTTTGCACCTGGTAATTTGCCTGTTGCTGTGAGCAATAAAACCACAGTTGTTTCCGTAAATTTGTTGAATATAGAGTATGCACACTCTTGTGCCGTGCCTGTCGCTTAACGTTGAAGAAGAATATACCATCATATGAAATTGTTCTTTACTCAAATTAGAATAGGGGAACCAGTATTTACGTAGAGATACTGAATTGTTTCAAAGCGTTATCTCTTTTGTTTTTTTATTCGGAATGGATATGCAATAATGAACTGGTTACCTATTCCTTATTAAAAAATATATACGGAAAAAGGGCCAAATTTTTAAGCATTTGTTTGAGAACTAATAGATTAAAGAAAGATAAAAAATACAGACATTGTTATTGAAAATTATCTTCCAGTTTACGCTAAAATTTAAAATGAAAAGAAAACTTTTTATATCTGTACAGGAAGTACGAAAACAAGGTATAATACTATAATATTTATAATAAAATGATTGTCTTAATGAAGCGTACCATTAAAAAGCAGCTGTTCTGCTTTATTTTGGCACAAGCGTAACGCCTGGTAATACATCTGATTGATCACGCCAGCAAAAAAAAAAAATCAAACAAGTCAAAACTGATTTCAGGAATTTTTTCTGGACATATATCCAAACGGAAGGCAGATGTTTAGGAAACAGGGAGAGTTTTAAAGGTGAAACTTTTATTAAAGGCAAAGAAACTCATTCGATTCAGTTGTATTGTTATATGGATGTTTCGTATATATTGTGCTTACGACAACATATTTAGGAATTGAATGCCTTTGTTCTTCATTTGAAACAAAAATCAGTTATCTTATATATCAATACGAAAAATATCAAGTTACCGTGCAAACTGAGTTGGAGATTATATCTTTACTTATTTGAACAAAAACTAGATTTGGATTCAGAAGAAAATGAAAGAAAAAACACGTGTTTATCATCAATTCTAACAAATATACACGAAACAGAAAGTGGAATTATGTGTAAGTTTGTCTGCTTTTTGGCAATGATGTTGGGATTGGGGTCTATGAGTTTTGCAGCTTCATCAGAAAGTAATGGCACGGCTGCTGAAGACATTGACGGGGAATTCTTGCTGGGCCTGGGCAGGCGGCTTCATAAACCGATGTTAGCATTGATTGGAATGGCTATTGAAAATCTTCACAGGAAGCACCCTTGCGATGACTGGACGCAGTGGTCTAACTGCGGCGTACAGAGAATAGGGTATGTCTCAACCAGAAAACGAACTAGGAACTGCAGATCAAGTCTTATACAAACAGATCTGGAGAAAAATTACACATCGATAGAGACTGATGAAGGTGTTTGTGAAGGGAAATGTCCAAGGGACTACAATATTACAGCAAACAGATTTTGTGTGAAGTTATATAAAGAAGAAAAGACGTTTGAAGCTGCTACTAAGCAATGGTCGGACGACAACGGTAGAATGATTAGCATTGATTCTGAACTTAAATATGTTGACATGAAAAACTCTTTGCAAGGTTTCTCCCGTAACATTTATATTGATGGTCGACGTAAAGATGCAACGTCTCCGTGGTTACTGGGTGATGGTTCCGAGATGAAGTTCTTCAAGTGGCAGTCAGGGTATCCTAAAAACGACTTGTGTATAGCTAGGAGTTATTCTACGTATGAATGGTACGACACGTCTTGCACGATCACACGGCCAACGCTTTGTGAAATACTGATGTAACTTAGAGTTTAGTGATTGAAACCCACTTCACAGGATCAAATCTAAAGTGAATGTATTTAGGAAATACATAAATACAAGACTGAAAACGTCATAGGCAGTCAGGACTTTAAAAGAGCTTAACGATTGAAACTAACACCTTGTCTGTTATAAGATAAAGATAGCGGTATGCATTCACTTATGTAAAGTTTCCATAATATTCTGTCCGTCTAACATTTTTATTGATTGTTGCATACTGAGATACCAATTTCCTTCATAAGACCGTTTTGCAGAAATACGTTTGACTGAAAAAAATGAGATAAATGATAAAAATAAATGTGTCACATACCGTTTGGTTCTAGGAATGTTTATGCTATTAGTATTTTTTTCACCTCTCCTGACCAACAAGTGATTATGTTTTAGAACCGGTGAATGTCCTACGTCTTGTGTCCGTCCGTTCGTTCACAGTTATTTTATTTACACACTGACATTCTTTCTTAAGCAAACTTGGACCAGTTCTTCTGCGTTACTGGCCCTGATAAACCAAACACATTGTTTACACTTTGAATGCTTCAATTCTCTTTAAGTTTTCACTAAACTTGTATAATATGTGTATTGCAACAACCTCTTTCTCGAATTCAGTGGGCAGAATCCGACCATAGTTTAATCTCTGCTGTAAGAAAACGTTGTTTACACGCTGTCGCTCTCAGTCATGAATCAACAGTAACTAGACTTATATATAGTATACTGCTCTAAGCTTTCAGTCAAGTTTAATTATGGGCTGAGTCGAACCCACATTTGAGCTGTGACATAAGAAAAACATGCCTGATTTTCAGCTCCGTCATACGTCCGTTCATCCATAATCAGATTGTTTACACTCTTGAAACAATGTAACTTGAACACAAATGGGTTCGTTAGCTGGCTTGATTGCATCAGTACTTCTTGAATTATGGCCCCAGATTTTACAATATGCAATATTTAACTATTTTACACAATAGCATCTTTTTTGTTTGTTGCTTCTTACCATACTTACAGATAATGTGTATGACTTGATTGCTTGGATTAGTACTTCTCGAGTTATGGCCCCTAATTAAACAAAAATTGAAAAAAATGTTTACACAATAGCAACTACCTTGCCATTACTTACCCTAATCAATGTTGATGAAACTTGACAGGAGTTTTCAGTGCAAAACACTCTGCCCAACGATTCCATCCTAACTGTGGTTGCTATGATGGCAACAAATAGGAAAATAGTTTTAAAACCTTCTTATCTTAAACGACAAGACCTAACTAGATATTTAATTTTTAGCAATGCCTAGCTTTATCAGATTTTTTTAAATTTTAGACCTTTGCAAGTGCAAATCATGACGCCCTGTTAAAAATTTTCCCCACCCGGTGTTCTCTTGATTTTGTAAATTTCGCTGTAGAAAAAGAATTAACTTTAAACAACTTTCAAAAAGCACGAAGTTTACTCATTGTACATTAATGTTTTAGCAGACCTCTACCAAAATATATTTATTTTAAATCTTGTGCCTCGGGTCCATACTGGCCCCGCATATAGGGTAATTTATTTTTACTTCCCCAAAATAACAATGTGTAAAGCTTAGATATTTGATGTGTAACTTTGTCTACTTGGCCTTTCGAGTGTTTGTTCAAATTTCTCCCCTTGAGTCAAAACTAATGCTGCCCATGTGATTTTAGCTCCCCGAGCACTATTTTTGATGGAGGCTCTCCAGCTTCCGTCTTTGGCCGTCAACTTTTCCTTTAAATGACATAGCCTCACCCTTGATACTTCACAGGAATGTTCAATGGATGATCCGCTTCACTTGTTGTTAAGAGAATGTAATATGATACAGAAATCTGCTTATCATGGCAACTGCAAAGAAGACTTAAAAGTAAATATTCTTGTCTTAAACTGTATGCCATAGAGCCTTGATATTTGGTATATAACATTGCTTAGTGAACCGCTACCAGTAGTATTTAAATTAAAATTGACCTTTCTCCCTAAGGGTCCCATTTGTAATAAATATAAAATCTTTGAGAAATATTCTTGTCAAATAAAGCCCTAAAGCTTAGATATTTGGTACGTTGCATGATGATACCCAGGTGAGTGATATAAATCACGGCCCTTTTGTTTATTTGCACAAGCACGTTTGTTCTTATCTCAAACAAAACGTTTTAAAAAGATTTATCAGTCAATATTGTTTTATTATTTTTCTTCAAAAGAGTTTAATATTTTACATACAATTTTAGTGTTTCAATATTTATCGTATGACTAGACGAATACTGTAATTTGAGCCAGTCAGAGGGGTAAAGATAAAACACAGTGAAAACAAAATTTTAGTGATAAAAAAAATTGAAAAAATCATTCATCATAAAGTACGTTAACGTTTTATGCTCTTTTTTGGATTTAATGACATATTTTTCACTAAAACAATTGTAAAGTACACATAATGTGATAATGTATGAAAAAAATAAAGAACGAAAGAAAAAGAGAAAGAAAGAAAGAAAGAACCGACTAACATTACCTTCGAATACATTTCACAGTCTACGAACTTTGACAGAGACCTAAGTCATTAATCTTTCTATCGAACGGAATGTGAAAAGACCGTGGAACATTTATTTAGGGAGAGGGGTGAGGGCTGGGGCGGCGGGGCATTCCGGAGCTAAATTTCTCTGCGGTAATGTTGAAACCTATTAAACTTTTGATGTATTTAATGCCATGTAACAGTTTATACAATCTGAATCTGCGGTGTTACACAAAATTTAAACTCATCCTATTGCTTCTCAAGCATAAACAAGCGTTTTCAATTGGTAAAATTTCTGTAGAAAGCAAACTGTTATGAATTTTTATGTAGAGTTGTCCTGTTATTCCAAGAAGCCACTGTTTAAAAAGAAGAGAGAATATTAATAGATAATTTATTTAATTTTCTATAATAAATTTTCATGTATTAAAAAAGGTATAATAAGAAAGCTGCAGAATACAGACGACAATTATAAAAAATGCAAATAGCTTTTGGGAGTTTTTGCTAAAAACCATGTGCATTTTTAAAACTGGGACTGAAACGAATCCTCCGTATGAAGTAATTGCATCAGTACTGCGTTGACACTTGACTGGATTTAGTTCATGTGTACTGGAATGTACATTGTAACTTACAAATTCAGGGACAAATCTGTCTTGATTTTTGTTTCGGAATTAATCTTTAATAAAATCCTTTTTGTGTGTCTATTGTTTAAGTTATAGAGCACTGGTTTTATCTCGTAACATTTTCACTGACTCTTCGGATTTTGTATTTATAGTAATCCTTTCGGATTTTTTCCTTTTCAAAAATGAAGGTACAAAAACACTCAGAGGGAGGACGCATTTTTCATTGACCTCATGAGGAATTTTTGGTTGTGTCAGCACACTTCCTAATAGTCCGGTTACCATAGTTACGATTGTCCCAATCAGATGGAAATACATGTAGGATATAGAGTAAAGTCTTCCTAGTCCTGAGATTTCCTGTTTTGGTTCTTCGGTCACGTCTGAAGCAGGAACAGTAATGTTTGTTTCTGAAGAGATGAATGTTTCAGTTATGTTGTCTGTACTGATATTGTATGTATTACTTTGATAGATTATAGAATCAGGTCCACTGACATTTACAGAATTTACAAGGCATTGATCAGTCGGACCTGCAGGAAGATATGGCGTATGTCGTATTTCAGTTGAAAAAGTTTGTCCAAGGACGAGCCAAAGATTTATCGCTAGCCCCAAAAATGCTGCAAAAATAACTGCTCTCGGGCGGCATTTACGATAAAACACTGACAGAAGAAATACTCCCGTCTCTGGTCCACCGACAGCGCCTGCAAGTGCTGAGAAGATCTGACCAAGCGGGCCTTTAACATTAAATAAGAAAAAAGCGAATCCAGCTGAAATAAGGCCAGAAATAACGACAAAAAGCTTAGATATGTTTGTCGCAATGTTGTCTTTAAGGTTGGGTTTTATAACCATAAGAATATCTACACAGGTAACTGTAGCTAAGCCACTAAGACCTGACGATAGCGTACTCAACGAGGCAGCTGCTAAGGCCGCAATGAATAAGCCAGGCATCCCTGGAAAACTTTGGAACATTTCAAGTATTGTAAAAGGAATCAACTGATTTGGATTGCTAATTTGCCGAGAAGCCAATGGGTCACAACCCTTTTCACTGAAATACGCAAATACCGCTATACCTTCCAGCATGACTATTATCAACACGACACCATATATAGGTGTGGCGAGGTATAAAAGTCTTTTTGCAACCCTTATATTTGGTGTAGAGATTATTCGCTGGACCCCGGCTTGTGTGATGCAGCAGTAGAAATACTGAGGAACAGCACCTAAGACCAAGGACCAGAATGACTGCCTTACTGTTGGATCAGGGTTGAAATCAAAGAAATTAAAACGGTCCTTGCTTATATTAGCGACGCTGGATGGTCCTCCCGCACTTAATGTTGCCTTGGTAATAACTGAAAAGTCAAAAGAGAAATGCAATTATAAGTTACCTTAAATCAACCTAGTAAAAAAAAGTTTTTCATAGTAAGTTTATTAACTACAGTACTGCTTAGTAAACATTCAAATTTATTTTGAGTTTGCAACAGACATAGTGTTGTAAACAAGATATGCGGTTAAGTATGTAAAAACTGAATGTTTTACGAGCTGCTTTTGCCTTTTTCTATATCATTTACTGATAGACGAAATCCTTAAAGTTTCCATGGAAATTTCAAAATTACATTTAGTTTTATCGACTCCTGTTGAATTACTGAAATAGATGAAGTTATAGATTATAGATATGTAGATGAGAGGACACACCACTGAACATTTAATATGTAAATGAGAGATTACTCCATTGAACACAGTGAATTAGTATTAAGTTTATTCATATCTTCTGCATCAGGAGGCGGGTCAGGATATTAAGAACCATCAGAGCATTTCCTGTCTCTTTACAACACTAACATTTTCTCGTTAAATGTCTAGCGAAGCAGAACACTTTGCTTTAAAGCAACAATATTTTGAGCCTGTTTTATGAATTGTCAAATTAATTTGAACCCAGTTCCCAGACACGACAAGGTCAATTCTGTCACCTACACTTGCCAGACCCTTCATTGAGTTTAAAACTTTAGACATACTGATAAACCGTCTGACTGCATTTTTTGATGTAGACGAGAATTTGCGTAAACTTGGAATCGCTACTCCTTGATGGGAACGCTCATAGTTTCTCCACAGTGCTTAATTTGTATTAAAATCAAGTTTTGCCAATCGTTTGGAGTGTAAATGGGTATTTTCTTAATACACATGTAACGATTTGTAAATATGTTTAAAATATCGAATATCATATCGAAAGCAAGTTCAAAGTAGCAGAAACCTAGTATGATTGAACCGTACCTGATAAAATTCCGGCAAACATTACAATGGACTGGAAAACGTCAGTCCAGATAACGGCTTTTATCCCTCCCAGTGACGTATAAAATATAGCAGACGACGAAAATATCAGAATGGATATCCAAAGTGGTAAACCAGCTGTGGACTGTAGAGCTAATGCCGTTCCGAACATGACAATTCCCATGTACAACGTGTAGTACAATGCACCAAACAGCACACAAACGTAACGCACCGTATCCGTGTCGTACCGTAGACTGTAGTATTCATAAATACTTGTCACCTTCAGTGGATGTATAAGAGGAACAACGATTAAAGCTCCAAGAAGAAAGGCCACAACAAAGCCAATCAAGTGCACCGCATACTGAAATATAAACAAAACAGCAATCACTTACAAAACTAATCAAGTGCACCGCATACTGAAATATAAACAAAACAGCAATCACTTACAAAACTAATCAAGTGCACTGCATACTGAAATATAAACAAAACAGCAATCACTTACAAAACTAATCAAGTGCACCGCATACTGAAATATAAACAAAACAACAATCACTCACAAAGCCAATCATGTGCACCGCATACTGAAATATAAACAAAACAACAATCGCTCACAAAACTAATCAAGTGCAACGCATACTGAAATATAAACAAAACAACAATCACTCACAAAACTAATCAAGTTCATCGTATACTGAAATACAAACACAATAGAAATCACCCACAAAACCAACGATGTGTACTGAAAAAATTCACCCACAAAACCAATCAAGTGCATCGCATACTGAAATACAAACAAAACGGCAATCACTCACAGAAGCACTGCATACTGAAATACAAACACAATAGAAATCACCCACAAAACCAACCATGTGTACCGCATACTGAAAAAAAAAATCACCCACAAAACCAATCAAACAATAGAGTTGCAATTAAAAATTTAAAATATGATGGCTTTATTTAATTTTTTTTTCTTTTTAATAAACTTTCCTCATGAAAGTATACCGTCTTCAGCATTTTACCTCAGCATAAGTGTTGATGAGTTTTGCTAAACTCCCTTATTCTTTCAAAACTATTATAACACCTTTTTTTCTTTTTTTTCTGAAATATTCATGTCTGTTTTACAAAATTGGTTTTACAGCTTATCTAAACAAACTAAATCTTCATCCACCTTATTTTAGGAAATATGCTGTGCGATCTTTCCGAACAAATGTTGTTTATATACAATGTAACGATAGCGCACTCCTATATACTTCAAAACATACTTTTAATTACTTTTGACAGAAAAAAACTTCAGTGACGTCTTATTTAAACAGCACATTCTTTGTGAAGCTGGAGGATTTTGAGTAAGTTTAACACAAGATTGGACAAATAACCATTACAATTCTAAATAACAGAACCCCGCCACCAAAGTCTTTCAGCGCTTTGATTGCAAGATTTGGTTTGGTAGTTCGAACAATTCGTAGATATCTTGTGCCTTGCTGCATTCTTTTTTTAAAAAATAAATTCAATGTAAAGATTGATGTGTTGAACTTTTACCTGAATTCCATAAGCATACACCTCTGCAGGATATCCTAGCATCATAATCGATGACTGAAACGTCACAACAAAGGATATGGCCACCGGAAGTGATGACATCTGTCGGTTTCCGACAAAGAAATTTGACGACGTGTTATGCCTTTTATCTCGGAAAGCAAAAAATATTCCGATGACTACAGAAATCAATATAACACATCCAAAAACGACATAGTCTACGGTGCCGAAGGATCGATTTTCTATCGAACCACTATCCATTTTTTTTCACTTAGATTTATTTCTTTATCTATTATTTCTGTTTACATCTAAATGGTTATTGAAAGTGTTTTATCATTCAGATGAAAACCATGTCATGTTTCACTGATTATCGCTAGTAGATTTATATAGCACACGTCAAAAAGCGAGCGACAGTCGAGGTGGATGGTATTTTTTACCGTAAAGAGATGGTATTTCGAGACTGTAAAACTGTTTGAAGTAGTTAGCTTCATTTTGTCGAGAGTGCATACTGCACATGCAGGACTATATGTTCTTGATATTCGTTAACAAAATACAAATATAAATAGATATAAAAAGCTTTTCTTAACTTTACAAATGTGGAACACATGTCTCAAAAAAGCAAAAGCTATTGTAGACAGTACCGTAGGGCATAGATGTGAAGCAAATGTCGCTGAACAAACTGTTATTCTTGAGAGTGCAGTGACTTTGTGAAGGTGATATATTGCTTAGATATGGAGCAACTTAAGATAATAGCACCAGGGGTGTTCCGTAACCGAATTGCTATTGCTAGGCGAGTCGAGCAAGATTTACACACACACACACAAGAAAAAAAATGTACATAAAACTCCGTTTTTTTTATCGCTACAATGAACATTTAAACGTACGTATCACAGGTAAAAAGCCCTTATATATTCCTTGACCTTGATGCAATACACATTACTCTAAAGGGTATTTGTAATACTATATGCGAAATGACAGGCAAACGAGCGCACATATGGTTGAAATTAGGATCTAGATTACTTGGGTTGAGGCCGAGATAAATGACATTTATGGGAAAGGATAATTGTCGTATACAAGTCTTTGTAGGTGGGCTGCGTATTTAAATCCGGGCCACATGGGGTGAAAAGATGCTGTATACACTATTAGGTCAGTGATCAAGTAAAACGGTGAAAAAAATCCTTGAAATCTTGAAAACTGTTACAGTTAAAGAATTATCTTGGTTGACAAACTTATCATTAGCAAGCGCCCGGCTATAAAGCCTGTAATGTAACGTACTTGTTGGAGTAAGAGAAGCCAGAGTATTTGCACACGCCCGTTTCTGGCCAGACCTGGATCCCTGAGGTTATTTTCTCTACCTGAGAATCAATCTGATTAAAATCATATCCTAAACATCGCTATGCTATTAGGATCTGAGGACAGGGCCTTAATTGAGGCCCTGCTGAGGACGACCAATATAAGGTCACCTTCTCGTGACCTATCCATCAGCCAATCAGAGCAACGCTTCCACTCTCATGGAAGTAATTGTTCAACTTGTGAAAATCTATTTATATATCTGGGACCCCAAACAATTATCTGCCATGTATAAACTGTCACCGAACTCAGTTAAATTTATTTGTCAAAATCTTCAAAAAAAAAAAAGAAAGAAAAGATTTATGTTTGTGATTAATATCATTTTTTTTTCAAAATATAAAAGCACTTTCAATTTCCGCTAATAAACATTTTTATGCTAGAGAAATTTACACGCTGTTTGAACACGCCATGTGTACAGGTAAGCTATCATTGGGAACACCTCGGAAGTTGTCGAAAAAGGCCGAGTTGTTACGATTGTTAAGCTATCGAGACGCGTCATAAGCTGCAGTGTCGTTTGCTGGGAAAAAAATAACAAAAGTGGAAATTCCAGGTTATCGAGAAACAGGAATTAATGCGTCGTCTTTAGATCTAACCGTAGGGAGATCGCGAACTTCAGTCAGATTGCCTGCGATTAAAAGCACATTTATCTGGTACGAGATCAACATTATTTTTCACTTTTCAAATATCAATACCAATCGCATTGTTTACTGAACAACCCTCGCAAAAGCATTTTTTTATGAGAAGTACATTTTACATATGCAGTTTTGTACATGATGACAGATGATATTTCACTTACTATAGGTAAAAAAAAAATTACCACCATTAAGAGATGGCTCGTGACTTCAACATGAGAGAAATCCGAATGATATCTCTACTTGTATCTATCGCGAAAGCGAAACGCAATCATTAAGTACAGAAAAAAAATCAAGAAATAAAAGGTTATTTTATAGCGATATGTTTTCCAGAAAACTTCATAATGATCTAGTTATATTCTTGAAATAGCTATCTAGCTATCTCATGCCAGAAATATGCCACCATAATAAATAACATTTCGGAACTACGCGAAAAGATTTTGTTTTAGCGAAATATGATTTCATAATAACGAGCAAGATTTCGTCAATACGAAATAATATTTAGTAATTATAAGATTTCGTTTTAAAGGAATGAAACGTATTCCGTGATTAAGAACAAAGATTTCATATGATTACTTTACTGTATTAAGATCTGGTCTATTTTGCTTGTGTATGTGTAGAAAAATGAATTTTGGAATACTCCACTTGTCAGTTATTAACCATATGGGACACTTTGGTTACACTATTCACTCTGTTGTAGAGGTATTACTGAGGATAAAAAAAAGTTTTTTTCATTGGAGCATAATGACAGTTTCCCTTTTGGTTAAATTCTTGCAGTCAGTCTACCTAACAAGTGTTTACCAACCAATCTCTCTACAAGCGACTGACGGCTCATCACTTGAATCAGACGAAATGTCCGACTTTAAATATTAGGCGTCCTTGCCGGGATTTGATTCGAGAAACCCTGGACTGACAATCCATTGCTCTACCAACTGAGCTAGTTCGGTTGGTAAATATCCAAATGATTCTTACTACACGCGGCACGTTAAGAGTCACTCATAATTACAGACGACATATACTGAGTCACCATTCTTCCTTAGGACCCCTGTGTAATGTATTGATGTATGATGGATGGCTTATTATAAAAGACCCGAAGGATTGTTTATGTATTTATTTATTAATACATGTGTTGCATCCTAATATTCCAAGTATACTAACAAATCTCACATTCATACTTTAGTGTTATATAAACATAGGCGGAGCTTACTTCTAGACTTGCTCTAGTACACTCTGGCTACTACATCCTCCTCGAAGTTTATTAGATTAGAAATATCAATAATTAAATGATTTTACAATAATAACTTTAAATTACTTTTCAATATCAAATACATATATTTCTGTTAGTTGCTTGTAGCCAGTCTATTTTCAATGTCTTTTTTCTTCCCACAGTTCTAGATAAGTTCATAACGTTCACACACGTGTGGTGACCATAATCAGTTGTTTATCAGAGCAATTATACTGTAATTTGGTTCGCCCAAAAAGTGTCACAGATAATTCACCAAAATCCTAGGAATGTTTATTGTTGAATTATTTTATCATTGTAGTCTCCCAAAGCTGTTTATTTGCCATTTTATCTGTCAGTAAGTGTAAATGTTATCGTGCACATGTGATATTTAGTTGGGAACACCATGAAATATAGAATGTTATTAAAATTCCAACAGGATTCATTGATACATCACATGAGTCACAAAAATGAAAAAAAAACATGTATACTTCACAACATTTATACCGAAGCAAGCATATAATATAGATATGTTAATCCACTATAAATTTGAACATGTGTTTTTATTCCAAAGAGAATGAATCATTAATTGGAGCATTATTATGGCTCTAGCACTATCACTATTCATCACACTCTTATTGAATAAAGTTTAACACAGTTTATATCCAGATTTAAATTAGCCTTCATCGCGATACCGTTTTGGTACACGGCGGTTTCTTTGCGGGCGCTGGTACGAAGAGCCTTGATCTGGTGCTTTGTCCAGGTCTTGGTCTGGTGTTTTATCTTGTTTGTTTTCACCGTTCTGAACGACCTTAAACTTGGAAATGTCTCTGGTCACACGCTTTCCTTTGTGTTCAATGGTGATCATTGATCCCTTTTTGTCAATAATTGTCCCTGGTATCGGATCAAATAATGTTTGGAACTTATTACGCGTTTCTCTTCTGAGCAAAACTTTGTCTCCAATTTTTAAATTCCTGTGCTTAGCGCGTCGTTTCTTATCAGCATACAGTTTGTTCTTTGATTTTGACAGGCTGTCTCTATCTCTGACATTTGTGTCATTTCTCTTTGATGTCAACTTTGGTAATTTTGTCTTTTGTCTCCGATTAAACATAAGCATAGCAGGCGATTTTCCTGTAGATGGATGTTGTGTATTTCTATAGTTCAATAGATACGGGTTCAATTCATCCATGTAGTTTTGTCCTTGCGCTATCGCTGTTTTGATCGCTTTTTGTAATGGTGACATAAATCTTTCAACGATCGAGTTCCCTTGTGGGTGCAGAGGCGTTGATCGTTTTCTTTCAAATCCTTTTTTTTCTGCAAAGTCTTTGAACGCATGACTTTGAAAGGGTGGTCCCGAATCGGAACGTAGTACATCTGGGTATCCAAAAATGGAAAATATGGACTCAAGACGTGGTATGACCTTATCTGCTGACGTAGAAGAAATCCTTTCTACGACCGGAAATCGGCTATAATCATCTATCACCACCATTAAATATTGTCCATCCGGAAATGGACCACAGAAATCAACACTTACTTCCGAAAACACATCTGGCGGAAGTGGTGTAGGTTTAATTGGGTCTGGTGGACTGGCTGGCGATGCTGCTTGGCATGCTAAACATGACTTGCATATTTCTTCCACCAATCTGTCCATATGCGGAAACCAACAGTATTCACGAAGTAATGCTTTGGTGCGTGATTGTCCTTGATGACCCTGATGACTTAATACTACCGATTGTTTTTGTAGTGATTCTGGTATGCAGATCTGTGTACCGCGTAATACAATGCAACCGTTGTCTGTACTCGCTACTGCAAGTTCTTGATTTTTGTTCAAATTCTCGTATAATCGAAAATCTTCATCTTTGTAGCATCTCTGATTTTTCCAGTCGTTGCTGGACATAGCACTTATTACGCAATCTAACACACAGTCCTGTTTCGTAGCTTTTGCAACGTCCGAAACTTTCATTGCATGTGGAATCGCATTATCAGTAATGAAGCTGACGTATTGTTCTGCAATGGAATGCGTCGCGTGCCTGGCGTGTGGATGTCTCGAGAGATAATCTGATATCATGAGATTACCTGGGCGGTAAATCACTTTGAATTCATACGTAGTCAGTTTCAGTCTCCATCTTTCTAAACGCGGTGATTGTATTTTCTTCACCTTGGGTTTCAAACCTAGTTGCAGCACCGAAACCGAACGCACCAGGAGAAGTTCGAATATGCGTAGATATGCGAAAAGCGAACACTGCAGTTAAAACGGAGAAAAATGTGATGCCTACAGTCGATGACGTCATACTTACGTTAAATGGCGCAACAGTGTTTTCACGTCTTGATATGTTCAAAGCATTTCACCAGATAGAATTGGACGAAACGTCGCGAAGTCTGACAACGTTCCAAACTCACGTAGGTCTATGGCGCTACAAACGGTTGAATTTTGGGGTTTCTGCAGCTCCAG
The DNA here is from genome assembly GCA_012932295.1 of Cyclina sinensis. Taxonomy (NCBI): domain Eukaryota; kingdom Metazoa; phylum Mollusca; class Bivalvia; order Venerida; family Veneridae; genus Cyclina; species Cyclina sinensis. The sequence goes on along the minus strand of JAAONU010000006.1, from coordinate 25,437,838 downwards.
TCATCTTCCAAAATGAACTCCGCCAAGCAATACAAGGCCTAAATGGTGTATTGAATATCGCAGATGATTTAGTCTGTTACGGAAGCAATCGAGAAATCCATGACGCGAACCTACGAGCGTTACTTGAAAGGTTACAAGAACGTAATCTTACGCTGAACAAGGATAAATGTTCATTCGGGCAGTCAAAAATTAAGTTCTATGGATATGTCTTTTCGGAATCTGGAATATCAGCCGATCCAGCCAAAGTAGACGCTGTGAAAAGCATGGAGAAACCCAAATCAGTGGCTGAAATCTTGCACTTTGAATTTTCTGTACTTTCTCTGTGTCGTTTGACATGCTTTCAGCCTGTTTCTTCGTGACCTCCATTGTTCTTGCAATGACTAATAAGTCCTTGAGCGATTTTTCCGATTCTTGCAGACACTTGGTTCTCAGTTTTTGAGATACAACTCCTTGAATAAACTGACTTTTAATTTCCAAATCTAAATTTGCGAACTCACAATAAGCGGCTTTTTGTCTCAATCTAGTAACAAATTGGTCAGTTGTTTCACCATTATTTTGTCTTAAATTTCGGAACTCGAAAATTTCGAATTGTGTGTTCTTCCTTGGTTTGAAATGTTCAGAAAGTCCCGCTTTTGTTTCGTCATAGTTCTGGTCACTTTCAGCAAGACCTTCGAGAGTTTCGTAGATCTCGAACACATTGTCTCCAGCATAATGCAGCAATAAAGCCTTCTTGCGTTTCTTTGACGTTATGTCCAATCCGGTAAATAAATTTTCTAATTTATTCACATATTTTTCCCAGCGAACACCTAGCGAATTTTCGTCCGAAAACACATCAAATTGTGGAAATGATGGTAAAGCTGATGCCATTTTCAACTGTCCGATTTGTAGATTAATCCAATGATTAATAATAATATAATCCCATGTTCGTCGCCAATGTAATGTATTGATGTATGATGGATGGCTTATTATAAAAGACCCGAAGGATTGTTTATGTATTTATTTATTAATACATGTGTTGCATCCTAATATTCCAAGTATACTAACAAATCTCACATTCATACTTTAGTGTTATATAAACATAGGCGGAGCTTACTTCTAGACTTGCTCTAGTACACTCTGGCTACTACACCCTGTTCATCCACTGATCTTTCTTGATTTCCTTACAAAGTTCCGCTGATTAGATTAGTCAAAATGTGATCTTAATAATGTACAGGTATGAACAGTGGACCCTGTTTTTTCTTGTTTTTTTTTTGTTTTTTTTTTTTTTTTTTTTTAATTTTAGACATTACTTCGGTGGTTATTTCAAATTGCGGGGTTACGCTTGATTAAATTTTGAAATAATTAAAGTGGTCTTATTAGCGGAACACTGCTGTGTTCGACTAAAATATCCACTGTCTCTGTTTTAATTAAGACGAAAATGAAGGACAGGTTAGTAGGCAGGTAGTCATATTAAGAACAAGACTCTGTCACAGACATTATATCCCCGGCTGATCGGTGCTTGTCTGAAGAAAGGGTTAAGTCAGAATTTGCATATAAAGAAAATGTGGGAAAAAAAGGTTTTTCAAAGAATAACTTTGTGGTTATCATCTTGATCAAAGAGCAATAACTCCTTCAAAATCTGTGCAATCGCAAAAAGTGTTGATATGTGCTGTAATTCATGTTGATAAACATTCTGTGAAAGTTTGTTGGAAATCGCATATAAAATGTAGGAGTTGTGCACAGAAACAGTTATATGATAATTATAAAAATCATCGAAGGGCAATAACTCCTTCAAAAATAATCCCCTCACAAAATCCTGACAATATGCACTGCAGCAAATGGTGTTATCATTATGTGATAGTGTGGTGAAAATTGCATACAAAATGTAGGAGTTGCGAACAGAAGCATTTGTAGGTAAAACGAGCTTCCTTTATACAAGAAATTTATACAATTCTCAGGAAATCATTGAAAAACTTTTAGAAACAGCTCTTTTTATAGTTAAATCTTTAACTTTTGTCAAGATTGTTATTTTTTGATAAAGCAATGGCAAATAGAACTCAACACCCAAGTTTCATCAAACATCCTCATTTTGATAATAACCCTCTCGATGATGAATAACGCACTCGTTTCTTACTTTTCAAATTTTGATCAAACCACTGACCAGGAGTGATAATGCTATTCTTGGTCATACATTTTAAAATACATACTAAATTTTCATCTTCAGCTTCAAGAAAAAACGTTATTCTTTATACATAGTGAATATCTATTCAGGGGCCAGAACTCTCTGTTAAATGGTCCGACCAGGACATTCCAATGATATGCACATCTCCTTTTGGTAGTGATGATTCCCACAGTTTCTTTGAAATCCAGTGAACAGTTGCCGAGAAATAGCGCGGAAACAAATGTTTCTCTGATTACATACTGAATAACTAATCAAGGGTCATAACTCTGTGTTAAATGGTCCGACCAGCACATTCAAAAGACATGCACATCTCCTTTTGGTGGTGATAATTCCCTTAAATTTCGTTGAAATCCAATAAGCAGTTTCCGAGAAATAGCGCGGAAACGAAGTTACTTAAGTATATATACTGCATAACTAATCATAGGCTGTAAATCTGTGTTGAAGGGTCTAACCGGAACATACCGAGAACATTCGCATCTCTTTTTCGTATTGATAGTTCCCGTAAGGTTTCATTGAAATTCAGTCAGTAGTTGCCAAGAAATTGCGCGGAAATGAAATTTGGACGGAAGGACGGACAACGCCAAAACAACCCCCCCCCACCCCCTTCCGTTTCGATCGACGGGGAATAATAATTAAATACAACTGAAGACAAAGCAAATATACTGTAGACCTCATTTATTGCACCGTTATATGAAAACCTAGCATCAACAATAATAATAAATATACATACATTGGTGAGAAACGGAATTAATAAGCTTCAACATAAACATTGCGGTAGACTAAAAAAATCATTTCATTAAGCGATCAAACACAAATAATAAATTAATGTCATTTTTTTCTTCCTAGACTACTGTATATATTCATGCTGTGATTTTTAATTCTAACACTATCCGGATTTCGTCGACAAAAAACGAAAAAGGAATTGACCGTGATATATCCTACACGTTATATTATGCAGAACACAAGCGCGCAACCACTGACGTCACTGCAAACATCACATACGTGTTAAAATGGAAATAGATTTTAAAATTTTCGTGACCCACTATTTTCTCGTTCATATGCATAACTATTTAATCACGAAGGACTACGGCTTTCGTGATTAAATTACTAAGCATCTGACCTCGACACCATGATGTATTCGACGGTATATCACTCAAACTTAAAATCTATTTCCTTATTCTATAACTCTAAGGTTATGAGCAGTGTTCCCTTTAGTACAGTATGAGCCAAAATAAAGGTAACTGGCATTTGTTTTGTTTAACCCTTAAATGTTATATCATGTATAATTTTCCTTGGTCGATATCTGTAAACTACCTGTCTCTGCAAGTTTGAAATTTTACAGTTTTTAATCTATTTAGGTAAAATATTTTGTCTGGAACAAAATGACTTTTGAAATGCATAAAATAAAAGTGAAACAGTACATGGCAACTCTTTTCAATATCAATATATCTAGAGTATAATTTTGTCCAGTACTTGTCATTCCAATTCTTTATATTGCAAGTATAAAATCCGACTACATGTAGTTTTTAGAATGGCTAAGTGCTACATGAGTATGCACTAATAAATACCATGTGTAGCAATTCTATTTCATAAAACTATTTCGTTGTGTTTCCAACTTTTAAATTTTAAAGTGGTCTTTTTATAGTCGCTATTTACATACCAAATCTTCACATTATGTATTGCACATGAACAATTATCACTTCTTGTTTTTTAAAAACACCATGCATAACATCAGTCAATAGCCTACACTTACAAGTTGTTCTCTTTTTTGTTTGTTTAGCATGCTTGATGTATTTCATATAAATGACATGACTTATTAGTTGACATTTATACAATGTATGTAGGTCAACTGGGTTCGGTGTTTATTTATATGATACATTTATTGTTTGTAGTAACTTCTGCACATTTCACTTCAATGAACTTTTCACTTACTTACTCACTTTTAATGTCATACTGGAAAACTTATTTATGTCACAGATGTCCATTTCCAACAGTACACAAACACTGAAATTTTTTTTTATATATAATTAAAGATTTTTGTATAATCCATTTAACTCTTATCTGTAAGGGCAGCCCCACAGTCTACTAACCTTAGCCCAAACAGTATCATACACCAGAATTCTAAACTGCAACTGGCACTAAAATCTAACTTATATATTTACATTTCTCAAACATTATTAATAATTGTAGGTATCTGAATAAGTATCAACAGAAGTACTTTACTTTACAATTTAGATTGTATGAAATTTAACGTAAACATGCTTTGAAAACTACATGTCGTTTCTGTGCAGATTTGATATACATCAATCATCAAGCACACTTTTAATGTTTTACAGCACTGTCACTTTATTTCATGTACTGGATTAGTTTTAGTCACATATGTCACCAGATATCAAAAAGATATCATTCTGTGAATTTACACTTGTACAGATTTTTTCATGTGAGAGGGCTGTATAAACGTCTGGAGACTTCTCAATGTCATATAAATGTACAACTGTTAATTTCTATATCCAATACATTTATTCTGGCCCTTACTGTAACTACATTCACCACAAGTCAAGAAAGTTTTTCAAGTATTGTGCAGTGCACACTGATATATCATGAAATGAAGGTAAAATGTTAAACAACTGTCTTACACATGCTCTGCTTGAAGATAAAATAGAAATTTTAAGAAAAAAAAATCTATTCTTACTTGGAGAATAACTGGTATAAAAACATCTATTTGCCTTGGCTAAGAAAAAGACAAAAAAAAAACATTCATCAGAATCAACTTACAACAGTTATTACCTTGTATTTTCATTTAAACTCAGTTATTTTCAAATCTAAATGTATCTTTACTGCATAACAATGATTCTATTTTATATTTTGCTCAAAAGTACATAAAACTTTCTCTAATTACCATATTTACATGTTTATGTGTAAAAACACAATGAACCAAAGCAAAAAGCAGTACTGGCAATTTGGATTAAACTAATGATGGTTTTTCAAAACTGTTTGTCAGTTTATATCAGATAAATTTCCAGGGTCCCCGAACTTCTATATTTGAAAGATTGCACACTATCAAGCACCACAAACCAATATGCTTACACACAACAGTGTCCATTACAACAAGACTTGCTGGAAACTAAATTTTATACAATTTACAGTTTTAAAACATTTACATTTTCAAACTTAACGTAAATATAAGATTAGTAAAAAAACATACAATAAAAGTCATGTGCATTAATTTTGTTGAAACATACATTTTTGAAACTCATCACCGACATATAACAGAATTTGTTAACTTAATATATACTAAAAAGAAGTCTTTCACTATTATTTTTTTATATTGTCAGTCTTCCCAAATTTCAATCTTAATTCTTTAAATGATGTCTTCATTAATACCGTTTTTTTTGAAATTCCAAAGTTTCCAAGGACAATTTTTGATTTACCTTTAGTAGTCTCGTTTACAAGGGAGATTACTCCTGGTTGGAACTTAAAAACAGTAATAAAAATAATCTCCCTTAGTTTGAAGTCAAACCTATAGGTTTACAGGGAGGATTTAACAAATTAGGTATTTTGTATGACTCTCCTGTACAATCACTTGTTATAAAATCATTTAAAAACAAATTATGATAAAAAATTTCCTTTTGGCATTTCTTTAAAGATTTTTTTGTCAAAGACAAGATTCTTTAACAGTTTGAAAATTCCCTCTGAAACAAAGTTAAAGTGAAACAATCATGTCCATGACAGTGCACCCCCCCCCCCCCTCCTCCCTACTGACTGCTTTGTAACAGCACAGACAAGATTCAAAAAGAAATATAAACCTTTGGTGTTCATGTTAGTGGATGAATTTTTATTTTTTCCAAATCAATGACTGTGTGACCTTGACACTGACATTCACTGTTAAGTCACAGTGAACTTTTGTGCTGATTCCTAACAGAAAGTAGAAATTGCCCACACTGAAAAACTGACATGTCCTATGACCTTTTCTTTGTGGGATCTTCTTACAAACAAATTAACCTTTGTTAGGGTGGTATAACCACTAAGACAGTATTCTTGACCTTTGTTTGTTGAATATAATCATAAAGAAATAATTCCTGACCTTTGATGGTGGGGTATTATCACAAAGAAAATATTCTCAATATTTGTTTGTTGGGTATAACCATGAAAAAAATTAACAAATTATTCTTGATTTTGTTTTGCAGTATAATCATGAACAAATAAAAAATTATTCTGTACTGCTCTCATATGTATAAAAATTCCTTCTTTTAGTAGAAAGCACAAAAGCTATTGTTCCCTTTTCTTTTAAAAAAAAAGCAAATAATAAGTAACAAACATGAATATATTGCTCTAAATTACATTTCAACACATCTTTATCCTGAAAAAATGACTTACTGACCCTAATATCAAAAGGGTAGTTATATGAACACAGAGATGAACTATTTAAGATGTCTGACAACAGTTATAAATTTTTGAAGATTCAAAATCAATATATTCAAACACTAGAATTTTTATTAACAATTATAAGTAAAACACAATAAATGGTTTTATCATTTCACTTTGTAATGCAGAATCGAAGTTTCCTTAACCATAACAAAGTTGATTTGCAGATATTTGTTTCTTCTTAGACAATATTATACATGGCCAAATGTTAATAAATTTAATGCTTTAATGTCTTCAACACTCAAAAAAACTGTTGTCAATCTAGCTAAATTTGTATTTTTAGCTTTTAAGAGTAGAAATGACTAGCTTTGTATTAAACTGTATTCTTAACTGTATACATGTATAATATTTTATTCATACAGTTCTGTAAATTTTGCTTGCCATTGTAAATATGTTGTTTTGCAAAAAACATATAAAAGTTAATGCAATAAACTTAAATTGAATTGAACTGCATCTTAATTCAAAATGAAATAACTGTTATGAAAATTTCTATCACAATCTAAATTTCACAGATACTTTCAAGGGAAGTAACTTCTGTGTCTTTTTTATTCTCCAATCTATACATGTTCACAAGTACCTTGATGAAACTTTTCTTCTATTTCTCATCAGCTATTTATTTAATCTAAAAGAACTCTTTTATTTCCAAAGTTACATCACATGTACATTAACGAAAACTCAACTAAAAGCTGTACAGACTCGAACATGTACAAAAAGTTAGTCGAATGATTGCTTCAAAGGAAATACACATCTGAAATTCACTATGCAGAAATTATTTATATAAAACATAAATAATTTTTTGAAACTCCTGTATTCTAAATTTCTTGTCCCTTTTCCAAATCACTCCAATACTTAGAGAAAAAAATTAAGTCATTCATAAAGTATATATATTTCTATATACAATTTGTAAGATGGTGATGGTTAATCCATAAATGAGGTTGGAAATTTGTAAAATTTGTAAAAAAAACTGTATACATCTTCTAGTTACAGCCTCAAAATTGTGTCTCTTTTAAAGTGAAAAAATAATAGTAATTATCTTTGTCAATATTTTGAGAGAAAACTCAGACGAGTAGAATAATGGTAATCATTTACAAGCATTAACAAATAAATGAATAAATCTGAAGGCGGATAACATATTCTGTTTGTATAATATCTTACTGGTCATTCCCTGTTAAACCTTTAGTGGGCAAGCTTACATCGTGAATAGGAAAAACTGACTGCACGTCTAAAGCATTTACAACTGGTATGTAATCCATGTGCTATTTACAATGAAAATGAGAAAACATAAATAACACCAACCCTGATCCTTTCATATAATCTTAATTTTACTTGCACACATTACACATATGGAGATCAAGGCTCTCTGCCTGGGAATGCTAAATGAACATTACCTCCAAAATAATGAGAACACATTAAACTTAAGATGTTTATCATGAGATTAAAGTTGAAAACTTTCTACCTGCCTCTCTGTTCTACAGCACTTAGAACCCTTTTCCATCTCTGGTCTTAGAACCCTTTTCCATTACACCCACCATATTGTAATTGTTATGTCAGAATCACAATGAAGCTACTGCAAGCACAAAGAATTCTTGACTTGAAGATTTTTTACTTCAGTACAAAATAAATTAAGCATCATTCATTACTTTCAAACTCTTATTTCATGAAACTGTTTTAATGGTTAGATCTAAAATGCAGGAATAATTTCCCAGTGCTTACAACAAATCCACAGACCAAAGATTGCTTGACTTGGTGGAAAAAAATGAAAAGACAGTAACATTATTCTTGTATGGTTAGGATTTTAACAAGAGCCACTGCAAGCGGGGGCCACGCTTGACTTTTTTCCTATTTCCAAAGGCAAACACATTAGAGGAAGCACATTGTGGTGAAGGGATTTCAAATTAAACATCATTTGGAAATATAATTATACACAACAAAGTTGTTGTTTTGTTTTCAAGTATTATTAACATCCAAACACAAATAACAAAATTATTGCCAGGTTTAGCAAATTTAATAATCTGACCTTGACTGTAAAGGTCATTTAAAGGTCAAGGTCATATCTGAAAGAATCAAAATGTCAGACTTGTCATAAGTGTTGTTTTGTCCAAGTATGAATCAAATCCATAAATAAATGAGAAAGGTATGACAATTTAAGCAAAATTCAATCATTTGACCTTGATGGCCAAGGTCATTTTTAGGGTATGGTCATACCTGTGTTATTCAATATGTCGGTTTTGTGATAATTGTTGTTTTGTCCAAGTATAAATCAAAACCAACCATATACATTAAAGTTATGACAATTTAAGCAAAATGTAATTAATTGACCTTGACGGTCATGGTAATTTTAAGATTAAGGTCAAAATTGGATAATTTATCTTGTCGGCTTTCTCCTAAGTGTAGTTTTGTCTAAGTCTGATTCAAATCCAACCATAATTAACAAAATAATGGCCAGTTTAAACAAAATTCAATTATTTGACCTTGACTGTCAAGGTCATTTAAAGGTCAAGGTCAAACTTGAAAAAATCATAATGTCGGATTTGTCATAAGTGTTGTTTAGTCCAAATATGAATCAAATCTATAAATAAATGGGAAAGTTATGACAATTTAAGCAAAATTCAATCATCTGACCTTGACGGTCAAGGTCATTTTTTAGTTATGGTCATACCCGAGTTATTCAATATGTCGGTTTTGTCATAATTGTTGTTTTGTCCAAGTATGAATCAAAACAAACCATAAACGTCAAAGTTATGACAATTTAAGCAAAATTTATTTATTTGACCTTGACAGTCATGGTAATTTTAAGGTTTAGGTCAAACTTGAATAGTTCATCTTGTCGGCTTTCTCATAAGTGTAGTATTGTCCAAGTCTGATTCAAATCCAACCATAAATAACAAAATTATGGCCAGTTTTGACAAAATTCAATTATTTGAACTTGACTGTCAAGGTCATTTAAAGGTCAAGGTCAAACTTGAAATAATCATAATGTCGGATTTGTCACAAGTGTTGTTTAGTCCAAATATGAATCAAATCTATAATTAATGAGAAAGTTATGACAATTTAAGCAAAATTCAATCATCTGACCTTGACGGTCAAGGTCATTTAAGGTCATGGTCATACCTGAGTTATTCAACATGTCGGTTTTGTCATAAGTGTTCTTTTGTTCAAGTATAAATCAAATCCAACCATAAATGCTTAAGTTATGGACAATTTTAGCAAAATTTAATAATTTGACCATGAAGGTGAAGGTCATTTATGAATTAAGATCATATCTGAAAGAATCAAAATGTCAGACTTGTCATAAATGTTGTTTTGTCCAAGTATAAATCAAATCCATAAATAAATGAGAAAGGTATGACAATTTAAGCAAAATTCAATCATCTGACCTTGACGGTAAAGGTCATTTTTAAGTTATGGTCATACCTGAGTTATTCAATATGTCGGTTTTGTCATAATTGTTGAATCAAAACAAACCATAAACATCAAAGTTATGACAATTTAAGCAAAATTTATTTATTTGACCTTGACAGTCATGGTAATTTTAAGGTTTAGGTCAAACTTGAATAGTTCATCTTGTCGGCTTTCTCATAAGTGTAGTATTGTCCAAGTCTGATTCAAATCCAACCATAAATAACAAAATTATGGCCAGTTTTGACAAAATTCAATTATTTGACCTTGACTGTCAAGGTCATTTAAAGGTCAAGGTCAAACTTGAAAAAATCATAATGTCGGATTTGTCATAAGTGTTGTTTAGTCCAAATATGAATCAAATCTATAAATAAATGAGAAAGTTATGACAATTTAAGCAAAATTTATTTATTTGACCTTCACGGTCAAGGTCATTTTAAGGTCATGGTCATATCTGAATTACTTAACATGTCGGTTTTGTCATAATTGTTGTTTTGTCCAAGTATTAATCAAATCCAACTATAAATACCAAAGTTATGGACAATTTTAGCAAAATTTAATAATTTGACCTTGAAGGTGAAGGTCATTTATGAGTCAAGGTCAAGCTGAGTCTGGTTCACGTGAAGATCTTGTTTAAAGGGTTGTTGTGTCCAAGTATGAAGACAATCCACCTATTAATAATTAAGTTATGACAATTTAAGCAAAATTCAATATTTTGACCTTCAAGGTGAAGGTCATTTATGAGTCAAGGTCAAGTTAAGTCTGGTCCACTTGAAGATCTTGTCCAAAGGGTTGTTGTGCCCAAGTATGAAGAGAATCCACCTACTAATAATAAAGTTATGGCCAATTTTAGCAAAATTCAATATTTTGACTTTGAATTTGAAGGTCATTTAAGAGTCAAGGTCAAGTTTAGTCTGGTCATCTTGAAGGTCTTGTCCAAAGGGTTGTTGTGTCCAAGTATGAAGATAATCCATCAAGGAATAAAAAAATTATGATCAATGTTAAAGTTTTCGGACGGGAACGGCAACGGCAATGGCAACGGCAACGACACCATGACTATAGCAATAACTCGATTTTTTTTTTTCAAAAATAGTCGAGCTAAAAATCTGAACCACTCACACAAGAGTAGTTTAATTCAAAGGACTGTCTTACCTAATAGATATAAAAAGTTAATTAACCTACCAAACACTTTAAAACTTAAAACTTTAAACTTAAATTTGAAAATAATTTTCTTGTTTAACTTCAAAATCATCTTCTGTCTATAATTTGTGCCAGGGAAGCCAAGCATTTCTTTATAACACTACAAATCGTTTATTCTATGCTGTGTTAAGCTAGTGTTTCTTTCTGATCTTGATGGTTGTGACAAATGATTAGTGATGATGAACGCTGATGATCAGTGATAATGAATCATTTTGCTGGTGAGTCTGGAACATGTAGGTTGACCTCCTCATGACCTATAAGCCCCGCCTTCATTTCAACATCATCTTGTGGAGTACGTGCTTTAATTAACATTTCTTCTCGGCTAGCTCTGAAAGGTGATCAGATTCTTTTTGAGACATGTAACATCAACTAAGAAAAATTAGATTTACCATTCTGAACATTTTTATTTAAATGCAATAATTATGAAAATGTCAATCTGAAATTTACTTTGCCAAATAATGAAAACAGAATTTGTAAGATTACTTTTAAGTATAATTATTTAATCAGTACATTTTAGCAATTTACCTGTACTAGAGTTGTCCCCTCATTGTCAAAATTCAGTACTATAGACCCAGAAAATTAAATTCTTAGACATTCACTGGGCCTATGGTCTTGCCAAGTTTGTAGGCCCTACCAGAATTACACAACCATGAGTCTTGAGCCTGTGTCTCACTTCAAAGACTGCTTGCTATTAGCATACAGCAATGTTGGCTTTCCTTTGTACATTATTACAACTTCAGGGTTTAAATGACATGAACACTCTCTACACAATTTTCAAATCTAAGAATGAGCAGGAACAGTGGTTGAGTCAACTGACTTACTGATACAACTGTGACTAATCAGCTTATGCTAAAAAAGCAGCTTAACTAAACTGATATTTCGTTTGTGATGACGTCAATTATTATTTTACTAGTCATAAGCGAGGTCGTTACTTGGCGACGTCACCAACGTCATTCGCTGTATATCTTTTGTGTAGTGCAGATGTTTTTTTATAATTAAATGATATACTACACATTACATGTTATTATAGCAGACATAACATTGGCGACGAGGATAAAAAGCAATCAACAGTGTGCTTAATGCCTGATAGTGAGAAAATGACAGAAGGAGCAAGGAATTTGAAAATAAATCCGTTTATTGTGGCAGAAGACCACTTAGCAACGGGAGAGAAATGGGAAGAATGGATAGAAGAATTAGAAAGAGAAATGAGATTTTTCAAAGTAAGGTCAGCAGATGATAAAAGAGATGCATTATTGATTTATGGCGGACCGGAAATCAGGCGATTGGTGAAATGTTTACCTGACACTGAGGAAAGTAATGTCTATTTGGCTTTAAAGGAGAAACTGACAAATTATTTTGCGCCAAAGAAAAATGAACATTATGCCAGATATGTATTTCTCAAAACTACTCCTATGCCGGGAGAAAGCACATTTTCATTTGCATTGCGTTTACGTGACAAAGCAAAGCGCTGCAATTTTAGAGACATTGATGATCGAATTCTAGAGCAAATAATTCAGACAACTGAGAACACAGATTTGATTCGCAATATAATAAGAAAAAAATGGTCCCTTGAACAAACATTAACAGAAATGCAAATAATAGAAGAAACCGAAGAACAAGTAAGAACAATGAACAGAATTTGTACAGCAGAAGTGGCGCATATAAACAGAACTAGACCTGCAAGGGAAAGTGACCATAAACCGACATGTAAATATTGCGGGAAAACTCACCCATGGAAGAAAGAATTATGTCCAGCTTACGGCAAGAAATGTGCCAAGTGCAGAAGATTCAATCATTTTGCTTCAGTATGTAAATCAAAAACAGGATATAATGATCAACAACGAGGTCGATATGACAAAAAGGGAAATGCACTTAGAATGAGTGAGAATATGGAAAAATCAAGTCTCCTGGGAGAAGAAGACGACAATTTCATAGGAGACTCTATTCAACATCTTCAAGAATTGCAAATTCATGATGCACATATAAACAAGGTAAGAGACTATGACAAAACAGTTCCAATTGTTGTGAATGATGTGTATGTATTTGTGGAACCTGACAGTGGTGCAGATGTGAACGTAATGGATGAATTTCAGTTTAGAATATTTCAAAAGAAATCAACTATACCAGTATCACTTGTTAGGAGTAATAGAAAGTTGAATACACTTCAGAACAAGCTTGACGTAATTGGAGAATTTAAAGCAATAGCTAGGAATCAGACAAGAGGGACAGAAACCAGATTTGTAGTAATTGGGGGAAAGATTAATTCAGCACCTTTATTAAGTCGACCGACATTAATAGACTTAGGAATGCTTATGATACAGCCGGATGGTTCTCTGAAGAAACAAAACGAATATAAAATACCAAACTATGGTAATATCAAATCTGTACTTAATACACAAGAAGTGAATTATGTTGAACAGATAATAACAAAATATGAAGACGTTTTCAAAGGAATAGGAAAAATTCAAGACAAACAGACACAAAAAGAGGTTGTGGTAAAATTTTCTATGAAACAAGATGCAACACCATTAGCACAAAAGCCAAGACCAGTACCATATTATTTGCAAGAAGTAGTAAACCTGGCACCTTATTTTATTCTGTATAAAAAAGCAGGTCATATAACATTCTAATATTGGACGCCATTAGTCTGCCTGGTAAAAATCCAGTTTGATCTTCATTTATGATATTTACTATGATATTTTTAATACGAAAGGCAATTGAAGCAGAGGCTAGTTTATATGCCACATTCAAGAGTGAAATTGGTCTCCAATTTTTTAAATAAAGTTTATCTTTACTTCCTTTTGGTATACAGGTTATAACTCCTTGCTTTTGGGTAATTGATAGTTCTCCTATTGAGTATGCATAATTGATGGATCTCACTAACAGTAAACCAATATCTTTCCAAAAGAATTTAAAGAACTCGACAGTGAAGCCATCATTTCCAGGACTAGTATTATTTGACATACGTTTCAAAGAATTCAACATTTCATTGTATGTCACAGCTCCCTCAATTGATTGCTTATCACTTTCCGATAGTTTTGGAACCTTTACATTACCTAATATTTCATTTAAAGATATATTTTCTGTGTCTCTTAATTTATATAAATTTTGATAATGCTGCTTTGTTTCAGCAAGAATATCGTCTTGTGTTTTTAAAATATCACCTTTCTCAGAAATTAAAGAATTCATTACTTTTGAGACATAATTCCTGTTCTCAAGGTTACAAAAATATCTAGTAGGCTTCTCTCCTTCCTGTATCCATTTAGCTTTTGATCGAATAAATACTCCATCCATTTTTTTCTTTCTTAAATCAAACAGTTCCCTTTTTTTCCTTTCTAATAAGTCATAATTAATATTTAATTCCTTTTCAATTTTTTCAATTTCTTTTAAGAGTTTTTCTTCTTTATTAATTTCTGTTTTTTTCTTATGTGAGGAATAACGTATTGTTATTCCTCTGATATTCATTAACAGTGTTTCAAATAATAACTGATCATTAATATTAAATCTTAATTCCTGAAGAGGTATATTATCTAAAGCCTCATTTTCTGCTATGTTTATTGCATACTGTAATTTTGTGTCTGTAATTATTTTTTAACCTCATTTATGTACTTTTCATCTCGTAATAGGGAGTTGTTAAATTTCCAGTAAGATAGTCCTTTTTTAAATTTACCAAATTCTAGTGACATAAAAATAAGTGAATGATCCGTACGGTATCCAGGTAGAATAGAAGTATCACTAAGATCAGTATATAAATTATCTGAAATAAGGAAAAAATCAAGCCTTGCCTTTTTAATTGGATTTTGTCTAAACCAAGTAAATTCCCTCTTTTCATTTTATATATTATAATAGGTTAAAAAAATTAAGGCCTGATCTAGAAAAATTTAAGACACAAATTTTGGTTAATTATAACATTGAAAAATTTGTTGCTGTACAAACACATAAATATGACAAGTTTGAAAAATCATGGGTAAAATTTAAAAATTTAATTCTTCTGTAACTGTTCTAGTAGGGAAGAATGTACAAATTTTTGATAATATTGATATACTTCTCCTTAATATCATATTTTTCATTTGGGGCCTCCACCAGCTCTCTCTTGCCTCTCTCCTTTTTTTCCTCGCCATTTTACAGAAAGAAATGCACCCCAGTAGTTTACACCAAAACCTTTTATAACTTTTTTCTCTTTTTTTCATTTTATTTTTTGTTGTTTTTTTTGTGGACAAATTTCAAAAATCCAACTTGTCTTGGTTGTACTAGATAGATCTGTTTTTAAAGTTGCACTATTGCTGCTCAATTAATATATTGGCAATGCCTATTTTTGAAGGTATTTTACTAGTAAATTCTGTCTAATCTTAATTACTTATTTTTCTTAAAACTATCAATCTTGAAAATAAATAACTGCTTTTTGAGTGATAATGTACTTGTAAAACGTAATAGAATCAACATTATAATGTAGGGAACTGTTTTTTTCCTCTTACATGTGTCTTATGTTAGCAATGGATTACTGTAAAAGACAATGTGCACTCAGCAAACTCAAAATATAGATACATGTATGTGCAATATAGATAAAACAATTCTTAATTTTACATAGCATTCATGCAGATAAAAACATATTGTTTTATTTATTTTTTTTTTAATTTGGTTTAACAGACATTTTGTCGTTAAATATTGTCATTATTTTTTCGTAATATTTAATAACTTCATGCCTGAGATACAAAAAGTTGATCGCTAACCTTGACATTTTGGTTTGGCTAAAACTTTATCAAAAACTGTTAAAGAATATTTATATATACGTATATATAAATTATGTACTTAATTATATATAAAAAAGGAAAACCCCATCTGAAATTTAATTTTCATTAACAAACTTTAGTAAATTCTTTTTACTTCATGTTTAGCTATTATGTATAAATGGCTTTGTAAGTGGAAGTGGTGGATGGCTCCCCGACCCCACTTTCCACACTGACGGGGATAATAAATGGGCAACTCTGTTGCTGAAATTACAAAAAAAATATTATTTGCAAGAACCTTTAAAGAAATGGCTGGATGAATGCGTTGAGCAAGATATTTTTGAGTATGTAGAAGCAGGAGACCCCGTGACATGGTGTTCACCACTGGTGGTACAACCAAAACCAAGATATTCTCAGATGGATAAAATGAAATTAGAACCACATATGATAAGAGCAAGTGTTGACCTCAGAGTACCAAACAAATCTATGGAAAGGTGCAGAATTTTAAAAGCTCCTGTTGTCGAAGATTTTGTATACAAATTTCACGACTGCACAGTTTTTTCAAAAATGGACCTAAAGCAAGGTTATCACCAACTTGTTCTTCACCCAGAATCAAGGAACATTGCAACTTTTAGCACACCATGGGGGAATATGAGACCAAAAAGACTTATATTTGGGGCAAAATCATCACAAGACTTATTTGATGAAGCCATGTACAGGATATTTGGAGACATCCCAAATTGCCTCAACCAAAGGGATGACATATTGATTGGAGGAAAGACTTTAGAAGTCCACAATAAAACACTAGAAACAGTGCTCAAACGAGCAAGGAGATTTGGAGTAACTTTCAACAAGGAAAAATGCCAATTTGGAGTTAACGAAATAGAATTTTATGGATACAAATTTACTAAAGATGGTCTGAAACCAACAGAAGGAATAGTCAAGGCTGTAAAAGAAGCAAAACCACCAAACTCAAAAGAAGAGGTCAGAAGTTTTCTTGGCATGATAGGTTTTCTATCTAAGTTTATACCAAACTATGCTGTCCTAACTGCCCCCTTGCGGAGACTAACAAAACAAGATATTCCGTTTAGTTGGGGGCCAGATGAAAATATGGCATTTGAGAAGCTAAAAATGTGCATAACGGATGAAAAAACAATGGCATTTTTTGATCCAGGAAAGAAGATCATTGTGCGTGTTGAAGCAAGTTTTAATGAAGGTCTATCAGCAGGACTATTTCAGAAAACTGCAAAAGGCTTGCAACCAGTACATTACATCAGTAGATCTTTGACAGACACTGAGAAACGATACAGTCAAACAGAGAAAGATGCACTTGCTGTTAAATGGGCAAAGAATAGGTTTCGCATTTACTTATTGGGAGCTCCAAAGTTCAAAATAATTTCTTCACACAAACCATTAATACCAATGTTCAACAAAACCTGTACAAAATTACCACCTAGAATAGAAAAATGGGTCATGGACATGCAAGATGTAGATTTTGAACTGGTGTATGAGCCTGGGAAAGATGCAGCTGATCCCTTGGATTATTTATCACGACATCCTTTACCAGAAACAGAGTCAGATGACACAGAGGCAGTTATAAAATTAATTCTTGAAAATGAACACGGAATAGTGCTAGAGAGAATAAGAAAGGCTACATCAGAGAACAACCTTCTGCAGGATGTGATCCTAAGGATGAGACTAAATGATTGGGAGAAGCATAAAAAAAGACCAGAACTCAAACCATATTATCTTGTCAAACATGAACTGTTTTATGCACATGGTCTTCTGTTTAAATCGTAGCAAATAGTTATTCCAGAAGTGCTACAATCTAAAGTCATAAAAGCTGCACACAGTATGGGTCATTTTGGTATGACTAAAACAAAACAGATGCTGAGAGCAAAATACTGGTTTCCATTACTAAATGGTATGGTTGAAGATGCCATCTCGAGATGTTATGAGTGCCAAATCACAACAATAGAGCACAGACAAGAGCCGGTAATACCAACTGAAATACCGGAGACAGCATGGCATACACTTTCAGTAGATTTTGGAGGACCTTATCCTGATGGACATTACAACCTTGTGGTAATTAATAAAAGAAGCCGATTTCCAGTGGTAGAGCACACAATATCAACATCGGCAAAGGTTACAGTTGAAAGATTACGCAAAATCTTTGCATTTTTTGGGATACCACAAAGACTTGAGTCTGATAATGGACCACCATTTAATTCAATAGAATTCTCAAAATTTGCTGATGAGATGGGGTTTAAGCATCACAGGATTACACCTGAACATCCAAGAGCCAATGGTGAAGCTGAAAGTTTCATGAAGATTTTAAACAAGACTGAACAAATTGCCCGGACACAAGGAAAATCAAGTCCAATAGCAATTCAAGAGATGTTGATGGGATATCGGTCAACTCCCCATCCTGCAACTGGTTACACTCCATATGAAGCTTTAATGAAAAGAAATGTTAGAACTAAGTTAGATTATAAGAACCCACAAGGACCAGTACTAAATCAAAGAAAGATGGAAAGAAATATCAACATAAATGATGAGTGTTATAAACAAAAATGGAGAAATGACCTGAGACATCCACAATGTAAAACACACAATTTTAAAATTGGGGATAAAGTTTTGCTTAAGCAAGTTAAACAAAATAAATGGACAACACCATATGAAGAAAATTATTGTATTATTTTCCAGGTAAATGGTTCAGCGATAGGAGCCAGGAGACACACTGATGGCAGGACTGTATACAGAGACTCGTCAAAATTCAAGAAGATACCAGATGAAACAGACACTAGAAACAAGTCTGATTGGAGAGGAAGAATCATGGGGTCTATATCTGATCACAATCAAACTGGCGCTGAACAGACACTTACACCAGAAAGAGACATTGACACCGTAGAACAAAATTTAAATGAAAGAAGAATGCAGCCAAGAAGGGAGAGACGATTGCCAGAGAGGTTTCGGGACTACATAGTTGATTAAAATGACAATTTATTTCAAATGTAAACCTTTTAAAGAAATAAACATTTTAGGGACAGAAGTTTTTGAAACATGGGAGAAATGTGATGACGTCAATTATTATTTTACTAGTCATAAGCGAGGTCGTTACTTGGCGACGTCACCAACGTCATTCGCTGTATATCTTTTGTGTAGTGCAGATGTTTTTTTATAATTAAATGATATACAACACATTACATGTTATTATAGCAGACATAACATCGTTTTTCAATGCTTACACCAGCAATAACTTAAAGAGTAAAGAAATGGCTGACTTACTTTTTGCCGAGAGCCATCATTCCATATAAAACACCTGTGCCAAAAACAAGGGCACTGCCTAATACAGTTGTTGTAGAAAAACAAAATATGACTGGAAATATTGCAATTCTGAAATAGAAAAATAAATATCAATTAACAGTTAACAAACAAGAATAGTCAATATTTGAATAAAGACCTACAATAATATACATGAGGCAACTGAGTGGTAGTACTAAATCTGTTGGGTTAAAATCTTTAAACTACAATATTTAGTACATCATAACATGTATATCTGCTACTTTTTAATATTAAAATTCTACACATTCATATTCCAATTAACATACTTTTACATCAGGTTTTGCTATATTTTTCATGAGCTTCTTAACAAAGCTGAGGCTAAACCAATTTCAACAAGAGGACCATGATGGCCCTATATCGCTCACCTGAATGACTGCTTTTAACAAAGTTGCTATGGACCTGGTTAATTGACCCCAGATGACCCATATTCAAACTTGGCCTAGAAATTATTGAAACAATCTTTCTGACAAATTTCAAGGTTATTTGAACTGAAAGCGTAGCCTCTAGAGTGTTAACAAGGTTTTTCCATATTTGGGCTCTGTGACCTAGTTTTTGACCCCAGATGATCCATATCCAAACCTGAGCTAGAAACCATCAAAACAACCTTTCTGACAAATTTCCAGGACATTTGGACTGAAAATGTAGCCTCTAGAGTGTTTACAAAGTTTTTCGATATTTAGGCTCTGTGACCTAGTTTTTTAATCCAGATGACCCATATTCAAAGTTGAGCTGGAAATCATAGAAGCAACTTTTCTGACAAATTTTCAGGTTATTTGGAATTAAAATCTTAACTCTAGATTGTTAACAAGGTTTTTCCATATTTGGTCTCTGTGACCTAGTTTTTGACCAAAGATGACCCATATTAGTACTTGAGCTAGAAATCATCAAAACAACCTGTCTGACAAATTTCCAGGATATTTGGACTGAAAATGTAACCTCTGGAGTGTTAAAATGGTTTTTACATTTTAGGGCTCTGTGACCTTGTTTTTGATCCCAGATGACCCATATCCTAATCTGGGCTAGAAAACATTGAAACAACCTTTCTGACAAATTTCAAGGACATTTGGACTGAAAATGTAACCTCTAGAGCATTAACAAGGATTTTCTACTTTTTGGCCCTGTGTCCTAGTTTTTGACCCCACATAACCCATATTCAAAACTGAGCTAGAAATCATTAAAACAATCTTTCTGAAAAATTTCAAGGTTATTTGAACTGAAAATGTTAACTTAATGCGTGTTAACACCCTTTTTCCATATCTGGGGTCTGTGACTTAGTTTTTGATCCCAGATGACCTTTGTTCGAATCTGAGCTAGAAATCATTAAAACATTTTTTCTAACAAATTTCGAGAATATTTGGACTGAAAAGTAGCTTCTAGAGTGTTAACAAGTTTTTTTTCTATTTTTGGGCTCTGTGACCTAGTTTTTGATTTCAGATGACACATATTCAAATTTAACCTAGAAATCATTGAAACAACCTTTCTGACAAATTTCCAGGATATTTGGACTGAAAATGTTACCTCTAGAGTGTTAACAAGGTTTTTCCATATTTGGGCTCTGTGACATAGTTTTTGACCCTAGATGACCCAATTTTGAACTTGAGCTAAAAATCATCAAAACAACCTTTTTGACTAATTTCCAGGATATTTGGACTGAAAATGTAACCTCTAGAGTGTTAACAAGGTTTTTCTATTTTTGGGCTCTGTGATCTAGTTTTTGAACCCATATGACATATATTCGAACTTGAGCTAGAAATCATAGAAACAACCTGTCTGACAAATTTCCAGATTATTTGGACTGAAAATGTTACTTCTCCTTCTACAAGAAGATTTTCAAAGTTTTCACTATATAAGCCTATGTAAAACCAATGACCCCGGGTTGGGGCCAAATTTGACACCAGGGGTATAATTGGAACAAACTTGGTAGAGGTCCACTAGACAATGCTACATACCAAATCTTAAGGCTCAGGGCCTTGTGGTTTCAGACAAGAAGATTTTTTAAGATTTTCCTATATAAGCCTATGTAAAACCAATGACCCCAGGGTGGGGCAAAATTTGACCCCAGAGGTATAATTTGAATAAACTTGGTAGAAGTCCACTAGACAATGCTACATACCAAATATCTAAGCTCTATTCCTTGAGGTTTCTGAAAAGAAGACTTTTAAAGTTTTTCCTATATAACTCTATGTAAAACAAGTTACCCCTGGGGCGGGGCCATTTTTGACCCAGAGGCCATGATTTGAACAAACTTGGTAGAGGTCCACTAGATGATGCTTTATACCAAATATCTTAGCTCTATGCCTTACGGTTTCTGACAAGAAGATTTTTAAATTTTTTCCTATATAACTCTATGTAAAACAAGTTACCCCTGGGGCGGGGCCATTTTTGACCCAGAGGCCATGATTTGAACAAACTTGGTAGAGGTCCACTAGATGATGCTTTATACCAAATATCTAAACTCTATGCCTTACAGTTTCTGACAAGAAGATTTTTAAAGTTTTTCCTATATAACTCTATGTAAAACAAGTTACCCCTGGGGCGGGGCCATTTTTGACCCAGAGGCCATGATTTGAACAAACTTGGTAGAGGTCCATTAGATGATGCTTTATACCAAATATCTAAACTCTATGCCTTACAGTTTCTGACAAGAAGATTTTTAAAGTTTTTCCTATATAACTCTATGTAAAACAAGTTATCCCTGGGGCGGGGCCATTTTTGACCCAGAGGCCATGATTTGAACAAACTTGGTAGAGGTCAACTAGATGATGCTTTATACCAAATATCTTAGCTCTATGCCTTACGGTTTCTGACAAGAAGATTTTTAAAGTTTTTCCTATATAACTCTATGTAAAACAAGTTACCCCTGGGGCGGGGCCATTTTTGACCCCAGGATCATAATTTGAACAAACTTGGTAGAGATCCACTAGATGATGCTTTATACCAAAAATCAAAGCTCCAGGCATTGTGGTTTCTGACAAGAAGATTTTTAAAGATCCAACTTGTAAAATCTGTTTTTAGCTCCTGTGACCCAGAAATGCAATGAACCGGAACCATTTGAACAAACTTGGTAGAGCTTCATGCAAGGAACATTCTAGGCAAGTTTCATTAAATTTTGCCCAGTGGTTTCAGAGGAGATGTCGTTTGAATGAATTGTGGACGACGGACGGACGGACGGACGCCGGACAATCAAGGATCCTAAAAGCTCACATGAGCATGCTCAGGTGAGCTAAAAATGTCAGATTGAACAAATCTTAGACAAAGTCATGATGTTGTGAACCTTTAACTTACAACCATCCCATTACATCATTGTTTTAGTTTCTTCAATCTTCTGCATTAAAATGAACCTTGGCTTAATTTCTATGCTGTGCACCTTAACCTAATTTCTATGCTGCCCCCCTTGACTTAATTTCTATGCTGCCCCCCTTTACTTAATTTCAATGCTGTGAACCTTGACTTAATTTCTATGCTGCACACCTTGACTTATTTTCTATGCTGTGTACCTTGACTTAATTTTCTATGCTGTGCACCTTGACTTAATTTCTATACTGCCCACCTTGACTTAATTTCTATGATGCCCACCTTGATTCAAATTTTATGCTGTGCAACTTGACATAATTTTTATGCTGCCCACCTTGACTTAATTGTTAAATGCTGTGCACCTTAAGTTAATTTATATGCTGCCCACCTTGACTTAATTTCTATGATGCCCACCTCGATTTATTTTTTTATGCTGTGCACCTTGACATAATTTCTATGCTGTGCACATTGACTTAATTTCTATGCTGCCCCCCTTTACTTAATTTCTATGCTGCCCACCTTGATTTAATTTTTATGCTGCCTACCATGACTTAATTTATATGCTGCCCACCTTGATTTAATTTTTATGCTATGCACCTTGACTTAATTTCTATGCTGCCCACCTTGACTTAATTTCTAAGCTGCTCACCTTGATTTAATTTTTATGCTGTGCACCTTGACTTAATTTCTATGCTGCCCACCTTGACTTTATTTCTATGCTGCCCACCTTGATTTAATTTCTATGCTGCCCACCTTGACTTAATTTTTATGCTATGCACCTTGACTTAATTTCTATGCTGCCCACCTTAATTTAATTTCTATGCTGCCCACTTTGATTTAATTTCTATGCTGCCCACCTTGACTTAATTTTTATGCTATGCACCTTGACTTAATTTCTATGCTGACCTTGATTTAATTTCTATGCTGCCCACCTTGATTTAATTTCTATGCTGCCCACCTTGACTTAATTTTTATGCTATGCACCTTGACTTAATTTCTATGCTGCTCACCTTGATTTAATTTTTATGCTGTGCACCTTGGCTTAATTTCTATGCTGGACACCTTGATTTAATTTTTATGCTGTGCACCTTGACTTAATTTTTAATGCTGTGCACCTTGATTTAATTTCTATGCTGTGCACCTTGACTTAATTTCTATGCTTTGCACCTTGACTTAATTTTTATGCTGCCCCCCTTTACTTAATTAATATGCTTTGCACCTTGACTTAATTTTTATGCTGCCCACCTTTACTTAATTACTATGCTGCCCACCTTGACTTAATTTTTATGCTCTACACCTTGACTTAATTTCTATGCTGCCCCCCTTTACTTAATTAATATGCTTTGCACCTTGACTTAATTTTTATGCTGCCCACCTTTACTTAATTACTATGCTGCCCACCTTGACTTAATTTTTATGCTGTGCACCTCAACTTCATATGCTGTGCACCTCGACTTAATTTTTATGCTGTGCACCTTGACTTGATTTCTATGCTGCCCCCCTTTACTTAATTAATATGCTTTGCACCTTGACTTAATTGTTATGCTGCCCACCTTTACTTAGTTACTATGCTTTGCACCTTGACTTAATTTTTATGCTGTGCACCTTGACTTAATTTTTTTATTGCTGTGCACCTTGACTTAATTTCTATGCTCTCTCTGCACCTTGACTTAATTTTTATGCTGTGCACCATGACTTAATTTCTATGCTCTGCACCTTAACTTAATTTTTATGCTGTGCACCTTGACTTAATTTTTATGCTGTGCACCTTGACTTAATTTCTATGCTGTGCACTTAGACTTAATTTTTATGCTGTGCACCTTGACTTAATTTTTATGCTGCCCACCTTTACTTAATTACTATGCTGCCCACCTTGACTTAATTTTTATGCTGTGCACCTCAACTTCATATGCTGTGCACCTCGACTTAATTTTTATGCTGTGCACCTTGACTTAATTTTTATGCTGTGCACCTTGACTTAATTTTTATGCTGTGCACCTCGACTTAATTTTTATGCTGTGCACCTTGACTTAATTTTTATGCTGTGCACCTTGACTTAATTGTTGTGCTGAGCACCTTGACTTAATTTTTTTTGCTGTGCACCTTAACTTAATTTTTATGCTGTGCACCTTAACTTAATTTTTTTTGCTGTGCACCTTAACTTAATTTTTATGCTGTGCACCTTAACTTAATTTTTTTTGCTGTGCACCTTAACTTAATTTTTATGCTGTGCACCTTAACTTAATTTTTATGCTGTGCACCTTAACTTAATTTTTATGCTGTGCACCTTAACTTAATTTTTTATGCTGTGCACCTTGACTTAATTTTTATGCTGTGCACCTTAACTTAATTTTTTATGCTGTGCACCTTGATTTAATTTTTATGCTGCCCACCTTGACTTAATTTTTATGCTGTGCACCTTGACTTTATTTTTATGCTGCCCACCTTGACTTAATTTTTATGCTGCCCACCTTGACTTAATTTTTATGCTGCCCACCTTGACTTAATTTTTATGCTGTGCACCTTGACTTAATTTTTATGCTGTGCACCTTGACTTAATTTTTATGCTGCCCACCTTGACTTAATTTTTATGCTGTGCACCTTGACTTAATTTTTATGCTGCCCACCTTGACTTTATTTTTATGCTGCCCACCTTGACTTAATTTTTATGCTGCCCACCTTGACTTAATTTTTATGCTGCCCACCTTGACTTAATTTTTATGCTGCCCACCTTGACTTAATTTTTATGCTGTGCACCTTGACTTTATTTTTATGCTGCCCACCTTGACTTAATTTTTATGCTGCCCACCTTGACTTTATTTTTATGCTGCCCACCTTGACTTAATTTTTATGCTGCCCACCTTGACTTAATTTTTATGCTGCCCACCTTGACTTAATTTTTATGCTGCCCACCTTAACTTAATTTTTATGCTGTGCACCTTAACTTAATTTTTTATGCTGTGCACCTTGATTTAATTTTTATGCTGTGCACCTTAACTTAATTTTTTATGCTGTGCACCTTGACTTTATTTTTATGCTGCCCACCTTGACTTAATTTTTATGCTGCCCACCTTGACTTAATTTTTATGCTGCCCACCTTGACTTTATTTTTATGCTGCCCACCTTGACTTAATTTTTATGCTGCCCACCTTGACTTAATTTTTATGCTGCCCACCTTGACTTAATTTTTTATGCTGTGCACCTTGATTTAATTTTTATGCTGCCCACCTTAACTTAATTTTTTATGCTGTGCACCTTGACTTTATTTTTATGCTCTACACCTTGATTTAATTTCTATGCTCTGCACTTTGAAGTTGTACACCTTAGATTAATTTCTAAATTAAATAATTTTCTCCTCTATAAAGTGGCTTGATTTTGTAGGCAGGTGACAAAACACCACAAAATTAAAAACTCCTGTTACTTCTCTCTGATTTCAAATGGCACAACAAACCCTTCTACCAAACTACCCGACATCTGGTATGTTACAGTTTCTTACAGAGAACAGCAAACAATTGCTCCTCATATATGATAATTTACTGCTCCTCAAAACTTCTTCATGACATAAACAAATTATAAGCTAACTCCCACTGTGTCAAGACTCTAAGCTTTTCCTTCTAAATACTGTTATCTTAGGTAAAGAATTTCCCCTAGATGATGTGATAAAACTACCAGTATTAGGTCAAGCATGACTTCCTGACGTATTACTTTTTAAACATACTTACAATTTACATAATTATTTGCAATAAATATGACTATTAAACCTGACATTTTCAAGTAATACAAATAAGTCCTTCTTAAGATACTTACAATACATATAAAAGTCCTTTCTGCCAGTATGGCCGAGTCTCTGAGAACTTCCCTATTTTATCTATAAAGTCAAGGAATGGGCAACAACATGGTGCCTCAAGCACTACCGCTACAAATCCCATTAATCTGAAAATTAGGGAAAGGAATGTTGATACAGTCATTACAGTTTTATATTTATATATACAGATTCTATGACTTTGACATCAAAATTGCCGATCAGTCTTAGACATTGATAGACCAGTTTAATTCCAGGACCACTGAAAGAAATAGTGAATATTGTGCTGACTGTTACTGACTGTGCTGCAAATTTTCCATATTTTGTACAAAGATTCACATTATATGTATATTAGATTCACATTATTTTTATGGAACATATATCTGACATCTACATTTTAAAAATCATTATACCTTTACTTAATACATTTCAGTATGCCCCTTGTTTTTAAAATCTACCCCCTTAATTAAGCATCATTAGAAAAAAATTGCTATTTATCTTTTGACTTTACAGTATGAAGTTGAATATTTGTTACAAAAGCAAAGCATATTTAAGACAGCCCCAGAAAATTTAAAAAAAAACATCAACTACTGAGTAAAACACTAAAATATAGCATAAAGAGAAACTTACACTTCTAATATCCCACCCACAAGACAGCTGGGTGTAAATGTCAGACATCGAACAACACCAAGGATCATTGCAACTGTAAAATAAAAACAAAATCAGAAATGCATCTAAATAATATGGACACTCCATTAAGGTTGTTAAAATGGGAAAACAGCCTTTACATGTATATAAACTACTAAAACTAGCAGATTCACCTTAAGTTAATACAACTGACTCATGCACATCTGATAAGATATCATTCTTGGTTTTAAAGGTTTTACTGTAACCTTGACCTCTGATGTCATCTGTAAAAGGTGATCACTTCTATCAAATTATTTAAAAATTCCAAATATCTGTTTCAAAGTTATAAAAGCAGTCCAGCAATTCAATATGACCTTGAAATTTGACCTAAAGAAATAGAAAAACAGGTCTTCTCCCAAAGTGACCATATCCATCAAACAATTTCAAATATTTCAAAGATATTAGCTAGACACAAAGTGACAGCAAATTTTGAATGTGTAGCAGAATTTCTGATTTTAGGTTTGTCAGGATGCAGATATAATGACAAATTTCTAACGTTATTAAATCACAAATTTTTTCTGCTTTCCATTCTTCTTTCATTTCTGGTCCAATTCTGATAAGTAAGTTATCATTTTGTAGAAAACTGCATGCACTATTATCATACATGATGCATTTTGTTTTAAACAAGTAGGAAAAGTTATGGCGATATCTGCAACAAAATGCAAACCAAACTCCACAAGATCTTATCAACATGCCACAAGAGTTTAATATGAGACCTGAACATGATGCCAGTCTTGGGTATACTAGGTGTTTGGTATAACAAAACTTTTAATTCATACATCATCACCTTTTCAGGTAATTTCCTTCTTCAATTATAGAAACTGTTGATGATTTTACATGAACACATGGTAACAGAAGCATATCTTCATTCCGAGTCTGACAAACTTGAAAAAAACAACAACAATGACATCTGGTCAACACACTTACTGTTCTATTATACCGGTAGACTGTTGTACTAATCAAGCAGATAGCAATGAGGGACATTCCTGATTCCAAATTATCTCCCTTACTCAGATAACATTAAAGGTAGACCAAATAGCACATTGGTCCTTTCAGTCGGAATCCTGTAACTTTATCCTTGTTTCTAACTGTAATGGTCTTCAATTTAAGTTGTGAAAATTGGATTATCAAAGATCAAAGATAATGGTGTTAACAAAACATGGCTAAATTTATTGTGTAATCTGACTACCACTGTTGCAAATAATTAGGTTTAATTATCACCATATCAAAAGAGAAAATAGCGATAAAAGCAGAGGAATCCAAATGGAAGGACCAAAGATATATCAGAGAGTATTCAGGGTAGATACATGTAATCAACTAATGTCCCCGATTAAACAATCTCAAACAAAAACAAATTGTTAAAGAAGAATAGGAATCTTCTTACAATCTCAGACAGAAGCTTGGAACCCTAAGTCAATATATCTAGGATGAAAATGAATTAGTTTTTTTTCAAAAAAAGACTGTTTTAGTCCAAGCATTGAGGTGTATTGATGATCGTTATTAAGTTAAAATATTTAACCAAAACAATAATGGTGAGAATAACTGATTTTTATCAACACTGCTGAAAAAGTAATGCATAACTAAGGTATTGATTTCATAGTTGCTGAGGGCACAAAAGTTTAATGATGAATACTTCAGTATATAAGAAATTCTGTGTTAAAATAAGACTACCTTTCTAATTCTAGTTCACATGACTTAAAAATGTAAAAATGTGCAAACTAGGACCGCTATCTGCCATTTCAAGCTGATGCAGTAGCATCAATTGAATAATGTTTCACTGTCAGCATTGTTTGCTGCTAGCCATATTGACCATATTTCACCATAAAACTTGTATGCCAGATTGCTTTTACTTTTAGGCAGTGGCTACGTTTACTGAACCGTAGCCTCTGAGTCTAGGATTACAGAAGTTCAGTTATCCTAGACAAACCCACTGGAATAGGCTACTGTTACAGAAGTTTTTTAAAGAAGCGTATTTTCAGCAGTTAAATATCAAAAAGCATGGGTTACATACCCAAAATCGAATGATAAACTGTTAATTGTCTCAAATATTACATTTTCTCCAAAATGAGTCAACACTAATGTTATGATACGCCATCTTGGTTGATGTTGTATTGACTAATGTTAGATGTCGTTGTCGCCATCTACAGACACTTCAAAGATGACTGGGGTGGGGGGTATATTTGTCAATGAAACTAAATAAATTTCGATCACCTTTGTAACTTGGAAGTTATCAATGAATGTTTTTTAAGGAATCCGACAATTCAAGGATTTTCTTTCAATAATTTGATTGGTCCTAACAAGGATCATTTTAGCTCTTAAAGGACTGTTTATTTCCGTACTAAACAACGCAGGCGATGCTGCCTGCGAAGTATTTCTCTTTGTTCCCTTCCAGTAACAGAAACCAAGAGCTAACAATTTCTATGGAAAAAACTTGCAAAAATACAAATTTTGGCGGGCATGGTTTGAGTGCCTCTTCGTGGTGTGGCCTGGATGTAGATGGACAAATAAAAGTGATTTACACGATTTGACATTACAACATTTTATTTTCAAAAAAAATATATTACTTGTCAAACTACAACTGAACGCTCAAGTGACAGTTTGAAGATGACAACGATATTAAATGTTAATGAGTTACTGAAACAACAACAATCAAAATGGCGTACAAAATGACCGTTTGATAACGCAAATTTGGTAAAATGGTTTGTTTAATGAATAAAATTAAATTTGGCATGCTTTTTGATATTTAACTGCTGAAAATACGCTTCTTTAAAAAACTTCTGTAACCGTAGCCTTTTCCAGTAGGTTTGTCTAAGATTACGGAACTTCGGTAATCCTAGACTCTGAGGCTAGGATTACGGTTCCATAACCGTAGCAACTGCCTTACTTTTAATAACCCTGAATATTTCCTGTTTTAACTGTTTATAATCTCTTCAATATACCAATATATGTCTTTTTGATTACTTTCTTCACTTTCTTAGTGGTTTGACGCATCTACTGGTTACATCTTCGTGAGGGGTTTGACAGAAATGGAAGATAAATAGATAGCACTGTAAAGAACCGATTTCGGTTTCTTATCCAACGCATTGAATAGAGTTCTAGACCTCTAACTTAAGTGGCGTGGGATTTACTTTCCATTATACCCTTCTTACCAAGCCAAGTTTTTTAACAGTTTAGATATAATGATACATTCATTCATTA
Organism: Cyclina sinensis; assembly: GCA_012932295.1. Taxonomy (NCBI): domain Eukaryota; kingdom Metazoa; phylum Mollusca; class Bivalvia; order Venerida; family Veneridae; genus Cyclina; species Cyclina sinensis. Next base: position 25,407,600 of record JAAONU010000006.1, on the reverse strand, counting down.
GCAGAGCAGGCAATAACAGGAACAACCGTGATAACAGTGTGAAAAGTTGTCGATAATTTATTCTTATCGCGAAAACAGATGTCAATATACTTTACCGACTCCTCCAACCGTTCCAACACCTCGAGTCAAAAGTTTGAACCACCATGACACCTGATCGTCTGTTTTGCTCTGTTGGTTATCAGTCCCTTGCATTTTAATACAGTGCCAGAAAGAATAATCAACAGCAATTCATAGTCTTCTGATTTTGACAGATGTGAGACGTGGATGTTTACATGCCTCGTTTCGGAATTTTAGCGGGAGAAGGGAGGTAACTAGCCCAAAACGGGCACCTGGTCACAGGGAAAGGGGAAAAGCTATAATTCCAAAAATCATTTTGACTTGAAAACGATACATATTTTCAACCATTGAAAACAGACATGCGGATGACAAACATGTGTCACTATGTACTATGAAAAGAACTGCACTATGAAAATATTGTGACAGGGAGTGCGGCAAAGCACATACATCTACGCTGCATTCACGTTCATCACATGAGCTTGAAATTGTATTTTTAGTCTAAGTAGAAACTTTAGTTTAAGTAGAAACTGTTTGTCTAGTTTCTTTTCCTGTGTTTTTACTACGGCTTGCAAAACTTATTTGAGTTTACACTGTTAGGTAAAGAACGAGACTCGTCGGTACACCTGTCAAAAATCAATTAAAGCGCCGCCCAAAGCGTTTCTTTCAAACTCCGCCTTTTACCTGTCAATAGTGTCATCTGTGTTCGAAATGGTAATGATGTTAATGATAACCATAATGTACTTTTATGTCAACACATTCATACGGCAATTCTTTAGAAAACGACACGTCTTAGCGTTAGTTTTTAGTTCGCAAAAGACAAACAACGGCTCAAACAGTAATGATCAAGTAATATGAATTTGAATAATACCAGTCCAAATTATCAAACTGAATTCAACTTCCTCAGCTCTCTAATCAGCGTCCCAAAGAAAGTCGAACGTAAACAAAATCGCTTTCCAGTTCAGTTGACAATTTACAAATGAGCTGTGTACATGATGCAATGTAAAAATATGACATACAAACTTAAAACGTTGGCAACGCAGCGACGCAGCAACATGCACATTTTTATGGCTGCGGGTAGACTGGAAGACTCAGTTTTATTGAAATGTATACCTGAGAAACCTTCCTCGCTGTGACTGGATGATCAGTCAAGTGAGTTTAGGCTATTGAAATAAACATCGTCACTTTTTTGCAAAAGGTAGTATCTACAGAATAAAAGCTGGAAATAAAGTTCCGACTCTTTAATGACTAAATACAATTTCAAGCTCCTGTGATTGTCATACTATAGAGACGTTGTAGTTAGACGTAACAATTAAAGACCTACTTTAGGTCCTTGGATTGAGCAAAGTCGGCGACGTCAGAGTATTATAGTTTTTATAAAGCGAATCAATGGCCCATTGAACCAGCGCTGCTTCATGTTAAATACTTTCAGTTCTTGTTCAAAATCAAAGGCAAAGCAAAAGGTTTGCATTAATCGTATTTTTAAATGAGCAAACAGGGGCAGATCCAGGATTTCGGGGGTGGGAGTGGGGGTGGGGGCGCAAAATGTTCGGCCCAATTTTTTTCGTATTCTATCTCATTTCAACGGTTGTGGTTATGCTAGAGTATACTGATTTGGCAATATCACATGGCCCTCTGATTATTCAATTCAATGTTGAACAATAAAGTATACATTATTTAAAGACATATTCAAAACAGACCTACAATAAAACCTATGGTCCGGGAATTTTAGGAGGGCGCACGCTGGGTGCGCTCCCTCTAGATCCGCTTGTGGCAAATTGACAAGTTTTAGAAATGGATACAATAGTGAGGACAATTTCTTTTGGTATGAGATATTCTATTTAAAAAGTTACACCTCTTTGTAGATGACGATATCATAAGAGCAACTGGAATGAAAGCCTGCTAACCCTTGGTTACTCTGACACGCCCTCAACGTCATAGTTACATCACCGTGTCCTCTGACGTCAAAGATGACGTAGACTATGTTACGAGAGAAACAACACAAGCTCTGCAGGTCATTGAAAAGTTCATACAAGACAAAAAAAAAAAAAAAAAAAAAAAATTGATCGTATACATAGTGCAAGATAAATCTTTTTTCTTCGACTTGTATGTTTCCGAAAACACTGTGCAGGTTTATCCACCCGTGCTATTTCTGCATCATTCGTCATGCACCAGGTAAGCCGACGTCACTAAGCGTAAACTGTGGTATGTTCTCGTCACATTTGGCTGGGGCACCTATTAGATCTAATTGTGTATACGTGTACCGAAAATAAATAAATAAATAAAATAAACATAACTAACAAAGTGCGGTCATTCGAAATATAATAAAAAAAGGATTTAATATTTGTGACGACTTCGTAGTTGATAAATGTATCCAACCAGGCTACTTAATTCAATTTACATGTATATCCTTCTCCTCACCATACCTAGATCTATTATGTTTTAAACCATTCGATAGAGTCAATCAGGAAACGGATTTCAATTCTTGGATACTCAGCTTCTTGGATACTCAGCTTCTTGGCTACTCAGACACCATTAGCATCAGTAGGAAACAGACTACTTACTTCTGTAAGCAGAAAAAAAACTGACTTTTGAATGGTTTAAATGCATTTTTGTTTGGGTGCACTTGCATTCTGCTTTAAATTACAGACGTGTACCTAACTACTGGTTCCACAGCTTTCAAATAGAAGCAGTATTCATAATAATATATTTACCGATTTATGTGTTTTATTCAGTTCTTGAGAATCTGAAGAAATTATATTTTAAAATCTGTGTTAACAGAGTGATATTTTGATCAATTTTCCGCACAACCTTTATATGTATGAAAATTACCCAAAATACTACGGACATCACTCAACAAATTGCTTGCACCATCTTGATAGACATTTATGGAACAAGGAATCCAGACTATCGTCTATGAAATATCTAGTTTACTTTATGATCTTGTCCAATTAGTATATGGCTCTCTTCTGACTTTAACGGATCTTTTTTCCTGTTACGACAGACACATTCCACGGTGATTAAGCGAATTTGACAAACTGGAAAATTCAACTGAGTATCTAGTTCACGGGGCTAAATCGAACAATTCTGTTTCTACGCAAGGAAACATACACATAGCACAGAACTACCAATTTAAGTTTCCAATCCGTTAAACAACAAAGAAAGATTGTTAGTAGTAGTTATTAAACATTCTTTCTGTTTGAATTATATGTTTTTGATATTACATACTTTTAATATTCTCTTCCAAACGTCTATGATTACAATAAAAATATATCTGTTTCAAATAAATTAATGCAATGTCGTCTACAGAATTTTCTCATTATCTTCTACAAAATTGCCAAATAATAAACTAAACTAAAAAAAATCAACATTATTACCAACACTTTCTTCACTTACACGATAAACAAACTGATTTCACAGTGACACAAAGCAAAGTTTATTTCCGCATAAAATCGAAAAGTCAAAAGTTGACAGGTCAGGGAAAACAGATTTCAAATAAAAACACTCAATGTCTGGATACGTCTATTACGGTTGAAAACTTTTTCGTGGAAACACAAAAACGTTGTCTGGAACTTTCTTAATAATACCAATTAAAACACCATGTATTGTTCAGTATTTTTGAAACATCTTAGGTTTACACACAATTTGAATAAATTTTGATTTATCTGAAATGATTGTAAAACATATTTAGACAATGTTTTCCATGGCAACTAAATGACAGAAGGAATTTAGTTTAATACAGTATTTAAAAAAGTTATTATGTTTTCTCATAATTTAGTGTTAAGAATAAGAGAATAAGGATCTTTTGTTGAGTTTATTTGCATACTAAATATTTTTTTAACTGATCTTGTTGTTACTTCAGAGAAATTATAGTCGTTATCCTTTCGTCGAAGTTGTTGCAGGACATTCTGGGTGATACAATCGTAAGTATGGTGTCAGTGTTAAAACAATGGTTCTAAGAAAACGTTGTGTATGAATACAAACGAATTAATCACGACAAAATCTGCATGATTCTGGTCTTAGTCGACTTATCGATTTCTACAGAAGTCCTTCCTGCAAGTAGCAGAGCGCGCACGTCAGGTAGTATCAAGTAATTTATTTGATTCAAGATATCAACTATTTCTTCATCCTGTTGAAGAATACGTGACATTTCTATAAAAGACATACCCGGTCGCTGTTTCTGAATACGTTTACTTTGGTAAATGAGAAATAGACTCTCTACTTTGTCCCTCTTCTCACTAAACTCTCTAAACATGTCAGGTGTAATGTAGAGTACGATCATGGCGTCGCGTAATTGGTCACATCTCAGGAGCATTCTTCCTTCCTCGTGTAGTAGGTTACCCAGAAGCCTTATCAGTTGTTGTCTCTGCTGAATGTCCAGTCTGCCAGCAAACAGGTTCCTCTCAGGAATCATGTAACTTGGGAGACATTTTTTAATGACACATGTCCTTAGATATATAATGCAATCAAATAACCTGTCCATCAATAGATCCGTTGTAAATTGTTGTATACCCTTTTCTTCACATACCCAGAATACAACATTTTTCATTATGTATGACGTCATATCCTCACAGACAGGTTTCAGTACTGATTTACATATTTTCTTTAATAAAATGTAAACTTTCAGTTGCGTTTCGTTGAAATTTCGCATTAAATGTAGTTCTGCAAAAGAAAAACATATTCTCCATTCTCTGTACATTTCCTCAGAACCTTTGAATCCCACTGGAACCACGTGTCCATCAAGTAGGGATACTTCATGTATAATTTTTGGCGAAGGCCATCCGTGACGACGACATCGCGATACCCAATTTTCTAACAGATCAGGACAAAGGCATATAAATCCACATACGATATCAAGGTCACTGTATGGATCGGATACTGGAGCTGATGGACCGCTTGTTTCTTTTACTTTAAGCGTACCAAGCTGTCTATGTTTAAGTGTACATGCGTCAGTAAAAAACCGACTAGACAAATAATACGTACCATCCTCTGCTTCAAAAAGAGATTGTATTATTTCATTCGCAACATTGTTATTTTCAAGCTTCAACAGTTTTAATCTTGTATACCCAGGTGAAGTTCCGCTTCTCTCAGTACAGAATAAAGTTAAATGTTCCTCATTTATGAACCGAACTGGATTGTCAGTACATATGACATTTTGCATTGCAACCATGATATCTATGTCACTCTCGAAGTACAATGATGTACCTTCTCCTTTTCCACCTGTTGTTACTATTTTATACCCGTGACGATTTAGAATTACGTTCAAGCTATAACGCATCTGTTGTCTGCATTTGATCATTTCAAAGCTATAACCAAGACCATCCATCAGATCAGAGACATAATGGGAAAACTTCTTTCTTGAGCCCATAGTAAGGTGGTCTAGACATTCTTCCTGAAGGACAGGATTTGTGCAAAATGTTTCGGGATCTGTCAAACAGACAAAAGTCAATGCCGTTAAAATGAATAAAAGTAAATATACTTATTATTTGATGACTAACATTAATGCAACCTAAAACAATATATTTCTTTAATGTACCACAGTAGTGAATTACAGAATTTCACATTTTAATTGAATATGTTAACGCTTATCACAGTGAATGCTACGTCATTCGTCTTGTTCAAAAGATGCTGATACTGTTTTACTACAGAAATTGTGATAATTATAGCCTTTGTCGGCATTTTAAACTAATAGGACAACTTACTGGATTTTGAAACTAACCAAATATTTGAAGAAAAGAAAACTTTAACAAATTTATATATATATATACTTGGTTTTATCGTTTAGCAGGTTTGTAGGGAAATACCACAACCCTATCATGCTCGAAAAGCGAAAATTGCAAGACAGTTTTTTAGTTATTTTTATGATAGTAAAGGACATTAAATTATGACTGTGTACATCAACTTACACTACAACTATTTGTCACTGTCTTGTATATACATGTAGTATTATTTGTTCTTAACGCAAAAGATTTCTCTACGTATGTTGCGAGCTTCCTAATCACATTTCTTGTTAAATGTTATCAGTTCTACTAATTTGAACATATTTGGTCGATGCCAGAAATATCTTGGAATATGTTGTTTCCTTAAATCAATATATCTAAAATATTCTAATACAAAATGATTCTCCTCTCCATCAGTATTAAACAGATTAAATTTTCCTTCATTTATGGAGATACTAGTGGGTCTTGTCCACCTACCCGTCGTGATACATAGCCGGTGGGATTATACACGTAAACGTGTTAAGTGAACACGAAACGTTTTTACAGAAACAATATTCAAATACGGTTGAAAAACATGTTTTGAAATTTGTCTTTAAATTGGACTCTACTAGACTAAGAAAATCTACTTGTCTAACCCTGTTGGTCCTAGAATCGTAACATTATATTCATTAAAAATATTTCTACATTTCCAACACCTTACATTAGGTACACTTTCTTAATAATTCTATTTTCATTTGTATATATTATATTTGTATCTAAAATTTTATAATATTATAATATCTCATATTTTTAAGGACATTCTACCAAGCCTACCATATATTAAATCATTCTGCGTGGTACTTTTCACACCTAATACACGTTTACAAAATCGTTCAATAAAAGCGTTCAATAAATTTGTCTTGGTGAAAACCCCATACCTCACAATTAAAATTAAGAATTGGCAAAACCAACTTATCAAATAACTCTAGTCTATGACTCACAGATAGATCAGTGAGTTTTTGTAAATACTTTTCCTTTAAGAGCTTGTCCAGCAAGGATATTTTGAGCTTCATCAAAAGAACCCCTCTTGTAAAAACTATACCTAAAACAAATCTGTTGACTTTTTCAACTGTTCTTCTGTCAAAAGAGAAGTAAAGATTTTCTGCCAAGCGGCCACCTTTTCAGAAAAAAAACCCAATAGCTTTTATCTTTTCAGTATTAACTTCCATTTGTAATAATACTGTAATAGTAGATCTAAGCTAGCTTGTATACTAGTATTGCAAAAAGGACAATGTCATCTGCCTACAAAAATAAAAGACCTTAAACATATAAACATCAATACCATCGAATCCATTCCTAATATACATTTCTATACATTAATTAAATCATGTAATACAAATATATTGTCTACAGTGCCTAAATTGTACCGAAAACCCGTCGGTGCTCCTATATAAACACAGTAATGTACTGCCAATTCAGTGGGACGATTATTAAGGATGCGTGTAAATAGCTTTCCCAAAGTACTGAGAAAGGTTATTCCCCTGTTTGTGTAATGGAACCATAAATCCTTCTGACTAAGACTCGGGACAATGTCCTATTTCAAAAACTTTGTTACACGAGGAAGGCAGAAACAGTCCTAGCATAGTTTTCCATGCACGAAGAACTCATTCAAATATAAATATACCCCACCTCTTGTATTGGGCTTTATTGGTTAATTTCTTTCATCATGTCTACTATAGTGAAAGGTTAATTCAAAGCTAGTATTTAGATATTATCGTTTAACCTACTAAGGTAGAATAGTGGAGTGTTGTTAGCAAGTGATTTCTTGCACTGCTCAGTAAAACATAAAATAAAATTGCACATCGTCATTAAATAAATATACCGTTCCCAGCGTCCTTGTCTTTATTTATATCCGGAGTAATGAAAAAATGTCGTTTACAGTATTCCCAAAAATTTCAAAAATAAAAATAAATTAAAACTTCATTACCGATACTTCTTACTCTTACAACAGAGAAAACTCATCAGGGTTAAACAATGACGGTGTAGCAACGTTAAATGTCGCATCGCCGCTAAATGTCGCACTTGACGTTAAATGTGCCAAGGCTGACGCTAAATGTCGCAATGAACGCTAAATGTCGCAATCGCCCTTACGGTAAATGTCGCACTTTCAACGCTAAATGTCGCACAAAAAGTCAAGACCGTTAAATGTCGCAACGTTAACGCTAAATGTCTCAATCAGTTTTATGATCCATGTTAATGTCTAGCAAACGTTATAGTCCTCCCAAAATATTATGACCACTGTGATTCAAACTTTATGATGCGCTACACGAAATTATGTAAGTATGCAATACGTAGAAAGCGGACTAATTAAACATCTTTTTGACGAATTTGGTTAGCAAGTCTTTACATTCAGTCGTTTGGGCTAAATCGTGTTCCATACACCTTGTCTAATAATTAATAAGAAAATATACAGACCAAAAACAAAAGGGTATTTTCTTATGGCGACATTCCTTATTACTTATTTTATAACTTCAAAACCATATTGCATAACGCGCTATTGAGAAAACGATTCTTGGCAAAACTATTAAATGAATACAGAATATAAAAGGTCCTATAGATATTGCTGCATTGGTATCAACAATGTCGTTTTAGGGAATATACTTGCAACACAGTGACACCAATGAGGTTTCAAAATTAGGTGGGACAGACTTATTTATATTTTGAATAAAGATGTGAAATAACAGTATTGTTGGTCACAAATTCATGTATGTTGCACAAATCTTAATTCAACAGAGTTTCTGTTGTGCAATTACAATGTTTTTGCGGTTAGTATACAGTACTGTATTTTGTGACCTGTGACTCGGCATTCAGTGCATGTATTTCTTATGTTATTTTAATCAATATCACCACGATTTTTGTGTTGTTTAAACGGTGTTTCTAGATGTTGTCAGGAAAGAAATAAGCTATCGAACGTTAAAAGTGATTCTTTGGTATTGCACATTTTGAATATCTTAAAATATTTAAAACGAATACGTGACTTGTGCATCCAGCAGCACCAATATTTTGGTTTAATGGTTAAAGTTTACCATGAACAATCGAACAGTATGAGCAACGGTAGCCATTAATGGCAAATACAAGTTACAAATCATAAATAACATAATCAACCCGTCGTCAATCAATGTGCCGTTATGCATACACCATATCAACTTCCGGAAGAAATACTGTCGAGTTCGTTCACTGTGTAGTTTGACAGAAGAAATTTCTGTTCACATATATGTAAACATTACAGTCTTCCGTTAAAAAGGGAGATAGTAAATAAAGATACGCATTTTGTTTGAAGTGAAATAGTTTACTATTTAATTTGATTTTTAGTCGAAATACCAAAATCAAGTTGCAAGTCTATCAATAGTTTTGAAAAAACCTAAGTCTGCACTTAGAAGTGTAAAACCTCCACCGTCCTGTAGTAATTGCTATAGGCAAACTTTACTGAAGTAATAATATGTTTTCTTTTGTAAAAGTTAAAATTAGTTGTTTGCATGAACTAAGTTATTTGGAATTCCCCGTTTGACAAATACAAGGTTACAGATCTTTCCTTCTCAGGTAAGATAATTTATTCAAGGAAATCAGCAAACTGTATTTTCTTAGGCAGTAAATCATGTAAACAATATACACCAAAGAAAAAATGTTCTTATAACTCATACTTAATTGTGAAAAGTTGTTGAAATGTTTTATCGTCAAATTTATATATTTTGGCGACATACTCCCGCAGCCCAAAAGGTAAATATTATGTAAAACACTCACAAATTAATTCAGTTTTGATTGTCAGAAAGAATACAATTTTGTACTTTTATTTGAATAAAAAGTACATCTTCATCCCTTACCCGCAAAAGGTAATCTGAATCAATTAGAGGATCCGTATTGGAATGCAGAGTGTTATCAGTATTTATCTCAATTCAAAAAAAATGTGACCATAAGGGTATAAAGACAAACATGAAATGGGAATTTAACGATCGTGATAATATACATCTTCATGCCTTACCCGCAAAAAGTAAATTAACCAGTCAAAGCATCCGAAAGAGAAAGTAGACCTTTTTTAACATCACTTTTTTTTAGATTTAGAAATAAATGTAATCTTAGGATAGCTAGACAAATATGAAATGAGAATTTATCGAACGTATTAATCTTTTTCTTCATACCTTTTCCGCAAGAAGTAAATTAACCAGTCAAAGCATCCGAAAGAGAAAGTAGACTTTTTTAACACCACTTTTTTTTAGATTTAGAAATAAATGTAATCTTAGGATAGCTAGACAAATATGAAATGAGAATTTAACGAATGTATTAATCTTTTTCTTCATACCTTACCCGCAAAAAGTAAATTAACCAGTCAAAGCATCCGAAAGAGAAAGTAGACATTTTTAACATCACTTTTTTTTTAGATTTAGAAATAAATGTAATCTTAGGATAGCTAGACAAATATGAAATGAGAATTTATCGAATGTATTAATCTTTTTCTTCATGCCTTACCCGCAAAAAGTAAATTAACCAGTCAAAGCATTCGAAAGAGAAAGTAGATTTTTAACAGTGTTTTTTTTTTCAATTAGTACCAAATGTTACCTTAGGATAGCTAGACAAATATGAAATGAGAATTTAACGATCGTGTTAATGTACATCTCCGTGTTAATCCGCGAAAAGTAAATACAATAGTTAGAGCATCCGAAAGAGAAAGCAGATTTTTACAAGTACTGTTTATTTCAATAACAAATGTAAACTTTAGGATAGACTTTCAAATATGAAATGAAATTTTACCGATTGTGTTAATACTATTGTTTCTTAAAGTTTACTTACCAATGCCAGGGCCAGACGCCCTTTTTGGGGGCGAGCAAATTTCTACCATACGCTGATACATTTGGAATGTCCAATTGTCTTAATTTAGATATCGATATTGACTAAAACCATTTGCCCGTACCTCTTCCGTACAACCTACTTTGAATATTAAAATTTAGATAATTATTAAATAGATCAAATGATAGTGCGTAAGACATCATATAAAATGTTCAATTATTTCTCTCGTGTACTTGCTTGAAAAAAATAGTAATTGGTTTGCTTGGCAAGAATTAAGCTAAAAATACAGATCAAGATTAAAGACGATGGTTATGACAAATATTTGATCTTTTTTGAACAATACGAAGGAACAAACGTGGTCTGAATTGGTGTCGTGATCAAATCACGGCGCACTTTCCTCTGTAGAGAACATTCTGTGAACAACGTTTTCATCTATTTGGTTAGCACACGACAATATTGCCAAATAGAGCTCCGTCAGTTGGGTCTTTATACAACACCGAATTTTCTAGTCCGATGGATAAAGAGCAATAGGTCTGTTCTAAAACATTTTTGCAAGTTACTACAAAGGTATTTTGATAATGCTGAAATGTTCACAAAAAATATGTATACAAAATATCTTCAATGGTGTCCTAAACATTAAAAAGAGCTGGAAAGTCAAGGTCTCAGATGCAAAAATGCTGATCGTTGGTTTCTTAACAGTAAATTTTATCTAGTTTAGTTCTTTAAATATAAGTAGTTTTCTTATCAAAACTTACCTATTATATAAGAATGCTTTCAATCTATTGGTTCAAAAGTACATTGTATTATCTCTAAAAGCATTTCTTATGTAACGAACTTTTTCTTACCTTTTAAATCCCCATTTCAATTAACCTTATATTTTAGAACAATGTGGTCCGTTAACCATCTGCTATAGCTATTTCGATAATGTGCATAAAAGATTCTGAGTTCAGGGCAAAACGGAGCATTTTACTTCAGATATACAAACATGTTAAATTCCTCAAACTGTGACGATAATGGAAATGGCAAAAAGGTATATTTTTTCCTATTGAGAGTCACTCAAATCATTTGAGCCTTATGTGTAGCTTATTCTACTGGAATAAATAACCAGCATAATGTAGCTAAAGCAACATAATTAACTGTCTTGGTGCGATTGAGACCCGAAAAGCTGTAAGTATTTACATCTTTTGTTGAATAATATGGAATCTCAAACATCGGGAAGGCGTCTCCAAAATAAAAACTTCAATAATCCCGTATAGAAAGGGCGCCTTCAAATTAACCCAGAAGAAATCATGTAGCAAGCCTTGCTGTCGATACCAATCAAAGCACTGAGAGAACTGTCAGAAGCGAAAGCTAAAATGTGATTGTTCTTTGTCACTGCACGTCCTACCAATGTGATAAGAATCATATCAGTTCCTTAAATTCCTTTTTAGATATGCACTAGAAAAGCATAATTTCAACATAAAAGTAATGGAGGTCATCCAAAATTGAACCAAGGTAGAGTCATTGTTCGGATTTCCTTGTAACTAAAGTGTGACAATTGTACAAAGTATAAACTCAGTATAAACTCAGTCCCTCAAGTCCTTTCTGAGTTGTGACGTACAGACGTGACGGGAGACACTGTGGTCATTTGAGATGCTAATGAGAGCATCGCATGCGGTGCCAACGTTCGTATGTTAGAAGCAACGACTTAATAAAATTAAATTCAAGGGTGTTATGGTGCTATTCAATAACTACTGTTATGCACTTACTTCACTTAAGATGAATAACTTTGTGAATGTTCAAGATATTAGTATTTATACAAAAGTTTAATTATTTTCCATGTGAGAAAGGGGTATAACTCTAGAAACACTGATCAATTAGTTGTGGTACAGATGTGCCTTGTCCCCAGTAGCAAGTATGCTGTCCCCAGTAGCAAGTATGCCAAGAATGAATACAATATCTTTGATAGTTTTCAAAATTTTCTAAATCAGTAACCAATTTCAACCAAAAAAAATCAATTTGTAATAGGGCAGAACTCCAAAAACAGCTTTCAGAGTAATGTCTCTTGTTTTACAACTGTGCCCTGTCATAATAAGCAAGCATTTCAAGTAACCTTTGAGAGATTGAAATCGTCCCACCAAATAACAAATTTTGTCAAAAAAGTCAAAGTTAAAAAGGGGCTTAAGTACAAAAAAAATATTTCAAAATAATGCCCATTGTCTTACAACTGCACCTTTTCATTATAAGCAAGTATTCTTAGTTTTGTGATGATACCTTTAAGTGTTTCAGTAATAGGCTACATCAAAGTTTTTGCACAACAACGAAGACGACTTATCGATCGAGCATAATAGCTCGAGTTTTTTTTTTGAAACAGATAAGCTAAAAATAGGGGAAATACCATGGTGATCTCTATTAAACTGAAATACTTGACAATTGCTTATATCCAAGTCAAAAGCATTGCAGAAATCAAATATATTTTTATGTAAGTAAACTCTTCATGAAAAAGTAACAAAATCATTTAAACAAGTAATTTAGTTGTGAAATAGATAAATAACCTGAAATGTAAAAGAAATAATACTGCAAATATATATGGCGGCTTCTAATGCAATTAAACTGATAACACAGAAGTTAACTGAAACTAATTTCTTGACTCCATGGCCTAGTTCAAAATATTCAATGCTGTTTTACTAGATATAATTTGGATATAAATCTTCTCAGATTTGTCCTAGACCTACATAATGTCTATGTAACACATACATTCTACCTTAATAATTACACATAGAAAAATTGCATAAAGAGTTCTATTCTATCAGATACTTTACAAAACTTTCTTATGTATGAATAGTTTCAGACTGACTCTTAATCTCTTGTATAGGAAATGTGGTCTGAAATTAATTTAAGGCAAAACATGGTCATGATGAAACCCCAAACGTTTTCAATGAAATGTTTAATCCTTACATTATTTATGATCAAGATTTTTGGAGATATGTACTTATCAATAATCAACTGAATGTGTTTCAAGGAAAGCTTGAAAATAAAAACATTATTAAAAACATAATATACAAGTAAAAGATTATCAAAAAGTACAGATTGGAAGGTTTACTGAAATCAGTATTCGAATATTTGATTTGCCATTTTGGAATATATTCGAGTATTCGATTTTCGGACGTTCCATCAGTTATCCGAATTTCGGTATCCGAATATAGGTACTGTTTAACTGTTTTCGATCAATCTAACGTGGTTCGGGAAACTGCTGGGTATAATCAAGAAATGGCTTGTCTAATGGAAGCCTCAAATACTTTTTGTGTTTGGCATAAACACAAAATATTCCGTTCTTTAAAACGTGTATTATCGTCATAAATACGGACGCTTGGATAATACAACAATGTTGCTTTTTTCAAGATTCGGGAAAACAGATAAATATATTGACATTGATAATTTGATAAACATGCAAACTAAAAAAACAAGATGTTAAAAATATTTTAAAGCACATTTATAAGAAGAAAATTTTTGAGTTATTCTGGTTAATTTGGCAACAAAACAACAAAAACATATTTTCAACAGAGTCCAAAGCGCGGCTGGTTGTTCGTGTACGTTTTCATGCTTACGTACTCTCATTACACACATTCGGAATACCTTGTCGATTAGCAAAGGCCCGAAAGGTTGCGATTGTTTCAATGCGTAGTATATGTTATCAACAAGTATTAGCATTTCCAAAAATGCTTGAATTCGCCGTTCAGCCATGTATGACGTCTTATCCATAGATGAATGTATTCATTGATTTGATAATTTTATAACATGCTTTGCAGTGAAAAGCGAAGTTTTATTTTAGGCCTACCAATGAAATATAGGGAAATATCAGTGAGATAAAAGTGATAATCCACTGTTTTGAATCAGTGAAATTACCATTTTGATAATCAACTGTTTGTTCCAAAACTACTTTTCCCCACCACGTAAATACAAGAGAATCCGCTGTATTTCAGACAGTGAGTGAAATTTATTTACCTTGTTAAATCCAGTTATAATATTGAATTCCTGAGCCTAACTAGTTGTGAACAATGATGAAATTCGCCATAAATTATTTAAAATGTCTGATTTGTTTACATAATTCACATGGACAATATCCAATATCGCCGACTTTCAATTCAATTGATTGAATATTACTCGGTATTAATCCGCTTTTATAATTAAAGTATGTATGGCTAAAATTCAATAAATATTGATAAACTGTGTAGAGAAAAATAAATGTTATTTGATGAAAGTGTATTCAGTTTATTTCAGCAGAAGTAAAGTTATCATATGTATTGGAGATTGTCTGCACTTTTTTTTGTGTGGAGTAACGGTTTGACCAAAGTACGCATTAACTGATTTGGGGCTCACCATGGGGAATTTATTGCAGGCCCTGAGTAAAAAAGTCATAAAATACCCATTTTTGACGTGTTGGCATAAAATAAAAAGAAAATTTGTTTGTTTTTAGTGGAAGATGGGAATTTATTTCATCTCGTGAAAACCATATGTTTATATTTTCACTCGTGGCTGCGCCACTCGTGAAAATATCACATATGGTGTTCACTCGATGAAATAAATTCTCATCTTCCACAAAAACAAACAAATATCCTCTATGTATCTGATCATTTTCACAGAGAAATAATAAAGCAGATGAAGTATACATTGTAGTTTTTATTGTAGCTGGGCTATTTTTGAAAGCGGATGATTTGGCTTCTTTATGAAAAGCATGCCAATATCTTTATTCATCAAATTTGCAGCATTAAAAACCTTGTAAATATTGCTTTGTTGTAAACCAGTCTACGCATAATTAATTAGCTATTTGCGTAGCTTTTTACTTTATTTATTACCAAAAAAATGTTTACTTAACAAAAAATAGATACTATTCTTCAATATCATAAGAATTATACATGTAAAATTTAAACAGAATAAATTTTAGGTAAAAAATACGATATTGCCGTGACCATAAACAAGCATATAAATAACACGGATATAATATCCTGATCAAACTCCTCGCACCGGGTACGCCACGCTTTGCTACTTTAACTGTACTGATCAGGGGAAGTAACCGCTGCGGGGAGTTTGTATCCTGATTAGAATCGACCGTGAGCAAGCATTTAAATTTTTTTCTTTAAGTGCAAGTTTTGGAAAAACCAAACAAAACATACTCTTATTTAGACTACATTCTCTAGTTAGAAATGACATGTAGCAAAAAATATTGCAATTATCTTGTGTTATCCCGCAAGAGCCTGAAGACTGGTACTGAGTTTGTACATTGATGATGGTATTTTTCAGTTGTAAGAATAAGTAACCCGACAAACATGGCGATTGGGCGAGTCCATTTACACATCCCTTGCTGAAGATTTTTGACGTTCATTTTGTTATCATGTGATATGAAATTATTCGCTTTGATTGGTTAAAGGCAGGCGGTGTACAGGCAAAACTGTTCAAATCTAGTTAATTGTATATATCGCCGTCCAGGAACGGCGATAATTAAACTTATGCGGATGAATAATAAATAAATAACTTATTAGTTTTACAGCTTTAGAAGCTTTCACTTCTAAAAATGTTTTGGCGGGGAGTCTACTGACAAAGAAAGGTAAAGGCTCACATATTGCAGGATTGCATTCGTGTAAACACGCACATTCAAATATATGCTGTTTTTCATAGTTGCTGTGCTGGTGTTTTTCTTTGTTTGTTTTTTTGTGTGACTGAATAACTTAATTGGGCGGATATAATTATTGTGTCGAAATATTTTTTTGCGAGAAGCAGCTACGTAAATGTGTTCTTGCTTTCATTATCATGACATTAATGCAAACTGACACGAGGGCCACACCATATTGCTATACTGCGTACCATTGTTCTACAACAGTAAGTTAATTGAAAGACACTCAACTAATGAACAGTATACACAGATATGCAAAATAATGTTCGCTTTATGGCAATTTCTTTACGCTGACCTGACCAGGTCATTTGGATTTGTGAACTGTTGTTCCTTGGAACAGAGCCAATTTTAATTTTCTTTTCTGTACCTTCAGCAACAATGTAAGTCAGAAGGTCGTGGTCAGCCAGAGTCAAGATTGAAATTTACTTTCAAAACTATACATGGGGTCTACATTTAACGGATGTAGCGTCAAAAACAGAAAGTAGTCATGGTCATGAAGAAAAACACTATTAAAATGTGCAAGCAAAATATATGGATGCAGTTCAAATTTAAATGCTGTAACTTAGAAAACAATGAAGAAGGTCGAGGTAAAGTGCATTCAATGTTGAAGTTACAATACTATACAAATATATAATCCAATCTTAGACACGTAGCTTCAAAATCAGATGTTAGTTGAGTAGGTCAAGGTCGGTCTATGTCAAAGTTGAAATCCGCACATTAGCATGTTTTTGCTCATATACCAATGACATAAAATGGAATAGTTTAATACTTACCTTGCCTCTTTTGCTTTTCATTTTTCGACTGACAAGTGTTAAAGCGACTGACTCACAGATAGGTCAACGATGCATAAAAAAATGTTTATATATGAAAAATATCTGGCTTTTAGTTGTGAAGAACATATCTAAACAAAGTTAAGAATCACATCATAAAATCTCTTTTTTTTATAATTTGATCGGTAAAAAGTTTACTCTGTTAGTCACTGGGTAGGTAATTTGTTTATACTTTTATTTTATTTTTACATTAGTTAAGGACATCCACAGTAGTACAGTAGTCTAAGTCGCTGCTCCATTTTTACTGACCTGAAGGGCATCAGACTTCGAATCTTGTTAAAATCAAATTCTTATTTTTTTCTTCAGTTTTCATAATGTATAATAGCATAAAATTATATTTTTTTATCACAGTATATTAATTTCTATTAAATTTTGAAGAAAAAACATTTTAAGCTAAATTCTGTGATTCAGTGGCTTTAAAGCATCTGCAACTATGTTCATGCCTAAATTATCACAAGAACTACCGAGACTTTATGCACACTGTCTGCACATCACGCAACCGCGTTGATCCAGCAGAAATTAGTTATCGAGCGGTTTCATTACCAAATTTCCGGGCAGGTAAAACGAGTCGTCAGATATTAATGACAGCATGCTGCAAGAAGTCACACACAATCTGAGAACAGCCTCAGTAATGGCCTGTCATTCAAGTCTTCAAAAGATTTCTCAAGCGTTTTCTAGCGAATATAAAAGCTCACTCGCTTGACGTAAACCTGTATTGCTTGCATTTTTTCTGTTTTTTTTTTTGACGACGTCCAATTAATCATTTCCCATCTTTAAAAAAAAAGAAAAAAAAAGGACAATGTTAATCTTCAAAAGTACCACCATAGGTTGTGTTGTTTAAAACATATTTCTGATACACAATATTTACATTTTTAGACTACAAAGTTTATTTCAATAACGAGTGCAAAATGATATGTAAACAAAAATTTGTATTGTTTAAGGCTTGTAGCTATAAATTTAAATTTATTTTATATATTTAATAAGGATATAATGACATTTTACTGGAACAACGAGACAATCCTAATTTTCCCTAACGTATGTAACTTTTTGTTCGAGGCCAGATATCTTTTAATTTATTGGTATTTTTCAAGAAAATATATGTATGGCGTTTCAGGTTAGAAAATGTAAATTAAAATTCTTTTTCTTTTACTGTCGCAGGAAAAAAGTGTCTTATACGTAACAGATTCAAGTACAATCTAGTATTTATTATTATTTATAAAAACCATTAGAGTCCTAAAACGTGCACAGCATAATGTACAAGATGCTGTTATGGTGCAGTGTATACTGACCTATGATTGTGTCAAAGCTGTGTCAGGAAATCGATTCTTTGACTAGCGATCTAGAGCGTTGGTTTACGATGCCGAAGGGCCTGAGTTCGAACCTCGCTTTGGATGGTCTTTTCCAAGATGCATAGCATCTTTCTGTCACGAACAATAAAATTAAGAGCCACCAAAAACTATGCATTTATCACTCCTGTATTAATTTTGAGTTATTTAGTTGTACTAAGTGACGATAATGTGACAGATTTACTCTGCATCAGTTGTCATTATTTAGGATACTCCCCATAGTACGGTAGTCATTTAGGTAGTCATTTAATTACAGTGAATGATATTGGTTGTCCGTTTATCATTTGGCCACTGACCACAGCTTTGTTTACATAGATTTACTTTCAAACGATATGCAACGGTGAGTGATATTTCTTTCGTACTTTTAATATATATGTTCGGAGTAAATAATAAAAATGATAATAAAAATGGTGCTAATAATAAAAATTATTTCAAAATTATTACTGCTTTTTAAAAAGAGGAAACAACTTGGCTTAATGGCTTAGTGGTTTAGAACGCAATTCAATATTTTACTGACCTAAAGGGCATGGGTTCGAATCCTAGTGATTTCACCTTTTCGTCTTCAGTTTTCAAGGTGTATAATAGCATAATATTATATTGTATTTTTTTTCCATAGTATATAAACTTCTCTTGAAACTTAAAGGTCATGTGACACGACTATAGCAACTTTGTCTATTCAAAATAATCATGATGTACTGATTAAAATGGTTTAACTGCGAAATTATGAAAATATTGCTTTTGTTAAGAAAAAACGTGTTTTTGATGATCGGCTGTTTCCGTTTCGACATCGGTAGTTTCCGCCGCAATTTTTGGCTGTGACGTAGATTTATCCCTACTGTACCAGGCTGTAGTGCAGAATTACACTGCTCATAACACATCCGTTTTTAAATGAAAAAATAACACTAAACCACAAGTGCAAGAAACACAGTAAATGCACACTCAAAAATATAACATGCTATAAATTGTAAATAAAATAAAATAATGTGATTCCTTATCAATATTTTTAAGTAAATTCAAACTTTGTGCCGGGAGAACGGGTTGTAAATTTACCTTAATAAATATCAAAAATATTCCAATTTCTTCCATGTTGTGGTTCTATATAAAACTATCCCTCCACGTTTTTACATGCTGCGTAACACTTCCTCACTTGATGCTTACGTCATACACAAATTCTTTTTCATTTAAGTGTAGTAAAATTGAAGTGAATTTAGGTGATTTAATGTGTTAACATTTGTTTCACTGGAATGGAAATTCACACTACAGTGTATTTTCACGTTGGGATATTGTTTGATAATAGTATGGCATGTCCATCAAGTAGAAAGTTGTGTCTGCTTATAAATTAATATCCAATGAAATGTCAAAGATCCATAAATCACGCCTTATACTGTGGGATTTATGCAAATTAACCTGCCTAAATGGGACCCTTGTATATTCTGCATAGCTGTCAAAACAAAACAATTAACTTTTTATGACCCAATCAATGATAAAGTTGAGACAAATAGCAAAATTTTATAGCAAGTGATCTTACAAATTGATTGTATTACTTTTGATCAGTCACACTTGTGAAAACATTATGTAATAGCTTGTTCCAATTAACATGTCTGAATGATTTTTAGTTCAGAAGCTTCCATGCAGATACGTATTTTAATTAGATAATTAAATGTAATGGATCTATCTATGATGAAAATAAAAATCATTCGACTTCTAAATGTGTACAAATTATTAAAAAAACAAAAACAAAAAGTAAAACTATGTGTTTGTGTTATGATTTTGACTTAGTTTTTAGGGCTTTTTTATTTGTTCTTTGATCATTATTGTTTAGTTTTCAAAAACAAAAGTAGAATGAATAAGCCAAAAATAAAAGATATGCATTTATAATGAAAAAAAAAAAAACATAGATCTAGTCAAAGATTACTTACCCGTACCTCAGGCAAAATATACCACAGACAAATAAGGAACACATCACTGTAAGGAGAATGTTTTTATGGAAAAAAAATCTCTCGATTGGAGTTAGTAAATCAAGTCTTCAAACAAACTGCATCGGATAAAAATAAGCATGTTCAAAATCTTCTTGGATCAGTTACTTGAAAAATATCTCTTAGTGTAGATATTTTCACTGATGTATCTTTTAATTCTACAACCCTGATTAACCTTGCCTCTATATAATATTGCTCATTGGCTTCGTAATTCCATCAAAATTTCAAAATAATTTATTTAAAAATCTTCAATGTATATTCATGATGTTAGCTTAACTTGTTCAATTTTGTTTTTTTACTATATTCAGTCTACATTTTCACTTTCCATCATAATTTTTAAGTTTTTAATAACAATCCAGGCAGCTGTGTAAAGTGGCAAGAGATAAATGTACGTCACTTCCGGTTTCGCTAGTGACAGGTGTGCGCGACCAAGTGCGTAAAATGTGGATTTTAATTTTCTATAAAAACATCTTTAAGATGAAAATTACCTGCGGAATTTTGTAAAACAGTCATAGTTAGATATATATTTTTCGCTCATATGAAAATTTCGAGGTCAAAAATTCGTGTCACATGACCTTTAAAGAAAAAAAAACCGCTAAATTCTGTGTGTCTGTCGCCTTAAGGCTTTTGCAACCTTTTCTACCAAATAAGAGGTAAAGTCTTGCCCGAACAGAATTTTCTGTACACAAACGAATTAACAGGGCGCTATCATTCTTTATTCAAATGCGTAAACACAGCCAAACATTGTGCAAAACGTGTACTAATTTAAATAGAGTTTAGCGGCTCGTCCTAATAGCGGAGTTTTTGTACTAGTCCAGATATATCTCAGTGATAAACCTTGCACTGAAAAGTTGCTAGTTTCTTTTATACAAGGTGTACAATGATACAAGTAAAGAAATATAAGAAAAGGAAAAGGAAACGCAAGATACGTTTTCAAACGGTAACAAAAACACGCTAGAGGCGATAACATTTTCTGTTTAATCGTACATTTTGATATAAATCAACAGTATCCATATTGACTTAAATACAAAATAATACTTACTTTAAGTGATAAAAAGAGAATAAAACAAAACTTAATAACATAAACGTTTAATGCTCAAGAACGGCAAAAGAAACACGTGCGTTTCTTATTTCCACTAGCATGACCTGCAACAACTTTATGTATGAAAAGGTTATAAAATATTATCTATCTGTGCTGCAGTTCGAACCAAATTTCTTTTGAAATATGACTAAGGCTGAATGTGTTTTTTATCATTTAATGGGACTCGAAACATCCGAATAAAACATACTAGTAGTACGCATTTGACAAAATGGCGTGAACAGTTTTCACAATATCACTTTTAATAAGTTCTCTCAAGTTCAATGCTTGTTAAGTATTTCAGTATAATATTGAATTTTGGGCTGGTAAAATCCATATAGGATGGTTATAGATTTAAGACATTGAAATAAAGTATTTTAAAGAGGCTGTACTCCAGATTTGATATAAAAATTTTTTACATAAATTAAATATCTAGATGCCGTGAGATTATAACAACATGATATTTTACTTCAAAACTGATTATAAAAGTCAAAATAGAACAAAAAAAATATATTCGCTTCAGCCTGATATGAACTCTGGACCCTCATGTTAACAAAATTTTACCAACACTTTTACTGTCACCACCATCGCCGCATGTGTAATTATAGTTATTTACTTTAAATGTTATACAATATAGTTATACTGTCGCGTTACGGTATAGCACTTTGATAGGGAAAAATCGATTTATAATGTGATTATCTCAATTATTTTTTGTCAGTTAGTTAGTTTTTAAGCATTAGTCATGAATATTACAAGAAATTTATAATACAAGAAAACTTTCTATTTTGTCATCTGGAGGCCAGCCCCTTTAAAGACATATTAAACAAAAAGGAGGGATTTTCTCAATTTCCGTCGCAGTGATCTCCCTTTCATACTGCCACCTCGGATAAACTTTAGCTCGTTTCAAGTTATATACACATTAATGAGGGGTGCTTTTCAAAGAAGTTATTCTCCTGTTTCAAAATTGAAGAAAAGAAAATCTTGAGAAAAGTTAACGTTTTGTTTACTTACTTTTGACCATCGCCAGTGGCAGTTATTAATATGCTGAAAGGGGAGTAACCGCTGTATAGTTCCTGTGTTGTAAATTTCATGTCATATTTTGTAACTGTGTGACGTTTGTTCTAAATACAGCGTTATAAACGATTAAATTTTCTTGTTATAAGTTTACACTTATGTGTTTATTATAGGAAATTGAATGGAAATATTTTTGATTTCCGATCGCATGTAAGACAGACACTAAAGATAGCTGAGTAATACCTATCTGTATGATGGACACATATATTTTTATTTTTATATCAGTAATCTGTCATGAAAAATTACGACGTTGACCTGCGCTGTGACAGTATGGCCTACCAATTTATATGATACATAACATATGGCACAATATCTGCATTTACTATTCTGACATCTCTTTATAAATGTAGTTTTTTTTCCTTGTTAACGATGTATTCCATTGTTAACGCCCATCGAAAGCCGAGACATGTTAAGGGGAACAGCCTGGGTGGGCGGGTGACCTGTCGGGAGGGCGGGCGATCCGGTGGGAGGCATCCACAGGTTGTCGGCTCTCTAAAACGAAGAGTTTAAACCGGATCTTTTTAAAACTTGGTGGCATAATATCCTTCTAGGCCCTCTCGAGTTATAACCCTAAGCTAGATTTATCCACAATTGGCTAAAATGGACATAACCGCTCTTAAATTTGAATATTTTTATCCAATCATCATGAACCTTAAAGATATTATTATTATTGTTGTTGGTACTGGTGATGTTCATGAATTTTATAGATATTCTTTTTTTTTGGCGGGGGGGGGGGGGAAGGGAGAGAGGGAGACAGGGGGGGGGGGTGCGGTGACGGCGGCGATATCCAGACCTCTCAAGTTACAGCCATTGAATTATCCGAAATTGGCTAAAATGAGTGTTGACTGTTCTCTTATGAGGATAATTGTGTCCGATATAAATCAAACTTATTGATTATCTTCTTGGGTATAACTTCTTTAAAAGGTTCGAAAACAAATCAAACCTCGCAAGGCACTCTAGAGTTATAGCACTTCAATTACCCAAAATTGATAAAATAAGCTATGTTCTTTCCTAAAGTTGAAGAGTTTTAATCTTTTCTTCACAAAACCTAATATTTTTCATTGTATCTCGGTCAATTTCAATAACCTGATCCTTCCAGGCATTTCTGAGTTATGGCCCTTGAATTATCTAAAATGTCTATATTAGACCCGCTCCTTCCCAAAGTTTTCACCAGGTTTGGTGATTATATATGTGAGTATTAAATATCTTCCAGTCAAATCCCCCAGAAAGTCTTGAGTTATGGCCCTTGAATTATCTAAAAAAAGGGCCAAAATAGCCTTGTCCGCTGTCTTTTCCAAAGAGTTTTCATCCGATATTCACGAAACTTGCTGATTATGTTTGTGAGCATGATATCTCGCCGCAGATCAATAACCAATCATAACCTGTTTGACATTCTAGAGTTTTAGACCTTGAATTGTACACAATACGCAAAAAGCCTTGTCTATTAGAAAAAAACCCATAACTTCTTGAAATATATACATGTCTCTTGATAACAAGGGCTAACAGGTTAAAACTAAAATCATGTGTAATTTCGCTTCCAGTCGTAATCTAATGCCATTTCCGTAGGACGGGCGTATATTGCGAAAGTCAGCTCTTGTTTCTGCTTAGGAGTGTGTAAAAAAGGTGTTTAAAGTTTGGGAAAAAAGACTGATAAAATTGATGTAGTGCGGAAAGTTGCGAGAAGTCGTTACGCGGCATTATAAATAACTATAAACAATTTATACACATACCATATAAAATTATTACTTTTTAACATGAAGTTTCCGCTAGTTTTCGTAAATGGAAAATGAGGGACATTAGTTCCCTTGTAAATAAACTAGACAAATCTTTTGGTGAATATATATCAGCATTTTTATCGGGGAAAAATGGCAGGGAATTATGAACGAGATAACATTTTCTCCCTTAATTATTATTTGAGACAAAGGTTTCATTTCTTTCTTCTGAAAGTGTGTCAAACAGACTCAGTGAGGTAAGAAAAAAATTCCACGCCAATGGCAAATGTTTCTTTCTTTTTTTTTTCTTTTTCATTTTTTTTTTTTGCAAGTTTGCTAGAGTGGACGAGTCTGGGAAAGGTTGTAAGCGTTGAATGATGCTTGACCTTTTTGGACAGGTTAACTAATAAATAACAACTCCATGGTCCTTAGCGCTGTGCATCTGATACATAAAACGTTAATACAATGGTAATTACCTCGTATTAAAAGTTAATCAACAATAAATATTTACCCCCAGGCGACAGGCAGAAAGTCAACATCACTTTATAAATCTTACCTAGGAATGATGTTGGTCATAAAAAAACAATTATCTTTGAATAGCAGGTTGTGTTGTATTGTGAAAACTGCCGGAAGGAACGACGTTACTTAAAGAATATCGAAATATGATAAACGCTTTATTGTATTGCATGTAATAGATTGTTTTTTTCTATGATTTTGCATTATATTTTTAAAATGATTAAAACATAACGAAACTCAGTGTGATATGTGAACAATTCGTTCAAAAACTTATCATTAGTAAAAATACAAACTATCTGGCAACGAATTTTGGCGAAAGTCTGGATAGATGGATAAACGGCAGGATTTTCGACCAATTTATTTTTACTCTTTAGCAACTGATTTTCTAAAAGGAAATCTTTATCTTTATATAAGTATCTACCCTCGAATGTATTTGCAGAAAAATGATATTAGCTGTATACATCTGTTACTGCTTGTAAGATATTGCTATTTTATCGGCCTTTCGCTATTTGTTGAGTCTTTCCACACATTTCTAGGCTGACTTTGTGTCATTGTCGGATACCCACGGCCGAACCATTAACATTTATCAGCCGTGGGATTTTTGGATGATATCTAGGCGATTAGAGGTGTGCCAAAGACAGCTATTTCATTGGTTCTCTCACGATGTCATGAGACGATTAAAACCAATAAAAACGCTCGTTCTATTCGACGTTTGTTATTACAGACAAGATGGCGGCAACCGTAGACGACATGTTTCATTTAGTTTGTGAAAAGTCATGGGCGCAGCCATTTTGTTTCTGATAGTTTTCTACCCTCTGTGTTGAAGAGTATCAATATTGTTAAATGAGATTTCATTGGTCAATATTTAAGGTATTTGTTGCTATATATCGACGCAAATCGATTCATTTTCCCCACGGTTTGATTGACTTTGTGTATGACTGTACATGTATTTTCTTTCTGCAGTTTATCGATATGTGTACGCATCTTGCTACTGGTGACATATTGTTTTGGTTACCGTTTCTTCCAAGATCGAATTCCTAATGGAGCTAATGTGCCTCACCCCTGCAGAGAGGGGGATACCTGGATGGGTGTAGGTCATGAAAATGAACAAGGAGGTGGGGTCAGAAATGCCTTTGGACTTGATTTTCACGCAAACGGAAAGGTACACTAAATTGAGTATAAAATGCATAATTATATCTCTAATAAATTATTTAAAAAGCGTTGAAAAATTAAAAGCTTCTTTCACTTTGTACTTCCTTATGTCATGCCGGAAAATCATTCAACCGAGAAAAGCAGTTACTGAAACGTTTGAAAAGTCTAACAATTCAGCAGAAAGGGAAAGTCAAGTAAAAGTACATACAGGCTCTTTCTTAATTCTCTTTGACAGAAGTATTCCAAATATTGAAAAGTTATAATCAGCAAAATAAAAAGTTCCCTCGGCGCTTTGATTTTTTTTTCAGAAATGGGACAGAACTTTATGTTTGAAAGACAGCGATGGTGACGGACTCTCAAATGGAGAAGAGCTCGGAGATTCCGACTGTGTATGGGAAGTTGGCAAACCGCCTGCTCGGAAAACAGAGCTTTCCCACCCAGGTACTTTGTATGGTCGCAGATTGAATTTTCAGATGATTTCTAAAGTTTATAAGGTAGAAATCTGATCATTTTTTGTGCATCTTTTTTCCCCCTGAAATCAGCCGCACGTTGGTTGAGTTTTAAGTTTAAACTGACTAATCAGTAGACACTTTCGACTTAGGTATTGATATTAAGTGAAAGGTTTACAACATTAGGATGGAACTCATTCAAGAAGAGATGTACTTTCTGCCGATTTAATCAAAACTTCTTCATAACAGATTTCCACGTTTCACAAGGTTTGGGGGTATGGTCTTTACACCTTTGGCATATCAGCCATCTTTGTAATTGCTGACGCTGGTGTGTTGTTTTTAGGTGTCTGTGACCCATGGAACAGCCCAGAGTGTAAAGAAAAAACGACATTTGTCTCGTGCGGTCCAAACAGACTAGTTTGTCCTGCCATACACGAATCAGGTATAGTAAGCTTTCTTAAGCTGACAGATCAAAGGGCAACGTAATTAATCGTTGCTTGGATGTTCGCATACTAAGTGCCCAAGTACGTGCATTACATATAAAAAGTAATATTATAAAGATAGGTCTGTAAAATCGTATTACAGCAGCAAGACATTTGCAAAATCTGTCAGTGCGAAATATTTAACACGCTCCTGGAGAGGTAGGCTTGGTGAGGGGATGGGGTTTTGTGGAGAGGTGGGGGTCGTGTTTAATCAATAAAATTGTCAGGTATATTTCGTTATATTCGACAAACTTCGACAGTTTCTTCGATAGATTGGTGAATCACGTGAAAAATATTACTTTTACACTAAACGTACTTTTTCAGGTACTGTGAACGTAACATTCCGGCTTCCTGCGAACACCCCAGTTGCTCCAGAGAAGACCGTGTACAAATGTATGGTATTTGACTACCCACAGGACGCTGACTACCACATGGTTGCCAACGAACCCCTGATAGACAACATTAACGTAATGCACCATATTCTCCTTGTTGGATGTGACGGAACGGGTAAACTTTATATTGCTTGCATTTTATAATATGCATGCGAGCATAATGCCACAATTTCTATTCCTATTTCTGGTATTGTTAGTGAGTTTCGACTATATGCATTAACACTTCTTACAATATTCTTGTGTATCATTGCCATTTGCTTTGTCGTGTTTGTTTATACAATAATGAAAGAAGCTGATAATTCAGTGGATGTCAGTATTCCGACCCATTATTTGCTCAAGAACTACGGATTATACTAAAATGTGTTAGTTTATGCTTGCATGCATATCATATCACAAAAAATATGAACGATCAGACTGGCGGCTCAAATACATAACATGATGAGCAATAAGATATACTTTTCTATTGCATATGTGCACGACAGGACGTATAATAATGACATTAAGTATTCAAACCTGTTGGCAGATTACGATCACTGACCAACTCCCGTGCTGAACCAATCGTGACAACTCGACTATTTCCGGATTCGTTTAATTATTAATCACAGAGGTGTTCCAAATTTGCCATGACTATAGGGAAAGAACAAAAAAAACAAATTATCGCCATCATGGCAACGCAAAATGAAACAAATGCTGGGTGCTCCCTATGTGAACATTGCAGTATTTGACCAAGATATGTGAACATTCCAGTGTTTGACCAAGATTTGACCCAGATATGTATTTTAATCTCTGTCTATTTACTCTTCAAAAATTAGTGAGTCGAACGATTTGGAATCTCACAACATGACCAATCATTAAACGATAGTAAATACTGAACGAGGTGGCTTTTTCAAAAATTCTATCAAAATATAAATGTGAACATATTTCATAACTCTTTAAGATACCGAACATCCACCCGGTGTGCCTTACGACTGTGACATGGAGGTTGACAAAAACTGTCAGGCAGTCATTGGGATCTGGAGTTTCGGCATGCTGGGGGAGTGCGCCCACAAAGACATGGGCTTTCGTATTGGCAGTAAGGGTTACAAACGTGGTGTGATACAGGTGAGCTTTGTAAAGAGGATCTCACGAAATCGGGGATTCTTTTCTTACTAATTACGCGCATAGTAAGAAAACGGTTATCAGTAAAAATTCAGAAGTGCTTGGGTACTAAGAATCTTATGTCCTCACATACCTCTTAATTGCTTTTTTAAGTATTCTTTTACTAAGACGTAACAACACATCGATAAACCTCAAATTCAGACTTCAAACTTTATTTATTTTGTGTCTGTATGCATTTCTTATGTAAAAAACAGAGATGTCTGTATGAATTCCTTCTAAATATCACTTTTGTAAAGCTTCACTGGAATAACCCGGAAGAACGTGCGGATTATACGGATAGTTCGGGCATTACCGTTTACCTTACGAAAAAGCTGCGACAGTACGACGCCGGAATATTGACCGTCGGCCAAGACCACCTCGTTATACCTCCGGGAGAGAAGGAAGTTCGATTAACCGGTGTATGTTCGTCCGAGTGTTCACAATGGCTAATAAAGGATGAAGTGAAGGTTCCGGTAGCCTTCAACCATATGCACGGACTTGGTAAGAATGCGATACCTCACTCGTATCCATTATTATTTTCTCGAACGTCCTCCTTTTCTTGTTAAGGTTTATTGCTAAATTGAATTATATGAAATGCTAAAGCCCTAAGGCTAAAATGTTATTAAGGGCATGTGTACGTTTTTCAAGCCGTTTCAGCTATTGTATCTTAAAATCAAATTCCTTTGCTTTGGTGTTTGTATAATATCTCTATACTGATGTTTCGCTACAGGTGTGTCTCAAAAGGTAGAACTAATTCGCGATGGTAGAAAACTTTATGACATCACAGATGACCCAAAATTTGACTACAACACACCGGAACTCCATATGTAAGTAATGAGCACTATAGGTTCTTTTCCTGAAAAAATCAGTGTTAAAATGGATACATTTCGTTCATAAACTCGCATTTTTTGCAAAACACTGCGTAAGAGCTGTGTTAAAACTATACAACTGCTAATGTTTAAAGCTCTGTTAATTTTGGTAGTCTGGTCATGATGGATAAGGAGAGTATTAACGGGAGATAATCATATCAAGATTAATTTCTGGAGTGATCAGTAGGGTTTAGCATAACTTTTGATAAAATAAATGCAATAAGTCTATGATAGATTGTTATTTTTGGTTTCTTTTAAAATATCTTAGTTCCCGATTGTAATACATATGCTTTTGAGTCAATTATTTTCCACATGTTTTACTGCTCTACATCATTTAAAGCAAAGATATACAAATGTATGGCTTCGTGCCACGCCTATATTTAAACAACGAGGTTTCGTGCCTGAAAGTTGGAATTTACATACGGTGATAGGGTGTCTTGTTCCCCTCTTTCCCAAGCACAGTGGGAAAGTAAACTGCTCACCTGATAAATCTCAGACTGTTAGAGGGCGGTAACTCTAACTTAAGCTTTTGAAACATTGTTTATACTCAGTTACGAGACGCCGTTGACCTTAAAACCAGGAGACGAGATACGGACTGAATGTGTTTTCAACTCTTTGTCAAGAACAACAACAACATTCTTTGGAGATGGTACATACGATGAAATGTGCTACGGATTTATAACGTACTATCCTAAAGGTAGACATGTTTAGTTTCTGTACATTTCAAAGGTTTAACTTTACGTTTTTTTGTCACCAATTCGCAAACACGATTTACATAGTGATTTGTAGATTATGTTAGCTGTGTATGCTTTGTTCAGGATGGCCCTTAACAAAGAGGATTTGATAAATACATGCTGCTATTTTTTTTGTAGAAGCTACTCGATATCTTAAAGAACGTTGTTTACTTTAACACTTTTTTAGAAGTAATTAAATGTTTCGATGCAATGGAAATCTCTTTATTCTTTGTTGTCTGTTATAAAACTTTTTGATGTATGAGGAAACCAAGATTATTCTAATAATAAAAAAACCCATTCCTAACATAAAAAGTATTCTAAGATGTTTTCAACAGCCTTTGGAATTTCGTTTTCTAGAAAGTATACCCATGCCACTATGTACCGCCTGGAAGGATGTAACTCTATGCGCGTTCAACATCAGTGACGTCATTCATGGCTGCAACTTCAATGACCTTCACGACCTTAGTAAACCTAGTATGAAAGCAACCTTTGACCTTGTGATGGAAAATTGCTCGCCTCATATTGGTTGTAGAAAAGAATGTTTGCCAATTGTCAGACGACTGAAACAAAGTTCTTGTTACAGAAAAGGTAGGCCTAAATGTTGTATATCTTTTCAGTTTCGTGTATGTTTATAAAACTCTGTAAAAAAGAGCCTCATTTACTATGTCATTTTGTCAAATCTATTTGTCCAGTCTTTGTTTCATTATGTTGCTCTTTATTGACTGAATTGATGATATTAGGGGAAAAATCGCTCAAAATTACCGGCAATGTTGAAAATCTAAAAAATATATCAACCAATTTTTCTATTTGGCTACAGTAATTATCAAATTACTTAAACGTGTATTTGAAATGCTTCTGGTTCACTTTAAAATGATCAAAAATGACGTCAAAGATGACAAGGGCGTTGACTATATTTTTGAATATTAAATGATGGAGCATTTCTTTGGTGTTTTAAGGTACAGTAGATGAATGGGCTCGAACAAGTATTGAGAAGGAATCCCCGGATGTTCTAGCCATATTGAAATTCTACGCTGCTCTTGATTCGTGCGACAGAGAGCTTGTTCTTGAACAGGAGAAACCGGCGCCGGAGAAATGTCCGTCCGTCATAAAAGTTGAGACGTCACAAACAGGCAGCGGTGGAGTGCTAACACATATGTCACTGGCTGTTGCAATGTTATGCTCCTTGTTTTGGCTTCAACCTGTTTAGTCATTAGCGTATATACAGCCTGGTTCCAATCAGACTTCAGAAAGAATTGTCTGGTTTCCGTCTTACCAAAAGGGCTGGCAATCCAGAATAGTGAATATATATGTGTTATGACGTCAGGTGTGACGTCTTTTTAAAACTTACGCAGACGTTTGTAGGCGTTAGGTGAGGGGACAAAAATATGCGTCTGTGTAATTTTTCTTAATCGTGACCTCAATTTAATTTTTTAAAACAAACAGTGCGTAATTAAAACAAAAGATATTAAAGACATAAATTTGAAGTAACTGGGTTCTTTTTTAGACCATTTATATTTAGAATTAAAATAGAATCTATTAAATGTTTGACGGACCAAATATTTGTGTTTTTCTTCCACGGAAAAGTACTGAACTTTGTGAAAATAAATATATATTTTTCAAGTTTAATATATATATATATATATATATATATATATATATATATATATATATATATATATATATATATATATATTAGTATTGTATATTGATTCGTTGTATTCTATTTTCAATTGATTTTATTTTTACTCATCAATGTACAGTTATTCTAAGTCTTTTTGTAATAAACTTTTAAATATAAATATCATATATAATTGCTTAATTAATACATATTTCACCGTACTTGATCTAGAAAAGATCCCTGCAATCGACCGGTCAAATCTGATTCAAAGATGGTTAATATTACCATTAATACGCTTAATATGATTATAAGGTAGCTGTTTGTGAAATTAAGCCAATAGAAATTTTTACAATTTTAAAAACTATGCATTTATTCTAAATTATTAATTTCGAATTCTAAACTTTTGTTCAAAGAGTAAATCAAATGTCACCATAGACAGTTATGCCAAAAAATCACTGGATGTAGAGAACTAGCAAACGTTTTTTTGCGTGTTTTCCGAGTGTCAAATGAAAAAAAAGAAGGTATTTTCGGCGTTACGCAATTTCGCTCCACTTCACGGCCCTGCGTCTTCATGAGCGAATAGGTGTGTAGAAAACTTCTCTCATTCGTTTTAATAGAACCAACAGATATATTGTAGGTTATAAGACCGGAAGCGATCTTAATAGCGGATCTTTTTTGTTATAAATTTTTTGACTCTGGGTCCTCAGCATTGCTGATTTCCTCGTAATTTTGACTAATAGTCTTAATAAAGTAACTTTACTGCACTAGTATGCAGACGCTATAAGTAGTGTAGTTTTAAGTGTTAGATTCCTTTTAAACTTCTTACTGGATATTTCTCGAAAGTACCACGTGACAGTTATGGTGGTTAGACGTTCTGTTTGTCGATCCAATTTGAAACTGAAAACTTTGCTTATCATTAAAGTTTGTGTGGACCAAAACAGAAATATGTCTTGTTGTTAGAGGATACAGGATTCTGATTAGATTTAACAATGAAATGAGACCGAAGTTTTCTACACATTATACCACCGAAAAGGCTGAATAACATTGTCGCACTGTACATCCGTTATTTCGTCTGTCCACCCGTCTTCTAATCCTCTGGTCGCAACATCTACTACAATTTTCATTTGATTTTCACCAAACTTTCAAACAATATCAAGTCCCGCAGTGTATTTTCTCTAGCTTCAAGCGATTCTAGAATTTTTGGCGGAGTAACTGCCCTTTGTTTATTTTTTTAAAAATATTTCTTCTGTGCACAACTCCTCCTACATTTCCTATGCAATTTTCACCAGTCTTTCACAGTGTGAGGATTATGAAGTGCCGCAGAGCGTACAGTCTTGCTTTTGCGATTTGAGTATTTTTGGCGGAGAAATTGCCTTTTTTAAAAATTTAACTTATATTTCTTGTGTGCGCAACTCCTACTGCATTTTCCATGCGAGTTTCACAAAACTTTCATAAAATGATATATCATTATTAAGTGCCGCAGCGCATATACTCCGGCTTTTGCGATTTGATTATTTTTAGACAAAGTTTTTGCCCTTTAGTTTTACTTTATATTGATTCTGTGCACAACTCCTCCTACATTCCTCATGTAGTTTTCACAAATATTTTACAGAATGATCATTATCAAGAGCTGTAACGCATACACTCAGGCTTTTGCGATTCGACAAATTTTAGTGGAGTTATTGCCCTTTGTTTAATCTTTTGCATGCAAGTCCTACAAATTTTGTAATCAAACTATATTTTGTCCTATGGTGTTCAACTGGAGCATAAAAATCCAAAAGTTAAAAGTGAAGAAACTGGTTTGAAACACTTTTTCTGTAAAAGGCATGTGGTGACCTATGGGTACAATACATTCTAGGGTCGTATAAACAGAATTGTCACAGGCATAACATTAAGTTTTATAGCATGAAATCACTGAACCGGAGGAGAATGACATTTGTCTTGTTAGAGAAAATATGTCTTTTGGATGAAATATTGAGTCACTTGAAGACACTATTGACAAACCGGAACAATATTTGAGAAGAAATGGCTCTTAGAAAGGAGTGGCCGCACTAGTTAGAGTACAATGTACAATTATTTTTATGGTTTAGTTTGTTGCATTTTTTATGGTTTAGTTTGTTGCACAGTTTGTTGCATACGACAAAACGATGCCTATGCCAAAAGTCTGGAAATACAGAAAGTCACTTGAGATTTAGTGGGAGTCGAATCAATAATTCCCTGATTAGAAGTCCAGCCTTTTACTGTTCAGTCCTGTTCTCCACAACTGTAAACCTTTTCTGATTACTACAAACAGCCCCGTCTTGTGTCTGTCACCTATCTAATTGTCCTTGATTACAATGAATTTTAGCATGTCAACAGGACAAACAAATTGCGATGACTGAAACTAATGCTGTTAAATGACTTAACTACGCATTATAAATTAACCCAAT
This sequence comes from Cyclina sinensis, assembly GCA_012932295.1. Taxonomy (NCBI): domain Eukaryota; kingdom Metazoa; phylum Mollusca; class Bivalvia; order Venerida; family Veneridae; genus Cyclina; species Cyclina sinensis. The sequence continues at coordinate 25,373,561 of JAAONU010000006.1, read as the reverse complement.
TTTTTAATAATATTTTTTTTATTTTTTTTATCATTTTATTATTTTATTATGACATATTTTATTTATTTTGAAGATGGGATTATCATTATTTCAGCTACGTCTAAACTTTGAGGGAAAACACGATACTTTTCTGTCTGTCATGCCGACTATCTTAAAAGGTGTAAATTTAGTCAACATGAGATAAGATCAAAGAAAACAGATAACATCTGCGGAAAATTTTCAGTCACTTTTTGTAATTTGGTATAGTTTGTTACATTTTCAATGGCTGATTCTTTACATGAATATAAATAGAAGCTAAACAATAATTCTACATGTACATAATTTTCTCTTAGGCGATTGTGTCTGAATAAAAGAATTTTAATGAAATAATTGTATTTCTAAAATTGGTTTACGGTATTCGGTTAGAGGAATTCTTTTTTAAGCAACGGGCTTGTATAATTACATAATAATAGATCGGTTCAAGGTCTTTCAAGGCAGTTAAAATAAGTGATTAGTCATTCCTTTACATTCAACTGGGAAAGGCAAAACATAAACGAAAAAAAAAGTCTAGTTATCACGTGCACGGTGGTTAACAGACTCGGACTTCCTTAAATTAAATAAGCGTCCGCGGTCTATTTATGATCCAGCCAAATACTTTTTTAGATAAATATCATCAAAACAATGGACAGTGAACCAAAATCTGAAAGATTTCGGCGTAATTAAACGTAAATTTTTCAAATTTGCTATATCACAGAATATACGAGGTAAACAGTTTTTACAAGTTTCTGCTACTTTAATTTTATTATGTTAAATACGATTTCCTAAACCTGGAATTTGTTTTTCGTCACTGAAAAACTGGCAACAAAACCCGAAACAAACAAAATTAGATACAATAGATCTACATTGTACACAAAGCATGATTTCTGATAGAAAGCACCATGGAATTACTACATTATAATAATGATATTCTTTGTTCGCATAAACATATAAGCAATACTACTAGCGGACCAGAAGGGGGCACACCCGGCACGCATCCCACCCCCTTCTAAAATTCCCGGACTATAGGTTATTGTAGACACAGGAAAATGAAATATCATTGTATGAGCCTGACTGTAAAGTTGTATTATGACTCGTAGACTGCGATTCTAAAAGAAATTGATCAAACCGTTCATCCGAAGAACAGCAGTTTGTTGTTACCGTCTTACAGTTTTAATTCAGAACTACACTATATTAATATTCTCTTCGTTAAAACATACCCGTGATGATTTACAAAGATAAATATTCCCACAACTGAAATAACGTCATTAGCTTGGCGAAACAAATGGCGTTTTAGTAATAAACCGAAATGGCTACAGTAAATCATACAACATGACGGATCATGATCATTCTGATTCGAATATTAATTAGTTCTGCTCCATGCCATCACTACTAGAAGACTTTTGCTGCGAAAAGTGTATGTTTTGTCGTTTACAACAAGTAACCGGATTTTACCTGGATAAATTGCATGTAAAGAACTTCTATTTTGAAGTGGTAATTTTGTTCATTATAGATACACCTTGTAAAATATATATTATTCGTAGAAATTGACATTATATTCATGTCACCTTGTAGTTTCGACCAGTCTTACAAGATCCAATGCAAATTGTTTTTGGTACAAATCTAGCCACGATATCGTGGATTAAACATTATTTTCTAAAAGATATGTATTTGTGCCGTAAGGAGAACATGATAACAAAATATGCAAAAAATGTTAAAAAATCAAATATTTTGTACACACCGGTCTAAAGTTGTGGCTGAAACCTTTGCTGGATCATTAAAAGTCCGAAGAGGTTGTTTAAAAAGAAGTCCAAGCTGGTTAACCACCGTAATTATTTAAACGATCCACATTTACAAGGAGTACAGTTACAGTGACAGCTTGAGTTGATATTAAATAGATTAGAAATAATATATTGATTAGAAAGTTTGAATGTACATGTACTATCTTCCTGTATAAGCTTTGGGCATTTCGCATCAAATTTTGAGAAAATAAAACTAAAGTTTTGGCATTGTTGACTGTTTCCCTGAAATGACTATGTAGTTAAGTTAATGCTTGTTTGTTTAATAGAAATTTCTGTGTAATGAGTATCAACACGGATCAGGTAACTGTGTACTCAGACTCTACTACAGCCTAACTTGTAGTCAGCAAGTCGGACTTCAAGAGTGCAAAATTTATATAAAGGTTACTGATGGAAGACCATTTTATGGAATTGACCAATGTTATCGTTGCTCTTACGTCAAACTGGTCTGTCATTAGAAATACATTAAACAGCGATAAACACTGTGGACTTCCTAACTTTGTTACACCGTTTTGTAGATAGAGTAAATCTTTTAAGTAGTTTCTATAGTTTCTGTCATTCGCAACACACCTTTGTTTGTCTGTCTGCCTTTCCGTCCGTCCGTCCGCCCGCCCGTACGTACGTTCCTTTGAAAGCATCCTCTGTCATATACACAGACATACTAAGTTATTTGGAAAATGTCTTTAAACAAAACAAATCAGTCAATTTGTTGAACATAGCTTCAATGAAAAAAAAATCGTTTTCTGGGTTGTTTCTCAATAACGAAAACATTCATGAACAGGTAATCTTTTTTCGATCTGGGTCTCAAAACAACTGCAAAAAAAGACATAAGCTCTCTAAGTGTTCCAATCTAGGACTTCTATGTTATTTTTCATGAGAGAAATCGTTAAGTAGGTCCCAAAACATTTACTTTTTCTTCTGATACAATGTGTGTATAGACATTACATACATACCTTAGGAGGTGACAGGATCAGCTGAGATATTGTTACGGTCCTCTGACCAAGGTAATGTCCTGTCTCTAAAGGACTCTCATGCAATTGATTGTAAACCCGGTAGCGTATATAAATAGGTAGACCATTCGACTCTATTTTACTTCTGTTGATAGGAGGGGTCTAAACTGTACCAAAAAGCGAACACCACTTTAGGTCTGGTTTTGTTGTTCGCTGCGAGCCACCTCTAAGTGTTGAACTATAGCCAGGAGTTAAGACAGACGGGCACACAGGGATTGTTGACTAAGTTATTCAGCATAAAAGTTAATGGGGCACTCTTTTTCTACTACTAAGACAAACAAGTATTAAGCTTATTAATGTCTTTTATTTTAGACACTCTAATAGTAATCAAACTACTGAATTTTGTAAATTCTATAATGTATTCGATAATAATGACTTTAAATTACCTAACAAATGCAAGCTTACAAATCTGACTTAATAACAAAATAACCAGTGACGTCGCGAGGCAACCAACCCTTAAAAAAACGAACTGTCAGTATTCCAACATAAATATGAAAAAGATATCTGTTCAAAAGAAAATGTTTAATGTACAAAAAAGTTATTTAACTTCCTTAAGTTGGATAATTTAGACAGATCTGTGTTAAGATTTTAAAAAAGAAAATGTGTAAAAATAAGCACACCTTGAACTTAGTTTAATTTTAAGCTTCGAAGAAATCTTAGACAAAATAATGATGTGTGCTTTCTAAACATTCACATGCCAAGAGCCCCCCTTTCTGAGTTACAGACAGGGTTTATATACTCCACAGACTTTTCACAGCCCACAGTGTGCATCACAAGTGGAACCGTGAACATCACTGCCCAATTCTGTGAAATTCACACTGGGATGCTCCACAAAAAAACTAGTGAACCACAGTTTGCACTGTGGAAACAAGCACTTGTAGCTAAAGTAGCCTGTACAAATGAGTAAACCATTAAATTTAGTTAAAGAATAGATAGGAAAAAAATAATAATAACCTCATATTTTCTTTTGCGTGAGGCAAGTTGAGCAAACATTGCTAAATTCGTTTGTATGCAGGATCGACTGTCAAAAATGTAAACACCAGGTTGCTAAGCGACTATTCACTGCGAAAATCAATATGGCCGACAAGTACTTATGGGCAAGTGCTCTCAAAAATATAATAGACTGTTATTTAATAACTACAAGGAAACATGGATATTTAAAAAGTCAATGTAGTATGAAAACATGGAATTTACAAAACAGACTAGCAAATACTGACTAGATAAATGTCAGTGATGTATACTGACAACTGCATCAAGGTCGTGAAAACTGGTGATTCTACTGTGAAAACTTACAAACATTTATTCTTAAACACTGGATGTAAAGAGATACTGGCACAATACGTAAGGTTGAGTTGTTGATCTGTGTGTTTTATCAAGGACAACAGCCAACTAAATGTGGTGTAGCCAGTAAAAATCAACAATAAAAATACAAAGATAGTTTTAAGAATGACAAAAGAATGAAGAGGCAAACAAATACAGGTAAAATGTTGGGGCATTACATTACCCCCCAGTTTCTATGGCAAAACTCCCGTTGCCATAAATATTCAATAAAAGTTCCTTTACAGATTAAAGAAATAATTGAATTACCTAAATACACCAAATATTAGTATGAATCACCTTAATGCACAAATTATAAGTATGAATCACCTTAATGCACAAATTATTAGTATAAATCACCTTAATGTACATTTTATCTAATACAATCGAATTTCATTGAGATGACTAGTTGTTTTTTTTTAATCTCTAAATAGGTGTGCTTCACAAAAAGCTATGAAGCTAACATTTTAACAACAAATACAATAAGAGTAATCTATAGGCACAGCAAAGAACAGCAGAAAAAGAACTTTATATAACATTTAAATATCAAAGTAATTTAACACCTTTATAGACAATCAACGTGTTACAGAGAAATTATTACAGCATCTTTCCAGAGTACAGATGCAAGCACACATTAACAGTGCTATTTTGATAAATACAAGCATAAATATTTGAGAAATTTAACAATATGGTAAATAAATACATAAGGGTTGTTTTTTTTTTTAACCTTAAATAAGTACTGTTCCAACAATTTCCAAGTAATTTGATAATACACTACATGCTACCTATTAATATCTTTAAGTGCTAGTTAGTTAGTAAAGCAGTCGAAATGAATTTGAAAGTCATACACATTCTCTAACAGTTCAATTCTTATAATTATTACTTTTCTTGTTTACCACGGACTTCAGTTTTCTGTTTTCCTTGTCTTGTTCCTCTTCCCTAGGGCGTTTCGATGTAGATGTTGAAGTTGCAGATGGGTCAGATCTTTTGTTTTCTTTCTTCTTTTCCTCCAGTAAACGGTCAAGGGTACGGGATATGTTCGTCATAGAGTTTGACATTGTTTCCAAGGTAGCGCCAAGATGTCTGGTTGCCCTTGTAACGGTCTCCATGCCAAAACACACCTTAGAAATGGTGACTTCCATGGTCTTCTCAAAGTGTGCTAGTGTTGAGGTGAGTGGGGCATACTGGGCCTCTACAAGCTTTTCAAAAGGTAGGGTTTGGCATTCCTTGTCTGAAGTCATGGTTGTGTTGTCGTTGTTTAGAGTTTCATGTGGAGAGTCAGTCTTTTGCTGGACTGGGGAGAATGCCATCTGAGATTCGCTGTCAGTACCAAGAATTTGCTGGATAATATCTTCTTCCTTGCTCATCAGAGGATCTTCATAATGGTATGACTCAGGTGTGTTTAATGTGGACAGATTTATGGAGGGTTTGACAGCAGGAGTATTCGTCTGTATGTTTGTTGAGAGATCTGGTAACCTAAGTGATGGTGCACACGAACTCATGACTGTCTGTGTGGTCACAGGATCAACTGCTGAGGTATTTGTAGAGAGAGTGGAGGGAAGCAGGGACTCTGACCTTGAACTGCAGACAGGTGTTGCATACATTTTCTGAAAGGGATCTTCTTGGATGCAGGTACCAGTATAGCTCGGTCGTAAAGGGTCATATTGAAGTGGTGCTGTGTGAGGAAAAGAAGGCTGCGTTGGTGTATGAGTCCTGGAATGAACTGGGGAGAGTAAGTCAGCAAGAACAGCAGGCGGCAACTGTACTGTGACCAGACCTTGACTGTTTACACCAGATGAAACAGAGACTTGTGGCTGTAGTGAGCCATCTAACCTGGGAATCATCGGTCTTCCCTGATCTTCTACAACAGCTGCATTGTAATCAATGCCCTCTACTACAGGCTTAGGGTTTGGGTTTTGTATCAGGTATCGCCTGACGTCAGTGGTTCCCAGTGTGGAGGCCATCAGGATATGACGTTTGTAGCTTGTAACGTGCTTGTCCAATTGTTCCCTGGTCGTACACCTAAACATACATAGGTTGCAGTAGAAGGCTGCTTGATCCAGGGCCAGGTGGTGCTTCATTATGTGATCCACCATTCGGTATCTCTCACCGGTGTGGGAACTCCCTGCCCGTTCACAATGCATACAGGAAAAGTATCTTCTCTTAATAGTACGTGACTCCATTGCTTCCTGAAATGACACAGAAGGTAACCCTTTTTCACTGAAAGGCTTTGTTGTTTGTTAAAGGTGGAAAACTGACAGTGTAAGGAAAACTCGCTTGCAAAACGACCGTTTAAAATAGCGTCAAACGTTCCTTGTTCATACAACGGTGCATTCGTTCGATGGTAAACCCATTACAGCGGACACACAAATCAAAGCGTAAAACAAAAAACAACAAAAACAAGAAGAACCATGATTTATTGCTTTTATTCTAATGAAACTGGTTACGTTTACAGTGGTTGGCTACTCTGCGAGCCCATCTTGGTATGTTACTACCATTGTATTTTTTCAGTTTGTCATGATGTATCACTGCTTTACGACCACTCACATCTAATTGCACTACAAAATTCAATGGAGATAGCTTTTGTGTTATCACATAAGGACCTGCATATTTCTTTTCCAACTTTGGGGCTATGCCCACTTTTCTATTTTCATGTAACATCCACACTATATCTCCAGGTTCAAAACTGATATAAGCTATTTTGGTGTCGTAGAGCTCTTCGCGTCCAAAACACATCATGTTCGGTGTAATATTTGTAGATTCATGAGGAGAAGAGCGGTATGCACCCGCTAAACAACCCAAATATAAGTCCCACTCATCTTGATCTACAAGGTATGCTTTAACCATCTTTAGCAAGGTCCTGTTGTAGCGTTCACACTGGCCATTTCCTTTTGGATTCCTTGGACTAGTCCTACTTTTTCTGATTTCAAATAGGGCACATAACTCTTTGAAACATTTGCTCTCAAATGCAGCCCCTTGATCACTATGTATTGTAAGGGGAGCCCCCCAGCGTGCAATGAATTCATTTGCGATCTTGAGAGCACACTCTTCAGCTTGTTGATTCGGTACAGCCAGAACTTCAACATATTTAGTGAAATGGTCTGTGAGAACAAGTATGTATCTGTTTCCATTAGCAGTTAAAGGTAGTGGACCAATAAAGTCAATTGCTAGTGTGTCCCATGGGGCACCGCTATGTAGGTGACCCATTGGAGCCCTTGGGGTCTTTTGTGGCATTTTATCGGCTTCACATACATCACAAGATCTGACATACAACCTTATGTCTTCTTTCATACCATACCAGTAAAATTTTTCTTGAATTCTACGCTTGGTTCTTTTGACTCCTAGGTGTCCTGACAGTATACAATCATGCATTTGTTTTAGCACTTCTTTTTGCAAAGATTTTGGTAAAATGATCTGTGTGCATTCCTCTGCTTCTTCCTGTTTCACATTTCTTTTACAAAGAACCCCATTTTCCATAAACAGTAAGTCCCACAGAAGCCAGTATTGTCTAGTTGCAGGACTTCGATCTTCTAGTTCCCTACTTGTAGGTTTAACTCCCTGTGCTACTGCTTGAGCAATTAAGTAAATGTCTTGGTCTTCACATTGTTTTTCAGCAATTTCCTCAGATGTGTACATCAGTAGCCATGGCTTTGTTTCGACACTGTCTTGGTCCTTAGAGGATCCTGGACGAACTTCAACTTTTCTTGTTGTCACCATTTTCCTATCAGTTACATGCTTTAATTGACATTCATTCACCTTGTCAGTCGTATCATCAGCCCTTCGGTCTGAATAGCTATGCACCATAAGCTCTGCTCTTCTACGGCATTTGTTACAGGGGCCACACTTTAGAGGCTCTGACATGTCTACTTCAGAACACTTGCAGTCCCTTGGCTGTTCACATCTAGAAAGGGCATCGCAATGTCCTTGTTTTTTACCGGGTCTATACTCAATTTCGAAATCATATGAGGCTAATATTTCTATCCACCTGGCAATCTTACCGCTTGGCTCTTTGAGGGTGAATAGCCAGACAAGAGCTTGATGGTCTGTCCTTACCAGAAACTTCCTTCCTAGCAGATACTGGCGAAAGTACTGCACAAAGTAAACGACTGCCAAGAGTTCCTTCTCAGTTATGCAGTAATTTTTCTCAGCTTTACTCATTGCCCTGCTTGCATAGGCAATTACTCTTTCGCGCCCTTCTTGTATTTGTGCCAGTACTGACCCCAGCCCAAAGCCGGACGAATCTACATCAAGGATAAATTGACCACCGTTATTGAGCGGGTAGCCCATGATATCCTTACTTGTAAGGGCTTCTTTGATAGCTATGAATGCCAATTCACAGTCAGTACTCCAAATGAAATCTTTTCCCTTCTTTGTTAACTCTATCAGAGGCCTTGCTATTTTTGCGAAATTCTTTACAAATCGTCGGTAGTATGAACCGGTCGCCACAAACTGTTTCACTTGTTTTGCTGTTGTGGGTGTAGGCCAATCAATTATTTTTGATATGTTTGTTGGGTCTGGTCTTACTCCTTCACCAGATACAACATGGCCCAAAAATATTACTTCTTTCTGCAAAAGGTGACTTTTATCTGGCTTAAGCTTGAGACCTGCTTTCTGAATCCTATCAAGAACTTGGTCTACCCTATAGACATGCTGTTCAAAAGTAGCTCCATAAACAACTATATCGTCTATATAAACTAAGCATGTCTCCCATTGAAGTCCTTGAAGTGCAAGCTCCATTGTTCTTTGAAACGTTCCACTGCTGTTATTCAGCCCAAAAGGCATTCTCGTCATTTCATATTGACCAAATTTGCAGACAAATGAGCTCTTGGGGATGTCCTCCTTCTTTAGCGGTATTTGAAAATAGCCGCTTGTGAGATCGAAGGTACTGAATAGGCTCGAACCTGCTACAGCGTCAAGGCAATCCTGAACTCTAGGCAAAGGGAAACCATCTGGTTTCACTAATGCATTCAATTTCCGATAGTCTACACAAGGTCTTATTGCCCCTGATTTCTTTCTTACTAAAACAATTGGACTTGCCCAAGGCGATGTACTTTTTTGAATCACTCCTTTTTTTAAAAGGTCCTCAATTGCTTTTTTTTCTTCGTCTGCATAAGCAAGTGGCACTCTTCTTGGCCGTTGTTTTATTGGAATGGCGTCACCTGTATTGATTGGATGCTCGGCAAGGTTAGTGACTCCGAGGTCCCAGTCGTCCTTAGAAAAAGTGTCACCATATTTCACAAATAAACCTGCAATAACCTGCCTTTCCTTTTCTGTTCTTCCCACAACTGATCTTGAGAATAACTCTTGAAGATGGTTGGGGACTTTATCTGCAGTGGATGGTTCAAATGTTAAAGAGTCATACTTGTCTTGACTTGATGTGACATCAACCCTTCTTATACTGTTTAGGTTTTCCGTTTCTTTTGAATTTTCTTTGTCAGCAATTATGCCTGCCACGGCATCGAACTTCTCAGCTACACCAATCTCAGCATCCTGTCTTAGTTTCACCAGGGTTGAGGAAGGGTTAAGCACCCTAACTTTACAAGTTGTAGCCCTGTTGATGTTTACTAATGTCGAGGCCATAATCAGTTTATAGCGCTCTGTAAAGTGCTTTGAGGGTTCAATTAAATACTCTGGCACTGAATCAAGATCATCTCTTTCCGATCTGTCTACATATACATCAACAAGAATCTCTGAAAGTCCTGGAATTTCAATGTCATCAGCAACCACTACGCGTTTAACAGAATTTCTTCGCCCAATTTGAAAACATGGGATCTCTTCGCCATTAAGGACTATTTTATTCTTGCTCAATAAAATATCTGCCCCCTGACCATGGCCCTTCAAAACATCATAGCCCAGGAGCGCATCGTCCTCTATATCTGCAACTACCGCTTCACTAACAATCCTCAAAGACCCAAGTCTCAGCTCGAACTTGGCCTTACCACACTCAGATATTGGTGACCCCCCTGCTCCTCTTAAACAAGCAGACTGTTCTAAATTTGGTCGCTTCTCCAGATTAATACTGTTAAACACTCTTGAAGAAATAACTGTTCTTGAGGCTCCGGTATCAGCGGTAAAAACAACAGGAACATCTTCCACAGAACCCTTTACATAGACACCTTCACTCAATTCTGTACATTTCTTTACTTTTGCTATTGCCTCATTCACTCGAAATTTCTCTTCAACGATTTCTTTTTTTTCATTCTGTGTTTCCTTCAATTCATCTGCACAAATTTTAATATTGTTTTGGCCCAGATTCTCTACATCTTGTTTGACCGCCCTTTGGCCGCAAGAGTCGGTCCTTGATAGTTTAAAGGACCCTTACTACCACTGTACTCTTTATGTTCTGCTTCTGTCTGGTTTACATCTGGTTTTGAAACCTTCTTTGGGCAATCTCGAGCAAAATGACCAAGTTCATGACAGTTATAACATTCTAGTTCCTGTCTCGGCATTTTTCTTCGATTATCATTTGAGCGTTTATTTTCTAGTCTATTTAGCCTCTCCAAAATTGTTTTAAGAATTGCCTGTTCGTCATTGTCATTAGTTTGCTTATAGTTGCTTCCAACTGACTGCTGATTGTTTTTGCTTCTCTGATTACTTCTTTGATTGTTTTGGTAAGACATGCCTTTCTGGAATGTTTTTCCATTCACTTCTTGGATTTCCTCGCTAGCTCTTCTAAGATTTTCTCTATTCCGACGCTCTCGGATATTCTTTGTTTGAACAAAGTTCACTACATGGAACACAGCTTCGTCAATGGTTTGAGGCTCTTTATTGTACTCCACTTCAAAACGTATATCATCATCTCGAAGACCATCTAGAAAATGTCTTACCAGATCTTCTTCTCTACTTTTCCTGTCTCTAAATCCGTGTGCCTTGTCATACAAAACCTTTAGTTCAGCAGCAAATTCTTCAGCTGTTTCTCCAATCTTCTGTGATCTTTTGCTAAATCGAGAAGCATACAGCCTTGGCGTTTCGATCATCCGATATCGGTTGCTTATTTCCTCTTTCAGGTCTGAATAATTATGAAGTACCGCAGGGTTAAGCTGTGAAAATACAAATTCAGCTGCTTGTCCTTCTAAACGCGGCAAAAGCTGATCGAGTTTATGAGCTTCACTCCACCTCATTCTGTAAGCAATGGCTTCAAAACGCGATATCCAAACTTTCCAGTTCTCTTTACCTGTGAAAGCAGGTATTTTCACATGACTGGGCTCTCTAGAAGCTATGCACTCACTACCGCAATGTGGTGGCTGTGTTGCAAATCTATCTCCTATTAAATTACTAAAATGGTATTGGGGAACATCTGCTACATTGTTATTTCTGTCTGATTCTGAAGCTCTTAATTGTACACAGCTTTCAGGTTTTCTACTTTGGTCATAATTATATTGGTTTCTATGGTAACTTCGAGTGTTTGAGAGTGCATGCTGTTGAGATGTTCTGTGCATAGGAGGGCTAAAACAAACGGCCTGGGGAGGGTACTGCTCAGGCGTCAGGTTATTTCTTGGTCGACCATTTACATTTCCTACTTGGTCATCAAACCTACTTTCCATGATTTCTTGGGTACAGTTATAGGTTGGAAAGGGTACGGCATGTACCGATAACTCACTTTGTGTATGTATTGGTCTTGCTGTGATATTATGTCTCGAGTCTGTTTCATTCACCTGGAACTGAAAACCTTGTGGCTGCTTCAATTCACGGAGCTCTTGAACCACGTCTCTAAGAATACTTGTGATGCCAGTCACCATCTGAGACACCTTGTTCATTGTATTTTCATTACTATCTTCTTGGTTAGGGAATCCTGGCCCATAATCTGCTATAGATGCTGTGTTATTTATTTCGGGATTGGTATTGAACGCTTGTTCTACTTGACTTTCTAGTCCAGCCGTTGGTTTAGCATTGTTAAAGGTAATCACCCCCTCACTGTCAACTGGTATTGGATCTGTCATTTTGACTCACTTTGATATTTCAGTATAGCCGTCTGGCGTTAGTTCGATCACTGGATCTGAGGACAGCTTCTCAGATCCCACCGCTGCCACCAATAAATGTTACGGTCCTCTGACCAAGGTAATGTCCTGTCTCTAAAGGACTCTCATGCAATTGATTGTAAACCCGGTAGCGTATATAAATAGGTAGACCATTCGACTCTATTTTACTTCTGTTGATAGGAGGGGTCTAAACTGTACCAAAAAGCGAACACCACTTTAGGTCTGGTTTTGTTGTTCGCTGCGAGCCACCTCTAAGTGTTGAACTATAGCCAGGAGTTAAGACAGACGGGCACACAGGGATTGTTGACTAAGTTATTCAGCATAAAAGTTAATGGGGCACTCTTTTTCTACTACTAAGACAAACAAGTATTAAGCTTATTAATGTCTTTTATTTTAGACACTCTAATAGTAATCAAACTACTGAATTTTGTAAATTCTATAATGTATTCGATAATAATGACTTTAAATTACCTAACAAATGCAAGCTTACAAATCTGACTTAATAACAAAATAACCAGTGACGTCGCGAGGCAACCAACCCTTAAAAAAACGAACTGTCAGTATTCCAACATAAATATGAAAAAGATATCTGTTCAAAAGAAAATGTTTAATGTACAAAAAAGTTATTTAACTTCCTTAAGTTGGATAATTTAGACAGATCTGTGTTAAGATTTTAAAAAAGAAAATGTGTAAAAATAAGCACACCTTGAACTTAGTTTAATTTTAAGCTTCGAAGAAATCTTAGACAAAATAATGATGTGTGCTTTCTAAACATTCACATGCCAAGAGCCCCCCTTTCTGAGTTACAGACAGGGTTTATATACTCCACAGACTTTTCACAGCCCACAGTGTGCATCACAAGTGGAACCGTGAACATCACTGCCCAATTCTGTGAAATTCACACTGGGATGCTCCACAAAAAAACTAGTGAACCACAGTTTGCACTGTGGAAACAAGCACTTGTAGCTAAAGTAGCCTGTACAAATGAGTAAACCATTAAATTTAGTTAAAGAATAGATAGGAAAAAAATAATAATAACCTCATATTTTCTTTTGCGTGAGGCAAGTTGAGCAAACATTGCTAAATTCGTTTGTATGCAGGATCGACTGTCAAAAATGTAAACACCAGGTTGCTAAGCGACTATTCACTGCGAAAATCAATATGGCCGACAAGTACTTATGGGCAAGTGCTCTCAAAAATATAATAGACTGTTATTTAATAACTACAAGGAAACATGGATATTTAAAAAGTCAATGTAGTATGAAAACATGGAATTTACAAAACAGACTAGCAAATACTGACTAGATAAATGTCAGTGATGTATACTGACAACTGCATCAAGGTCGTGAAAACTGGTGATTCTACTGTGAAGACTTACAAACATTTATTCTTAAACACTGGATGTAAAGAGATACTGGCACAATACGTAAGGTTGAGTTGTTGATCTGTGTGTTTTATCAAGGACAACAGCCAACTAAATGTGGTGTAGCCAGTAAAAATCAACAATAAAAATACAAAGATAGTTTTAAGAATGACAAAAGAATGAAGAGGCAAACAAATACAGGTAAAATGTTGGGGCATTACAATATAACTCAAAATAAACATAAAATAAAGTAGTTTACGCTAAATTCAAAATGTATAATGATAACGCTGTATAATTATAGGTCATTAAATTTTGAATTCACGCCGGTTAAGACTGACGACCAAAATTAGTCTTCAAAATAGCATGTTGCCTTAGATTTTACAGTTTGAAAACATAAAAATTATTTAGACAAGAACCTATGATTTAAATACAAAACCAACAGACCTTGCTAGCTTTTCAGTAAGCATATATCTTTTTGTTTGACTCGAATTTAGTTATCGTTTGTACCCTTTCAATTTTCTGTACCCGAAGAGACTTTTAACAGCGTTTGGAAAATTCCAAAGGACTGAAAGATGTAGAGTCCCTATTAATAAAACAACATGTTAATCAATAGTTTTCCTTCCTATCTTCCTTCCTTCCTTCCTTCCTTCCTTCATTCCTTCCTTCCTTATCTTCCTCCCTTCCCTCCTTCCTTCCTTCTATCCTTTCTTCCTTTCTTCCCTCCTTTTTTCATTCCTTCCTTCCTTCCTTCAATCATTCCTTCCTTTCTTCCCTCCTTTCTTCATTCCTTCCTTCCTTATCTTCATTGCTTCCTTATCTTCCTTTCTTCCTTATCTTCCTTCCTTATCCTCATTTCTTCCTTCTTTTTTAATCTTCCTTCTTTTCTTCCCTCCTTTCTTACTTCCTTCCTTCCTTCCTTATCTTGGATCTTTTCTTTTCTTCCTTTCTTCCGTATCTTCCTTCCTTATCCTCCTTTCTTCCTTCCTTTTTATTTTCCTTCCTTCCTTATCTTCCTTCCTTCCTTCCTCCCTTCCTTCCTCCCTTTCTTCCTTCCTTCCTTCTTATCTTCCTTCCTTGCTTTCTTCCTTATCTTCCTCCCTTCCCTCCTTCCTTTCTTTCTTCCTTATCTTCCTTCCTTTCTTCTTATCTTCCTTCCTTTCTCTTCCTTCCTTCCTTCCTTCCTTCTCTTCCTTCCTTCTTATCTTTCTTCCTTCCTTCCTTCCTTTCTTTCTTTCTTCTTTTTGTTCGTTCGTTCGTTTTTTGTTCGTTCATTCTCTTATTCATTTATTTAATCTTTTACTAATTAGTAGGCGTCAGTTTTTTTGTATCGCCGGGCAGGATATTGTAGTATTATCGAATATTTTCTAATTTCCGTGAAGCTAAATCCTTTGTTAGTGGCCAATACATGAAAAGGTTACACATTTTGTTATCATATTATACCCTAGACAATAAAGTTTTACAATAGTTAAACTTGTATATTTATAAGTCGGCGATCTATCCATTTTTAGAACGCTTGTTCAAGGTGAACAACATGTGTTTCTCGATTTTCCTTTTTTTCTAGAACGATAGTGTTTAAGTAACGGACTTATTTTATTTCGAACTAAGGTAAACTTGTTTTTACAATTTCTATTTCTAAAATTAAGCTGTGAATGTTTTCAAATAAATAATTTAGTCAGTATGATACTCAGGAAATGAGAATTTTATTTTATGTTTATGCGAACATGCATCAGGTTAATTTAATATACTGCCTTTTCCGAAGAAAAAAAAATATATATGTAAAATTGGTGCACAAATATATCAAACTGTTTTATGTATGACTGGTGCAATAATGTTTTATGTTTGTCTGGAACAAAAATATCAAACGTTTTTTTTTTTGTTTTTTTTTTTCTGTTTTTTTTTTCACCTAAAACTTGTGCAAAATTATATCAAACTGTTTTATGCATGAGGCGTGCAAAAACATATCAAACGTTTTAATTATAAACCTTGTGCAAACTTATATAAATCGTTTTTATGTATGATTGATGTATAAAAAACATATCAAACGTTTTTAATGTACGACTGGTGTTAAATATACCAAACGTTACTTGTATGACTGGTAGAAAAATGTATCAAACGTTTAAAGTATGACTTGTGCAAAACTTTTCTATGATGATGACTTGTTTTTCCTCAGCACCTTCAGCCTTTATGTAAAATCGTTATAAATTTGCTCTACTACAAAAAAATCACCTTTTAACATTTAGCTTTTGTTTTAAGTTCAGATTTGCGAGACGAGATTTTAGAGAATAAAATCAAAAGTTGTAGAACAGTCTTAAGAAATATTTTGTGGGAAAAAAATAACCCGATTATTATATTCTTATCGAACCCTACACCCGAACGTTAAAGATTTCTCTTTCTTTTTTATTGGGGTATAACGCGAATGTCAACCTCTCTGCCATTTTCTGGTAGTCAACCCACCTAACAAATGTTCCTTCAAGTTGGTAGCCAACTAGTTTAAGTACCAATCTTCCCGCAAGCGAAAAGAATTAATGTTTTATTCATTTATAATTTTACACGAGGGTAAAGTTGAAAAAAACTTAAACTCACGTAAAAATCACTTCATAAATACAAACTGTTTAACTTTTAATTAACAGGTGAATGGGCGGCAAAATATGCAAAAATGGCGTAATAGAAAAAAGATTCCATGATTACAGTGATCCGATCAAACTTACTTATTTCTTTGCTAACGCTATAGGTTAAATCACATACTTCTGCAATTAACATTTCAAAGTCTTTCTTCTGGCAATTAGACCGCTGAATTACTAAAGACAAAAATGTTCATCTGGACGTTAAATGAAGAAAGAGAAAGGAGGGAAAAGAAAAAAAAAGTATGCGACCCACCAACGCTTCTTTTTCACAGACGTTACAAGAAAGAAACAACTTTGTTTGGCCTAATCATTGTACCAAAATGTCAAATCGGTATGCTTTTCTATTTTCAAACTTCTCACCGTAACTTCAAAAACACTTTGCTGTTACCAAAATACATGCACTTGGTATGTTAATTCTTTTAGTCAACACGATACTTAGACTTTCAAACCTCAAACAAAATATTTTCTTAATTATTACATTCTTATTCTTGCTATCATAAAATCCTTTTTGCGGCTAATTGAAAATATACACAGTTGTGGTATCAGATTTCTACTGATTGCAATTAAATCTGAACTTTTCACTGCAATTAAAACCATGTTTAAAGTTGAAATGCCAGGAGACAGTCAAATGCCTGTTGACCTGACAACATCGTGAATACTTGCTAAATTTGCTGCGCTCTTGAGTCAGGGATCATGGATTGTTCCTTATGTTTCTCCTAACTGACGTTTTCTCGTATGATATTAAAAAAAAGAAAAAAAAAGAAAAAAATCTTCACCACACAAGCTTATCTAATTATAAATTAACGCGATTTGAGACTGTTTGTAACTTTATCACAAAAAATTCGATTTTGTGCACGTGTTTGTGTGTGTTTCTTTTTGTTTTGTTTTTGTTTTGTGCTTTTTTGTTGCTGTTATTGTTTGCTTTTTTCCATAAAGATACACGTCACAATACATATTGATTTGATTTAACATTTAGGGCCACATTGACTACTTAATAGACAACTGATATAATGTAAACGTTTACAATACAATGTGTACCTTTGAAGAAAATAAATCAACATCATTTATTATTATCAAAAAAATCACACTGAAGAAGGGATTACAGTGTTTGAAAATATTTTCATTAGAAATATAGAAACTGAACGAACTGCTGTATTTAGTGTGACCTATAAGAGCACATGTTGTAGCCTTTTTTAAGATTTTAGCGGTTTAATTGCGGTCCGGAAAACTAGATTTAAATGAATGGACAATTTGTGGTAAACTTTAGTCAATAAAGTTGAAGTCAAATATGGCAATGTAACATTAAATTTAAGAATGTCTATATTAACTTTACATTTGCAATACGGAGTTATACCTCAAATACCTAACTTGAACCTTCTAGACTTTCTTGACGTTCTTATACTGTGCTCGGCAACATTGCCGCTGAAAATATTCATGTTTATTGGTCATACCTTTAATGAGACTCAACAGCAGTTAGTTGAAATAAAGGAAGCATTAACGCATATTATGTTTTTAATGGCTACTATTTTTCATCTTTGTAGGAAGAAATAATCAATTCCAATGCCATCGACAGACGGTGCTTCCGGTGATGCAACATTGCTTACTTCCGGTAGAGCAATGTCAAGGTCAAGCTTTTTATCGACCTCAAGAAGAAACAGCCGTATTCCGTCTTCCTTGCGTTCAAGTCGGATAGATTTGATATCGTCTCGCAGATCTAGTTATCTGAGGTCCTCACCATCGCGACATTTCAGCAGCGTTATAAGGAGATCCCCCATCCGGGCACCTGTAAAGTATAACAAAGCAGTGCCGCACAGAAAATCAAACACACAGTCTGTAGAAACGACAGAAAATGGGGAGGAACTCGGAGATGAAAAGTCCGTCCCTGAGGAACTAGAAATACTTATTGACAGATGTCAGGATATTGAAAAGACGGCTCTGCAGAATCTCAAAAAGGTAGAACAAAATCATGCGGCGGTGGCAGCGGAGATTAGAAAGTACAGAAAACAAATCAACAATGTCCTTGACGTGTGGGAGAAAGAAGCGCTGGGAAAGGTTAATGATATAATGGAGAGTGACGTAGTACATCTGAATTCTGTGATGGACGAATGTGCAAACATTGTAGTTGGAATACAGCAGTTAAGTGATGTCACTGAATATAAAACTAAATTATTTGAAGTTAACGTTATAGAGACTGAAGCCAAGAATACGTATAAAGAGTATAAATTTATCAATAATGATAGTATTTCTAATCTCCTTAAAGCTGAAACAGAGATCGGAGATATTGAAGTTACACATGAGGTAGCAGGGTTATATAATAATCTCAAAAGTTTTGACAATTATGTGCCAACGTATCTAGAAGAAATAAATGTCAAAACTGATAACGACACGTTTGACTGTGATGTCACTGGAATGGCTATGATCGGTAATCATAGGCTAGTAGTTGCTGACATTGATAACAAATCCCTTAAGACGGTAGACACAAAGCAAAGGAAAGTAACTTCACAATTGTGTTTCACATCTGGTCCCTGGGACCTGACAATGGTACACCGAGGGCAGCTAGCTGTAACGATACCAAGTGAGAAGATAATCCAGTTTGTTCTAACCGCTGGTGGTCTTTCTAAGGACCGTCATCTGAAGCTAAACGGAGAATGCCACGGTATTACATATCGCCGGGAGTGTTTGATCGTGTCTTTTAGGTCGCCAGGAAAGGTTCAGATAATGACGTTACAAGGACGTGTTCTAAAAATTATCAAGCAAGACGTTCACCAAAATAAGTTATTCGAATGGCCCGACTACGTTGCTGTTAGTAAGGACGGTAACTCCATTTATGTATCAGACTGGCATAGAAACGCAGTTACCCGCCTTAGTTGGAAAGGTGAGGTGAAGGGAGTATATAAAGACAATGCTGGTACAAAAATGGCCGGCCTGGCTGTAGCAAGTGATGGAAGCGTGCTAGTATGTAAACGAACAAGTCATTCTATTATAAAATTAAGTCGAGACTGTAAACATAGTGAGATTGTACTTGAAGAAAAGCATGGACTGAAATATCCTTGGTCTCTTTGTTTCTGTGACGAGGAAAATAAATTATACGTTGACAACAATAGAAACAGCAACACCATTGCAGTCTTTGAATTGCGATGAGTTCAAGGAATAAATAAAAGTTGAAACTTAAACAGAAATTAATTTCACGTGTGTGTTTTTTTTTGTTGACAGAGAGAGAGAGACAGAGAGAGAGAGAGATAGATGAAAAAATCCTTATTATAAAGATTTTAGATTCAACATAAGGCAATGCGTCCCTCCCCAGATATTCAGAGTGTATTGCTTTTTCACTGTCCAAAATGTTAAGGTTAGCCATAATCATGAACTTTGAGTAACTTGTTTAATCATGCTTTGAAGTGTTTGTGCCTGTGTACAGGGCAAATTGTTTCCGGTGGGGTCATGTTTTTTTAAATTTGGTTTGAGTATAAACGTCTATTATTTTGTAAGTTGTTTTGGCTTGATCGATAAAATGACGGAATAAGTTCACTTTTGATTACTGGCGTGAAAAGTAGAAGCTTGCGGAGATCAATATTTTTATATGTTAGGAAGGTCTTTGTGGAAAACATAACTTTTCTGTCCCGCCAGAATACTATTTTATGTACTCGAGTTACTTTATTCAATGCTTTTAAATAGTTTTCTTAAGTCCCCCTGTTCAAGACTAATTTTTTTCTTTTTATGTAGAGCATTAAAAAAAGGAAGTGTGTTGTTCTTATCATGATTTTTATCATACATAAGGTTAATGTTGGTTCTTAGGTCAGATCTTTTCTGTACATTGAACATACCGTTTAAATTTCTGGGGGCTACTCTTTGATGGACAAGGGCTTGAATTATTTATGTTCTTTTTCTCTTGGTCGAGCTGTAATGAAATACTTTTTTTATGAAACAATTTCCGTTTAGCAAAACCCATTAAAGTTCTTAACGTTTTTTTACGTACTCCCGGAAGTACTAAGTAATATATGAAGCACAAGCCAGGATGGCGTATTTTTTGCAAACCCCCTGATTTACCCAGACCCCAGTCCCCTCCAAAGTTTGCCTCTGAATAAAACATTTAGAGACTGAATAGAGATAAGCCAGTAATTATATACTACATCATGATAAGTATTTTCTTAAGTTTCGTAGTTTTGAGCTGGGAGGAGCTTTAAATATTCCTACTAGATATTTTGCTATTTTTAACAGTTCACTTTCTCAATCATTTTAGCACAGTTACAAAAAAGAGCTTTTGCGACACAGAATATGTTCAGTGAGACTGTGATTTACCGTAATGTAAAATATATAAGCAAAGTGTTTTGAAATAGAATTTTCTTTCATGTCCGAACCCTTTGAAGGGACAGGACATAATATTTTAGTTTTAACTTCTGAAAAATATGGTGTATGCGTTTCTTTATTCATTCTAGTATATGACAAACGTTTTATACTTTTATCTACATTAAAACAAAGTTAATTTTAAAGACTGGGCTAGACAAAAAAGTATCTCCGGCTTGTGGTAGCTATTTTTTGAAAAAAAATCAAACTTTTGATGAAACTTTTACTACCCTAATTAATCTTTCAAATTTTAACTCTGTCTAATTATTGATAGTCGTCTCATATATCTGTTAGATAAATAAAACATGTTAAACTGGTAAACTTTTAGTCGAATTATATTAATACTTTTAATGAGACCAAACACACGTGTCACACATGAGACAGACGGACAATACCAAACATATCTAGCCAAAAGTGCGGCCTTTGTGTATTCCTTGACGAATCACAAAAAAAAATTATACCTGTTTTTGTTATTATGGATTTTTATTGTCGTACATCCGCTCGCTAATAACAAATTTTCATTTTCTAAAATTATTCGAAGCTCTATTGTTGTAAAACAGATAATAACCGTATCTGTGTTAATGCCTTTGAATCAAAACTCCGCTGAATGTTGTAAACCATGGCCATATTGACTGACTGTCATGTTCATACGTTTCGACCCAAACACGCTGGCCTTTGTTAACAGACAACAAAACAACATCACCACCCGTGTCGTCTTCTCCATTGCTACTTGGCTCGGATATAACTTTCATATATGAAGTCCCGTCCTTAACTAAGCGAAGAATTGCTTCCTTCCCTCCTCCATTGCCTTCAACAAAAACAGCAAATAAGTAGAGACCAGAAGTTGGACATGTAAAAACACCAGTAGTTTCATCATAATAATGAGCGTCAAGATAGTGAATACGTTCATCAAACACAATAGTTGTATGAAGTGGAATGTCATCCAGCTTGTGTGTTAGCCTGGCTGTAAATGCTACTTCATCTGGGTCGACGGCTCCTGTTGAAGAAAGAGAGAATAGGTATTCATCATCTACTTTAATTCGTTCGAGCAAGCATACTGTTAAGATATTAGAATGCCATGACTGTGCGTAAAATGGTTAACTTTTGTTATCAAGACACTAAATTGTCAAAATCTTAAAGGGGCTGTGCTCCAGATGACAAAAAAAGAAAGTTTTCTTGTATTATAAATTTCTTGTAATATTTATGACTAATGCTTAAAAAATAACTTACTGACAAAAAATAAGTCAAATAATTACATTATAAATTGATTTTTTTCCCTTTCAAAGTGCTATACCGTAACGCGACGGTATAACTATATCGTATAAGATTTTAAGTAAATATCCGTAATAACACATGCGGCGATGGTGGTGACAGTGAAAGCGGTGGAAATATTTTGTTAAAATGAGGGTCCAGAGTTCAAATCAGTCTGGAGCGAAAATATTTTTTTTATTCTATTTTGACTTTTATAATGAGTTTTGAAGTAAAATATTATGTTGTCATAATCTCACGGCATCTAAATATATAATTTATAACAAAAATTTTTTTATGTCAAATCTGGAGTACAGCCTCTTTAAACCAAAATTAAACTCGACAATGATTTCAGAGTGCGGGTTTACTAAAACCAAAAAGAACTATAAGAAACGTGTCATTATGGGTTCATTCTAGATAACTGTTCAAAGACAACTGTTCGATTTTTATTGCTGTGAAAAATTATTTCCTAGTGGCAAAAAGTTTCAATTAACTAACACGCATTTTCATCTTGAATATATCCGATCTTTACCTTACTGGACAAGACATCTCATTTTTTTTCCATGAAATAAAATGTGTTTCTTTCATTTAAATTTTTTATTTTTTAACTTTTTGTACGTTTTCACTCTTATTATCTTAAATTGAATCAAACTTTCAAATTATTTCAATATATTAGTATTACTGTAAGCAATTATAACCATCAAACATGTGTAACTTCTCATTTGTTTGGGCAAGATCGTCAACTAAGATGTTAGGACTTACCATCTAAGTTTTTGTTTCAATTATATGTATTTTGTGTGTGTAATCGATACCCGTGAATGATGTTATATCTTTTGGAAATAAAACATGTTTAAACTATAAGAAACATGTTTGGTGGTGTGCGGAAGAAGAATGTGGTCACAGTACGTTTAATTAGGTGCTTCCAGCTGTCTGAAGTAGATATTAAGTGGATACATTAGAGTGAAGTTAGCTATGAGATCTGCAATCGACGTTCGACATTCAATGTACAGCTATGCAATCAACATTCGACTATGCATTAGCAGATATGCTAATACACAGCTGTGCAATCTACGTTCAGCTCTGCATTCAACGAATGTAGAGCTGTGCAATCGACATTCAGCTCTACATTCGAAACACAATATTCCTGAATGTAGAGCTATGCATTCGACATTCAGCTCTGCATTCAACGAATGTAGAGCTGTGCAATCGATATTCAGCTCTACATTCAAAATAAATTATTCCTGAATGTAGAGCTATGCATTCGACGTTCAGATCTGCATTCCCCGAATGTAGAGATATGCATTCGATGTTCGGCTCTGCATTCAACGAATGTAGAGCTGTGCAATCGACATTCAGCTCTACATTCGAAATGCAATATTTCTGAATGTAGAGCTATGCATTCGACGTTCAACTCTGCATTCCCCGAATGTAGAGCTATATGTAATCGACGTTCAGCTCTGCATTCAACGAATGTAGAGCTGTGCAATCGACATTCAGCTCTACATTCGAAATACCGTATTCCTGAATGTAGAGCTACGCATTGGACGTTCAGCTCTGCATTCAACGAATGTAGAGCTGTGCAATCGATATTCAGCTCTTCATTCAAAATAACATATTCCTGAATGTAGAACTATACATTCGACATTCAGTTCTACATTCGAAGTGCAATATTCCTGAATGTAGAGGTATGCATTCGACGTTCAGCTCTGCATTCAACGAATGAAGAGCTGTGCAATCGACATTCAGCTCTACATTCGAAATACAATATTTCTGAATGTAGAGCTATGCATTCGACGTTCAGCTCTGCATTCAACGAATGTAGAGCTGTGCAATCGACATTCCGCTCTACATTCAAAACACAATATTCCTGAATGTAGAGCTATGCATTCGACATTCAGCTCTGCATTCAACGAATGTAGAGCTGTGCAATCGATATTCAGCTCTACATTCAAAATAAATTATTCCTGAATGTAGAGCTATGCATTCGACGTTCAGATCTGCATTCCCCGAATGTAGAGATATGCAATCGACGTTCAGCTCTGCATTCAACGAATTTACAGCTGTGCAATCAATATTCAGCTCTACATTCGAAATGCAATATTTCTGAATGTAGAGCTATGCAATCGACGTTCAGCTCTGCATTCAACGAATGTAGAGCTGTGCAATCGGCATTCAACTTTACATTCAAGATACAATGTACATGTTCCTGAATGTAGAGCTATGCATTCGACGTTCAACGAATGTAGACCTGTGCAATTGATATTAGGTCAACATTTAAAATACAATATAGAATTAGCAGTAGCAGTAAGAGCAGTAGCACTAGGGAAGTCAGAAAAGTCTGGAAAGTCTAAATCAAATTAAGACATATTTTAACATCTTGAGACGCAACCGAGTCTATTGCATAGGGCTGCCACTGTTTATGACACTCCTGCAGACTTTCAGGAATTTTGGTGCCAATCGTGAAATTGTCATGTAAAATGTCTAGAGACCACCCGGTTCGATTTAAAAGGTCTGCGACTGTTTTTAACACTCTCGCGGAGATTCAGGAATGTTGGTGCCAATCAAGAAAATGACATTTTTTTTATGTCAAGTGACTCTCCAGGGTCGATTAAATTGGTCTGCGACTATTTCTGACACACTCGCAGACTTTCAGGAATTTTAGTGCCAATAAAAAAGCCATTTTTTATGTCTAAGGTCTCTCCAGAGTCGATATAACCGGTCAGCGGCTGTTTCTGAAACGCTCGCAGACTTTCAGGAATTTTGGTGCCAATCAAGAAAATGGCATTTTTTATGTCCAGTGACACTCTAGGGTCAATTTAATCGGTCTGCGACTGTTTCTGACACTCTCGCAGACTTTCAGAAATTTTGGTGCCAATAAAAAAAATGCCACTTTTGACGTCTAGTGACTCTCCAGGGTGGATTTGACCGGTCTGCGACTGTTTCTGACACCCTTGCAGACTTTCAGGAATTTTGGAGCCAATCAAACAAATCCCATTTTTGATGTCTTTTGACTCTCCAGGGTCGATTTAACCGGTCTGCGACTGTTTCTGATACTCTCGCAGAGTTTCAGGAATTTCGGTGCCAATCAAGAAAACGACATTTTTGATGTCTAGTGACTCTCAAGGGTCGATTAATTTGGTCTGGGACTGTTTCTGACACACTCGCACACTTTCAGGAATTTTAGTGCCAATAAAAAAAGCCATTTTTTATGTCTAGGGTCTCTCCAGAGTCGATTTAACCGGTCAGCGGCTGTTTCTGAAACGCTCGCAGACTTTCAGGAATTTTGGTGCCAATCAAGAAAATGGCATTTTTTTATGTCTAGTGACACTCCAGGGTCAATTTAATCGGTCTGCGACTGTTTCTGACACTCTCGCAGACTTTCAGGAATTTTGGTGCCAATAAAAAATGCCACTTTTGACGTCTAGTGACTCTCCAGGGTGGATTTGACCGGTCTGCGACTGTTTCTGACACCCTTGCAGACTTTCAGGAATTTTGGAGCCAATCAAACAAATCCCATTTTTGATGTCTTTTGACTCTCCAGGGTCGATTTAACCGGTCTGCGACTGTTTCTGATACTCTCGCAGAGTTTCAGGAATTTCGGTGCCAATCAAGAAAACGACATTTTTGATGTCTAGTGACTCTCAAGGGTCGATTAATTTGGTCTGGGACTGTTTCTGACACACTCGCAGACTTTCAGGAATTTTGGTGCCAATCAAAAAAATGCCATGTTTTATGTCTAGGGTCTCTCCAGAGTCGATTTAACCGGTCTGCGACTGTTTCTGACACATTCGCAGACTTTAAGGAATTTTGTTGCCAATAAAAAAAATACCCATTTTTTATGTCAAGGGTCTCTCCAGAGTCGACTTAACCGGTCTGCAACTGTTTCTGAAACGCACGCAGACTTTCAGGAATTTTGGTGACAATCAAGAAAATGGCATTTTTGGTGTCTAGTGACACTCCAGGGTCGATTTAATCGGACTGTGTCTGTTTCTGACACTCTCGCAGACTTTCAGGAATTTTGGTGCCAATCAAAAAAAATGTCATTTTTAATGTCTAGGGACTCTCCATGGTCAATTAAATTGGTCTGCGACTATTTCTGACACACTGGCAGACTTTCAGGATTTTTTGTGTCAATCAAGAAAATGCTATTTTTTATTTCAAGGGACTCTCCAGGGTCGATTTAACCGGTCTGCGACTGTTTCTGAAACCATCGCAGACTTTCAGGAATTTTGGTGCCAAGAAAATGCCATTGTTGAAGTCTAGTGACTCTCCAAAGTCGATTTAATCGGTTTGCGACTGTTTTTGACACTCTCGCAGACTTTCAGGAATTTTGGTGCCAATCAAGAAAATGCCATTCTTTAAGTGTAGGGTCTCTCCAGGGTCGATTTAACCGGTCTGCGACTGTTTCTGACACCCTCACAGACTTTCAGGAATTTTGGTGCCAGTCAAGAAAATGCCATTTTTGATCTCTAGGGACTCTCCAGGGTCAAATTTAACCGGTCTGTGACTGTGAATGACACTCTCGCAGACTTTCAGGAGTTTTGATGCCAATCTAGGAAAAAACATTTTTGTGTTTAGGGACCCTCAAAGGTCGATTTTACCGGTCTTCGACTGTTTCAGACACTCTTGCAGACTTTCAGAGTTTCCTACTGTTCTTACTGCTACTGCCAATTTCCCATTTTTCCTATTGCTACTCCTGGTACTACTACTGCCAACGTCATGTTTGAGTTAATTTCTATTGCGGCTACTGCTAACATCGATTGCAAAGCTCTATATTCGGTGAATGCAGACCTGAACGTCGAATGCATAGCTCTACATTCAAGAATATTGTATTTTGAATGTAGAGCTGAATGTCGACTACACAGCTCTGCAATCGGTGAATGCAGAGCTGAATGTCGAATGCATAGCACTACATTCAGGAATAGTGTATTTCGAATGTAGACCTGAATGTCGATTACACAGCTCTGCATTTAGTGAATGCAGAGCTGAACGTCGAATGCATAGCTCTACATTCAGGAATAATTTATTTCGAATGTAGAGCTGAATATCGATTGCACAGCTCAACATTCGGTGAATGCAGAGCTGAACGTCGAATGCAAAGCTCTACATTCAGGAATAATGCATTTCAAATGTAAAGCTGATTGTCCAATGCACAGCTCTACATTCGTCGAATGTCGTGCTGAATGCCGAATGCATCGCTCTACATTCAGGAATAATTTATTTTGAATGTAGAGCTGAATATCGATTGCACAGTTCAACATTCGTTGAATGCAGAGCTGAACGTCGAATGCATAGCTCTACATTCAGAAATTATTTATTTCGAATGTAGAGCTGAATATCGATTGAACAGCTCTGCATTCGGTGAATGCAGAGCTGAATGTCGAATGCATAGCTATGCATTCAGAATATTGTATTTCGAATGTCGAGCTGAATTTCGATTGCACAGCTCTACATTCGGTGCATGCAGAGCTAAACGTCGAATGCATAGCTCTACATTCAGGAATTATTTATTTCGAATGTAGAACTGAATATCGATTGAACAGCTCTGCATTCGGTGAATGCAGAGCAAATGTCGAATGCATAGCTATGCATTCGGAATATTGTATTTCGAATGTAGAGCTGAATATCGATTGAACAGCTCTACATTCGGTGAATGCAGAGCTGAACATCAAATACATAGCTCACCATTCAGGAATAATGTATTTTAAATGTAAAGCTGATTGTCCAATGCACAGCTCTACATTCGTCGAATGTCGTGCTGAACGCCGAATGCATCGCTCTACATTCAGGAATAATTTATTTTGAATGTAGAGCTGAATATCGATTGCACAGCTCAACATTCGTTGAATGTCGTGCTGAACGTCGAATGCATAGCTCTACATTCAGGAATATTGTATTTCGAATTGAGAGCTGAAAATCGATTGCACAGCCTTGCTTTCGGTGAATGCAGAGCTGAATGTCGAATGCATAGCTATGCATTCGGGATATTGTATTTCGAATGTCGAGCTGAATTTCGATTGCACGGCTCTACATTCGTTGAATGCAGAGCTGAATTTCAATTGCACAGCTCTACATTCATTGAATGCAGAGCTGAATTTTGATTGCACAGCTGTACATTCATTGAATGCAGAGCTGAACGTCGAATGCATAGCTCTACATTCAGATATATTATGTTTCGAATGTAGAGCTGAATTTCGATTGCACAGCTCTGCATTTGGTGAATGCAGAGCTGAACGTCGAATGCATAGCTCTACATTCAGAAATATTGTATTTTGAATGTAGAGCTGAATGTCGATTGCACAGCTCTACATTCGTTGAATGCAGAGCTGAACGTAGATTGCACAGCTGTGTATTAGCATATTTGCTAATGCATAGCCGGATGTTGATTGCATAGCTGTACATTGAATGTCGAACGTCGATTGCCGATCTCTTAGCCAACTTCACTCTAATAGTGGATACTTGATAAACGAATTGCTTTAATTCCACAATCATGTCTTTCCACAGAAATCACAATAAGATTCCGCTAATAGGATCTGTTAAAAAGTGGTCTTAATATATCGGTCTTAATGGTGGACCATTTTGTTCTAAATTAAGAACTAGTGTTATTTAAAAACTCTGATATTCGCGTTTTAATAAATGCTTTTATAGCATGACTTTATTGTGCTTTTGTGCGGATGAGTAAAACTCAACATATCTCAAATATCTAGGATCTTTAAGGAACTTAAAATACTTTCTAGATCAAATAACATTTTTACTGGGGATCAAAAAAATTTCATTATTTCTATCCATAAAAAATCAGAGCCAGTGTAACTATTATTTTATAATTATAGTTCACAATTTAGAATTCTAAAGTTGAGTAAAACTCCTAAATCAAACTTTGAAAAGCTACGAATAAATGACAAGAACTTTGAAAAGCTACGAATAAATGACAAGAACTTTGAAAACCTACGAATAGACAAGAAAGGATACTTACGCTTGTTTCTTCTCTTAAGAGACCTTAAACTAGCTAATTCCTCCATTCTAAACTTGTCTGTAATATGAATAATAATTTAAGGACAAAGATAAATATACATATTTTAACTACGGAATAAATTAATTTGTAAATAAAGTAATAACATACTTTTTAAATGTAAATAACACATTAGCTTTTGATAAAAAAACAACAGCAAAAACATATAAAGTATGCTTTTTTCTTGACTACTCTCGTATATATTGAAAGTCTTTGCTAATAACATGTTTATATTTTTTTATTACAAACATTACAACTATTTCAGGGTGACGGTATAATACTTCCATATAGGACAACAATCCCTTTAACTCGTATCACTGACTGGGATAATCATTGTGTCTGCATTTTTGTTGAAGTTAAAAAAAAGCAATATTTACAGAAGAGGTAAGAAAGAAAAATATCAGCCACTTATGTCATTGGACTTTTCTTTATTTCTTTTGTTTCATTTATTTCCAGTCAACCTTACCGTCTTCGTTCTGTTCCTGATCCGGTAAGTCATACTTCAGCCGTTGTTTTAGAGACTGAATTTCAGATTGCAGTCGTATCGAATTTTCTTCCTCTCGCAAAAGGAGCCCATTTACTTTTGATTCCAACTCTGAGAGCTTTTCTCCAAGGTTTTCCTGTGTCATATGCAATATTTTTAAGGGTGAATTATGTAAGTCTGTCTCAAACTACAAATAATTACTATTTTGATGAGCTTTTATGCAGTCTGCAACTGTTAAGTCGTTACATTATTGTCTAGATACTGATTATCAATCGGGAACTTTGTCTAAAAATACATTTCATTTATTAACGCGATTTAAGATATTTCCATTTCCATAATGGAGGTATAAAAATACGTAAAACTATTTATCTTAAATTTTAGGAAAAAAGTAGTACAAGTAAACGTCTTTTTGGATAGACATTTATGGTGCTTATCGACCATTAAAATATCCCACCGTATTTAAAGATAGTACATATGGTAGGACAGATAACATGCATCTTCTCTAAGGCTTAAATCGTTTTAATGAAAAATAAGATTGTTTATTTAATATATCTTCTAAAACAAGCATGTACTTTCACCCTTTCAAAAGAATAATTTCTTACACTTTCTTTGGCAAAATTGAAGGATAAAATTTCAATTCCTTAATTAAAATAAACTGCAAAGTCGACACAAAATTGAAAGTAGATAATGTACGACAAATTTAATATTTAAAAGTAGAAGATCTTTTATGCATAAAGAATAGGACTTTAATAAAACATACCTCTGACTTGATAGTGGCCGTTTGAATTATCACTATTCCCAAAATAATAATTAAAGGTGTTGTTCCTGTCATGGCTGTTTTCATTTATTTATGACACAGTCATTCGTACCTGCCCAGAGACATAAATATTTTCTTCAAAGTTAGGACCCTTTCTCTAACTTTTTTTTTTACGGAATATCATTTCTTTGATCTTCTCGTTTTGGTCATCACTCTTTTATAAGATCCTTTTAAGGATTAAAGCAACCTGACTTCTTGTTTGGTTTGGATTATAGCCATGTTTTAATTGTGTCTGTTCTTGTCTTAGATTCCTATATAATCGTATTACAGGAAATGATAATGCAGTAATGAACTGTATGAAAAATAAACTTGCAAATCTAAAATAATTTTGAAGCTAGGATATTGAGACGCTAACGAAAAAATCCTCTTTTCATTTAACACAAAAAAAACATCATTCCTGCACCATTTATCAATTTCACTGCCAAGATAAACTTTGTAAGAAACAACAGTTCGTAAAAAATATTTGCAGTCTCATCTAGAGGCCATATCTGTTTAAACAAGAAATGTCTTTAAAGTATTAGATTCCTAGTATCCTACCTCCACTAGAGTATTCCAATAAATGTGTAGGACTGAGACATTTTCATCGAAGGACATGGGTTCAAACCCCACTCAACACTAGTTTTTGGTAGTTTTACATTGTTTTGATTTTACAACAATAACTTCTATTTAAATTCACTTTCTTTCGTTTTAAATATATTTCAATTCTAACAAAGCTTTTCAACATGGTAAATCGATGAAAATAGGGTGTCTGTGATTTCAATTATTAATTTCTCCAAAATTAGACAGTAAAAGTATTTGATATTTTGCCAGTTTATTGAAAATAGTACGGGAATAAAAATAATTATAGTTAATTTGCAGCCCCGAAGATTTATGTTGAAGTTTACGTTGATAACGTTCCCTCATAATGAAGTGGGTGGGGTAAATTCGTGCTATGTTTATATTTATATTTCGTTTCTTTTCACTTTCGGCTTTTCATTTTATTTTTTGGTCAGCAGTCAGTAGGTCTTCATAATGTGAACGGTTACATACTAAGTAAAAGTTGTTTGTGTCGTTAGTCTTAGAAAAAAAAACTATACTTTATAAAGCCATTATGTCGGGTGAGGTTTGAAGTGAATATTAGTAATTTCTTGACATTCCCATGGTAAAAGTGTCTGGAATGGTCTATATTTTGCCCTAAGATAGTTAGATAGTAAGATAGTAAAAAAAACTCAATATAATGAAGGCTGACAGAATATTTGTTAGTATTCTTATACCTTATTGTCTATTCGGCGTTGACAGGACTTGCAAGTATGATTTTTTGTACGCTAGGCTTCGTAGTTAAGTACTACCATGTTATTCTACCTTAAGTTCAAGAACAAAGTTCCTAAAAGTTAATCATATTTAACCACTGTTTGATTTAAAGGTGTTTTTCTTTTCATTTTGTCATTATTCACTGCGATAGCCCATCAAGGCCGTAAATAACACTGGTCATTCTAATAAAACATATACTTTTTCTCAGAATTCTAAATTCATAAGTCATGAGCCTTTGAACACTGTCACGTAACCTTTGTTGTGTATTTTACAATTTTCCACCGGTGAAATTATTGCAATTATTCATACGTGGGATACATTTCTGATTGGTCCCGCTCAATGAGTTCTTCCTTGTTTCAAACCAATACTTGCGTTGAAAGTGTAGAATATGGTCACTAGAGACTGTCACACTTAGTTGGGGTTTCGAACCAGCAACCTCCGGATCGGAAGTCCGAGGCTCGAAATACTAAACTTTAGCTCCTTCTTCTGCTGTTAGATTATAAGCAAAAAGAATCACAATTCACAATGAGAGTTTCTGTTTGTTCTTACTTTCCCTCACACAAGATATTTAAGATTTGGGTTACGCCTGATTTTGTCATATAGGCAAAGTTACGTGCAAAAAACAAAAACAAAAAAAAACAAAAACAAAAAACACCAAGCTCTTTTGCAAAATGTAGTACTGTGAAAAAAGTCATAAAAATTATGTTCAAATTTGGCCTGTGCTTGTTAAAAAATATATGTGTGGTATTTACAATAAATCAGCGTTTGAAAAGAAATAATATAACTAGGAAAATTAGACATTAATTTTGAGATGTTGACAGACTAAAAGTTGAAAGCGAATAAAATATTTGAGAGACAGTGACTGTTTTTAACATTAAAGTCGAGATAACATGCAAAGTCAAGGATTACAAGTCACTTTCTTTGCACATTTCTACTGGTTGATTTTGGTATTTAATTTCGAAAAAAAGATATAACAAAAGAATTTATGACATTTATTTTATTCGAGGAAAAACTGAACGTACAGAAAAAAAATCCTTATCTAAAATACTGAAGAGGTTATATATTGGATGAAAAAGGAAACACAAATTACGTTTTGTAAAGATTTAATAATCTAATGTGTGTCATGAATATCCTCAATGTTAATGATGAAATATGTTTGTATTTTATGTGAACACTATCCATCCAGATGTTAACGAAGAAAAATGTTTAGTATCTGTCGAGAAAAAATAAAAACAAAAACCTTTAATATAAGATTGTACAATATCCCAGAGTAAAATAAAACATGCGTTACTTTTTTCAGCCAGTATATAACTACACCGAGATTTTGTTAGAGAACAAATCGAAGGGTATACTTTATAAATATTTTGACTGAAGATATTGAAAAAGAGGTATTTGCTTTTGATACTTACTAATTTGTTTTAAAAGCAACTTAGATTTTATATTTCCCTCAAAAGAAATACGAATATATGGGTACATAGCTTTATACCGCCATTTTGAAAGGTAAGATGATAGTGTTATATTTATAATCATATCATATTACTCTTGTACAGTGACGAGTAACCTTAAATATGTAGTTTTTATGTAGTTATTGATGTAGTGTACCTTTTGTAAAATAAATGTTATTATATGGATTGATTACAGGTAAACAGACTGATTTGTGTGCGCGCGCGTGTGTGTGTGTGTTTTCAATTTTTATAATGTCACTCGTTAGAGCATTGATTGGAGTTACTGGACATATATGTTTTTCATTACCGATAAATAATGAACAAGTGTCAGTCTGAACGAATATCTGAAAAGTGCCTAAAGGGTATTGCAATATACAACAATGAATCTTTTATCTTTCATTTTACAGACGTAAAAGAAACGTGTAAAACAATCCAAAAATAAAACCTAGCAATGTCAAAATCAAGGAAAGAATTATTGTCAAAACGAGACAGAGGTGTAACATTATCTGATCATTCGGACAAATCTGACTACTCATCAGAAAAGACAAGGGACATACAGACGAATAGAAAGAGACCGAAATCGCACGAGAGAGACCTGGTTAAATACACAAGAGCAACGCTGAACGAGAAAACCAAAGTACAGACACTAGCATCTTCCTCAAAAATCGTTAAATCTCGAGTAAATCCTAACACACCTGTTCCTGAAGAACTGGAAAAACTGCTCGACAAATGCAAATGTATCGAAGAATCAGTTAAGCATAATGTCAGAAAGGTTGAACATATCCACACGTCAGTAACGACAGCAATAAGGAACTACAAACAAGAAATAGTTAGTATTCTTGATGAATGGGAGCAAACTGCAATTAAAAATGCAACAGATATTATGGAAAGGGTTACCAAACATATGAGTTCCATCACTGTAGAATGTTCAGGCCTCGTTAAGAAGATCAAATCGAATGCATCTGTAGAAAACACGAAAATGTTTGAAACTAAGATTAAAGAAACCGAGACGAAGAACTATTTTACAGAATACGATTTTACAAGCAATGGGGATATTTACAAATTTCTTAAATCTGAATCTCGTCTCGGTACAATTGACATAAAACACACGAAGTCTGCAATACCTATTGGAACGTCTGCTCCTTCTTCAAAGATATTCATTCGGTCCGACCAGACTTCTAAAACGGTTAGCCATGTAAGATTACCACTATCTAGGAGATCATTAAACAGAAGAATATCACCAGGTATATGCAGACAGACCATGGATAACAAAACATTGACTACAGACAAAAAGCGTTTGAATTCTTTAGTTAAAAGTGTGCAAAATGAAGATAAAAAGTATGTTGAGGAGTTTAAGAGATTGACAAGTATTAGCATTTCCAAAAATGCTTGAAATCGCCGTTCAGCCACGTATTTCGTCTTATCCATAGATGAATATATTTCATGTTCTTTATTCATTAATTTGATAATCTTACATTATGCTTTGTACTGAAAAGCGAAGTTATATTTGATAATTTTCGCACAGAAATTACAAAGTAGAATAAATATACATTGTAATTTTTATTGTAGCTGGAATATTTTTGAAAGCGGACGATTTAGCTTATTAATGAAAAACATCCCAATATCTTTATACATCATGTTAAAATTTGCATTAAAACCTTGTAAATATTGCTTTGTTGTAAACTAGTCTACGCATAATTAATTGACTTTTTGCGTAGTTTTTTAACTTTATTTATTACTAAAAAATGTATACTTAACAAAAGCTAGATACAGTTCTTCAATACCATAAGAATATTATATGTACAATTTAAACAAAATAGATTTTAAATAAAAAATACGATATCGCCCGAACCCTACTGAAGCATATATAAAACACGGAAAATCCTGATCAAACTCCTCGCACCGGTTAAGTCACGCTTTGCTACTTTTACTGTACTAATCAGGGGAAGTAACCCCTGCGGGAGTTTGTATCCTGATTAGAACCGCCCGGTAGCAAGCATTTATTTTTTTCTTTAAGTGCAAGTTTTGGAAAAAACAAACAAACCATACTCTTATTTAGACTACATTCTCAAGTTAAAAATGACATGTAGCATAAAATATTGCGATTATCCTGTGTTTATCCTACACGAGCCTGAAGACTGGTACTGAGATCGTACATTCATGATGGTATTTTTCAGTTGTAAGAATAAGTAACCCGACAAACATGGCGGTTGGGCGAGTCCATTTCGCATCATTTGCAGAAGAATTTTGACGTCCATTTTGTTATCATGTGATATGAAATGCTTTGCTTTGATTGGGTAAAGGCAGGCGATGTACAGGCAAAACTGTTCAAATCTTGTTAATTGTATATATCGCCGTCCAGGAACGGCGATAATTACCAGAGTAAGCAATACCGAAAAAGCGGCTGAACAAAATATAAAAAGAGCAGAGCAATATCACGCGGCCGTACTGTCTGATATAAGAAAGTATAGAAAACAGATTGACAATGTTGTAGATGTTTGGGAAAGAGAAATACGTGAAAGGGTAGGTGATACAATGAATAGTGACATTGCAAAACTGAGGAATGTGGTGGACAAATGTGAAAGGCTTTTAGACTGTGCAAAACAACAATCAGAAATCACGGATTGCAAAGTAAGGATGTTAGAGGTTGGTGTAATTGAGACAGAAGCGACAAACACTTTCAGGGAATACAAATTTGTAAGAAACGAAAATATTTCTAATCTTCTTAAACTTGAAACCGCAATTGGCAGTATAAA
The DNA here is from genome assembly GCA_012932295.1 of Cyclina sinensis. Lineage (NCBI taxonomy): Eukaryota > Metazoa > Mollusca > Bivalvia > Venerida > Veneridae > Cyclina > Cyclina sinensis. Next base: position 25,338,064 of record JAAONU010000006.1, on the reverse strand, counting down.
GGTTTTAGACGAAGTTGCCGGACTGTACAAGAGTTCAAAAAATTTTGACAATTGTGTGCCTAGGTATAGAGATGAAATATACATCAAGGCAGATAATGAGATCTTTGAATGTGATATAACTGGAATGGTGCTTACCGGTACCCAAAGACTGATTGTCGCTGATTCAGCGAATAAATCTTTAAAATGTGTGGATACAAAACGTAACAAAATTATATCAAGGCTTTGCTTTTCATCCAGTCATTGGGATGTGACAATGGTTCACAGGGACCAGGTTGCCGTAACCATACCAAATGAGAAAATAATTCAGTTTGTTTTAGCAATGGGCAGTCTTAAGACAAGTAGACATATTAAAGTTAACGGAGAATGCCGCGGTATAACATTCGGTCAAGAAAACCTTATTGTTTCATTTCGATCACCAGGAAAAATACAGATAATAAATTTGCACGGTAACATAATGAAAACAATAACACAGATCGGACTACAAGAAAAACTTTTCGAATGGCCGGACTATGTCGCCTTTAGCAAGGGAGATGACTCCATTTACGTATCAGACTGGCACAGAAATGCAATAATCCGCCTTACCATGAAAGGAGAAGTAACTGGTGTACATAATAATAGTACTGGTACAAACATGTCTGGAATTATCGTATTGAGTGATGGTAACGTGTTAATTTGTAAACGGGCAAGCCATTCAATCATCAAATTGAGCCAAGACTGTCAACGTCATGAAATCTTTCTTGAGGAAAAGCACGGATTGAAATACCCATGGTCCTTGTGTTTCTGTGACGTGGAAAATAAGTTGTATGTTGACAACAACAGGAATAATAATACCATTGCAGTATTCGAGATGCAGTTATGATAAATTAACGCTACAAACAATAATTATTTGTTCCTTGATATTTTTAAAGAGGCTGTACTCCAGATTTGACAAAAAAAATTTTTTTTCATAAATTATATATTTAGATGCCGTGAGATTATAACAACATAATATTTTACTTCAAAACTGGTTATACAAGTCAAAATAGAATTAAAAAAATATTTTCGCTCCAGCCTGATTTGAACTCTGGACCCTCATGTTAACAAAATATTTCCAACGCTTTTACTGTCACCACCATTGCCGCAAGTGATATTACAGATATTTACTTTAAATGTTATACGATATAGTTATACCGTCGCGTTACGTATAGCACTTTGAAAGGGAAAAAATCAATTTATAATGTAATTATTTGACTTATTTTTTGTCAGTAAGTTATTTTTTAAGCATTAGTCATAAATATTACAAGAAATTTATAATACAAGAAAACTTTCTTTTTTTTGTCATCCGGAGCACAGCCCCTTTAAAATCGCTTTCGGGGATATTTTTGCACTGTTCGTTATATTTAAGTTTTATAAAACCGCTGTTGATGAAGAGGTAAATGTGATGTTGTTTTTCTGCTTTTGTTCTTAAATGTCTACAGATCGAACATTTAAAACCACAAAAAGACATCAACTTTAAGCGCAGGCGTTTATGGTAAATAGAAGAAATGTAGGGAAGGTTAAAAAGGGGAGCTTGACAGCGGCATGATGTAATTTTTTATAACAGACATTTAAAATATTGACACCTATATGTTTATTCATTACTTTTTTGCTGATTATCTGGTTGGTAAGAGACAGTAATCATGCATGAATGATAATTCTTGTTATTCAGCATCATGTGATTGTGAATTTTAGCAGATTGTTTTGATGAATAATTGATGTTTCATGAACCATGTTTGACACCTGTGGCGTCGGTACAAAGTCCTCTTATCACTTCTTTTTCTCGACGTTCAGCTATCAAATAATATGGTTCTGTAATCAAGCATTATGTTTCAAATATTATAAATTTATGCAAAAAAACAACAACATTATTTGTCTCTAGTAAGGACACATATGTCATTGTTTTGGTTTTTGTTTTAAGAGTCGGTTATTACAGAGTCCTTACTTGAGACAAATAATGTTTTTTTTTTTCATTTTTTGTTATGGGTTTGGTTTGTTTTCATTATTTGTATTAAGAGGAGCGGATGTGGTCCAGTCTTAACGCGCTGGACTGGTAAACAAGGGGTTCTGAGTTCGATCCCCCGCTCCTCCACTAACATTATTAATAGTCTTTAAAATAGGATGAGACGTTAAACCGAGGTCCCATGTATCATTGCTATACACTGAGCATGCAAAAGAACCAGGGGTGTCTCTGGAATGGCATGTTTTCTGTATCTTGCAGTACCCCACAACATAAAATAACTAATCTCTTCAGGAGGCGTCGGACATATGGGCAACCGGTACCGACGATAAATACGCTCTAATAGATAGATATTAAGAGTTATTCCGTCTCGGCTTACAGAACTAGATAAGAATTCAAAATCTAAATCTTTAGATCAGCACGATAAATGTACTGCTAGTAAGTATTTTACCTAAAACCGAGTTTCTATGTTTTATTTTGGACTGGCACATAATTAACAGTATTATTCAATTTTAAAAAAGTATGTTTGACAGCAGGTTAATTTTATATTTATTCCTCGATAAAAATACTGAAAGTACGATTTTATCTGTTGTATCTATTTTTTAACAAAATGTTGTATTTATGTTTAAAATAGCTACCACTTAAGCAATCATTTCAATCAAGTTGACAGTATTTTAGAAAAGTCTTGAAATAATAGAACAACAAGAAATTCCTAAGCATTATTGTTAAGACGTAACTTCAAAATTAAAACATATTTTAGTTCCGAAAGTGAAATTTATATTTACATATAAATAGATTTTTTTATAAACAATAACAAATGTTCCAACAACATATAAATATGACCATTTCAAAAAATGATAAAGCATCAATATCAAAGTGGTGTATCAAAACTTTGAAAAGAAAATCCAGAGAAAAAAAAACTGGAATCAAAAAAATATCTGTTAAGACTGAGACGTCTTGTTGGTTTTTGCTTCAGGAAGAAGGTGAGTGAAGGCAATGATACTTGCATAAAAAGTAAAACTTGTTGATGTACATGGGTTTCATATTTATAAGTATTAGACGGCTATAGACATATTAAAAGACCTTAATCATCAATTTCGGACCATGCCATCTGTAGCAGCCAATCATAAAATTAAGTGTTACTTTTAACACGGCCTTTTCTTTAAAATGTCACCTAGGGCTTGAGTAACAGTTTTAGGAAATAATCTAAGAACCATGGGTAGCAAAAAAGATTTTGATCTTATATTTCCGCGAAATGTTTAAAGAAAAAAAGTAATTAAGAATACACATCTAGCCTTTTTAGGTAATTCGATGTCAAAACGATATATAGTCAATGTTTGAACATATATGCATCGCAGTGCAATGTATGCCTTATAGTTCAATAGTTTATTAGGCATAAACATATATACATGTTCATCGCCATTATCAAGTATTGTATAAATTCATTGAATATGAACCTTGTATTACCATGAATTGAATTCTTTTTGTGAGGCAATGTGGTTTTATCAGTTCTGAGGTAATGTGTTTTTTTATTTTTCTAAGACAATATGATTGAGTGTGTTCTGAGCCAATGTGGTATGGTGTACCTTCAGGCAATGTGGTATGGTGTACCTTGAGGCAATGTGGTATGGTGTACCTTGAGCCAATGTGGTATGGTGTACCTTGAGCCAATGTGGTATGGTGTACCTTGAGGCAATGTGGTTCTGTGTATTTTGAGGCAATGTGGTTCTGTGTTTTTTGAGGCAATATCATTTAGAGTGTTCTGAAGCAATTTCTGTATTGTGCACTATCCCCCGTAATTGCCGTATAAAATTTGAATCGGTAAATCAATTAGTTGAATAACTTACAACGGGATTGCAAGTTTCAGACCCTTTCAGACTAAACGTTTGCGTGTGCATCGGTTATGGGAGGGTGGCGGGGAGCCAGTACTGGCGATAAGAAAAACTAATATCAATAAGGCTCTCAGCAATGGGAAGTAAGAAAAATGTTTCTGATCACAGACTTAAAAGTCTTACGTCAAGACATCGGCTGACAATTTATGATGATACTTGAATATATTAAGATAAGTTTTGTTTAAAAATAACTAAATTGGCACACTCCTTAAAAACATTTTGAAACTTTTTTATCTGTTTCTATTAGCTGAGCCCGTGAGTGAAATAATTGCTTTAAAGTGAGCGAAGGATTTTCAAACTGAATAAATTGGAAAGTGAAAACGAGGTATTCTTAAAACAGAATAATATCATGGCAAATGATCTTTACAAAAGCTTACATTATATTATAAATATTTAAGACAATGAAAAATAGTACAACAAAATAACGGCTAAATATCCTATCAGATATGAAGAACTAATATTATGTGTTATTTTGATTAACCATTACCCTGCTGGAGGCAACTGACTCTGCCTTTGCGACCAGTGCAGACAAAGATCATCTTGCACATTTCTGCAGTTTAATCATTATCTGCACTATTCGCCATTCAGTCAGTAAATCTTCAATAAGCTCCGCCATTAACAATTAATGGATCAGTCCAAATTGAAAGATAGACAAGTCCATTTCAGATATTAAGCATGGTTAGGGTTTAAGAATGTGTGTTTGAGGTCCAAGTGCATCGGGATTGTGTATTCTCATGACATCCCCGTAGATATAAAATATTACAATAGAAACGCCTGTTGAAATTTAAACTTGGATGTGAAAACCTCTTTGACAATGATTTAAAACCCTGTATGCAAGCCTTGCTACAATATCCACAGACATGTCAACCTGGCTGTTTACTCAAGCGGTTATAATTGATGACGTAAATGAATTATATATGGTTTCGAGATATCGATTTATTTTTTTCTATTTTCTTGAAGAAAATTACAAGACCTTTACACAAGTAAACATCAACTGAAAGTCGCACCTGCGTACGTAAAGAATTTCTCTTTGTTAACTGTTGTGATTTTTACAACCGCTATCTCTAAATTTTTCGTAACTTTTTCTTGTATCTCATGACTTGTGTTCAGTATAAATTGATGCATTCTATTCAGCTATTGGGTTTCTGGAAGGGACTCAGAGTACAAGACGTTCACAATACAGCTAAAGCAAAATAAAATGTACCCACTGGTATCGCTTACGCTGTTGCTTTTTTGGAAAAGTCTGGATTCGAAAATTTTACAAATGCCTGAAATCACTAAAATTATATCAAATGTTCGAGCGTTATGCCCTTACAACAGATTTTGCGAGGAGACCCAACTATCTACAACACCCATCACAACTGGAAGTGTTCCTTGTTGTAAAGGTAAGCAAAATACAAGTGCAGTCTATACAGAGCATAATAGAGCGTTATATTACTCTATAAATAAAATTTTAACTAAATGTACATATATTTTATAAAGGTGATGTAGCAGTAACATATATATGGAAAACATGTTATTTTGTTTATTTCATCTCAGTAAGTGAAACGTAACTAGATCTTTTAGTTATATAATGAAATAAATTAGTGAATAAATGAATTATACTTGCTTATCCATCAGATTGCTCCTGTCAACCAGACTGCTACTTGAAAAATGACTGTTGTTTCCCCCCGCAACGTGAACAAGTAACAAAGAGCGAATGTTTATATCCGGTATCCCTACAAAAGTCTGGATCTCTACTGTTTGGGAAAACGGCTTATCACATGGTCGTCGACGCCGATACCTGCCATGACGATCTTTCAGTTTATTCCAAAACTATAGTGAATAGAATCTTCACTGATATAAACAGTACAAATACAGAGATTGAACATGAAAAAATCAAAGGAAATTGTAGTAAGTGTAAGTGCAGCTTTGACATTAGCACGAACAGTTACGACAACTGCGTTTGTGACAAGCCAATTTTAAATGAAAGTGGTAAGTGCCGATGTGGTGACGTTCAGGTTGCACCTTGGGGTTCAATGTTTCCTGTTTTCTCCAGATCTACAAATTTGATCTACAAAAACCCTTTGTGCGCAACTTGCCTTAGAATAACCGATGGTGTCATTTGGACACCAATGTTTGTTTGTGAAAAATTTGAACTGCATTTTATTAAAGATATTATAGATGGCGGATATCTCCAAAGATGCATTGTAGCTTTCACTATTCCGAAAAGATTAGACAGTTCAAAATTTCCGAGATGTTCACAAAACAGAAATACAAACGCATGTGTGCAACAAGATGCTACTGTTCCAGAGATACTCAATATGACTGCTGGCGAAATCGTTTCTGCTTGTTATTCTAACTTTTCCTCGTCTTTCAGAGGCGAATTTAGGAATGTTTTCTGTTTTTTGTGTTCCGGAAAATCGCTGTCAGAAGGTATAGAGTGCGCCGAAGACACCGGTCTTAAGTTTAGCGACAGTTATACGACATTGCTACTTGGTGATGACTTCTTAGTAGAAAAAACTACAGCATCAAACAAGAAACGACCACCTTTAGCTTGCTCTAAAGAGGTAAGTTATATGCTAATTGGAAGTTTTTCATACGATCAGATATGACAAATGTAACGCATCTTTTCTTATGGATTAAAAACACACAACATATTTTATCTACTATATTTGTACATAAGCTTATTGTTATTGGGAGTAGGTCTCTTTGTGACAAAAAAACAATCGATTAAAGCTAGATTTTCTCGTAACTCAAGGACGAAAAACAAAACATTTACTAGAATGTTGACACTACAACAACATCATCTCATTTCAGATGCATTCAGATTGTCGCACAATTTTGTGCCCATCGGGACAAGTGCATGGTACAGATGGGGCATGCGTTTACCCAATACTGGCAGCGTATTGTAACGGTTACATTTTTTATATAAGACTTTTAACCGAGACAAAAGTATCGATACTGGAAATTACAAAAACCCTTCCAGAAGAAAAAATAAAGGAACACCACCTGGTTTCGCCAATGCCCAAGACATGGATAAACATCTTCACATTATTAGAAACTTCGAGGTTAACATCTTCTGGAAACATTTTGAATCAAACCTCTTTCATTGTTAAAATTGCCATCTTAGATCCACAAAGAGACTTAAAATCTATGCTCAAAGGTGTAAAACACTTCCTTGAGAAGACATGGATTTTGGTAGTCAAAAACTTGACAGTTCCCCTCAAGTCTGAATTCTTTGATCATATTCCAGTCAGAAGTATGACAGATAGGTACGCCCAAGAACCCGCGGGTTTAACTGATCACAATGACATGAATCTTCCTTTTCCAAAATGGATACTTCAGTTCCGTGTGGAATATGACATACGGTTTGCAAGATTCAAAGGTTTCCATTTGATTTCGAGACTTATGTTCTGCGAGCAAGTACTGCTGGATCCAAGTGAATATTCATTTACGGCAGGTGGGACAATAGTTTACTTTAAACCAGAACAAAAGTTTTTCTATGGGGCCGAGTTTGCCTATGACCGTTACGGCGATAAAAGTTTGCGAGTGTGTCTTGATGAAACGTCATTCTTGAGAGTTGCCTCATCTTCACAGACCTATTTACAAAAACCTGTTGTCTGCTTCGTGTGTTGTTTCTTCATACTTTCCGTTTTACTGAGTTGAAGTCTGCAACATATACCTTAAAAAAAGAGGTCTATTATTAAAGCCGAGTCTTTACTACGAGCTCTTTTAGACCGGTATAGTAAGTGGAACATTTCTGTAATTAATTTTAAAAAAAGACTTTTAGTCTCTTTTATTGTTTGTTTGCTTGCTTGTTTGTTTGTTTGTTTTTGGTAGAAATTCTTCCTTAAAATAATTCAAATTTTTAGTGTTGGGTAATATTTTCTAAATTTCTATGTATTTTACCATCAAATCTTGTTTTTGATTTTTCTTTGTCAACGGATTGTCATACAGGGGATAGTAGAACCGACTTTTGTGTATTACTAAATGAATAGATTGTGCAGCTGTCAGATTTTCACTTTTGTGTCTGTATGACATGAAATGGTTAATTACCGTAAACAAGAAAACTGTTTTGTGTGTCGCCTAGTGAAACATTTTCAAGGCTATCTCCTTTTAATGTCACTCAGGCAGGATTTAACTCTTTCAAATTTACTGTCTTTTTAAACTTGTTCAACTTTCTCAAATACTGTTATGTGCTGAAGACAACATGATAAGACTGTACAAATGATGCTATAAATTTCCCACGTAATATCTTCAAGGTTTTTCTTTGTCATAAATCAAGGTATTTTTGAAGAGTATGTGAATTACAACATGAACTATTAAAAGCAAAATGTCAATGTTTGGATTTTTTTTAAACTATAATAATATAGAAATGTATTGTCTTTAAACTAATCATTACAGTTATGCACATTTCGACGCCGAACGCTTAAAATATCCTAACTACCAAAACAAAATTGACTGTAAATATTGCATATCTTTTTTCATATTATTTTAACGAGCTGAAATTTTACACTTCTCTACCGACATATGTAATTGACATAATAATGATATTATTTAATTTGCAAATCTGAAATTAAGTAAATGAAAATTGAGGAAAATACGAACTGATACATAGCAAAGGTAAAAATCATTTTTAAAGTTACTCTTAAAGTGCGTTTTTGGAGATAGAGCAAAGTAAGACTAAATAAAATATAGGAGCGGGAGATACAACATTTTCTTGGTTAAATATTATTTTACTGGCATGATGTTCTTAAGCATACATTTTAGTCTTGATCTTTTATGTTTGTCCATCTTTTGTGTTGGACACGAACTACCTAATTTCGCAAGTTCAAGAAAAATCTCCGAATAACGTTCAAGAAACATTAAGATCAAATGTGACATTAGACCTGTAAACAGAGATATATATACAACGGTCAGAGACCTCAAATGTCTTCAAGTTTTTATATACAGCATCTTAACTGTCCAAACTGCAAAAGATAAGCATACACTATCACAACCTCTATTACTGCAACATGCAAACTGTGAATAATATCAGAAAAAAAACGCAAAATATTTACTTCAACACGACATCAAGTCTTAAACAAGACCTTCTACTGACAGGGCCTACCACTATTCTCAGAGCTGGACATTAATTTATAGGCTCAATCAAATAAGATGCACAAGTCGGCCTTGGCAAAGGAATTGGTATATAGAAAAGTCTCACCAATTTGTTGATGAGATGAAATTACACCAAGCATAACATTAATATCTCTTACTGGAAAAGGGCCAAACTTCTGTCAAAATACAGAGTTAAGTATTCAAAATTTGAAGAAAATATCTTTTTGTGAAATGGACTTAGGAAATTCTAAATCGGAAAATGGGCAAAACGGTGCAAAAGTGGATCAAACGGTTACATGCTCTTTTAAAGAAATGCATTTCAATTTTGATGGTGACTAGGTATTCCAGGTTTAAACTGAATATATTTGATAATAGGAGATAATAGGAGAATTAAGAATTGAGAATCTGAATAAGAAAAACGTCGGGTTGGCCTAAAAATTTCAATGTTCAATAAGATTTATAAAATGAGTGTTAGTTTAATGTATTACACAGTAATCAATACGCAAAAAACCTTACATTTGTTTCTCCAATATTTGTCCGAAACAGGTAATCCAGATTATGCACAATTATGTTTGTCAAACATTTCTTTATAATTAGATTTAAAAACATTCTTCCTCGAAACTGTTTCAGAAGTATTTACACTTAAAAAAGGTTTAACGAAATATGCTCACATTTTGTTGTTATAACTTATGACAAAGAACATATTCACGACATTGTTTTTGATGCTGTTTACAAATGCTTGCCGGAAGTTTGGACTAAGCGAAATCTTAATGTGAAAGTTTCCAAAGTAACCTTACCAAAACTTGTTGCTGGATTAGTTTATTGTTCTATGTTGCATACAAACACAAATACTCAGACAAAATAATCATATAGAATGTGGAAGTAGAGCAAATTTCATACGCACCAACTCCATTGAAATAATGTCACAACCTTGAATATAACGCTTGAAATGATAGCGAAAAGTAAGGCCAACTGAATCGTGCATTTATCTCATTTCCTGAAAAAATGATACATAAGACATTTTGTGAGAAGGTCGACGATTTTCAGTTATGTTTATTCAGTATAGGGCATGTAGGCCACTAGTCCATAAAAAAACATTACATAACATAATATTACAATACAATCCATGTGACAAGTGTGACAGACAAGAACACATTTAAAGAAAACATACCACTAAATTTCACGCAATTTCAGTAACATTTATTTCCTATAATATAAATTCATCCTTTAATTCCATCGTTTTAGTATTACCTGATACCATTAAAAGAATAAATTTATTTATACTAGGAAAAAGATTTTGCTTTCTCGGGATATATTTTCCCCTAAGGTCTGCATACTGAAGACATACAATTAAAAAGTGGACTTTCGTTTCTATTTCATAACGACAGATTGGACAGAATTTAATTTCTCTAGGCAAGTTGATATGAGGCTCTTTTCGATCATTAGATGACGTGAAGACGTACGAAAGGCTGACAAACTTCTTCTGATTTTCAATATATCAACAACAAACAAATATTTCTCTACCTCGAACACCTGTATATATTTTAAATAAACATAAAGTTTAAAGTTTTGCAAACATTCAGTTTTCCAGATTTGTCTTTTTGCCCTGTAACATATTGTATTTTTAAAAAATGCATTACCAACTGACTGTAGTTCCCAGACATAACCAAATCCATTTTACCTAGTTATTATAACCAATTTTATCAAAATGTTTGAGCATAAGATAAAACTTTTTGACATACATATCCTCAAACATATTCAATATTCCCATCAACACAATCTCCTAGCATGGAAGCATTACAAGATTTCAAAGGAGTATTCATAAAGTATTTGCAACATATAAATGTACGCTCTCAATACAATCCTTTTCCTCAACACCCCATATTTCAGATACATACAATAACACGGGCCTAATTTAAACATCAAGATTTAAAAACGGTACTTTATGTCACAGGTATAACATCACTCATACTTTTCATAACAGAAATAAATATTTTCTTAGCTTTACTACAGTTGATTTCGGCCATTCTAAACAATGAGAGTCTACTAGTAAATAGCATACCAAAATATACAAATGCATTAACTATTTCTATTTCTTGATTATTATAAAATCACTTCTCTTCATTTTTTAACTGCCCATCATTTTTAAAGACCACATTTTTTGCAACAGACTAATTATTTCGATGTATTAGTTGTATACCATTCTTACTGCTTCTGGAAACTACAGTATTTAATTGATTTATAAATAGGGAAATTAAATATAGTACCTAATTTACTCCCTTGTTTTAACCCAAGCGGACATTGTGAAAATTCATTGTTATTCATTACCCTAGCTGTAACTTGCTTATCAATACTTTTAATGCACTTTAATAAGTTACCTTTTACACCTGCATTATTGAGTGAAAAGAACAACTTCTCAACTTGTTCCTGTTTACAGAATCGAATGCTTTCTTAAAGTCGACAAAAGCAACATAGATAAGTTTTCCTTTTCTACATAAATACTTACTAATTAAGGAATACAGAATGAAACTATTATCTACTGTAGAATATCATTTACGAAACCCCCTTTTGGATTCCGATATTTTACACTATTCGTCACTAAAAGCGTTAATCTTTTTGTGATAATAGCACATAAACTTTACTGAAAACATAAATAATCTATTAAATAGCTTTCTCAAATACGGTAAAAATACCTTCAAACCATATACAAAGTGCTCTGCAACCAAGTTATCAGCATATCCTTTATTAATATTTATTTTCTAACAGCATCAGTTATTTCATTAACCATTATTTCACTATCAAAAATAATATGTTCCACTTCATCAAGCTCATATCAAACTCCTCATTTTCAACATCGTTTTCCACATCACACTGAAAAACTTTTTTAAAATGCACAAACTAATCTTCAAACTTTACATTATTACTAGTCACAGTATTGCCTGTCATTAACTTAACCCGTTTCCATAAAGCTCTTATATCATAAAGCGAAGAATCTAAGTTGTTAGTTAACCCTTTACAGAGCAATGCCTACTTCTGCCAGCATAAACATTTATAAACATTACGACTTTCAATGTACATATTCAAATCAATATAGGACTTAGTTCTAAGGAAATTTCTTAACAATTGTTTAGCTTTCAGCTTTGCTAATCTACAATTTTTATCATACCATTTCTGCTGGGATACTTTTCTATTTGGTGGTCTACTTTTAATACATTACTTACTACACTCAAGAATCAAATTTTCAAAATCAGAAATAATATCATCTACATTTGTAGCATAATCATCCAATTAAGCACATAACTCATCAAACATACCTGAAAATATACAATCCACTCGTGTATCTTGAAACTCTGTGGCATAAGTATTATCTATAATATATTAACACTGACTTTTATATTCATGCTGTTTTGTACTGGAGTTTGTAGTATTAGCATTTAGTCTAACGGATGTTCTATTAATATACAAGATAATAGGTATAATTATTATTACCTTCTGAAAATATTTCTGGTAGCTACAAAATTATCAACAACACTACAACCATTTTTACTAACAAATGTAAAATTATTTTCACTTCCAATCCGACCATTCACAATTATCAAACTATAAACCGTACACATATTAACTAGGTCTCTACTAAAGGTATTTTGAGTTACATCACGGTATATTCTTGGCGAAGCACATTTCACATTAGAATGGTCTCTTATTTTTGTAAATCTGGAACAAGACTATCCGAAACAGTAATATCTAGAAGATTCCCGTGCGAGCATTTAAGTCACCACACAAAATCAATTCGCTTTTGCTGAATAACCCAAAATTATTCAATATAACATTTTCAATACTCTGTTACCCTTTCTTATACATGCCTGCATAAAATGAGGATACCTGGTGGTAAATAGATACAAAAAAGAAAAACATTATTAATTACACCAACCAAGACTTTATCTATTTTCAGAACAATTCCACAGAGGAAATCTACAAAATCTCTGGTGAAAAACTTTGATATCTTAGAACCTATGTACACAACAACAACACCCATATTTCTCCCTCCTTTCTTTGATCTTTCAGCTGCAATAAAAACAATCATGTTCAGGTAGCAAATTCACAATACAAACATCACTTAACAACCATGCATACAAACAAGCATGCAAACATGATATATGAAAACCTTTTTAATACTCAATAAGCTCTCAATCTTGTAATTTGTCCTTTAAGCCACAGATATTTCATGATATTATAGAAACTACCGAATCTTTATTTGGGCCCCGGCCAGCACCTTAGTCTACATTTACACTTTCACCTTGTTCCATTTCATTCATGTGGGCTGTACCATTTTCTCCTAAACGTCGTCTCTTGAAAGTGCACGAAACAACAGTACTATCATTTTTTTGGTGCACCTTATTTTGTAAAATTACCAGTTTTCAATTTTTGAAACACCGTTTTCTACCAGTGTCTACTAGCTGCTTCAACTACGAGCACTGATACATTGTGAGATCATCTGAGACTATGATAATCTTGGCACGCAAGGAGACACGTACACGAAATAAAGCTGCTTTTAAATAAAAACTGCTAAATTTTACTAGAACAATACGCAGATTGTTAACACCTTTTAGACCTACTCGTTTGGCTAACAGGACACTATCAGCCTTACTCGCACCTTCCGGAACCGCTTCCTTAAGCATATCATCTTTACTTTTACTTTTCAATGTATCAAAGCCCTCATTTTCAACTTCATCTAACCGAAAAACACGTAATTTTTTTTTTAGCTCAACTTCAATGTAATGCAATTGCTGTTCAATTCTATCAATCTATAAATCACAGATATAAATTAAGTTTTCTGGTAGGTTCTTAACACTATGTATAGATAGATATACTGTTCTGGTAGGTAGTTCACACTATGCATGGATTTAGTGTTCTGGTAGGTAGTACACGATATGCATACATGTAATGTTTTAGTAGGCAGTACACGATATGTATAAATAAAGTTTTTAAGTAAGTAGTACAATTTATGTAGATAAATATTTTGTTTTGGTAGGTGGTACACATTATGTAGATATAGTGATCTGGTAGGAAGTAAACACTATGTAGAGATATAGTATCCTGGTAGTAGTACATACTATGTATAGATTAAGTATTCTGGTAGGTTCTTAACACTATTTATAGATATAGTGTTCTGGTAGGTAGTACACGATATGCATAAATGTAATGTTTAAGAAGGCAGTACACGATATGTATAAATAAAGTGTTTTAGTAGGTAGTACAATTTATGCAGATAGATATTTTGTTCTGGTAGGTAGTACACATTAAGTAGGTATAGTGATCTGGTAGGTAGTACACACTATGTATAGATATAGTATCCTGGTAGTAGTACATACTATGTATAGATTTAGTGTTCTGGTAGGTTCTTAACACAATGTATAGATATAGTGTTCTGGAAGGAAGTTCACACTATGTATAGATATAGTATTCTGGTAGGTGGTACACACTATGTATAGATTTAGTATTCTGGTAGGTTCTTACCACTGTGTATAGATAAAGTGTTCTGGTGGGTACTACACATAAGATAATTATGCTTTGGGTTACGCCTAATTTCTGTCATAAAGTTTAAAAGTCAATTTCTTTGCATATTTCTATTTGCTGATTTGGTAATAGCATTAATCAGTTAAATTGTTAATAAGAGATATAACAAAGAGTTTAGTAAATTTTCAGTACTTTGCATGAAGAAAAGTTTAAAATAACAAAAGTTCCTGATCTTAAGTACTGAAAAGGAAATTATACTAGAGGGAAAAGGACACACAAGTTATGTTTTCAAAATATTTCATAAATGAATGTGGCTCGTTAATGTATACAATGTAAATCATGAAATAAGTTTGAATTTTTATTTGTTTTTTTATGCAAATACTTTCCATAAGACGTTAACTAAAAAGAAAGTTTAGTATCTATCGAGAAATGAAACAAAGCTCCTTAAAATATCGTACAGAAAAATAAAATATATTCGTTATTTCCCCCTTCCCAAATCAAATTATATACGTTTTAAATATTTTTAATGAAAATATTGATCATTGTAATAAAGTGCTTGCTTTAGAAACTTATTTGGTACATATGGGTTACATAGCTTTATACCGCCATTTTGCAAGGTAATATGATAGTGTTATCACAATTATATCGTATTATTCTAGTACAGTGACTTGTTCTTTTAAAAAATGTAAACAGTTTATGTAGTGAAAGTTGTGAAATATAAATGTACATTATTATATTGATTGTTTATATAATTAAACAAAATTTTCTTTAAAGTTCTATAATGTCGCTCGTTACAGGAATGGGTGGAGTTTCTGGACAAATGTGTTTTTGATTATTGATAAAAAGAGGAAAAAGTATCAGTCTTAACAAATATCTGAAAAGTATTAAAAGGGTAATGCAATTTTCAATAATACGTCTTTGATCTTTCAGTTTACAGAAGTAAACAACGAATAACAAAGACGAAACCAACAATGTCCAGGTCAATTGAAGCGTTATTGTCAAAACGAGACAGTGGTTTACTACTACCTGATCACACGGACCGATATGACTACCTATAAAACAAGAGGGCCATGATGACCCTGTATCGCTTACCTGAGTATGACTGTTTTTTACAAAAGTGGCTATGGACCTGGTTAACTGACCCCAGATGACCCAATTTCGAACTTGACCTAGAAATTATTGAAACAATCTTTCTAAAAAATTCCAGGTTATTTTGACTGAAAATGTTACCACTAGAGTGTTAACAATGTTTTTCCATATTTGGGCTCTGTGACCTAGTTTTTGAACCCAGTTAACCCATATCCAAATTTGAGCTAGAAATCATCGAAACAACCTATCTGACAAATTTCAAGGACAATTGGACTGGAAATGTAACCTCTAGAGCATTAACAAGGTTTTTCTACTTCTGGGATCTGTGACCTAGTTTTTGATCCCAGATAAACTATATTTGATCTTGAGCTAGAAATCATTAAATCAATCTTTCTGACAAATTTTCAGGTTATTTTGACCGAAAATGTTACCTCTAGTGTGTTAACAAGACTTTTCCATATTTTTGACTCTGTGGCCTAGCTTTTGAACCCAGATAAACCATATTCAAACTTGACTTAGAAATCATCAAAGCAACCTTTCTGACAAATTTCCAAGATATTTGAACTGAAAGTGTAACCTCTGGAGTGTGAACAAGGTTTTTTTTTCTATATTTGTGCTCTGTGACCTAGTTTTTCAACCCAGAAAACCCATGTTCGAACTCATTCGAGACGTTATTGGGACAAACATACTGACCAAGTTTCAAGACAATTGAAGCAAAAATGTGACCGCTAGAGCGTTAACGAACTAAGTGTGGACGGACGACGGACAGCAGACGACGGACGCCGGACATTGATCGATCCTAATAGCTCACAATGAGCCTACGGCTCAGGTGAGCTAAAAAAGACAAGTGATATCTGGTCATCACATTTGTAGCAACATCTAAACGGACGAGGATGGAGAGGCCGAAATCGCACGAGAGAGACCTGGTTAAATATACAAGAGCAATGCTGAACGAAAAGCTAAAATACAGTCCTTGGATCCTTTCTCACAAAACGTTGAATCTCGAGTCAGTCCTTAAAACAAGTTCCTGGAAAACTGAAAAAAAACTGCTTGACAAATGCAAATGTATTCAAAAATTGGTGAAACAAAATGTCCGGAATGGAGCAAATAAGGGACTGCAAACAAGAGATCATTTGTTCGCTGAATGAACTGGAACAAATTTTAATTGAAAATGTTACAGATACTATGGAGAGGGATATCAAACATTTGACTTCCAATACTAAAGAATGTTCAGGCCTTATAAAGAAGATAGAATCGGATGCATCTGTAGAAAACACAGAAGGTTTGAAGGTTAAAGAAACCGAGATGAAAAACTATTTTACAGAATATGATTTCACAAGGAATGGAACCATTTATAATTTTCTGAAATCGAATCTCATCTTCGTACAGTTGAGACCAAACTCATGAAGTATGCGATATCTACAAGGTCTGCAACTTCTTCAAAGGATTTAATTCAGTCCGATCAGAAAAGCCATGTACGATTGCCGTTATCTAGGCATTTATTAAACAAAATAATATCACGAAGTATAAGCACAGATAGGATGGTCAGCAGATAAAAAGCGTTTGAACGTTTCAGTTAAAAGTGTAAAAAATGAAGATAAAAAAGTTTGTTGAGAAGTTTAAAAGATTGATTACCAGAGACACGGCTGACAGAATATAAAAAGGGCAGAGCAATATCACGCGTCCGTAATGCCGACATAAGGAAATATAGAAAGCAGATTGACAGTGCTCTTTGTGTCAAATATGAAAGGCTTTTAGACAGTGCAAAACAACAATCAGAAATCACGGATTGCAAAATAAGGTTGTTAGAGGTTGGTGTAATTGAGACAGGAGCGAAAAACACTAACAGAGAATACAAATTTGTAAGGATAAGGAATAAGTATGAGGCTGGTGTATCCTAGATCCTTATCTTAATCCCCAGAGGTAAATGTTTTGCCACTGATAGTTCCAAGGCGGTAACCCTTTGGGTTATAATTTTCGTTAATTGTCTGTGGTGTCCCTTTTTTAACTGATCTATAAACAGTTATTGTAATTGGAATACATTTTCCAATAAGTCACTGTTTGCATAAAAGTACAATGAATAGATTGATTTCAGTTATGCTTTTTGTATCATTGTAATATGTTTGGTTTTATTATTTATTCTAACTGTTTTATAGTCATATTTTAATAAACTTGTTTATGAAATACTGCTCATTAATGTTAAAGGTAATCTGAATTAGTTTTGTTTGTGTACTTCCTAAATCTTTACTAGTCACTTAATTATTTTTATAATGCTTTGTAACATACTTTCCAGTACAGTTCCAGTATTTATTAAGAATTTATGTTTTTCCTGTACTCTCAGAAATTGCCTGTCATTATATTCATTTTTGTATGCCTCTTGTTCACATGATGAGGATCTTGACAAGTCCGTACTAAAAATAAACTGTACCGTTCCCGTACACCATGCATATCATCAATTTGTATTCGAATTCTGTAAAATGTCAAATACGTCAATGGATATTCTACCGTGTATGGTTGAAGTAAGGTACCCGTATACTTTCGTACTGCATCGTATTCTTAACAAATACGTAATATAATCATATGGATATTTCCGCACTCTAGCTCGACATTCTGCTCGACTTTCAAAAGTCGAAATAAAAAGGTTAAAATCGAATGTCAAGCTGAATGTTGATTGCTGATCTCAGAGCCAATTTCACTGATATATTATTTACAATATTCTTGTAGACAAATTGGCACAACCTTGACACTAGTTAACATCAAATTCAGGTCGCACCTGAGTACGTATATAGTTACATCAACAAAGTATAAATTGATGCGTTTCAATTAGCTGTCGCATTCTTGTAAGAATACCGTAGCAAACTAATATGTACCCACTGATATCGCTGATGCTGTTGCTTTTATGGAAAGATCTTGATTCGAAGATTTTACAGATGCCTGAAATCACTAAGATAATATCAAACGTTCGTGTGCTATGCCCTCACAACAGCTTTTGTGGGGAGACCCCCCTATCTACAACACCCATCTCTACAGGAAGTGTTCCTTGTTGTAAAGGTAAGCAAATTAAATACAAGTAGAACCTGTGCAGAAGATAACAAAACGGAATATTACGTTTCACAATGGAATTTAAAGTTAATGTACAGATTTTCTACAATGAAAACGTAGTTGTATCAGATATGCAATACCTGTTTTTTTTTTCTTTTTTTTTCTCAGTAATTGAAACTATATCTTTATGTTATTTGAAGAAATATGTAAGTATATTAATAAATCATACTCGTTCATCCTTCAGATTGCTCCTGTGAACCAGACTGCTACTTAAAAAATGACTGTTGTTTCCCTCCGCAACGTGAACAAGTGACAAAAAACGAATGTTTATATCCGGTATCTCTACAGAAGTCTGGCCCACTGTTGTTTGGGAAAACAGCTTATCAAATGGTCGTCGACGCCGATAATTGCCATGCTGATCTCTCAGTATATTCCAAAACTATAATGAGTAGAAACTTTTCTCATATAAACGGTGCAAATACAGAGATTGAATCCGAAGAAGTCAAAGGAAATTGTAGTAGGTGTAAGTGCAGCTTGGACATGGACAAAAACAGCTACGACTGCGTCTGTGACAAGCCAATTTTAAATGAAAGTGGCAAATGCGCATGTGGGGACGTTCAGGTTGCACCTTGGGGTTCAACGTTTCCTGTTTCTTCCAGATCTACCAACTTGGTCTACAAAAACCCTTTGTGCGCGACTTGCCTTGGAATAACAGATGGTGTCATTTGGACACCAATGTTTGTTTGTCACAAGTTTGAACTCCATTTTATTAAAAAAATTATAGATGGCAGATACCTCCAAAAATGCATGGTGGCTTTCACTATTCCAGAAATATTAGACAGTTCAAAACTTCTGAGATGTTTACGCAACAGACATCCGAAACCGTGTGTGCAACAAGATGCTACTGTTCCAGAGATACTCAATATGACTGCTAGCGAAATTGTTTCTGCTTGTTACTCTAACTTTTCCTCATCTTTTAGAGATGAATTTCAGAATGTTTTCTGTTTTTTGTGTTACGGCTATTCGATGTCAGGCACAGAATGCGCTGATGAAACTGGTCTTAAATTTGTCGACAGCTATACAACTTTGCTACTTGCCGATGACTTTTTCGGAGAAAAGTCTACAACATCAGACAAGAAACGATCAACTCAAGCTTGCTCTAAAGAGGTAAGTAATATGCTAATCAAAAATCTTAAACTACGATCAAGTATAACAGACATAGCGCATCCTTTCTTATGGATTGAAAACGAGAACATGTTTTGTCTGCTTTATTTAACATAAAGAGTTCTAATTGTAATTGGGGGTAGGTATTTTTCGCGTAATTCAAGGACGAAGAACAAAACTCATTTACCAAAATGTTTACGCTAACACAACAACATTTCTTTTTAGATTCATTCAGATTGTCGCACAATTCTGTGCCCATCGGGACAAGTGCATGGTACAGATGGGGCCTGCGTTTACCCAATACTAGAAGCGTATTGTGAAGGTTATTTAATTTATCTAAGACTTTTTACCGAGACAGGAGTATCAATACGGGAAATTATAAAAACCCTTCCAGAAGAAAAAATAAAGGAACACCACCTAGTTTCGCCAATGCCCAAGAACTGGAAAAACATCTTCACATTATTAGAAACTTCGAGGTTAACGTCTTCTGGAAACATTATTAATCAAACCTCTTTCATTGTTAAAATTTCAATCTTAGATCCAGAAAGAAACTTTAAATCTATGCTCATAGGTGTAAAAGACTACCTTGAAAAGACATGGATTTTGGCAGTCAAAAACTTTACAGTTCCCCTAAAGTCTGAATTCTTTGATCATATTCCAGTCGCAAGTTTGACGGATAAGTATGTCCAGGAACCCGTGGGTTTAAATGATCACAATGACATGAATCTTCCTTTTCCAAAATGGACACTTCAATTCACTGTAAAATATAACATACGGCTAACAAGATTCAAAGGTTTTCATTCAATTACAAGACTAATGTTCTGTGAGCAAGTTCTGCTGGATCCAAGTGAATATTCATTTACAGCAGGCGAGAACATAGTGTATTTTAAATCAGAACAAACGTTTTTCTATGGGGCCGAGTTTGCCTACGACCGTGACGGCGATAAAAGCGTGCGAGTGTGTCTTGATGAAACGTCATTCGTGAAAATTGCAAGTTCCTCAAAGACTTATTTACAAAAACGTTTCGTCAACTTCGTGAGTTGTTTCTTCATACTTGCTGTTTTACTTAGTTGAATTCAGCAGCAAATGCAACAAAAAATCTCACAGAAATTCCAACACCAAGTCAAAAGTTGAAATATCTTGTGTCTGTTTACAGTAGAGCACTCCATTTTTTTTCAAAGTCACGCAAAATTCAGAGTATTTAAGGACCCAAAATCTGAATTTTAGAGGTCCATTATTACGGCCGAGTCTTTGCTAAAAGCTCTTTAAGACTGGTGTAAAACTGGAACATTTCCGTACTAAGTCATAAAAAGACTTGCCGTCTTTTCCGTCTACGTAGAAATGCTTTCTCAAAATAAATCTCATTTTTTAAAACTATTTCAAGCAATATTTTTTAAATTGTTGTGTAGTTTAACACCAAAAACTTGTTTTTGATTTTTTTGTCAATGGATTATCACACAGATGATACAAGAACCGAATTTAATGTAAATGAATAGATATTGCAGCTTTCAGATTTTACTTTTGTCTATGTATGACATAAAATGGTCAAGTCCCGTCAATAAGAAAACTCGTTTGTTTGTTGCCTTGTGAAATATTTTCAAGGGTATCTCCTTTTAACTTCACTTGAAAACACTAATTCGTCTATTGGAGGCAAGATTTAACTGATTCAATTTTCCGTCTTTTTAAACTCGTTTAACATTCTCAAATACCGTTATGTGTTGTAGTCAACATGATTAGACTATACAAATGATGCTATAAATTTTCCCTGTAACACCTTCATGGTTTTTCTTTTCATAAATAAAGGTTTTTAACAATATGAGAATTAAAACATGAACAATTACAAGTTATATGTCATTGTTCGGATCTTTTTAAGCTATTATATTGCAGAAATGTATTAATATGTTAAAACTAATCAATGCAGTTATGCACACTTCGTCGCCGAACTCTTAAAATATCCTAACTACCAAACGAATAAATATATTTTGTTGATTTTTCTTTAATGAGCTGAAATTTTACACTTGTCTACCGACGTATATAATTTATATAATAATGATATTATTTTGCAAATCTGAAATTGAAACAAAAATATAAATTGAGGAAAGTACGAATTTGAGATATAGCAAAAGACGAAAATCATGTTTTTCAAGTTACTCTAGAAGTGCATTTTTGGAGATACAGCAAAATAAGCCTAATGAAATATAAGAGCGGGAGATACAATTTCTTGATTAAAAATTACGTTTTGCAAGAATGATTTCTTAAACATGACTTTAACCTAATTAAGAACTCGGACGGACGGACAAAATCATCTCTTAGTCTACACGGGGTATAATAGAAGGCAAGCATGTTACATAAATAAATGATTTAAGAACAAGTCGAATTATTTCGAATTTTGTTTATAATTAGATCTTTAACAGTTACAGTACTTTCTGTCAAGAAAGCAAAGAATGAACAACGTTCAAGAAAATTAAGATCACATCTTATTTCGGACCTGTTAACAAAGATATATTATACAACGGTAATAGACGTCAAATGTCTTAAACTCTTTATGTACAGCATCTTAACTGTCCAAACTGTAAAAGATAAGCATACAATAACACATCCGCTATTACTACAACATGAAAACTAAAAAATATATGAAAAAAAAGCAAAAAACTTTACTCTAACAACATATCAAGTATTAAAAAACTGTCCACTGACAGTGCGTTCCACTATTCTCAGAGCTGGATAGTACTTTATAAGCTCAGTCCAACTAGAGGCCCAAATGGGCTTATATTGTTCTCAAGAAAATAGTATATACGAAAGTCTCAACAATTTGTTGATGAGAGGAAATTACACCAAATATAAACTTAGCATCTCTTATTAAAATAAGGGCCAGAATTCTGTCAAAATGCAGAGATAAGTATTTCAGGTTTGAAGATAATATCTTTGGCACTTTTTGAGAAATGGACCTTAACTAAATGGTTAGCCGGAAATTTTTAAGCCGAAAAGTAGGCAAAACGATGCAAATGTATTAAAGGGTTGCATGCCTTTTTGAAATGCATTTCAATTTTGATGTTGATCACGTATTCCAAATTTACAGTGAAAATCTTTGATAGTTTTTGAGAAATAGACCTGAGAAAGGCTGACTAAAAGATTCTAAGCCGAAAGAGATACATAACTTTGCAAAAATAAGTTTGAGCGTTATCTGCACTTTAGAAATGGTGTGACATGTTGATCGTGAACAGTTATTCCAAATATGAAATAAATAGTTTTGATATTTCCGAGAAATGAACCTTATCAAAAAGGTTAACCAACGCCGAAGAAATCAGTGGTACTAAAAAGATTAAGAAATTATAAGTGTATCTTTTAAACATATTTATGTCAAAAATTCTTCAAAGGCAACATCTTAACTTTCTCAAATTTTAATTTGTAAATTCTGTCGTGGCAGATAAGTACCTAAATGCAAAAGCTGAACGGAACTTATTATAGGTGCCTT
This sequence comes from Cyclina sinensis, assembly GCA_012932295.1. NCBI lineage: Eukaryota > Metazoa > Mollusca > Bivalvia > Venerida > Veneridae > Cyclina > Cyclina sinensis. Next base: position 25,314,828 of record JAAONU010000006.1, on the reverse strand, counting down.
AGAACAATAGTATAGAAACTGTCCCGAACAAAGCAAGTTTTCATTTCAAAAAAGTCCCTTCAGTCTGATCTCTTTCAAACAATCCAGGAGTATGAAATGATGCTACATGTATAATCTAAGGATTTAGATTGGCTAATCTTGCACAGAATTTTCATAAATAATCGATCCTCTTTTAGCATAAACTTTAACATACTTTCTATGTCTTTTTTTCTTTCCGTCAGACAACATCTGCACACATTTCAGGAATTTTGGCAATGGAATCATGCTTAGTTTTCCGGATTATCTTGTGATTCTTAAGATTGTCTCTTCTGTATATTGCCTCAAAATTGGATAGTCGAGTTTAAAATCACACCAAACGCTTGAACAATCACCTATCAAATCTCTAAATTTTTAGCATGTTCCGATCACGTTTGTCAAAAGACCTTGAATGCAAAATTTGAATAAGAACAACGACTGTTTGACCTACAGATATCGATCCTCAATTAGATTTATGACATGAGTGCTTGTTTCATGAACAAAGTAATAAATAAACGGCAAAGCTTAAATTTGTTTCTCATGTGTTCTGGTAGTTCGTACACACTATATATAAATACAGTATTCTGGTAGCCAGTACACAATATGTATAGATATAGTGTTTTGGAAGGTAGTACACACTATGTAAAGATATACTGTTCGTGAATGTAGTGCACATTATGTATAGATATAACGTTCTGGTAGACAGTACACAATATGTATGGATATAGTGTTCTGGTAGACAGTACACAATATGTGTTGATATAGTGTTCTGGTAGGCAGTGCACACTATGATTCGATATAGTGTTCTGGTAGGCAGTACATACTTTGTATATATATAGTTGTTTTGTAGGCAGTACACACTATGTATAGATATAGTGTTATATTACACAGTACACAATATGTATAGATATAGTGTTCTCTTTGGAAGAACAAATTATGTAAAGATATTGTTTTCTGGTATGCAGTGCACTATATGTACAGATATACTGTTCTGGTAGGTAGTACATACTACGTATAGATATCGTCTTCTTGTAGTTAGTAAACACAATGTATAGATATCGTCCTCTGGTAGGTAGAACACAATATAGTTCAGGCCTGGAAACGTTTTATAGTCAGTGTCAGTAATGAGTGTATCCGGGCGTTTAGGCACTCTCTGCATCGTCTGGGCGTGCTCCTGATGACACGTCTGATCATATCCGGTGGTATGGCATCCCATTCTGCTACAAGAGGATAAGAAAGCTCACGGACGTTCTGCACAGTGTTCAGAGGCGAAGAAAGTCTACGAGAAAGCATGTCCAAGACATGCTCTATTGGATTAAAATCGGGAGAACTCCGCTGGCCAGTATATGACCTCAATATCTTCATCATTAAAGAAGTTCCGGACGATTCTTGCAGTGTGTGCTAGAGAATTATCTTGCACCAAACGAAACATTTCACCTATTGCACCAGCATATAGCCTAACAATTGGTTCTAGGATCTCGTCCTGATATCTCAGGGCCGTCAGACTACCTCCTGGAATCACATAAAGGTCTGTGCGCCTGTCAATGGATATCCCTGCCCACACCATAACTGACCTACCGCCAAACCTGTCAAATGGAATAATGTTACATTCCGCATACCTCTCTCGTCGGCGACGCCTCACCCTTACACGCCTGTTACAGGTCGAAACATGGTTGCGGCTCTCGTCTGTGAAGAGCACAGATCGCCAGTGGCGCAGTTGCCAAGTGACGTGTTCTTGGGCAAACTCTAAGCGAGCTCTCCGGTGAGTTACGGTCAGAATTGGTCTTCTGGTGGTCTTCGGGCATCCAGTCCATATTCATGAAGACGATTTTGGACAGTTTAAGTGGACACAAGAACATCTGTAGCTTGCCAGAAGTAAAATTCAATGCCATTAGCAGTACGCTGACGATATCTGAGGGCAAAAGTTCTCAGATATCGGTCCTGACGAGGTGTTGTAATGCGGTGACGACCTTGCCCAGGTATTCTTGTGAATTCTCCAGTCTTCTGATAACGACTCCACAACCTGACAACAACATTACGAAAAACGTTTAGAACGGGTTTCTCGAGGATATTGACCGTCGATACCTACAAACGCAGCGAATATCTAGTATGGTGGGCAATTTAAGCCATATTTGCGCTACTTTAATTGATTTGAGCAGTATTCTTGTGTGTGGCATACAATATGAATAGATATAGTGTTCTGGTAGGTAGTACACAATATGTGTAGATATAGTTTTCTGGTGTGTAGTACATAATATGCATAGATATAGTATTCTGGTGGATAGTATACACTATGTATACATTGTGTTCTGGTAGGTAGTACACATTAGATATTTTAGATTTGTTTTACGCCTGATTTATCTCATAAGCAATGTATTCAAATTTTAAGTTAACAAGTCATTTTCTTCGCACATGTCTTTTGGCTGATTCGGGTATAGCATTAGGCAATTTAATCGATCAAAAGGGATATATCAAAGAATATAGGACATTTATTTTGCATGAAGAAAAGCTGAACAAAAACAAATTCCTGATCTAAAGTACTGAAGAGGAAAATTTACTAGAAGAAAAGGGAAACACACATTACGTTTTTAGAACATTTCATAAATAAATGTTGGTCGTGAATATACATAACGATAATAAAGAAATAAGTTTGTATTTTATGTAAACACTTTCCATCATGACGTTAACAAAGAAGAATGTTAAGCATCTTTAGAGAAATTATACAAAGTCCCTTAAAAGACTTCCGTTACTTTTTTCCCCAGTATATATCTATACCGGGATTTCTTTAGAGCACAAATGAAATAATATAATGTAAAATATTTTGACTGAAAATATTGGTATTAATTGCTTGCTTTAGATACATATTTGTTTTAAAAGCAACTGAAGTTTTATTTTCCATTCCAACGAAATACGAATATATGGGTACATATATTATTATGTATTATACCGCCATTTTTCAAGGTAAGACAATAGTGTTAATATCACAAGTTTAGTTGTTACAAAAGCTAGTAGCAGTTCGCTTAGATATTCAGTAAGAACGGTACTAGAGATAGCATACCATGAGCTAGTCTGTATTGTAATGCACTAGTCAATTGCAACACTCCACACTCCCGCCCCCTCATCCTCTGGACCGGGGAATAGCTGTGAGATTGACCTTGTATATTTGAATGCTTTACGGATATATGGAAATGACGACAAAAGTTTTGATCAAACACGAGGTAACTGTGAACATATATCCGAGGAAAAGTTGCACACCGCAGTCCGTTTGTAAGCTGCTGTTTCCTGTGAAAGTACTTACGGTTTTGTATGATACCAAATGTATATGTTTACAGCCAATTTCCGCTTCAAACTGGGATTTATCCTTTGTCTAATCTGCTCACTATAAATAAAACAACAGAAGTCCATTTCGTAGGTATTTCTGAAAGAGAATGTCCATTTCGTAGGGAGAGGTCACAATAAATGGTTATATTTGGAACGTCTATTACTTAAACATAATAGGAGACATAACATAGGTAGATCTTTTATTTATTACATTTACCCAAGAAAATACAGATAATACCAATATTAAAGCCATGATTAATAAAAAGTCTATTTCGTAGACGTAAAGTCCATTTCGAGAAATGGACTCTATTTCGTACTCTATCCTAACTCCCGAAAGACCAGAGCTTGGCTTGAGTGACGGTGAAAACAGTTCGGGAAACGAAGAAAAATAGACGATGTAACTCTTGCTCTGTATTTGGCTTATATATTGTTTCCTGTTAATGATGGTAATTTTAAGATAACAATATACAAAAACAGTAGATTATCAAGGCACCTTGATAAAACCTTTCATGTGCTTTAAACTGCGCTTTGCGTCATTATGATAATGGCCTCCGAATACGGGGGCATATGTCTGCTTTGAAAGCAAGCTTTCTATTGGTTGATTTGCCGTAATGTAATATTTGGTCTCCAGCTTTTCTGAACTACAACCTCTTGAAAATGGAAGCCAGGCGGCTTTGAAGCTTCGTAAGTGTTCGGAGTTCTAGCTTGGTTTTAATTGTTTTTCAAGTAAAATCCTATCGTAATACCGGCTCGCCTCAGCGAGACGGCATAAATGTATCTTATTATTCTTGTATAGTGGCAGGTATCCTAAAATATGTTATTATATGGATTAATTACAGGTGAACAGACTGATTTGTTTTTCTTTTAATTTCCGTAATGTCACTCTTTACAGCAAGGAGTGGGGTTACTGGACAAATGTGATTTTTGATTATCGATAAATAATGAACAAGTATCTGTCCAATCAAATATCTGAAAAGTATCTAAAGGGTATTGCAATATTCAATAATGAATCCTTTATCTTCCATTTTATAGACGTAAAAGAAACTAGTCTAACTAATCAGACTTGTCAAAGAGACATTGAGAATTTTTTTTATAATTTTTGATATTTTTTTTTCCACGTCCAACCACCAGTTGCATCTTTATGGACGGCAAATGCCCAGTTAGAAGTCGTTGAAAGCGATAGCTATCATACTTTGGGAGAAATGACAGCATCTTTTGGAGAAACAATTCCTTTACAAGTTTCTGAAATATCATTTTTCAGTGAACAGCTGTGAACTAAGATATCAAATTTGACTTAAATTTCAATCGCAATCTAAACGACTTTACAGTTGGCCATCTCTGGACAGCTGGAAAGAGGTAAACGGTTCATAGGCAAATATAAACCTCAGTGTAATCTAGATGTCCGGATATCTGTCTTTTTGTTGGGTATCCTTTATTCACTCTAACTTAAATATATCGAAGCCGTGGACTCCCTATATTCTTTATCAAAATAAGCAGTAAATTAAACACAAATATTTAAAGATCAAAATTGTTCTTTAGAAAAAATTTATTCATTTCGTATAAGTGAACTTCTTTAGTACCGGTTAGACACGGTCATTTTTCTACTAATTTTTTCAATAGATTATTTGTACTGTGACATCATGCGGATAGAGTTTCGCAGTGCAAATGTGAAATAAATCGGAAATACACTTAAAATCGAAATGTTTTAATGAGTAGTAACTAAATGTATGTTCTTTCGATGTTTTGTGGAAATCAAAGATTAATTTATATTTAAACAGAAAAAAAGACCAAAACCATCGACAATGTTGCTGTTAAATTTTCCGTGCATAAAAATGGCAGTTAAAATTTTGGCGTTACGGTTTGGCGATATTAAAAACATGTCTATAAAATGGGTCAAACCTTCAACGCCAAAATAATTAGACGTAAAACAATCCAAAAATAAAACCTAGCAATATCAAGGTCAAGTTAAGCATTATTGTCAAAAAGAGACAGCGGTCTAAAAGTATCTTATCATATTGACCGATTTGACTACTCATTAAAAAAGACAAATAATATAGGGACGAGAAGGGAGATACCGAAATCGCAGGACAGAAACCTGGTCAAACACACAAGAGTAATCCAGAACGAGAAAATCAAAGAACACTCACTTGCATCTTCCTCAAAAACGTTAAATTTTGAGTCAATCCTAGAAACCTTTTCTGAAGATCTGGAAAAACTGCTCGACAAATGCAAATGTATTGTAGAATCAGTTTAGCAAAATGTTAGGAAGGTTGAACATACCCACACTTCAGTAACGACAGCAATAAGAAACTACAAACAACAGATCATTAGCATACTTGATAAATGAGAGCAAGCTGCAATTGAAAATGCAACAGATATTATTGAAAAGGACAATTTGTATAGATTTACTGTTCTGATGGGTTGTGCACAAAATGTATTATTATAGTGTTTTGGTGGGTAGTGTACAAAATGTATAGATATAGTGTTCTGGTGGGTAGTGCACAAAATTTATAGATTTAGTGTTCTGGTGGTCAGTGCACAATATGTAGGTAAAGCACATGAGTTATTTAAGATAATGGATGGATCTTCTGGACAAATATGTTTTTGATTATCGATAAAAAAGAGGAAAAATGTATCAGTCTAATCGAATAAGTATCCAAATAGTATCGCAATATTCAGTAATGTATCTTTGATCTTTCAGTTTACAGTTGATAAAAAAGAATAATTAAACGGAAACAACAATGTCAAGGTCAAGTGAAACGTTATTTTCCAAACGAAACAGCGGTTTACCATTATCTGATCATACGGACCGATATGACTACTTATTAAAAAGACATGGGATATCTGGACTTTAGCAACGTCTACACGGACGAGGAGAGAGAGAGAGACAGAGAGAGAGAGAGACAGAGGGAGAGAGAGAGCGAAATCGCGCGAGAGCGACCTTGTGAAATACACAAAAGCAATGCTAAACGAGAAAAATAAAATACAGTTCCTTGCACCTTCCTTACAAAACTTTGAATCTGGAGTCAATCCTAAAAAAAACCTTCCTTGAAGAATTGGAAAAACTGCCTGTCAAATGCAGATGTATTTTAAAAAATCGGTTTAACAAAATGTCCGGAACTGAGCAAATAAGGAACTAATAACAAGAGGTCATTAGTTTACCTAAGAATTGGAACAAATTTTAATTGAAAATGTCACAGATATTATGGAGAGAGATATGAAACATTTGACTTCCTTGGAGAATGTTCAGGCCTCAATAAGAAAATAGAATCGGATGCATCTGTAGAAAACACAAAAATGTTTGAAAACTACGGTTAAAGAAATCGTGATGAAGAACTGTTTTACAGAATACGTTTTTACAAATAATGGAAACATTTACAAATTTCTGAAATCGAATCTCGCCTTGGTAGCCTACAGTTGAGACCAAACACACTAAGTATGCAATATCTAATAAAACGTCTGCAACTTTTACAAAGGAATCAATTTGGTCCGATCAGATGACTTTTAAAACGTCTAGCCATGTAAGGTTGACGCTATCTAGGCGTTCATCAAACAAAAGAATATCACAAAGTATATGCAGAGATAGGATAGTCAACAGTCAAAACGTGTTTGAACGCTTCAGTTAAAGTATAAAAACTGAAGATAAAATGTTTTTTGAAGAGTTTAAAAGATTGATTACCAGAGCAAGAAATACCAAAGACAAGCTGACGCTGACCGAATATAAAAAGAGAAGGACAATATTACGCGGCCGTAATGTCTGACGTAAAGAAGTATAAATAACAGATTGACAATGCTTTAGATGTTTGGGAAAGAGAAATATGTAAAAAGGTAAGTGATACAATGAAAGGTGATATTGCAAAACTGAAGAATGTGGTGGACAAAAGTGAAACGCTTTTAGACGGTGCAGAACAGCGATCTGAAATCACGGATGGTAAGATAAAGTTGTTAGAGATTGATTTAATAAGCATTATCCGTCATAATGGGATAATGCGATTTATCTAGGAAAATTCTATATTTTCAAGGGAGATAAATGTTGAAGGTTTCTTTACATATGTCAGGACGATAATTCACTCCCCTTAATTGACGAGGTCATCTAAAGCTGGTACATATGTCATATTTCTCATACGTCATATAAGGCGCGCGAGCGCGAGAGTCAGTCTGTTCTTGAAGATTTAAAATCGAAAGCGTGTTTTCTGATCAGAGAAGAATTTTAAGCAGACTTTTTAGCTTCAGTTTCCCAGAATGCCAAAAGCTAAAGCAAAATCAAATCGACCAAGGTCTAGCGGTCAACCTATGCGGCCAAGATCCCGGAATGTGGCAACTACCTCTAGAAACATGTCATCTGCGTCCTCATCAACACCTTCAACAACGGCTACAATGGATTCACACGCAGTTCAGACTGATAGCATGCTAGTTTCGTCCTCAAAACAGATTGATTGTCCAGGGGCTGGTGTACCCGCACCTGAGATTCAGCAACCGACAAACTATAGCATCTCCAACACACTGACTGGTTTCCCTGTGGTTTCTCCCGGGCCTTTACGCACCTTCTTCATCTGTTCAAGGTGAGTCGGATCCAATTATGGTCATTCCATCTAACGATTTAGATATTCATATTTCTAATTCATTACAGGAAAAAATTTGGAATAATCAATATGTTGATCTAGCACAGCTGTTGCATATAAATTTACAGGTACAAAACTCTCAAGAAAATATGCAAATTTCAGTCATTGACAATCAGTTTGTCCTGAAGCCTACTAAAAAGTCAAACAAATAGAATCAATTGAAACGTGGACCGATCCATTTGTTAATTTCATTTTAGTATACATTAAAAGACATGCATCGAAAGCAGCAAAGCTTTTGAAATACATGGCTATCATTAGAGGCGCTTCAGCATCCAGTTTCTTTCAAAAATGTTATCAGTATGATGTCCAGTTTCGAATCCGCATGTCAGTTAATTCAAATCGACTTTGGTCTACCATTGACGGCCATTTATGGCTTACATGCGGGTTGCTAGGCGACAGCGTTGCAGCTAACGTAGTAAACAAATATGCAGGTCCTTGTTATGATTTCAACTTTAAAGGTTGTTGCTTTAAGCAATATTGTCGGTATGGTCACAACTGCATTGTTTGTAGACTACCACATCCAGCATACACATGCACAAATGACCAAGGGTCATTTAATCTTAGAAGTAATTCTTTACAGAGGCAATATGTGCCACGGCTGCGCCAGCCTGTATCTAGCCTAGCTCATACTTTGTCTGACCAACAACAAATGAATATTTTACCAAGGTTTAGGGGACCGAAGCCGCAAAGACCGGCTTTTTCCTCAAATCCACAAGCCTCCTTTCGACCCAAATTTATGGGTCAATGGTAAAACCCCAGATAAAATTGAAGCTCTGCTGCCATTGCTTGAACAATATCACAATAAAAAAGATGCAAAAATTTTAATTGATGGTTTAGCAAAAATTTAATGTCGGTATTGGTAAATATTGATATTGCAAAACAAAAAATCTTTGATGAAATCAATGCAGGACGTATGTCAGGGCCTTATGCTAAGAAACCAGTTTCGAATCTGAGATGCTCTCCTATAGGGCTTGTTCCGAAAAAGTCAGGCGGATTTAGGTTAATAACACACATGTCCCATCCTGCGTCAGATAGTGTAAATGCTTTTAGAGATCCAGAGTTAACATCAGCCAAATATTCGGATTTTGATAACGCCATAAAAATGATAAAAAAGCTTGGCCGAGGTGCATTAATGGGAAAAATGGACTTGAAAATGCCTTCAGAATTTTACCGTGCTATCCACGCGATGTCGATCTTTTAGGAGTCCATTTAGACGACCAGTATTTCATTGACAAGTGTATGCCGATGGGCTGTTCCATTAGTTGTTCAACTTTCGAGAAGTTTTCATCTTTTTTAAATTGGGAAATTAAGCGCAGAACTAGGTCTGATGATATCGACCACTACCTTGATGATTTTATTTTTATGTCTGTTGCTAATTCTACTATATGTGAATTGAGCATGACTCAATCTAAAGCAATCTGTGAAGAATTGGGTGTACCCATTGCTTGTGATAAAACCGTAGGTCCCGTGACATGCTTAGTTTACCTAGGTTATGAATTAGACTCGGTCTCAATGGAAATCCGCATTCCGCAACAAAGGTTTCAAATCTTATCGATCTAATAAATGATGCTTTATCATTACGGAAAATCACATTACGACAGCTACAGTCTCTGACTGGTTCCTTGGCTTTATGCGCAAAAGCAATGCCTTCAGCAAGGGCATTTATTCGCCATCTGTACACTGCTATGTCACAAGCCAAAAAACCGTATCACAAGATACGCTTGTCAAATAAAATAAAAAACGATTTAAATATGTGGAAACATTCTTGACTCAATACAACGGCTCTTCCCTTATGTTATGAAGATCAAATTCAGACTTACAGTTGTTTACCGACAGTGCCGGGCAGTCAAGTTTGGGCTGCGGTGCATATTTTAATGGCCGATGGGCTTTCTTGCAATGGCCAAAACAATAGGCAGATACAGACATTCTTAAAGATATAACCTTCTTAGAATTAATACCAATAGCTTTGGCTTGTTTTCTGTGGTCCGATCATTTTCGTTCAATGCGTTTTCAGTTTAGCTCTGATAACATGGCAGTAGTGCAAATTCTAAATTCAAATTCCTCAAAATCTGGCAGGGTAATGACACTTGTTCGACAAATAGTATTATGGTCGCTCAAATTTGATTTTCAATTAAATGCTGTACATATCAGTGGAGTAAACAATAAAATTGTTGATTCAATTTCCTGTACGCAGTGGCAGACGTTCCGAATATTAGCACCGGAAGCGGATGTACAGCCGACGCCTATCCCACAGGACTTCATGAAGTACTTGCCGATGAAGTAGCATCTTAATTGAATGCATCAGTATCAGAAAAAACAAAAACGACTTATAATCAGGCTATTAAAGCTTTCAAAAACTTCCGTTCTATTTATGACTTACCGGACAGTTGGCCTCCGCCGGTAGATCATATAATTAACTTTATTGGTTATCTTTCGTCTAAAAATTTTGCGTTTGCTTCAGTCAATTCCTATTTATCTGGTATTTCATTTTTCTTAAAACTGTATAACTTAACGGATAATACACAGTCATTTTATAGTTTAAAAAATGCTTTGTGGATTACGACGCATTCGATCTAAAAATGATGTCCGTGCACCAATAACATTACAGATGCTTAAACAATTTCCAACGGCATTGCAAAAGATAGCATATTCGAGTTATGAATCATTATTATACACCACAGCTTTTGTTTGCTCATTTTTTGGTTTTCTTCGGGTGAGAGAAATAGCCGCTGACGCAAAAAATTCTGACACAAATAGAGTTGTTCAAATAGAAGACATCAGATTTTCGGAAAATGAATGCTATCTGACAATAAGATTTTCAAAAACCGACCAGTTTAGAAATTCTGTTACGCTTACGTTTTGCAAATCGCGTCACCAAGAGATTTGCCCATTCAGTCTTCTACATCAGTATACGACATTACGCCCCGCTAAAGGTGGGCCTTTATTTTGTAATTATAGCGGCGAGCCAGTCACGAAATATCAGTTTCGCTGTATGCTTCGAAAATGTTTGAATTTCCTCAATATTGAATCAAATGATATAAAAAGTCATTCTTTCCGTATCGGGGCGGCGACCGCAGCCTCCCAGCTAAACATACCTGATCAAATTATTATGCAAATGGGTAGATGGTCTATGAAATCTAATGCCTATAAGAGATACATTCGATTCGATAAAATCATTCCATAATTCAATTTTCATTTATTTATAGATGGTGGTGGCCAGTCCGGTCAAAACATTTGGATTGTCGGGTCGTCATTCATTAAGAGGGCAGAAATTCATGCTAAACAGAGGCCTATGGGACGCCACCTTGGTCTCCAACGACGCGGCGTTTCTGCCATTTGGGCTGGCCATCCAGGATTACATTATAGGCGACTTTATAATATTGTTTATTATATGTCGTGTTGTTTGCTGCCACCAATATTTCTTGTATTGCATTTTGGGGGCAATGATATAGGCGTGGAACCATGTGGGCTATTAAGACAACATTTTAAAGAAGTAATAACACATATCACGAGAGTCTTGCCAAGATCTCGTATCGTTTGGTCATGTATTTTACCTCGTTCGAACTGGCGATATTCTACGAACAATAAAGCCATGGATGCAATCCGAAACAGAATAAACAGGGCAATGATATTCTTTCTCACAAAACTTGGTCATAAGTCTGTAAAACATCCAGATTTTCAAGACAAATCGCCAGCATTATTTTCAGATGACCGCGTTCATTTATCTTACATTGGCAACGATTTATTTTTAAACACAATCCAAGGTGCCTTGGAAACTTTTTTGACCACAAACGCATCTGTGTATCCAGCTGACTAAATTAAGTTGACTAAACTTCGTTTGATTATGTTAGCCTGGCAGCGACGAAAAATTATAATTATGGCGTGAGCGCTTCGCACTCAATGGCAGAATTTTTCGACACTGCAGTATTTTATTAACTGAAAATGTAACTGTTAAATTTAAGTTGAAGCAAGAAACAAATTATATTTAAATACTGTTTGGTGATTGACCCCAACAGTTATCAGTCTTAATCGTAATTTCGGCGATTGCTTATGCAATCAGCCATTGGACTTGTTGTATACGAGTCGAACTTTATGTTGAGTTATTGATTGAACGATAAACAGTGAATATGATGAGTTATTGATTGAACGATAAACAGTGAATATGTTCAGTTATTGATTGAACGATAAACAGTGAATATGTTGAGTTATTGATTGAACGATAAACAATGAATATGTTCAGTTATTGATTGAACGATAAACAGTGAATATGTTGAGTTATTGATTGAACGATAAACAGTGACTATGTTCAGTTACTGATTGAAAGATAAACAGTGAATATGTTCAGTTATTGATTGAACGATAAACAGTGAATATGTTCAGTTATTGATTGAACGATAAACAATGAAAATGTTCAGTTATTGATTGAACGATAAACAGTGAATATGTTGAGTTATTGATTGAACGATAAACATTGAATATGTTCAGTTATTGATTGAACGATAAACAGTGAATATGTTGAGTTATTGATTGAACGATAAACAGTGAATATGTTGAGTTATTGATTGAACGATAAACAGTGAATATGTTAAGTTATTGATTGAAAGATAAACAGTGAATATGTTGAGTTATTGATTGAACGATAAACAATGAATATGTTCAGTTATTGATTGAAAGATAACAGTGAATGATGCAAAGTGGCTTGGTGTTTTGCCCCAGCACTATTTTTGTTTATACATCAATTTCGAATAACGTCGACTATCAGGCAAATGTTCCAACAATAAAATGAAGTAACAGTGTTTGAGTGTTGTTGAATTGTTTTTCTGGTGAACAAGAATTTGTCCGTGATAATTGAGACAGAAACGAAACGACTTACAGGGTATATATATTTGTAAAAAAAATGAAAATATTTCTAATTGTTTTAAAGTCTAAACTGTGATGTGCAGTATAGAGGTCTAAAATGAAGTTGCCGGGCTTTACAACAGTTAATAATATGTCTGACTAAAGTGATCAAATATATATCAAGGCAGATAATGAGATCGTTGGTGCTTACCTGTACCCAGAGACTGGTTGTCGTTGACTCGGCGAATAAATCTTTAAAATGTGGTGATAGAAACATAACAAAATTATATCCAGTCTAAACTTTTTATCTGGTCTTTGGGAGAAAGCTGCCTTTGCCATACCGAAAGAGAATATAATTCAGCTTGTTTTAGAAATGGGCAGTCTAAAGTTAATCAGACATGTTAAAGTTAACGGAGAATGCCGCGGTATAACATTCGGTCAAGAAAACCTTATTGTGTCATTTCGATCACCAGGAAAAATACAGATATTAAATTTGTACGTGTGCGTCACGAAAACAATAATAAGCACCGATCGGACTACAAGAAAAACCTTTCGAATGGCCGGACTATGTTGCCGTAAGCAAGACAGAAAACACCACGTTTCAGACTGGCACATAAATGCAATTATCACTCTTTCCATGAAAGTAGAAGTAACTAGTGTATATAAAATTAATATTAGTACAAAAATGTCTGAACTTGTCGTGGTGGGTTATGGTAACGTGCTAGTTTGTTAACGGAAAAGTTATTCAATCATCAAATTGAGCCAAAATTGTAAAAGTTATGACATCTTTCTTGAGGAGAAGCACGGATTGAAATGCCAGTGGTCCTTGTGTTTGTGTGATGTGAAAAATAAGTTGTACGTTGACAATCACAGAAATAATAATACCATTGCCGTATTTGAGATGTAGTTAAGATATACATGTATAAACATTGCAAAACAATCATATAATACGCTACTAGCGTTTCAGCTTCTGTTTATTTATGACATGATGTAGAAAATAAAGATTAAAATGAGCTTAAGGTATTAGAATATTAATAAGCATTTTGTCAGCCCTCACTGATTTGAGCTTTTTAAAACAATATACTATTCTAGGACAAAATAAAGACTATATAAGACACTTTTACCATGGTAGGGAAGATCCACTCAGGTAGAAATAAATTGTCGTTCATTAATAAATTTAGAACATAAAAAACTTACAGTGTGTCAGTTTCAACAGCTATCTCTCTAAAGATTGTTATAACCCTAAACAATGTTTACGTTCAGAGTAAATATTCGCATTAAAATTTTACAAAGAAATGGAAACATACCTCCCTTTTATTTTACAAAAAAGCTATGCAAAATATCAAGTTTCTTTTATAAGGACCTATTAACCTTGGACATTACATTTGTTGTTTAACAAACACTACATCATGGATTTTTTAAGTTACCCTTGACAACTAAACAATTGAACCTGCGCATTTGTTCACATTACAAAAGCTGTTGACATATTAGGCTGTGAATGGGAATATACAATAAAAAAGATGAGACAAACTAAAAACATTAAAAATACACCAACTGATGAACTACACTATTTCATCAAAAACAAAACATGTAGAACATATTATATTTTCTAGTTGACAAGAACGTGCTTCTCAACCGTTGTGGAGGTTTACTTAAATAAACAGATAATTCATCTTGTTCACATAAATCTTGGGGGAAAGTTTGTTTCATTTATACAAGACTGGTTATTATGGTGGCTTAGTTTACATGACGTTTCTAAAACAGTTATTTAATTTTTTGGTGCAAATTCACTAACCTAAGTAACTAATGAGGTTCATCAAATTGCATCGAGTTTAATGGTTATGAACTAACTGCAAATACCGGAGAAAATAAATCGATCTTGTTTGAATGTCGATTTTGGGGATATTTTGTCACTGGTCGTTATATTTTAGTTTAATGAAACCGCTGTCGATAAAGAGTGTGTTGTTGTCTTGTTCTGCTTTTATTCTTAATATCTACAGATCGAAAATTTATACGATAAAAAACATCAATTTAAGAGCAGGCGTGTATGTGAAACAACACAGAAGAACACCAGATAAGGTTAAAAAGGGGGCTTGAATGGCAATAAAAAACAAACAAAAGTTATGTAAAAGTCATTGAAATCATTGACACATATGTGTTCGTTCATTATCTTTAATGCTGATTATCTGGTTGGTTAGAGACAGTTAAATCATGCATGAATGATAGTTCTTGCCATTAAAAATCGTGTTTTGGTGATTTTTTCTGATAAAATGAGACACGTTTGGCACCTGTGGCTTCGGTACAAAGTCCTTCCAACATCTGTGGCACAGACATTTGTTTTTCTAGGCTTTCAGCTATCAAATAATATGATTCTGTAATCAAGCGTTATGTTTCAAATATTATAAATTTATGCAAAACTTTGTTTCTCTCCAGTAAGAACACATATTTACTGTTTTGATTTTTGTATTAAGTGTTTTTTTGAACTACGTAAGAAATCAATCTTAAATGTTTAATTTTGGATTGGCACACTAACAGTATATTAATCAGATGTAACAAAGATGTTTGACAGCAAGTTAATTTCATTTTTGTTCCTCAATAAGAATATTAAAAGTGCGAATTTATGCACTGTCTCCTTTCTTCAAATAAAAGTGTTATCTATGTTTGAAATACAAAGCACCAAAGCAAATTATTTTGTCGTTGAAAAGTCAAAACTCCTTCAGAAATGTCATTTGAAATAAAGCAAGAAATGCCAGAATTTTATTGTTCTAAAGTTATATCTTAACGTTTAAAATATTCCATTTCCAACAGTAATAGTAACATATACATAAAGTTCTTTTTCTTATTCTTCTATTGTAATTGCTAACATTCATTTACTGATATATTATGGCCATGCGTGGGGGGTTAGTGAAAGAGATAGGCGTTAGGGCTCCAGAGCTACTCAGTCCACCCAGTAGTAACCTAACAACGTGCATAAAAAAGGTGCAAAACCTAACACCTTAAAAAAATTAAAAGCGCCAGTATGCTACATTACGTACATGGTATTGTGCAGAAGTTAGAGGAAGTTAGTAAGGTTAAAAATAAAAACCATAGCTTGTCATTTATGGAGCAGTCCATGTAGCAAGCGCTGATCCGGAGACTTTGTCAGCGCTGACTACATTCCGTGGAAGCACTGTCCGTGGAAAGAATGAATACTTGAATATATCATTAGATGATTGTAATAGGTGGTAAGCTTGGTTATGGTAATGTCTTGATTGTCTTGTATATGGTTGTAAAAACTGGTTCATGTCCATTGCTACTAAATTATTAGCTATTTTATAGAAGAGTACAAGCCTGTTATTAGTACGCCTACTTTCTAGGGATGGCCAATTTAATGATGTTAGAATGTTTGTCATTGAGCCTGGTGCCTTAGAATAGTTATTAGCAACAAATCGAGCTGCTCGCCTCTGTATAGTTTCTATCTTATCGATAACTTTCTTTAGGTAAGGATCCCAGGCAGCAGAAGAAGAATATTCTAATGTTGGGCGTACAATTGTGTTGTATGCTGCAGTCTTGGTTTCTTTAGAAGCTGAATGTAGGTTGCGTTTTAAAAAGCCCAATGTTTGGCTAACTTTAGATGTGGCTTTGTTAGTGTGAGCAGACCATGATAAATCAGAAGTTACAACCATTAACGCCGTGTATTTGCTGACAAAGGGTTGGACCACAAGTTTTAGAGACATATACAAATGGCCCTTCCGAATAGTGATAAAGCGGTAAAAGTAGTGAAAAGAAAATTGAAAAGAAAAGAAGCTGATCCAGATCTCTTTTCTAAGCAGGTGGGTAAAGGAAATTATTTGCATAAAAGGTAAACTTTTAAATAAAAGCTTGTGTTTTATCGTCAAGTAAGTTTTTACACGGCTATTATCA
This sequence comes from Cyclina sinensis, assembly GCA_012932295.1. Classification (NCBI taxonomy): domain Eukaryota; kingdom Metazoa; phylum Mollusca; class Bivalvia; order Venerida; family Veneridae; genus Cyclina; species Cyclina sinensis. The sequence goes on along the minus strand of JAAONU010000006.1, from coordinate 25,298,128 downwards.
TACCAAAAAAAATATTTTTAAAAACTTTAAAAATGTTTTAATTCCGAAAAATATCTTCTGTAGCAGTCAAGTATAGATTTATTGTCATTTTTTTCAACCATTGGCAAGCGTTTTCTTTCAAATGTTGTCACCTGGGCTTGAATAACAGTTTTTTATGAAATACTCTTGAGTACCTCTGGAACCTGTATGTCTGCAAAGTGCTCAAAGAAAAAATAATTTAGAATACATATACTAGCCTTTGCCTGCAGTTTTTAAATTAGTCGCGGTGAAAGCGGTTAATAGTGAATGTTTGAGCTTATAATAAAAGATGTTTTGCAGTTCAATCTGTAATTATTAACGTTATTAACAGGAATTTTGTATAACCATTAAATAGATTGTTTTATGAATATATGTGGTTTTGTTTGTTTGGAGGCAATGTAGTTTTATATGTTCTGAGGCAATGTGGTTTGGTGTGTTATGGAACAGTGTGGTTTGATGTATTCTGGGGCAATTAAGTTTGATGTGGTTTGGGGCAATGTGGCTGGATGTGTTCTGAAGCAATGTGGAATGGTGTTTCCCGGGGCAATTAGGTTTTGTGTCCTGAGAAACTGTGGCAGGTCGTGTCCAGGAGCTAGGTGGGCTGTAGTGTCCTTTTGCAAAAAGGCTGGATGTGTTTTGAGGCAATGAGGTCTGGTGTGTCCTGGGACAATGCGGTTTGATGTTTCTTTGGGCAACGTCGCTTGGTGTGCGCTGAGATTGTGGCTGGATGTGTTCCGAGGAAAGGTGGTCTGGAATGTCTTTGGGCAATGCGGGTGGGTGTGTTCTAAGGCAATACGGTTTGCGTGTCCTTGGGCATTTTAGTTTAGTGTGTTCTGAGACAATGGCAATGTGATTTGATGTGTCCTGGGGCAATGTGATTTGATATTTCATGAGGCAATATTTTGGTGTGTTCTGGGTCAATGTAACTAAGTTTTTTTCTGAGGCAATGCTGCTTGGTGTGTTTTGAGTCGATGTGGCCTGGTGTGTTCTTAGACAATTTAGGTGATTGTGTTCTGAGGCAATGTGGCTGAGTGTGTTCTGCTGCAATGTAGCTGGGTGTGATCTGAGGTAATGTGGCTCAAAGTGTCCTTGGGCAGTGCGGTTTGATATGTCATTGCGCAATGTGGTTTGGTGTGTCTAGAAGCAATGTGGTTTTGTGTGTAGTGGGGTTTTGCTGATGAGTGTGTTCTGAGGCAAATTGTTTTTACGTGTTCTGAGGCAATGTAACTAGTGTTCTAAGGCAATGGCAATATAGTTTATTGTGTCCTAGGGCAATATGGCTGTATGAGTTCTGAAGAAATGTCTTTGAGTGTTCTGAGGCAATGCTGTAAAGTGTGTCTTAGTGCAAAGTGGCTAAGTGTGTTTTGAGGCAATGCGGTTCGGTATGTCCTGGCGCAATGTGGTTTTGTGTGTCTTGGGCAAATGTGACTAGGTGTTTTCTGAGGCAATGTGGTTTTAGTATTCTTAGGTAATGTGATATTTTGTGTTCTGTGGCAATGTGGTTTGGGGTCCTTGGGGCAGGGTGGCTGGGTTCTTTCTGAGTGATTTGTTGTCTTCTGAGGCTATGTGTTTTTTGGTGTCCTGAGTCAATTTGACTGGCTTTGTTTTAAGGTAATGTGGTTTGGTGTGTCCTTTGGCAGTGTATCTGGGTTTGTTCTGGTGCAAGATGGATTGATGTTTTCTAGGACTATGTTATGTTTTTTATGTTCTGAGGCAATATGTTTTGATGTGTTCTAGGGCAATGTGGTTTGGTGTGTTCCTAGGCGATGTGGTTTGGTGTGTTCTGAGACAATTATTTTCTAGTATGTTCTGAGACAATGTGAATTTATTTGGTCTTGGGCAATGTGGTTTTTGTGTGTTCTTAAACAATGTTGTTTGGTGTATTCTAAGGCATTGTGGCTCGTTTATTTAGATGTTTAGATTTAGATATTATGTCGTTTAGTGTGTTCTTAGCCAATGTGGTATTATGTCTTCTTGGGCAATGTTGTTTTTTGCATGTTTTAAGGAAATTTAATTTGTTTTGTTAAGGCAATGAGTTTTGGTGTGTTCTGGGGCATTGTGGTGGGTGTGATCTAAGGCAATGTGGTTTGGTTTATTCTGAGGCATGGCGGTTTCTTTTTTTCTAATGCAATGTGATTTTGTGTGTTCTGAGGCAATTTAGTTTGGCATGTTCTGAGATTAGATAGTAATAAGTATTCTGAGGCTATAAGGTTTCTGTTTATTCTGAGGCTATGTTGTTTTTACGCGTGAGGCAATATGGTTTACTTTATTTTCATTTTACGGCACCTTGCTACTTGTCATGCAATTGAGTTCAGGCTGTTTCTTAGGCAGTCTCTTTCATATTTGTTCTGCGGCAATGAGGTAATTTATTTGTTCTTAAATCACCTTTATTTGTTCTGGTTTGTCTTAGGCTGTATTATTTTTGTTTGTTTCAGGCTAAATCGTTCTAGTTTGAACTCAGGCTATTTGTTTTGGCATGTTCTTAGGTTGTGTGGTTTGCTGTGTTCTCAGATTTTGCGGACTTGTTTGTTCTGAGGTTCTTCTTTGCAGTTAGCACAGACCTTGAATCAGCTTGAGCAATCTGACGATTTCAAAAATAAAGAACATGACTTTCTCTATCGTGGTCTATCGACATAACTTTCTGTATTGTGGCCTATCCACCGTTATTGCCGTTTACAATTCTGATCGGTAATTCACTGTCATGTGGTTGGTTAGACAAAAATATTTTTTATTAATTATGAAACATGATTATTAATAAACAGCAAAGAAATTTAACTTCGTAATTCAAGATTTACAGTTTGCTTCAGAAATAAACAAAAGATGAATAATCAATGATATTGACGCTTGGTTTTAGAAAATTAAACAAATTGAAACAATTTACTGTCTATCATTATAATAAGTGAAAGATTTTTCTTACAAGATATCAATTATTAATTAAGATTTAAAACAAATAACCATCTATAATTTTCGCAAACTGCAGTACTTAGATAAATCATAGTCACCTTAAATTTAAAAATCTGATACATTTAACCCATACAGATCAGTTTTACATTTATGAAACACGTGTTTATAAGGTAAACTTGTAAAACTACCTGAACAAGAATTTCAATTGTTGATCAGAGAAATTAATTTTAGCACAAAATGTAAGCACATTGTACTTTTAAATTTAAAATGTCAGGGGGTGTTTTGTCCATCTGGTATAACTTATGAAGGGGATTTTGTCCGGCTTTCCGAAAGTAGTTACAGCCATTGATCTGGTCATGTACATGTTAAGTGACCATTAAATCAATTTTTTCTACAAAAAAAACAAATAACTGCTGAGTACAGTGTGTTGTATAAAGTGTGACTGTCGTGGGAGGACCTAGTAAATTAAAGACATTCCTATAAATTAAAGGAAAACGTTCAACTACATAAAAAGTTTTGATAATGATGTTGTTATAGAATTGACGATTAAACATACCATTAATAAGGGTGTTGATTAGATGTTGTAAATTACACGTGGCTTGTTACAATAATGGCGCTCGCTAGTTACTGTTTAATCGAGAAGCTTATACAGACAAACAGCGAGCCTTTTTGGCTATATATTGATGAACATATTAACGATACTATTTTTAACAACGCTGCTCATTTGATACTTGGGAAACATCAATTGTAAAACCCGTTATTATTTTTAGCAAAACAAAATCTAGGTTGATTCTGAAATTTTCATTTGATTCTAAAAAAATTGTTTGTCAAAGTCATCACATCACTAAGGATCATTGGGTTGTCTCTATATGCCATAGTAACAATATTTATTTATTAGTCAATTTAGCGATTTTAGAACGTTTGCTTGCAAGCACTTCCTGGGGAAACGGTTTAACTTGACCTTATTAAGGAAATGAACAACTCTCCTTTTTCTATCCACAAAATTGTCCATACTATACTTCAGCTTGCTTTAATTCATTTTGTTTTTTACAACAGATATCAGTATTTTAATGACAAAGGTCGGTGCCAGCGATTTGTACATACTCTTTAATTGAACTTGACCTGTTGAATTCCAATTTATATTTAAAGACTCGTATAACAAAGAATGGGAGGTCTAAAAGCCGGCAAATCCAGTGACGCAAAAATGAGTGGGAGTCCAAAATTTAATAATCTCGTGGACAATTTCCTTCACAAAAGGTTGTGCATTCATTTTGGAAATGAATTGGCAGCCATTTAAATTCTGTATTTAGAGAATAAATTGTTGAAAATGTTTTTGACCTTGCTTTATCCCCTGTCTCTCATTTTTACATCTAGTCAAGCGTTGGAACACAAGTGCAGGAAAGTGGTGATCACAGTCATGATCCATGCGACGATAGTGCCGACGCCAGTTTAGTTTAGACTCATTTATTTTACATCGGTTGCGACACAAGTTTTACAACTTAGATTCATCACGCTCGATGACTGCTTCCTGGGTTCCATACCAGTATTCGCGCGGCGTGGATGAATGTGAAAATCATGAGAGAATCTTGACTCTGACGGAATTCGAGCCCGCAACCTTCGGATGCCGACGCTATATTTACTGAAAGAAAGTTTGTTGTGTTTTGAGCACTCATCCCGAAACTCCGTCGGACCTTAAAATCAGAAGGACCATTAAAATTTACCCGAACACAGGACCGAAATGTTCGCGTTAAAATCTCTGGGTTCCCAACTTTATAAAATTAGAAGTTCTACATTCTCTTTCATATAACTCACAGTGTTAGCCAAAGACATTGGAATAATTAAAGTGGTACCCCACTTACTGCATGTACAAGGACACAGGCGCCGAGGTAACATGATACAATCACATTCAGTGCTGATTTCATTTTCGATACTGAATTTTGTTTTGTTTTTTTAGATAAATGTAAATGTTACTCTTTTGCACTAACATAAGGTCAAACAATTAAAGCATTGTAAAACCAAGCATTAAAAGAAAACAAAAAGCAAAAAGTTCAGCTTCAACTTATTACTGCCAAAAGTCAATACTGACTATACTAGGCAGGCGGTTGTTAAACTGTAAATATTGAAACGTGTCTTTAAACGCGAAAACAATTGTCTGTGAACTGTTAACGGGTGGTGAAGAGCCTTTGGATTCGAATGTTAGTGACTGAATGAGGGAATCGTTTAACGAGATCAAAGCATTGGATCGTAGTAGTAAGCAGATAGATATATCTTGATCTGAGATGATTGCAGAGTGATATTTTGATCAGACTCAGAGATGATTTAATTTATTAAGAATTAGTACGTTGTAGGTCCACTTCTCTGTTTCTTTATCATGTTCATCCTGATTTGATTGTGAAAGGTGACACCGTGTCTGTAGCAAAAAGTCTTTTCCTGACAATGCCTCTTGAAGCAAGACCTCGTACTGATAATTCGATCTTTTTTACTCTGTAGGTTCATCAAATGAACTGAAGCAAATTGGTGTGTTTGCTTTCATTTAAATATGTATCTTTGGGTTTATTTTTACAGTTTGCAGAAGCTCTGTCAAACGAACAGGTGTATTTGTTCACAATGTAAAGTCATCAGTTAAATACAAAGATTTGGACGTTTTAACTTTTTTTGATCTAGATTACCTAGATATTACCCAAATGAGAATGATAAAGACTAGTATAAAGAGTAATAGTGCAAGTATAGGTCGGACGTTTATTTTTGAGGTCAAGGAATTTCCTTAATTGTTGATGGTTATACAGCGTTGAATAGTATAAATTTGACATCTGTGTGTTATTTATTCGATGGACATTATTGTGGTTATTTTCTCTTAGAGTTTTGATTGGATATAATAAAATATTGGAAGGATAAGGATTGAATTGAATTGGTAAATATTGGTAAATATCATACATATATATTGACTAACAGTGTGGAGCAGTCACCCGTAACAAAATCCTATTGTCCAGTAGATAGATTATTATAAACTAGCATACCTGTGACAGTATAGTATTGGTTTATTTTTCTACAGAAGCGTAAAAGGACCATAAATTGGAGTACTGCTGTAACCTCGAAAATAATAACGATGGGGATTGACTTAATGGCATATAGAGTTAGAATCGGCACATATATGTTGTGTTACAGAACATGTACGAGGCAAAGGAAGTATGGGAAATATAAGCGGACACATTGTAGTACTGACATACATCTGAGAAGTTTTGTGGTCAATGTATTCTTCCTTCTATGTATTATTGCATTGTACGGGGTTGCGTGGAGCAATAAGCTCTGTATCGACAACTTTGCAAGACCGGACATCAGGATATGTGATAGTGTTAATATGTCTTCTACATCTCGCAGTACATCTAGCGACTGTATGCAATTTATCTATGGTGCGTACTATGCATATGGTAAAAGACTATTAATTTTGGCAGCAGACATAGAGTTGAATCCGGGACCCGGAAGTGACGTAACAGATAAAAATACACAAGCTATCTTGGATGCTATTAGAGAGACTCGGAATGAAATAAGTGAAGTAAAAAATGAAGTAAGGGGTGTTAAGTCTGAGATTATTCTAATGAAGTCAGAGTTGAATTTAATGCGCAAAAAGGTCGACGAGGTTGAAGTTAATCAGAAGGAAATTGATGGCAGAATGCGATTTATCGAAGAGAAAGTTGATGTTTTGCGGTATGACCAAGAAGTACTATCTGGCGATATGGAAGCTGTGTCATATGGTGAAGATAAAGAGATTCGTGTTTACGGAATATTGAAAAACAGTTGCTTATTTCAGAATCCGAGCGGCTAAAGAGTTCGATGAGAATTTTTGGTTTGAAAGAGAAAGAATCTGATGATTACAGTTTAAAAAAGCTATGTGAAGATGAAGTATTAAAAGAAGCTGATACGACCGAAGCCAAATTTGATAGTAATACTTTAGTAAAAGCAAAGCGTGTTGGTGTAGTTGATACTAATCAGGGTAATGAGAATGGTTATTGTTCAGTTTGCAAATAGCGATGACAAATTTAGACTATTCAAATTTAGAGACAAGTTGCGCATTAAGGGTATACGAATTTCAAACGATCTTTCATTTCTACAGCGCCAAGAACTTAAACAAGCAACATTAAAGGGCTTAAATGGCTACTTTAAAGGTAACAAGTTGGTGACATATGAAAAAATTAACCCTGGATCTGAACCTAGACCTCGTGTATTTCGGCGCGGTACTCGTCAATCAGATAATCACACAGCTGATTCGCTAATCGAAGAGAGCATGGAGGCAACACCTTCTATAACTGAAAATGGGGGTAGTCCTTTTCGAAAATAGGACAACGGTCAAGGTCCAGCACAATCATTTTCGAGTATATATGCGAACATAAAGTTACTGAGTTGGAATGTTGAAGGATTAAAGTCCAAATTAACTGGTTTTGAATTATCTGAAATGCTTTTATCTTATGACTTAATAAGTTTTTAAGAAACATGGGATATGAACGCTGACGTTTGTGATGAATATTTTACAGATCATGTTTCATATTCTTGTAAAGCTCAACGATCTAAAACTGGCGGAAGACCAATGGGAGGTGTCACTGTAGTAATTAAAAGTAAACTATCAAAGTATGTAAAACGCGTATGTGACAATTTTAAGTATGGTGTAATACTTCTTTTTGACAAGCTGTTATTTGATACACCTCGAAATGTTTTATACGTTGCTATTTATATTCCACCTCCCAAGTCCCCGTTTTATGATGACGTCTTACGGTCAGGCTTTGAGCAATTAGAAGAAAGTATTAGCACAGAATACATAGATACGAAGCTTCTGTTAAATGGCGACTTTAATGCACGTACTGGCAGTCTCCCTGATTTTACTACATCCAGTGTATTTATACCAGAATTGTATGAATTTCATGATATCTTAGATTGCAACGTACATAAAGATAGATTTGCAACAGATAATATAGTAAATGATAATGGGCGCCAACTTATATCATTTTGTCAAACATTTTCGTGTTTCATTGTTAATGGGCGGTTCGGTCCCCATAGTAGTGGATGTACATTCTTAAACCAAAATGGTAGTAGTACTATTGACTATTTCATAGTGTCTAGAAATTTGTTTGATATTATCAGCAATTTTAAAATTTTAAAGAATAGCGAAAGTTGTCATTTTTCCGTTAGCGCTATCTCTGAAAGTGCCAGATGTTGTTCATAGTGTTAAAAGAAACGGCACCGGTAGCAATACATGTATTAGATATAATCTGACAGATGACAATTGCAGGGAATATAAAAGATACTTAGCAGAAAATGTTATAAATGGAAGTTTTGATAGTGTAGAAACACTATTAAATGATGACACCAGCGACATAAATTTGGTTATAAGTTCATTTGAAGATGCCATTCTAAAAAGCAGTAATGCATTTAAGAAATTGAAACGTTATGGTGGTAAACCTAGGAACTATAAGCCATGGTTTGACACTGACTGTAAACGAGCAAAGACTGATGCAAGAAAACGTTTGAATCGTTTTCGGTTAAGCCGAAGTGAACATGATTTATTGCTATATGTAAATAGTAAACATGCTTATAAGAATATATGTAAACGCAAAAAAATTGTATTTGATAAAAATGCATTATCGAAACTAGAAAGTACAACTGGTAACTCGAAAAGGTTTTGGGGCGAAGTTAAAAAACTAACTAATAAACCAAGGACGGAGCCAAACATTTCATTGGACGACTGGTTTAATCATTTTAGCAAACTTTTTTCAGTTGTAAACAATGTTGATTCAGAGAATGAAGAGCGAATTAATGCTGAAAATGAAAATGACGATTTTGATGATATTGAACAATTAATTTTCAATTCCCGTATCACAGACGATAAAATAAATGATAGTATAAAGTCTTTGAAATTGAATAAAGCTGTTGGTGGTGTGATTATACCGCAGCATTTAGTTTATGGTGTAAATGTGCTTTTTACCTTTCATTCGAAAGTTATTTAATAGATTGTTTCTCAAAGGCAAATTTCCAAAGCAGTGGACAAAAACAGTTGTGATACCCCTCTACAAAAAGGGTAGTGTAAATAACCCAAATAATTACCGAGGTATAGCTTTACTAGATGTTTTGAGCAAAGTTTATATTGCAATCATCACAAAGCGTTTAACATTTTATCTAAATGCTTATTGTAAAATTTGTGAAGCCCAAGCGGGCTTCCGATCAGGATATTGTACTGTAGTTAATGCATTTATTCTTCAAGTCATTGTAAGTAAGTATTTATGTATGAAAAGGAAAACATTGTACGTAGCTTTTATTGATTTTCAAAAAGCGTTAGATTCTGTAGATCACAACATATTGTATGATATTTTAAGAAAAGGTGGCATAAAAGGTAACTTGTATAATGCAATACAGTCTATATATATTTCTGTAAAAGCATGTGTTAAAACTAACAATGGTGTAACAAATAGCTTTGAATGCCCCATCGGTTTGCGTCAGGGCTGTAATTTGAGTCCCATTATGTTTGCATTGTTTATTGATGAACTATACTCACTGTTATGTAAGAACAGAACAAGGGGTATACAATTGTTTCCTCATCTTGTAGAAATATTTTTGCTCATGTTTGCAGACGACATAGCTCTTATTTCTGACACAGTTATCGGACTACAAATGCAATTGAATATATTGAAACATTTTTGTTTAGTTAGTAAACTTGTTGTTAATACAGCTAAAACAAAAGTTCTCATTTTTAAAAGAGGTAGATTAAGTGTAAGAGAACGATGGAAATACAATGATGTAGAGATAGAAGTAGGTAATGGTTTTTCTGATGTTGGAATATATTTTTCAAGTAAGCTTTCTATGTATAAAATATGCTAATGTATTATGACAATATTGGTTATAAAAACTGGGTAACTGATTTACGAACTCACTTGTATATAAACGGCTATGGCTATGTGTGGGAAGCCCAGAATGTTGACAACCCTAACCTGTTTCTATTACAATATGTACAACGATTAAAAGACCAGTATATCCAGGAATGGAGGGATAGGTGTTATCAAAACGCAAAACTTTTTTATTATGCTAAGTATAAAACAGTATATAAAGTTGAAAAGTTTGAACATATTATACGCAATGTTGCTATGTATATACATTATGCATTACAAGAAAGGGATCAGTACTTATCAGTTTTTCTATAATTACATGTATACTATGTTGTACTATAGGCAAAATGTCGATATATGAACCTCTGTTTAATTGTTCACATTGTTGTATTTACTTACCTATACATTAATGCACTTTATGAAAATGTCATGTGTATTATTATACTTGTGTATGGGCCGGAGGCCTTATTATACAATAAACAATTGAATTGAAAGCGAATGTGAAGGTTCATTAATTATCGGGTGATTGTTGCCGGAGTTTCAGAGGTCTAGACTTATTGTCGTAAGAAACTTATTTGATGAAAGAGAATCAAAAAGAAAATTTTATATCTTTTTTTTTATTTTAATTAATGATCAAGCATTAAATTCATGTCAGCGGATGTAGTTCATTTCAGAAAAAAACAGACAGGAAGAGACAAAAACGAGTTGTCAGAGTTTTCGTAATCATTTACATAGATGAGCTATGTAAAACGTTCTTCCTGACAAAAATTATTCAACAATGGCTTCTTGCTTTGATAAATCTGTAGTAACGAGTGAGATCTGATAAAATTGGCACATAAACTATCATCATGTTTTGGCTTGAAATATAATAATAAAAAGTACATATTTAATATGAAAGTATGTACAAAATATATATGGAAGAGTCCATTTCTATATTGCACTGTAACATTTACTATATGCTCATTGTAAGAATAATATGGAATGAGCCATGATTGATGGATATCGAGTGTTTACTGTCTGACGAGTGTCACTAGAATATATACGTTAAATTATTTAGAATGAAATGCTGTCACACTTCTTGACACTAATTGACTACGGAAATCAAGATTAAAGTTATTGATAAGGAACCAGAGATGTATAGGATATTATTACAAAACTTTATAGCAGGTGTCAAAGACAAACACTTGTAATCTTAATAAGTATAAAGATCACTTATGATGCCGAAATGAAACTCTGCAACTGATTTAACCAAGATGATCCCTGGTCATCTAGATCTGACTTGATCTACCAATGCAGGTGCCATGATAACTAGAGTATATGACCATCAAGATGACCCCCTTAGTCATCCTACGCAATCTTCTCATATATGTTCCATATCAAATATAGTATATGAACAACTATATGATCCCCTGGTCATCTTACGTGATCCCCTCATAATTGTTCCATAACAACTAGTATATATGAACATCTAGATGATCCCTTAGTAATAGTACCCGATTCCCCTATGCATATTCCATAACATCGAGAGTATATGTACGTGTTAATAATCCCCTTGTCATCTAACGGTTATCTAACGTGATTTTCTCATATATGTTACATAAAAAATAAGGTTTATGAACATCTAGATGATCCCCTGGTCGTCTTAAGTAATCCCCTAAAATATGACTAGAATATATGTACATCTACATTACATCCTGGTCATCTTACGTGATCCCATCATATAAGGGCCTTTTACAACTATAGTATATTCTTACGAACATGAAAGTCCGCAACAGAAAGATGCAATGCATCTTAGAATGCACAACCAAGAGCGGGATTCGAACTCCGATCTCCTGCGTGACACGCTAACACATCCTGTCTTGAGAAAGTCATCATTTATGATGACGAATGGTGTTTTGTATTAATTAGATCAATGGATCAGATAGAAATATTGAAAGATTTTTTAATTTTATTTTAATTTTTATAACTAAGTCCAGGAGGGGTTATCCCGGACGAGCCCCCATCTTACGAACATGAAAGTCCGCAAAAGAAAGATGCAATGCATGTTGTCAGAGGTTGTATTTATACAGTTATAGGAAGGTGTGCACTAGACCGTAACAATATTAACATTTAGATGATCCCTTAGTTATATTACATGGTTCCCTCATGAATGTTACATAAAAACTAGAGTACATGAACATCTAGATGTTCCCCTGGTCATCTAAAGTGATCTCTTGATGCATGTTCCATGAGAACAAGAGTACATGAACATCTAGATGTTCCCCTGGACATCGTAGTGATCCCCTCTTACATGTTCCATAGGAACTAGAGTACATGAACATCTAGATAATCCCCGGGTCATCTCACGCAATCCCCAAATATATATGATCCATAAAAACTAGAGTACATGAACATCTAGATATTCCACTGGTCACCTAACGCGATCCCCTCATATATATTCCATTACAACTAGAGAACATGTTCATCTAGATTATCCCCTGGTCATCTCACGTGATTCCCTCATAAATGTTTCACATGAACTAGAGTATATTAACCTCTAGATGATCCCCTGGTCATCTTACATGATCCCATCATGAGTGTTTCACATGAACTAGAATATATGAACATCTAGATGATCCCCTGATCATCTTACATGATTCCCTCATAAATGTTTCACATGAACTAGAGTATTTGAACATCTAGATGATCCCCTGGTCATCTTAAATGATCCCGTCATATATATTCCTTATGAACTAGAGTATATGTACATCTAGATGATTCTCTGGTCATCTCACGTGATCCCCTTATATATGTCCATACGGCCTTTTTTATTAAATTGCTACGCATATGGACAAAAGGAACCGTGATATAAACGACGGTATATCACGAAAAGTCGAAATCTAGTTCCATTCTTGCACGTACTTATATTTATAAGGGACGCAAGTATGTGGACGTTCGCAGTGAATCTTAATATTTTCACTACGTCACTGTATATGCATGTCACATCAGTATAGATAGGTTAAGTAGTTAAAAATAAAATAACCTTTAGTAATTTCATCCTCCGTCATTTCTGAATGATTTATCTTTTTTGTGTTTGTCCAGGCCAAAAACAGAGGACTTTTCTTATGTGGCTTGAACTATGAAAGGCATCCCAGCCAGCACAGTTCTAGATATATCTTTATATTTTATTCTATAGGGTTTTGTAAGGGCTTAAAAAAGAAACATTTGTTTAAACTTAAGATTCAGTTTCGCTTGCATAGATGAAATATAAAATATAAGTTTATATTACCTGTTACAGGTGTTCTTCTAACAAGCCTCTAAATTTATGACAGACGTGGGACATTTTTCCAAGGTATTAAGCTGAGCTGACTGATTTTATTTGGACTCCATGGAAAACTATAGATTCTAAATAAAGTTTTTACTACAGATCTGGAGTACAGTACCTATTAAGCACCTATCTGTAACTATACTTCTTAATAAAACTTCACCTTAAATATATATAAACTAGTTTTCTGTGTTGAGTTTTGTGTCATAAATCCAGTCTTTGAATTTTCCTAACTTTTGAATTTTAGTATCTTAATTACTATTTCTGCTGCCTAAGTTACTGCGTTTCGTCTGGAGAGAAACGAAAGACTTTTACAGACTTTAAATTCATGACGAAGACATTCAAATTCTTCTAATTATGAAACGTATCCTTTTAGTGGTCCATTCGTCCACTGCCTGAATTTAGCCCACGGGCTTGATGTCGTCATGATGAAAATTGGACAGATTCCTCGATCGATTAATAGCACAGCAGTTTATTTCAATCAGGATGATAACGCTCTATCAAAAATTCGTGCTTAATTTATAGGCGGAGCTAAATTATTAAGTGTACACTCATGGCTTTCCCGTCTACCGTCTGCCGATGACTGAAAAATCGTTACATTCGATTAAGCCTTTCTTAGTAAAGTTTCAATATTCATACAATTTTCAAAACTTAATAAATGCACAAACTTTATGGTGTTAAGTTGAATTTGTGACTTTCATTTCCCTTTAATAAAGGGGAGCTTAAAGTCTGCAGGAAGATCAAACGTAATTTTATATAAAATACTTTTAAAATATTGACATCCATATGTTTCTTGATTACTTATAATGTTGCTTATCTGGTTGGTTAGGAACAGTAATTTTGCATGAATGATAATTCTTGTTGTAAAGAATCCTGTTTGGTGAATTAAGCAGATTGTTCTGATGAAATGAGACATGTTTGACAGCTGTGGGATCGGTACAAAGTCTTTTTATCTGTGGAACAGACATTTTTTTCTTCAACGTTCACCTATCGAATCATCAAGCATTATATTTCAAACATTATAATTTATACAAAAACATCATTTTTTACCTGTAAGGACACATACATAACTGTTTTGGTTTTTATATTAAGTGTCATTCTCTACAGACCTACAGAACTAAATAAGAAATCAAGATCTAAAACGGTCAATGTACTGTATATTTTACCTGAGGCCGATTTCTCTGGGGTTTTTTTTTTGTTTGGCATATAATCAACAATATTAGAAAAAAAATAGTGAAGTTTAACAGCAACTGAATTTCATTTTTTGTTTCTCGATAAGAAAACATAAAGTTGTATCCTTTCTTTAAATAAAAGTTTTGTCTACGTTTAAAACACATAGCACCAAAGCAAATTTATTTGTCGTCGAAAAGTCGACAGCCCAGAAAAATCATTTTGAATGACAGAGCAAGAAATGCCTGAGTATTTGTCATGAAGTTACGTCATAACTTAAAACATTTTTCATTTCCAACAGTAACAGTTACATATATATAAATCATATATACAGCAATATACGTAAATTACAACCATTTACGTTGTGTATTTGTTGAAAATGGTTGGACCACAAGTTCTAGCAACATATAAATTGGCCCTTCCCAATAATGATAAAGCTTTACTATCGAAGTGGTTAAAAGAAAATACAGAAGAAAAACCTGGAATCAAAAAATGTTTGTCAAGACTCTAATCCATACGTCTTTAAAATTTGTAAAACGTCTTGTTGGTTTTTGCTTCAGGAAGCCGCTGAGTGAAGGAAATGATTGTTGAAGTACTTGTGTTTCATATTTTAAAGTTTTTAGACGCCTACAGACATACCAAAAAAACTTAAGCTTCAATTTCGAACCATACCATCTGTAGCAGTAAGGTATAAAATTTACTGTTATTTTCAACCAAGCGTTTTCTTTCAACTGTTGTCACCTGGGCTTGAATAAAAGTTTTCATGAAGTTCTCGTTAAAAACCACAAATGTTTGATCCTACATTTCTGCAAAATGTTTAAAGAAAATAAAATGAAAATTTTTGAATATCAAAGTGATAAATACTCAATGTATTAAAATGCATCGCAGTGCAATGAGTGTTTTATAAAGTTTCTGAATACGAACCTTGTATGAACATGAATGTGATTATTTTATGAGGCTTTGCGATTCAGTTTTATGCGTCTTGAAGCAATGTGGCTTAGTGTGTTCTGGGGCAATGTGGTTTGGTGTGTTTTGAGGCAATGTGGTTTGGTGTGTTTCGGGGAAATGTGGTTTTGTGTGTTTTGGGACAATGTGGTCTGGTGTGTTCTGAGGCAATGCGGTTTTGGCGAGTTTTGGGGCAATGCGGTTTTATGTGTTTTGGGACAATGTGGTTTTATGTAAATAAAGGCAATAAGCCTTAAAGTGTTTTCATGCAATGTGGTTGTATGTATTTTATGACATTGTGCCTTTTTGTGTTTTTGGGCAATCTAGTTTTATGAGTTTTGGGGCAATGTAGTTTTATGTGTTGTGTGAGGCAATATTGCTGTATGAGATTTGTTGTTATGTGGTTTGATCTGTTTCGGTGCATTTTTGCTTTATGTGTTTTCAGGCAATCTGGTTTTATGTGTTTTTGGCCAATTTGGTTTTGTTTTTGAGGCAATGTGGTTTGGTTTTTTCTGTTGCAATGTGGTTTTATGTTTTTGAGGCAATGTAGCTTTAAGTGTTTTGGGGCTAGTGATTTTAAGTGGTTTAGGCAATGTGGATTTATGTTTATGGGCAATGTGGTTATATATATACTTTTGGGCAATCTGGTGCTATGTGTTTTGGGCCAAACTGGCTTTGTTTTTGAGGCAATGTGGTTTGGTGTGTTTTAAGGCAATGTGGTTTTATGTGTTTTGGGCAATATGCTTTATGTATTTTAGGGTTATATGTTTTTATGTAATTTCAGGCACTGTGTTATTGGATATTGTTGTTTCATGTATATTTAGACAATGTGGCTTAAAGTGTTTTGAGGCAATGTGGTTGTGTTTTGTGACATTGTGGTTTTATGTGTTTAGGGCAATGTAGTTTTTTTTTTGCCTTAGTGTAAATTGGATTCGTGTGTTTTAGGCAATGTGGTTTTATGTGTTTTGGGGTAATCTGCTTTGGTGTGTTTTGAGGCAATGTGGTTTTATGAGTTTTGAGGCAATGTCGCTTTATGTGTTTTTAGGAAATGTGTTTGTATGTGTTTTGATGCAATATGGTTTGGTCTGTTTTTGGGCAAGGTGGTTTTTATGTGTTTTGATGCATGTGTTTTATGTGTTTTGTGTCATTGTGGCTTTATGTGTTTTGGAGCATTGTAGTGTTATATGTTTCTTTGCACCGACGTTTCATGTGTTTGGGGGAAATGTGGTTTAGAATATTTTAATGAATGTTTTTTTATGTGTTTAGGGCAATGTTATTTGGTGTGTTTTGAGGTAATATGGCTTAGTTTGTTCCGAGTCAATTTGTAGTCTTATTGTTTTTTGTCATCTCTTTGAGTGGTTCTGGTTTGTTTCTTTAGCTTTATGATTTGTATTGTTTTCAGTCAAAATGGTTCTCAGGTTCAACTGGCTTCTTCTCAGGCTTTTAATATAGTTTGGTGTGTTATTTTATTATATGGTTTTATGTGTTTTCAGACTATGTGGATTTGTCTGTTCTGTCTGTCCTTATTGGCATATTCCTTAATAACCTGTCCAAAACCTTACATCTCCTTTTATTAGTTGAGCCCTTGGTTGGATTCATTGTTTTAAAGTGAGCTAACTATTTTTAGACTGAGTAAATTGCATAATAAAAGGTGGAATTATTTAAAGAGAACAATCAGTTTGAAACAGGTTATTTTATAAATTCCTGTCAAATTAGAAGAGGTAAAAATCAAATTATAAATATTAAAAGCAAAGAAAGCTAATACAATAAATAATGGCTAAATATCCTATCAGATATGAAAAATATAATTATGTGTATACAGCATATTTTGATAAAAGAACGTGTTTTATGTCAAAGTGAATCGTAATAAAGAATTGTGTATTCTCATGAAAAACCAGTAACTGGAAAATACTTAGAAACAAGAACTGTTACTGAAAGATATCAAATATATTCATTGTCATGTGTATACACAAGGTGTCACTGATCTCAGAGCCAGCTTCACTGACTTGGTATTGATACTTACCATATTTTTATAAAAAATGACACAGCCTTCACATTAGTTTATATAAAAAGTCGCATCTGGATACGTATATAATTACATCAACAAAGTATAAATTGATGCATTTCATTCAGCTGTTGTATTTTCAGAAGGGACTCAGAGTACGAGGCGTTCACAATACTACTGCAGCAAAATAAAATGTGCCGACTGCTATCGCTCACGCTGTTGCTTTTCTGGAAAGGTTTGGATTCGAAGACTTTACAGATGCCTGAAATCACTAAGATCATATCAAACGTTCGTGTGTTATGCCCTCACAACAGATTTTGCGAGGAGATCCCACTATCTACAACACCCATCACAATTGGAAGTGTTCCTTGCTGTAAAGGTAAACAAAATAAATATAAGTACAGTATGTACAGAGGATAACAGAGCGTAACATTACTCTATACAATGAACTTTAAGCTTAATGTACAGATATTTTATAAAGGTGGCGTAGTTGTAGCATAAATATAATACCTCTTATTTTGTTTATATCTTCTCAGTAAGTGAACCTTAACTAGATCTTTTAGTTATTTGAAGAAAAAAAAATAGTGAAATAATTAATTAAATTCGCTTATCTATCAGATTGCTCCTGTCAACCAGACTGCTACTTGAAAAATGACTGTTGTTTCCCTTCGCAACGTGAACAAGCAACAAAGAGCGAATGTTTATATCCGGTATCCCTACAAAAGTCTGGTTCTCTACTGTTTGGGAAAGTGGCTTATCAGATGGTCGTCGACGCCGATACCTGCCATGATAATCTCTCAGTATATTCCAAATCTATACCGAGTAGAAACTTTTCTTATGTAAACGCTACAAATACACAGTCTGCAAATGAAGAAATTAGTAGAAATTGCGATAGGTGTAAGTGCAGATTTGACATTAACACAAACAGTTACGAGAACTGCGTCTGTGATAAGCCAAGTTTTAATGAAAGTGGCGAATGCGCATGTGGTGACGTTCAGGTAGCACCGTGGGGTTCAATGTTTCCTGTTTCCTCCAGATCTACCAATTTGATCTACAAAAACCCTTTATGTGCAACTTGCCTTGGAATAACCGATGGTGTCATTTGGACACCAATGTTTGTTTGTGACAAATTTGAATTCCATTTTATTAAAGAAATTATAGATGGTAGACACCTTCAAAGATGCATAGTGGCTTTCACTTTTCCGAAAAGTTTAGACAGTTCGAACTTTCCGAGATGTTCACGTAACAGTTATACAAAACCATGTGTGCAACAAGATGCTACTGTTCCAGAGATACTCAATATGACTGCTGGTGAAATTGTTTCTGCTTGTTATTCTAACTTTTCGTCATCTTTCAAAGGTGTTTTTAGGAATGTTTTCTGTTTTTTGTGTTCCGGCTCATCGCTGCCAGAAGATACAGAGTGCGCTGAAGACAGTGGTCTTAAGTTTAGTGACAGCTATACGACTTTACTGCTTGCGGATGACGTCTTTGGAGAACAAACTACAATATCAAACAAGAAACGACCACCTCTAGCTTGCTCTAAAGAGGTACGTTATATGCTAATTAGAACTTTTTAGTACGATCAAGTATGACAAATATAACGATTCCTTTCTGATAAATTAAAAACACACAACATATTTTGTCTACCATATTTGTACATAAGGTGAGCTAGTTGTCATTGGTAGTAGGTCTTTTTATGACAAACAATCGATTAGAGCTAGATTTTCTCGTAACTCAATGACATTTCAACAACATCTTCTTTTTTCAGATGCATTCAGATTGTCGCACAATTTTGTGCCCATCGGGACAAGTGCATGGTACGGATGGGGCCTGCGTTAACCCAATACTAGAAGCGTATTGTAAAGGTTACTTTATTTATCTAAGACTTTTTACAGAGACAGAAGTATCAATACTAGAAATTATAAAAACCCTTCCAGAAGAAAAAATAAAGGAACACCACCTAGTTTCACCTATGCCCAAGAACTGGAAAAACATCTTCACATTATTAGAAACTTCGAGGTTAACGTCTTCTGGAAACATTTTGAATCAAACCTCTTTCATTGTTAAAATTGGAATCTTACATCCACAAAGAAACTTAAAATCTTTGCTCAAAAATGTAAAATATTTCCTTGAAAAGACATGGATTTTGGTAGTCAAAAACTTTACAGTTCTCCTAAAGTCTGAATTCTTTGATCATATTCCGGTCATAAGTTTGACGGATAAGTATGCCCAGGAACCCTTGGGTTTAAATGAGCACAATGACATGAATCTTCCTTTTCCAAAATGGATACTTCAGTTCACTATGAAATATGACGTACGGCATCTAACATTAAAAGGTTTCCATCCGATAACAAGACTAATGTTCTGCGAGCAAGTACTGTTGGATCCAAGTGAATATTCATTCACAGCAGGCGAGCATATAGTGTACTTTAAATCAGAACAGAAGTTTTTCTATGGGAGTGAGTTTGCATATGACCGTTACGGCGATAAAAGTTTGCGAGTGTGTCTTGATGAAACGTCATTCGTGACAGTTGACTCATCTTCACAGACTTATTTTCAAAAACGTGTTGTCTGCTTCGTGAGTTGTTTCTTCATCCTTTCTATTTTACTGAGTTGAAGTCAGCAACATATACAAAACACTCATCGAAATTTCAACATCAACTCAAAAGTTGAAGTATTTGAGGAAGTAAAGATACTGTGTGTGTTTGTAGTAATGAGAGTTGCGTCTTTTTCTTTTACAATAGAGCTCCGCTTTTTAGAACACTTTGACTTTTTTTTCAAAATAACACAAAAAGAAACTTTAAGGATCCAGACTCGAAATTTTAGAGAACAATTATTAAAGCCGAGTCTTAACTTAGCCCTTTTAGACCAATCTTACGAGCGGAACTTTTCTGTAAAAGACTTCCGGTTGTTCTTTTTTCTATATAAAAATGTTGTAATGTCTTCAAAAACAAGAGGAATATAACGTCAAGACAGACCGAGGAAAGCATTCTCTGCGTGTTACTTTTGCATGATGCTGTTGTTAGATGGTACGGTTCGCCAGACTTAAAACACTTTATCATTCAATATCGCATCTTTGATTCAACTATTTCTGAGGACCTTTGCAAGGATGCATTATTTTGTGAACCACGGATGGTTTACCATTGAATCATGTCGATCAGAATCGTGTATTGTTCCAGCACAATATTTAAGTTCAAACTCCTATCTACAATTAAGGCCTTCCAGAATAAAAAAGGAAATTCCATTTGTCCTTTTTCTGGGGAACATAGATGGGGGAACATTCCCCCATCTCACCTAAAAGATAGGGGAACATTCCCCCATCTCAGTATTAGATAGGGGAACATTCCCCCATCTCTTTAGTAGATAGGGGAACATCCCCCCATCTCAGTAGTAGATAGTAGAACATTCCCCCATCTCAGTAGTAGATAGGGGAACATTCCCCCATCTCAGTAGTAGATAGGGGAACGTTCCCCCATCTCAGTAGTAGATAGGGGAACATTTCCCCATCTCAGTAGTAGATAGGGGAACGTTCCCCCATCTCAGTAGTAGATAGGGGAACATTCCCCCATCTCAGTAGTAGATAGGGGAACATTCCCCCATCTCAGTAGTAGAAAGGGGAACATTCCTCCAACTCACTAGTAGATAGGGGAACGTTCTGCCATCTCAGTAGTAGATAGGGGAACATTCCTCCAACTCACAAGTAGATAGGGGAACATTCCTCCATCTCACAAGTAGATAGGGGAACATTCCCCTATCTCAGTAGTAGATAGGGGAACATTCCCCCATCTCAGTAGTAGATAGGGGAACATTCCCCCTTCTCAGTAGTAGATAGGGGAACATTCCCCCATCTCAGTAGTAGATAGGGGAACATTCCCCCATCTCAGTAGAAGATAGGGGAACATTCCTCCAACTCACAAGTAAATAGGGGAACATTTTCCCATCTCAGTAGTAGATAGGGGAACATTCCCCCATCTCAGTAGTAGATAGGGGAACATTCCCCCATCTTAGTAGTAGATAGGGGAAATCCTCCATCTTAGTAGTAGACAGGGGAACGTTCCCCCATCTCAGTAGTAGATAGGGGAACATTCCCCCATCTCAGTAGTAGATAGGGGAACATTCCTCCAACTCACAAGTAGATAGGGGAACGTTCCCCCATCTCAGTAGTAGATAGGGGAACATTCCCCCATCTCAGTAGTAGATAGGGGAACATTCCCCCATCTCAGTAGTAGATAGGGGAACATTCCTCCAACTCACAAGTAGATAGGGGAACATTCTCCCATCTCACTAGTAGAAAGGGGAACATTCCCCCATCTCAGTAGTAGATAGGGGAACATTCCCCCATCTCAGTAGTAGATAGGGGAACATTCCTCCAACTCACAAGTAGATAGGGGAACATTCCCCCATCTCAGTAGTAGATAGGGGAACGTTCCCCCATCCAGTAGTTGATAGGGGATCATTTCTCCAACCCACAAGTAGATAGGGGAACATTTCCCCTTATAACGATTGTCTTTCCCCATCTCACCATTGTCTTTACTATTAGACATGATAATATCCTGCATCTCTTATTCATTTTCCCCATTTTAGTGTAAAGTAGGTTATTATCCCCTGATAATCTTTATTGTGTATAAAAAAGTATGATGTAAAATTTCAGGAATCATTGTTTTGTTTTAAATGCAAAAAATGAGAATTTCTTGTATTGAGAGCAAGATCTATTATTGTGTTACTATATATAAATGTATACAAAAAAGACTGTCTCGGTCATTTAACAGTCAAGGTTTTACCTGGATTATTAAACATGTCAGTTAGGTCAAAACTGTTGTTTTGTTCAAGTATGAATCAAGTCTAACCATAAATTACACAGTTATGATCAATTTCAGCAAAATTCAATAATCTGATCTTGCTAGTCTAGGTCATTTTTTAGATCAAGGTCAAACTTTAATCAAAATGTCTGATTCCTCTAAAGAATTGTTTTGTCCAAGTAAGAATTAAATCCATAAATAAATGACAAAGTTATGACAATTTAGGAAAACTTCAAACATCTGACCTTGACAGTCAAGGTCATTTTTAGGTCACGGTCACTCCTGAGTTTTTCAGCAAGTCGGATTTGTTGTAAGTGTTGTTTTGTCCAACTACGAAGGTTATGACAATCTGAGCAAAATTCAATCATCTGACCTTGACGGTCAAGGTTATTTATAGGTCATGGTCATATGTGAGTTAATCAACATGTCTGTTTTGTCATTAGTGTTGTTTTATCCAAGTATGACTCGAAATCCAACCATAAATAACAAAGTTATGGACAATTTTAGCAAATTTCAATAATTTGACCATGGAGGTGAAGGTCATTTAAGAGTCAAGGTCAAGTTTAGTCTAGTTTCCTAAAATTCAATATTTTGACCTTGAATTTGAAGGTCATTTAAAGTCAAGGTCAAGTTTAGTCTGGTCTACTTGAAGGTCTTGTCCAAAGCGTTATTGTGTCCAAGTATGAGAAGATAATCCATCAAGGAATAAAACAGTTATTATCAATGATAAAGTTTTCGGTCGGGAACGGCAACGACACCATGACTATAGCAACTAGTCGATTTTTTTTAAATTGGGCAAAAAATGACTGGTTCCTGATAACATAAATTTGGTGGTGTATAACCTGCATAGTGATATTAAAATTTCATCCAAAATTTTGTTTTCCACATAATCCGTTAACAATTCTTATCCAAGAAATAATTCCTATTAGGTTATAACAAAAATTTGTCAGCTAAAATATACTGCCACATATTGTCTTTACAGTGTTCAGAATTCAAAAGCCATGTGTTCCAAAATTGTAATCTCAGATATGAAGTAGTATAGTAAGTTAACAAAATATGTTAAAAAAAAATCCAAATATGAATAACCCATTTTAGTTCAGTTTTATTCTTCTTTGCTGTGCTTCCACTTACCAGTTGCAAACAAAAGGAAAACAACTTGCTCAAATCAAACAATCCTATTTTTCTACTAATGTTATGTAAGGGCTGGTTATTAGTTTTTATTTTACTACTGCTTGACCTTTACATGTTCATTGCAAACACAGAAACATCCCTAAAATATAGCTTTGAAAATATCAAAACATGAGGACTGGAGCCAATAATTATCTACAGAACACTTTACAGAACAGGTAATCGATTTACTGGGTTAGTCATTACCAATTACCAAAATTTCAGAATAGCACTTAATGTAAAATCAGTTTCGTTTACAATAAAGTTTCTTTACTATAAAGAAAACTGTGACGTAATGTAATTAGAAATGATTAAAACAACATTCTCCTCCTGTGATAACCTTTATCCGCAACTAAGTTATACCCAGCCAATGCTGTGTAACCTTGTGAGTACAAATGTATCACTATATCTAAAATTGAAAAAAAACAAATGAAAAAGGCATAAAATAAGCAAGAAAACACAACGTTTAACTTGAAAACACAAATTAAAGTCGTCCATATATACAATTTACATTACATATCTGCCAGTATTTTCCACTTAATTAAAAAGTATCCAAAACAAATTCTTTTTTGCCTGATCATTATAATATTGCAAATCCAACATTACTTACACTTTTAACGTAAACTATTGATCTGAATACACCTTGAAGATGAAATGTCTAAGCACACTGAATTTTCTGTCCGAAGTTTTATTTGGAAGACCCACTATATTTATGTCTTCTTTCCTTCTGTGATAGTGTTTAAATAATTCAGCCATTTACAACACGAAATCATTTAGTACTGTGGTGTAAATAGGGCACTCTTGGCTGCTACTCTCTCTTTGTTTGCACTATTCAGCATTTTATGATCTCCATGGGAATTGTCTTGAATTGTTGAACTGAGGCTGCTCAAGCGTGTAATGTTATTATCACATCAAGCAATGAAGATCCCATATAACTTAGTCATGGCACTGGTAAGAAAACCAGAATCATGCAGTGTATTCATCTCTCTTCCTAAATAAAAGAAGGAAAGTAAAACTGGTAAAGAGAAGAAAAAGTAACACTCCTCAACATTTGCACTAATTCTCTCAATATGAATAAAAGTTTAATCTCTGTTCAATTATATATTTTTTGTTTTGTTCTACATTTCATGCTTGTCTGTTTTCAAAGAAAATTGTCCTTAAATGTTAGATAATTTTAAACACTTGTATATATTTACCAATATGAAATAACTGTGAATTGTGCTCACAAAACATTACTTTATTTTTTTCTAGTTACAACTAGAACTATCACTGTATGCGATTCAAACCTCCACCAATGTCAATGATAGAATATGTTATTTGGATATTTGAATAGATGGAAAAAGGAAAATAGGAAAAACTTTTGTGGCTTTAAATCGCTGTGTTTGATGAAAAATAGACAATACTTCACAGGTAATGGTGATGAACAAATTTTGAATTAGCAAGTCAGGAATCAGGTAACTTTAACCTTTGATTTTGCAAATTTACTAAAATAAAGAAATTATGAGTTAAATTAATGTGTATTATATATTTAGCCGAGTAAAAATAAAATCCTCATCTTAAATTTGATTGTCTATGTTTTTATTCAAATGTGACCATAACCATGAGTTAGTAAAAAGGGAACACAAGTTCAACACCATTTCTGCATATCCTCTTCATCAGGGAAACATTTGAGCTAAGTTTGAATAAAATCCTTCAAATATGGGTGAAGTTAGAAGACAATCATTGTCTTATACTTCATTGTCAAATATATTGAGGTTCACATCAAAGCCAAGTTTGAAGACAATTCTTCAATAAGTATATGTTTTACTGAGCGGACAAGTTTGAAACGGACCGACTGATGGACGCGACAAAAATTTCCAGTATACCCCCCCCCCCCATTCGTGGTTGGGAGTATAATAACTGTTAAAGAGCTACAGTGAGCAGTGACTTTTTTGATATGATGACACGAAAAACTGCCATGTGACAGATTCTTCGTTTCATATTGTTACGTGTATCATGCATTCAAAATCCCTATTTAACTTTTTTCAGTTTCTCTAAAGATTTCTAAAATTTGCATTTCGCCGACACTAAACTAAGATAAATTCATTGCAAACGTCACCATTAAATAATGCACGTACTTGTGCCCATTATGATATATGTACGTGTTAGAATGGATATAGATTTTAAAATGTTCATGATCTATTGTCATATACATCACGGTCTCTTGTTCATATGCATATACATCTAAATTAAATTACTATTAAATTACTTCTGAACTAGACACTGAGATATATTCAATGGTATAACACTCAAATTTAAAATTTATTTCCGAATTTACACAAGAACAAAATGCTTTGACAAATTTGCACGGAAAATAGTTTAATAATATTCCATGGCCTATAGTTTGCATGATTGCATATAAAGTAGGTATGGTAATTTCATTTTAACTTCTTGTGTTACAAAACAGCCATACAAGCTAAAATACAGTCTGGAGATAAAACAATATAAAGTGCAAAGCTATAAATCTCTGATAGGTAGCTTCAATTTACAAAATCAAATGTTGTTATTACAGTCAAAATCTAAAATTTTCTATCCATGCTAAGAAAATTCGATTATACCATTACTTTTATCACTTTATGTTAAAACACTGGGGCTTATCTAGACTGGTTTCAGACCCGGCAATTAATATGCTACTCCATAGTTACGTTAAGCTACATACTAACAAGTCCCTTTCAAACTACATATTTATCTTTTTTGTCTGGAATTATATGATTGCTAGGAGAGGAAAAAAATGTTATTAGCGGGTAAAAAAAAACATTTAGTATATCAATGCGTTAACATAAAAAGAAAAGGATATTATAGCCTGCAGCCAGGCTAGGACTTATTAGCTACACATTGCACTTGGTTTGACCGATAATCAGAGGTCAAGTTTGTAACAATGTTATCTGTTCAGTGCTACACTTTACGCCAGCTGAAAGCATGAATTTCAGCCCAGGCTTATCAGCAGCATTAATTGGCCTAACTGTTAGAGAGTAATAAATCTCTCACTCCTGCTGGGTTGAAATGTAAACTGACCACAATCAACATCTTTGTTGCACATGCAGTTAGTTGGTTAAAATGAAGGCACTATTTAGAATTTTAGGGTCTGATTCAGATTTATAATGATTTGTCCCTTGAATTATAATCTGTACTTGTATTTAAGTGAAAGTTTATTTCAGTAAACATTACGTTAACTAAAAAATATATTTGTTAATAAAAATTGCTGCAAAATTTCACTATTTAAGTAAAAATGAACGGAAAAGAATCAAGAACAACTTTACATTTTTTAACTATTTTTTTTAAGAAATAGCATGCATAAGTATGAAAATTTACATTTTTATGAGGGATTCCTTTTAAAACAGTTGGAAAAACATGGCATTTAACATATCTTCATTCTCGGAGCTAAATGTAATCGATGATGGCTGAAACAAGTTTTAGAAATTCAGTGATTTTATATCACTGTTGAAAGAAAAAACATTCTGCAAATGACACAAGAATCAAATGTACCAACATTTTTCAGTGGCTAAAAGGAAAGACAAAATTGGAAAAGAAAAAGGTGGGCATCCTGCATTTGGAGTAAACAAGATCTTGCATTTTACTTTTGCTTTTCATGAAATGTTTAGAAAAATTAGTTGACCAAACAAACATAATTCTTGACGACAGACATTTCCAAAAAGTTGAAACTATCAAAGACATAGAGGGTTGTCTTTGAAGTATTAAACACTCCTCATGACGCTGAAGTCTTTTATGATAACCAAATGGATAAATAAAAAAACATGATCTATGTGTTTTGTAATATAAGACCATGCATAGCCTAGCAGTGTACATATTAATGTTTCAATGAAAACCAGTAGGGGCCTGGGCTCAAGCTAATTCTGACCTATAATTTTTAAAAATCTTCTATCTTAAACTACAAAGAATAGAGCTTATATATTTGGTTATAGCATGATCTAGTAGACCTCTACCAACATTTTCTTTAAAACTTGAGAAGTTAATATACTATATAAGGGAAACATAATATTATGCTTCTATACACCATGAAAACTGAAAAAAATACCACGATTCGAACCCATTTCAGTCTTTTGGTCAGTAAAATAAAGAGCTGTAATCTACACAACTAAGCCACAGAGGCTCGTTTTTTTAAAGATTTATCAAAATGAACAAAATACGTACCCCGTTGTGAACAGGGGAATTTTTTATCACAAAAAATGTGTAAAACCTTATAATGTGTTGTTTTTCTGTGAGAAAATAAAGAAAATATGAGCCAGCAACTTAGTTTAGATATGTTCTTCAAAAAACAGCTGGAACATGTAAGTGTATAAACCTTGTTCTTTCGCATCATCAACCCATCTGTTAGTTATAACATTCGACAAAGAGTGATCTTCGTTATGATTTCAACAAATAACTTTAAGGTATTGATTAACTCTTTTAGGTTTTGATAGAAATTTTCAATGAATTTCGTTCCAAATTTGAACAAAATTTAGGTTAGGAAAAAAACTTTTATATTTACATGGTTGATATTATGGTTTATCAACTGAAATTTATGAGAGGACAGTTTTTTTTAATTACAAACATACTGTGAGTAAATTGAAAAAATTCTTTAAAAAATTGAGAATGCAATTTGAAGTTTGCAAAATTCTTGCAAGATATTACAGTTAGTTATAGTATTTTTTCGATCATACAGATTTTCCCGTAATGTCCTCCATACTGTATATGTAAAGCAGTTTTTATTAGATTAATCAAAACAAGCATATGCTATTCGGTAATATCAATAATTTGGAAAGAGGATATTCATATCACTATCAACCGATCTCAGTGAACTTTTTTCAGCTTTGCTCCGTTGAAACATACTCTATTGCATAACTTAAGTTGAAATTAAGAGAGAATCATGGAGTGGATGAGTGTGCGGTGGTAACGTGCTTGACTGGTAATCTAGGGGTGTTGAGATCGATTCCCCGCTCCTCGGCTAAATTTACGAAATGTCTTCTGGTTGAATCCAATGTATCAGTGCTGTACACTGAGCATGCAACCTGAGGGACGTGTCTGAATGGGATGCTTTTGTATCTTGCACTATTCTCCACTAATAAACTAATTTCTGCAGGGATTTAGGTCATATGAGCACTTGTACCAAAGACAAATAACTCAAATGGAAACATAAAAGAGAAAATCCCTCTTACTTTACGATATTAGATTCCTAATACCCTACCTCCACTCTTTAGGGTATTCAATTTTATTACTTTGTGTAGGATTGAGACATTTTCACTGAAGAACATGGGTTCAAACCACACTCAAGCCATTTATTTCTCTCGTTTTTGGCAGTTTTACATTTCTTTGGTTTTATAACAGTAGCATGACAGCGCGAATTTATCATTTATATGTTTTTCTATTTTTTCATTATTTCTCTGGACTGATATTCTCTTTACGGTAACGATAGAATGATCTCACAAGAAAAGAAAAAATAAAGTTTTCATATCACAGTACTGTATGGAAGTATAATATACGATACTTAGTATACGTTCAGTTCACACTGAAGTTCAAAAGCAAAACTTTCTGAATGCGTACCAGTAAAAATGTTACCTTATCCTGAAACATTATTTGTTTTATTCCTAAAATTTCAAGGAGGTTTACAGCGACTGACTCACAGAATTTAGCTGTGATTTTTTTCTTATTTAAGATAAGTAGATATACTATGGAAAAATTGATATAATGCTTCTAAACACACAAAACAAGTTTTGACTTAACCAGGATTCGAACCCCTGTCCTTTCGGTCAATAAAATATTGAGCAATGATCTTGACCACTGAGCCACAGCATCAAGTTAGCAAAATGTGTCAAAACTAATGCTATATCTGAAGTATCTACACTGTGACAAATGGGGTAAATATTTTAACAAATAAAAGCTTGTAAAACTTTATATTTTGATTTTTTTGGTAACAAATAATGAGTCATTTGCTTAGATTAAATATGTTCTTTACTTCCAGCAAGATGTATAAACATATTCTTTTTTGTCGCTTTAAGTGGAAGTATTGATCCAATTTGCAAATTTATAAGTCTTACACATGTACATGTGTCTTCTTGGACAATGTAGAAATTTAGATAATGCCCCTGTTTTAACATGTTCATATTGATAATAATAAGTTAGATAAAATGTAGTTAGGTACTCAGTTTACAGAGACTTTATATAAAAGATCGATAGCTTTGAAAATAAAAGGTGTGAATCGATGAACCACTGCATCATTTAATTGAAACCAGAAACTTTCTAATTGTATTCTTTCAGTAACAAAACTGTATTTACTGTTAAATTTAACCATGCTTGTGAAGAATTTGAAATTATTGTCTTTTGAAATATACTGTTTACTTCTCCCTCAAAAAAATATTGTCTGAATTTGTTTGAATAATTCTGAATTTATCTGAATTCATAGTGAATACATCTAAAAAAACTTATCTGTATGAATAGTTCTGTTTTTTTTTTATTTTATTATTTTTTTGGGGGGAGGGGGGCGAGGGGGGACTGAACATTTCTGAAAATATGCTGAATATTTTCTAATTATATATTTGCTATTCAGACATTTGAAAACTGCATGAATATGAAAGTAAGAATCATTCAAAAGACTGGTTATCTGCACTATTCTGAGTGCAAATATTCTACATTTTTCAGTATTTTGAGTTCAACAGAATTTTCAGATTCGCTTGTATAAATTTATCAAAGAACTAAATGAAACAAAAAAGTTAATAGTCACAAGTTTTAAACATCAGCTTTTTATTTTCAATTATTTTTTTTCAATATTTCATATCTTTTAAATATGTCAAAAAGATTACAAAATCATCACGGTAACATGAAAAAAAATCTAATGCAAAATTGTAAAAATAACTCAGACATGTGTCAATGCACTGATTTTAAACTCTAAAGAATTATACAAATTTTGTCTGAATACTCAGATGAATTGATGTCAGTCATTATAATTCTTACGTACAAATCAGGGCTTAAAATGTATAGATTGAAATTCATGTTATATGTTTTTTTTTCTTTTGAAAAATATTTGAAAGCAATTACATCTTAACAAACAACATGCTACTTGCATGTTACACTCTTTCATATTACACTTTAAAATGAGTTGATACAATAATCTGGATTATTCGGATAGTTGTGTCTTAAAGTTTCAAAGTATGATTTTTCAACTTAAAAAAAAATATGACTTAATTTTGTCTGAACAATTCAAACTGTTGTCAAACTATATAATACGTACTAAGTTAGTTATTTATTGCGGTTTAAAGCCAGTTTTAACAGCTGTGGTCATATCCCTGCGGTAAGTCCATCTGACAGGTGTTCCTGGGTATCCAACCAATTTACTAACCAATTTCTCCTAAAGTGACCTGACTACTTCCTCACTTGTTACAGAGGTGAGAGACAAATGACCTATAGACGCACTGTCTGAGATCAATTACCACATGGAAATTTTGCCGGCCCTGATCAACCCAGGAACTCTAAGACTGAAAATTCAATGCCCTACCGACTGAGCTAACCAGACCGGCAAGTTCAGATGATAGTCGCTTCATCATTTAGGGTGAAATGCATAAATGTTAATCCTCAACATTTTGATGATTATGTTTGTCATGTTAATGACATCAGATTTTAATAATAATACTAATAATGATTATAATAAAATAAAAAATGTTTGTGTTAAGAAAAATATCCTGACATAATACAACAATTATTGATAAGTTGATTGTTAATTATTTCGTGCTATTCAAAATATAAGCTGCTCTATGCATAACTGGCCACATGCATAGAACTACATAATAGAGTAACTATATTTACCATTTCACTTTCATTTCATAAATTATGAAACTTATGTTAAATTTGCCTATAAAATATTTCCTGAATGGTTATTACCCCAAGCACAAGTGAGGACACACTTTGTTTATTATAGCAAACTTGAAATAAATCTAAATATGTTTATATTTTAAAGACTTTTCATACAAAAAAGGAATGTTTTGTTTACTCAAGTGGTATAGTACAATTGAAAGTTACTTTTCAGGAGTATACCTGTTTATCATCTTTAAACTTAATTCTGTTTCTTTTTATTTCATTCATTTATTTTTTGTAGACCAATACAACTTAACACTTTTCTATTTCAAAGTTTTGAAAACTTATCTGTTAACATAATGTGGTTAGAATAACATTAATACTGCTGGTCTGTGCACAGCAGGTCATCAAATATTTATAACAACTTAATTGACCAGGCAAATTAATCACGTTACAGGCCTATGCATTTTCTAGATGCTTGTAAAATAGGGTTATAGAAGTTTCTGCTGTGTGTTATCTTGCTCTGTATCAATTCATTAGGAGTAACAGAGGTCACATGCTGAGCAGCTAAAGATAATACTTGAAAGTCTTGAAGGTTAACCTTGTGTTGATTTGCTACAGTTCTGTGGTTAGATATTCAAAGCCGTTTATCAAACATCTTAACCAATCAGATTATATTTTCGAGTAATTTTGAGGGAGGCAGAATTTACAAATAATACTGCTTCGTCATGTTTCTACACCAAGAATTCTAATTTATGTCAGGATACATTCATTCCAGGTATTTTAAACTTTTATTTTTCTTCAAAATAAAGAATATTCATTTTAAGATTTACCTTATGAAATGAAAAAACTCAAAGAGGAGACATTTTTAAACTATGTAGTTATTGAAAACTTTAATCAACTTTTGTTTAAAAGATAAGCAACAATTCATTAGAAAAAATCAACTACTGGCAGCATTTAGAGTGTACAGGTGAAAACACAGACACACTGTCATGTATGCTTAAAGTGCGTTTTGTAAAACTGTCAGTGTTACTATGCACGCATCTGAAAGAATTATTAAAACATTATATTTGTTTATATCGGATCCTACATTTTGAGGAGAATATGCAGCTTGAATGCATTATTATAGTTGACTTTAAAATCTTATTTGTTCAATGGTCTACATTTTATACGGGAGTAGCAATATTTCTTGGATATTCTGGGACTTAAATATAGTGATAGGAAAGATCGAATAGGTACATGTATACTGTTTCTAAAAATAGAACTGCTGATAAGCATCTTCTTACTGGGATACAAAATGTCTTACAAACAATGATTAAATGAAAACCTGAACAATATCAATGTAGACAGATGGGGTACCTTTTTGTCTGTTTTCATTTCTAAATGAATATATATGCTGACAAGAATATTAGCGTAACATGTGTGGAACATGAATAAAAAAAATGCACAACAGTTATATGATAAGAGTTGCAGAAGGTAACAAAAGTCAAATAAGTCACATTATTTCATTTTACCCTGTGATATCCAACTAAATGTGTTTGAATTTTTTGCTAAGACGCTCTTTTCGAAATGAAGTTCAGAAAAAGTTGATTATGAAATATTGTAAAGAAAACAAAAAAATATCCTTAAACTTACATTTTCATTTACACTAGAAAGTATATTTTACAGTGACTTAGGAGATATTAATTTGGCCTCTTCTTGCCAAACTCGAACACAATGAGGCAAAATGACTGGATGCATGTATTGAACCAGCAAATGTGATCAAAGATTTAAATCACTTTTACATTGAATTTTTTTTTTATTCATCTAGTGTATATTGATACTGATAACACCTGGACAAGTTAACTTCATTTCCTAAGGCTCACCTCATTACAATATAACACGATTGATTGACTGACTGACTGACTGACTGATTGACTGACTGACTGACTGACTGACTGACTGACTGCTGACTGACTGACTGACTTGACAGTCAAGGTCAAATCATTGAATTTTGTTAAAACCTGGCCATAATTTTGTTATTCATGTTGGATTTGAATAAGACTTGGACAAAAGAACACTTATGACAACACCGACATGATAAAATGTTTAAGTTTGACCTTGACCTTTAAATGACCAAAACCGTCAATGTCAAATGATTAAATTTTGCTTAAATTTTCATAACATTCTTGTTTATGGTTGGATTTGATTTATTCTTGGAGAAAACAACAATTATGACAAAACCGACATACTGAATAACTCAGGTATGACCATAACCTAAAAATGACCTTCACTGTCAAGGTCAGATGATTGATTTTTGCTCAGATTGTCATAACTATTGTATTTATTCATGGATTTGAGTCATACTTGGATAAAACAACACTTATAACAAATCCGACATGTTGAAAAACTCAGGAGTGACCACGGCCAAAAATGACCTTGACCATGAAGGTCAGATTTTTTAATTTATCCTAAATTGTCATAACTTTGTCATTTATTTATGGATTTGATTCACACTTGGACAAAACAATACTTTTGACAAATCAGACATTTTGAATTAAGTTTGGCCTTGATCTAAAAATGACATTGACTAGCAAAATCAAATTATTGAATTTTGCTAAAATTGATCATAACTGTGTAATTTATGGTTATACTTGATTCATACTTGAACAAAACAACATTTTTGACCAAACTGACATGCTGAATAATTCAGGTATGACATTGACCCTTATATGACCTCGTCAGTCAAGGTTCCATTATTGTTTTTTTGCTTAAATTGTCATAACTGCTGTTTATTTATTGATTTAATTCTTACATGTACTTTGATAAACAACAAAACCCATATTATAATTTATTTAAGTATGACCTTGACCTATCGATGACCTTGACATTTAAGGTCAAGTTATTGAATTTTGCTTAAAATAGCCAAACTGTTGTTATTTATAATTTGATTTGATTTATACTAGGACAAAACAACATTTATGACAAAACTGAGACATTGAATCATTCAAATATGTCCTCGACCTTCAAATGACCCTTATCATCAAGGTCAAATTATAGAATTTTGCTAATATTTGCAATAACGTCATTTTTAGTTCTTTTTGATTTATACTTTGACAAAACAACGCTCATGACAATTCCTTAATGTTAAGTTATTCAAGTATGACCTGAACCCAAAAATGACCTTCAAATGCAAGTTTTAATTATTGAAATTTGCTAAAATAGACAAGTTTTTTTTGTTATTAATGGATAGATTTGATCAATACAGGGACAAAACAACACTGAGAATAAAAAAATGTGTTGAACAATTCAAGTATAACCATGACCTTTAAATTCTCTTGGAGTTGGAGGAATGATCCCCTATCTACAACTGAGATGATTATCAGGGGATAATAACCTACTTTACACTAAAATGGGGAAAATGAATAAGAGATGCAGGATATTATCATGTCTAATAGTAAAGACAATGGTGAGATGGGGGAAAGACAATCGTTATAAGGGGAAATGTTCCCCTATCTACTTGTGAGTTGGAGGAATGATCCCCTATCTACAACTGAGATGGGGGAATGTTCCCCTATCAACTACTGAGATGGGGGAACGTTCCTCTATCTACTAGTGAGATGGAGGAATGTTCCCCTATCTACTTGTGAGTTCGAGGAATGTTTCCCTATCTACTACTGAGATGGGGGAATGTTCCCCTATCTACTACTGAGATATGGGAATGTTCCCCTATCTACTACTGAGATGGGGGAATGTTCCCCTATCTACTACTGAGATGGGGGAATGTTCCCCTATCTACTACTGAGATGGGGGAATGTTCCCCTATCTACTTATGAGTTGGAGGAATGTTCCCCTATCTACTACTGAGATGGGGGAACGTTCCCCTGTCTACTAGTGAGTTGGAGAAATTTTCCCCTATCTACTTCTGAGATGGGGGAATGTTCCCCTATCTACTACTGAGATGGGGGAACGTTCCCCTATCTACTACTGAGATGGGGGAATGTTCCCCTATCTACTACTGAGATGGGGAATGTTCCCCTATCTACTACTGAGAAGGGGGAATGTTCCCCTATCTACTACTGAGATGGGAAAATGGTCCCCTATTTACTTGTGAGTTGGAGGAATGTTCCCCTATCTTCCACTGAGATGGGGGAATGTTCCCCTATCTACTACTGAGATGTGGGAATGTTCCCCTATCTACAACTGAGATGGGGGAATGTTCCCCTATCTACTACTGAGATGGGGGAATGTTCCCCTATCTACTACTGAGATGGGGGAATGTTCCCCTATTTACTTGTGAGTTGGAGGAATGTTCCCCTATCAACTACTGAGATGGGGGAACGTTCCTCTATCTACTAATGAGATGGAGGAATGTTCCCCTATCTACTACTGAGATGGGGGAATGTTCCCCTATCTACTTGTGAGTTGGAGGTATGTTCCCCTATCTACTACTGAGACGGGGGAACGTTCCCCTATCTACTACTGAGATGGGGGAATGTACCCCTATCTACTACTGAGATGGGGGAATGTTCACCTATCTACTTGTGAGTTGGAGGAATGTTCCCCTATCTACTACTGAGATGGGGGAACGTTCCCCTATCTACTAGTGAGTTGGAGGAATGTTCCCCTATCTACTACTGAGATGGGGAAATGTTCCACTATCCACTACTGAGATTGGGGAATGTTCCCCTATCTACTACTGAGATTGGGGAATGTTCCCCTATCTACTACGGAGATGGGGGAATGTTCCCCTATCTACTACTGAGATGGGGGAATGTTCCCCTATCTACTACTGAGATGGGGGAATGTTCCCCAATCTACTTGTGAGTTGGAGGAATGTTCCCCTTTCTACTAATGAGATTGGGGAATGTTCCCCTATCAACTACTGAGATGGGGGAATGTTCCCCTATCTACTTGTGAGTTGGAGGAATGTTCCCCTATCTACTACAGAGATGGGGGAACGTTCCCCTATCTCCTAGTGAGTTGGAGGAATGTTCCCCTATCTACTACTGAGATGGGGGAATGTTCCCCTATCTACTACTGAGATAGGGGAATGTTCCCCTATCTTCTACTGAGATGGGGGAATGTTCCCCTATCTACTAAAGAGATGGGGGAATGTTCCCGTGTCTACTAGAGAGATGGGGGAATGTTCCCCTATCTTTTATGTGAGTTGGGGGAATGTTCCCCCATCTATGTTCCCCCAGAAAAAGGACAAATGGAATTTCCTTTTTTTATTCTGGAAGGCCTTTTATCTCGATTCAATGTAATATTAGTGAAAGATAATATATAAGATTATGAAAGATAATATCATTTCAAATTTTAATATTCCCATGCAATTACCCTGTCTTTAATAAAGCCTGTATACATATAGTACTCTGGTAGGAAATGCATGATATGTTTAGATGGTAGTGCACAATATGTATAGATATAGCACTCTACAAGGTAGTACACGCTGTGTATAGATATAGTCTTCTCCTTTGTGGAACACACTTTCGATAATATAGTGTTCTGGTAGGTAGTACACACTGTCTTTAAATAAAGTGTTCTGGAATGTGATGCACAATATATATATATATCCATGTGAATATAGTTTTCAGGTACACTTTTATAGATAAAGTGTAGTAGGTAGTGCCGTTATCTCAAGATATAAAGTTCCAGTAGGTAGTGTACACTATCTCAAGATATAGTGTTCTGGTATATAGTGCACACTATCCCAAGATATAGTGTTCTGGTATATAGTGCATACTATCTCAAGATCTAGTGTTCTGGTAGGTCGTGCGCACTATCTCAAGATATAGTGTTCCAGTGGGTAGTGCATAAAATGTATATATACAGTGCTCTGGTAGGAGGTTCACAATATATAGAGATATATTATTCTGGTAGGTAGTGCGTAGGATGTATAGATATAGTGTTCTGGTAGGTTATCCACAGTTTGAATAGAGTTTTCTTGTAGGATGAACACACACTGTGTAAGTATATCATTCCTGAAGGTAGCGCACACTGCGTATAGAAAATGTGTTCTTGTAGTAGTGCACAATATGTATAGATATGTTATTCTTGTACGTTGTACACACTATGTATAGATAAAGTGTCCTTGTAGGTTGGGTGAACACACTATGTATTTATATAGTATTCTTGTAGGTAGTAGGTAGTTCATACTATGTATAAAATAGTGTTCTTGTGTGTTGTACACAATATGTAAAGATAGTGTTCTTTTGGGTTGTACACAATATGTAAAGATAGTGTTCTTTTGGGTTGTACACAATATGTAAAGATAGTGTTCTTGGAGGTTGTACACAATATGTAAAGATAGCGTTCTTTAAGGTTGTACACAATATGTAAAGATAGTGTTCTTTTGGGTTGTACACAAAATGTAAAGATAGTGTTCTTGTGGGTTGTACACAATATGTAAAGATAGTGTTCTTGTGGGTTGTACACAATATGTAAAGATAGTGTTCTTTTGGGTTGTACACAAAATGTAAAGATAGTGTTCATGTGGGTTGTACACAATATGTAAAGATAGTGTTCTTGGAGGTTGTACACAATATGTAAAGATAGCGTTCTTTAAGGTTGTACACAATATGTAAAGATAGTGTTCTTTTGGGTTGTACACAAAATGTAAAGATAGTGTTCTTGTGGGTTGTACACAATATGTAAAGATAGTGTTCTTGGAGGTTGTACACAGTATGTAAAGATAGTGTTCTTTTGGGTTGTACACAATATGTAAAGATAGTGTTCTTTTGGGTTTTAAGAACACTATGTATAGAGATAGTGTTCTTGTATGTAGTTAATATCATGTTTAGATATAGTGTTCTTGTAGATAGTACATAGTATGTACAGATATCGTGTTCTTGAAGGTAGTTCATTCTATGTATCGATATAGTTTTCTTGTATGTTGGACGCAATATGTATAAAGAAAGTGTTCTTTTTGGTAGTACACACTATATATTGATACAGTGTTCTTGTAGGTATTACATACAATGTACAAATAAGGTGTTTTTGAAGGTAGTTCATAATATGTATAGATGTAGTGTTTTAAAGGTAGTTCATATTATTTATTGATATAGAGTTCTTGTAAGTATTTTACTATAAACATAGATGTTGTGTTCTGATGCGTCGTCCTCACTTTGTATACATATAATGTTCTTATAGGTTGTACACACTATGTATAGATATGACGTTCTAGTCGGTAGTAAACAATATTTATAGATATATCATTTCTATGAATGCTCAAGGTCTTGGTGACAGAGCTAAGCGCAGAGATGTAATTATTGTTTTTTGAAAAGTAAATAGTACTCAATATGTATGTTACAAGACACGCATTTCACTATTAAAGAGGAAAAGTATAAACGGTCAATTTGGGGCTATATGACTTTACTAGTCAGTCAAGAGGCGTCGCAATATTTATTAATAATAATTTTGACAGTAAAATAAACTCTGTAGAGAAAGATGATGAAGAAAATCTGCTTATTCTTAACTGTAAAATGTGTTATAAATATATTACTTTATTAAACATATATGGACCCAATAAAGATAATCCAAATTTTTATGAGATGGTTTCACAGAAGATGTCAAAATTAAGAAATTCTTTATATATTTCTTTCTGGAGACTTTAACTTGATTCTTAATCCCGATATACACTGTTATAATTATTTGCACTTCAATAATCCAAATGCACACATTATAATGTCAGAGTTTAATTTAATAGATCACAGAAACTAATATACATTATGCGATTGATTTACCAGGAAATAATGAAGATATGGATAATATTCCTCTTGAAGAAATAAGATTTAACATTAATGACCAGTTATTTTTTTAGATAATAATGTTGAATATTAGAGGAATAACAATTAGTTACGCATCACATAAAAAAACGGAAACCAACAAGGAAGAAAAGGTTTTTGAAGAAATTGAGAAACTTGAAAAGGAAGCAAATGCTAACTATGATTTACTAGATACTAAGAGAAGAGAACTTGCAGATTTAAGAAAGAAAATAATTGGACGGAATTTTCATTCGATCAAGAGCTAAATGGATACATGAAGGAGAGAAACCTACACGTTACTTTTGTAATCCTGAAAACAGAAACTATTTTTCAAAATTTATTAACTCCTTAATTTCTGAAAAAGGTGATATTTTAAATACACAAGATAAAATTCTTGCTGAAATAAAACGTCATTATTAATGTCTATACAAAAGGTAAGAAACTGAAAATATATCTTTAATTGAATCATTAAGTAACTTTGACGTTCCAAAACTATTAGAATCCGACAAGCAACCCATTGAGGGGGCTCTGACTTATAGGGAAATGTTAAATTCTTTAAAACGTTTGTCGAATAATACAAGTCCTGGAAATGATGGTTTCACTGTGGATTTTTTTTTTAAAGAAAGATATTGGCGTCTTACTAGTTTTTAGGTCAATCAATTTCGCATACTCTATAGGAGAATTATCAATTCCTAAAGAACAAGAAGTAATAACTTGTATACCTAAAGGAAATAAAGACAAACTTTATTTTAAAAATTTGAGACCCATTTATTTGTTGAATGTTGCTTACGAAATTGCTTCTGCATCAATTGCCTTTCGCATCATAAACATTTTAGTGAATATTATAAATGAAGACCAAACAGGATTTTTACCAGGCAGACTAATGGCATCAAATGTTAGAATATTATATGACTTGCTTTTTTTTGCACTGAAAAAAATAATGTACCAAGTTTACTTCTTTTGATTGATTTTGCTGCCGCTTTTGACACTGTGTCTTGGACTTTTATGCATCAAGTTTTAGATTTTTTTTAACTTTGGCCACTCAATAAAATCTTGGATAAAATTGTTTTAAACAAATATTGAATCCTGTGTTATTGTAAATGGGCACATATCTGAATGTTTTTTAGTACAGAGGGGCTGTCGTCAAGGGGATGCTCTGTCACCTTATCTGTTCATTTTATGTGCAGAAATACTGTCAATATTAATTAGAAATAATCACAAAATAAAAGGTGTAACAATCCATGGAAAAGAATACAAATTTTCTCAGAATGCAAACGTTACTAGTCTGTTTTAGATGGTACTAACAAATCTCTTAAGAACACAGTGTTAACATTAAAATTTTATGCTGGAATTTCAGGCCTTAATATCAACATGGAAAAAACAAAAGTTATCTGGATTGGATCCAAAAAAAAATAGTAATACTATTCTTTGCTCGGAATATATATTCTGTCATGGAAGGATACAATTTTTACTGTGTTAGGCGTTAAATTGACTACAGACTTATCTGAAATTAAAGACTTGAACTATGACTAAAACATTGAAGAAATTAAGAAGTTATTTGTAAGTTGGTCTAAGAGAGTTCTGTCACCAATGTGCAGTCTAGATGTTATTAAATCACTTGCTCTTGCAAAATTAAATCATTTATTTTTTAGTATACCAAATCCACCCTTGCCCAAAATTAATACTATACAGAATCTTTTTTTTTAATTTCTTGTGGAAAGATTATAGGAACAAAGTCAAAAGGAATATCATAACTCAAGACTATGAGTTTGGAGGTCTAAAAATGATAGATTTAACATGTTTTATGAATAGTTTAGATTTTGAATTTAGCCAGCTAGTAGGTAATATATTGTAATACGACGGGGTGGTGTGTCGTCCTTGGTCTTATATTTTGTAGGTATGTTCTAGAGTGACCCAGGCATAGAATACTCTTGAGTTAATTAGAATCTTAAACCTGGATTCGGATGGCTCTATATGTTTTCTACTATTATGTTGGGAAGTTTTGCGTGTAATAAAGAGATGAAAAGCACTAAAATCTGTTTGTTGTTATTTATATCCTTACAGAGCTATGCTCTATCTTGATATCTCAAGATTTGGTGGTGTAATGCCTTTTTTCAATTATAAGCATACAACATTGAATATTTTAAAACAACAACATTTTACACTTTCTATATTTATTAAATGATATCTGTAATAGTTATTCTTAACTGTGTAAAACAGAACATTAAGTCATACAGTCCCTTGGTAGATTATGTCTATACAAGTCCTTTTCACGGAAATAGTGCCTTTTCGTTTAATAAACAAAGTTACCGTTGCGCGAAGAAAATGGTTACGGTTGAGCATTTACGTACGTTCCGTATAATAGTTATCACAAGAAATAGTGACGCCGTAACTTTGAATAATATAACAGTTACACCATTAAAAGATAAGTATATGTTGACTTTGTTTACCTTGGTTACGGAATTTTAGTTGCGGCCTATGACTCTAAATTTTACAAAAATACTCTCGTAGTGGACCTTTCCAGTTTTGACCTTTTGGTTGCGCTTATTCGAACCAGAACCGCCAAAAATTATTATTAGCCCGAATTCATACACTATAAAACTACAGTTCCGTAACTAAACTGCGTAACTCAAATTAAAAATTATATACTATGTCAGTAAAAAAAACGATTACTGATTCGTAAATGGAAATGAAATCCATGTCAAAATAACCGTTTGTCATTTAAAAAGTATTTCCTTTCAATATTCACGTTTGGGTACTTTTTCGTAAACAAACTTTTATAGACTTTGTGACAACATGAAAACAAACACATACAGCAGCTACTCTCGAGGGTGTTGGAGTTCATTCACCGTTCATATAAATTAAGTAAGGTTTAGCTTTTACATCTGTCTAGATTTGGTCTTTGTATTCACTTTCTTATAAGCGTTACAGATGATTTGTCACACATTTCCACCATCTGTCAAAAGTGCGTTTCAAGGTTCACATTACATCACATTCGTTCTAGGTCATTATTACTAATAGTTAACAGATAATATATTGTTAAGTTGTTCATAACGCTAGCAAAGAGCATTCTGATAAATAGTTCATGTTTATTAAGGCAGCCATTTCCTAACACTTCCCCCACCTCAGTTTCAAATTATCCTCCTGGATATCTAACTTGTTTGTCCTGTTCTACCAAGGTTTCATAATCTAATGTCGTATTATATTAGATCGGAAAACAGACCAGAAAAACAACATCAGAACTTATGTATTAACAAACTCCTGAGCAATCAAAACATAGAACTATCAAACAAAGTATTGTAAGGATATTTAATTAAACAACGCACACATATTCATCAAGCGCTTTTTAATGTCTTGAGTCAAATCTACAGTTAATCTCAACCATTTTTTTATAATGTATGCACGTATTTAAGGAATCTTTGATTTTTTTACAACTATTTTTAAATTATGGTAAAACACAAATCTTTAACACTGTTGATACTAAGTATATAAAGTCTACTGTGAAAACTACTTTTTATGTATTTTAACTTAAAATACAGATTAATGTTTAGGTTATTCTAATCCAGGTATGATGGTACTTTCTGCAGTTAAAGTGGCGTCGTAAAAGTACTCGGATATATAGGCAAATTCTGATCATCCGATATTGACTTCAGTGCCCGAAAATGCTGGACCTCTCCAAACGATAATCTCTTCCCGGCCACAACTTCTTCCAGGAATCTGAAGTTGTGGAACCTTGCCCTGGTAATAGTGGCCTCTCCCTTCTC
This sequence comes from Cyclina sinensis, assembly GCA_012932295.1. Classification (NCBI taxonomy): domain Eukaryota; kingdom Metazoa; phylum Mollusca; class Bivalvia; order Venerida; family Veneridae; genus Cyclina; species Cyclina sinensis. The sequence continues at coordinate 25,255,614 of JAAONU010000006.1, read as the reverse complement.
TTTGCGATATATCAAAGCTCCTGGTAGCTTTAAAAACTTATTTGTCGAGCAGATAACACCTGGACATCTCAGGAGCAACTTCTCCATAGACGAACGCCTCTAGGGTCATAGGCATCATTTCGACAGTCAACAACCGTTTATCAGGCGTCATATTAGGCCATCCTTTTGGCGGCCACTGGACCACTTGACCCTTCCCTATATCAATATTTTCCAATGTGTTTGGTCCCCATTGCCGGCGGGCTGGAGGACACAGAGGCATGGCACCCTTTTTAAGAATTTTTATGGCTGTTGCCACGTAGTTTTTTTCTGTTGCGTTATCTTCAACAGTTTCTCTTTCTCCAACAGTTTTCTTTTGCCTGTTCAGCTTGTACGGTTCTCCGGACTCATTACACTCTACGTTCTCTTTGTCTTCTTTGTCATTATAATTTGTGTCTTTCACTTTCCTCCATATGTCGTCTTCCCCTTTTTCAATTTCAACTGAGTCACCTTTTTCATTCAAAATTATTTCTCCTCCATCTATGTTACTTCTCTTTCTTTGGTTTGTTTCGTAATTTTTACTTCCTTCTTATAGTCTTTGTTATTTGTCTGCCTCTCATCTGTGTGTTTGGTAATCACTTCTTTTCTTACAATCTCATCTTGCATAATTTTCTGTGCTAAGAATTCACTCAGAAATTGCAGTTCACATTCCAGGGGATCACTAACAGTTATTTTCTCTTCTCTTCAGTTTCAACACATTTTTCATCAATAGTTGTTTTCTCATCTCCCTTTACTTCTTTTACCTGCTCTTTTGTAAACATCTGCTCTATACCCACCTCATCTAATTTCATCTGTTCATTCGTCATATTCTCATAACCAATACCCACTTCCAGTTCTGCTTTCCCGCCATCCTTCATATTACATTTGTCAACAACAACAACCTCTTCATGTTAAACCCTCTCCTTATCCACCGTAACTCTCCCACCAGCATTCACTTCATCTTCTTCCTTCTTCTCCTGCTCCGTCATAATAGCCTTACTCGTGTCAACTTCTGTAATTTCTCTCACATGCTCACTTGTAGAACTTCCACAACCTGTGTTGAAAGGTTTTCCAATTAATTCCCCCTTCTCAACTTTGCCGTTTTTGCTTTCCATCACCATTAGACGCCGTACACCATTTTCATGTAAACGCGTTAATACAACTTTCACGTCTTTCTCGTTTTTATCAGTATTTTCAAATTCTGTTTCACTCATAGGAGGCGTGTCATTTTTTTTAATGTTTTGTATTTTCAGTTTAATTGGGTCAGTGTTGAACATTTAATCATATACACTGCTTTCGTTTCTTCCAAGGTTCCTTTCTGTTTCATTTTCTTTGCTGGTGTCTCTGTTTCCTAACCATTCTTTCTCTTTTTGTATTTCTTTGCTGCTGTAGCCTTAGCTTCTTTCACTTCTTTAATTTCTTTTTCCTTTTTCTCAATTTCTTCAGCTATTGCCAACCCTGCTTTCCAGCCCTCTCTTATTTCGTTTCTTAACGTATCTCCTGCTGGGATAGTGTCAAGAAGGTTAATTAACACCCGTCTGGCTTCAATTGCGATAGTACTGTCATATTTCTCTATCTTTGTCATACTTGCATAATCTTTAGGATATACAGCTAGGTAGAAACAGTTGGGAACAGAAAGGAAGTCGTCTGGCATCAAACTATATTCTATGAAGTGCACAGAGTCACAATGTCTACTTAAGTCACTCACCCTTGTAAATATGTTAATTTTCGACACCATGGGCATCGAACAGATTGCCGCCGGTGCGCTGTCGAAGACATATGGTGAAATAACTCTTTCCTTTGTTTAAATGTCTTAGATTGCACTGTATAGAACCGCTACCACCGTGTTCGTAGCTCATTGTCTGTAATGAAATAAAATATATTTTGTTGTTGTTGTTGTTGTTGTTTTATCTAGGTTATTACACTAACTGTTAATTGCAAGACTTACAAATACATGTAAGTTTAAAACTTTTGAATAGCTTGACTATTGTATTTAATTATTCATTTATTATTTTATTTAATTATACCACTGTTTCATATTAATATATACATTTTTATATATATTTATTTATTTGTTATTATGGTGGACGTTCTCTTTACAAACATCACCCAATTGTATAATATTTGTTAAATAAATTTCTCAGGAAGTTCTTCAACAACAAGATAATAATAGTTTCTTGAACAAACCAACATCAACATCATCTATCTTTTTAAAGTGCAACTGTTACATTTAAGCTTTTTCGCGAGTTATCCAAGTTGGAATATTAACTCCAGAGTAAGGCCAAAGTCTGTCAATGTGGTACGCCTTTGGTTTCATTAATTTAGAACGCTTAACCAGACACATTAAGTCATTTACTATCTTTGTGACTAAGTAAGGACCCTTCCAGTTATTCATTAGTTTTGAACAAACACCTTTGTGTCGCGTAGGATCATGCAGCCATACACATTGACCGGCATTGTACCTTCGTTTGTTCGCATTAGTATCATAGTAGCGTTTTTGATACTCTAAACTCTTGCCGATATTCTTTCGAGCAAAGTCATGTGCCCATACTAGATTTGTACGCAAATCACGAACATAGTCATCAACAGTTTCTAGTTCGTCTTTGTCCGTGCATGGTCGACCTATTACCGCTGCCATTGGAAGGGTTACGTCACGCCCGTATACCATTTTGTTAGGAGATACCCTGGTACTCGAATGACTTGAACTCCGATATATAAGTATTAATAACGGCAGCAGTTTGTCCCACTGCTTTTGAGATTCTTGACAATATCTAGATATCATAGACACTAACATGCGGTTAAATCGTTCTACGACGCCATTTGCTTGCGCTCGTCTACTCGTCGCATCATGTGTTTTGTCAATAGTGAGTAAATTCATAAATTTCACTGAAAAGTTTTGATTCGAAATTAGAACCGTGGTCTGTGTAGAGTACACCGAAACGACTAACAAAATTATCAATGAACACATTTGCTACTGTCTTTGCTTCTTGGTTTTGCAAGGGCACAGCTTCTGTCCGTTTTGTAAACCAGTCTATTATTACTAAAATGTATTTATTGCCAAGTTCCATTGGTTCATCAACTGCATATTTACCTAAAGGTGCTTTGTTTTGTGACTTCGACAGGTTACGGGCAGTGCATAAGTCACAGTTATGACAATAATCCCTAATATGTTCAGTCATGCCAGGCCAATAAAATGTCTGTCTTATTTTCTCAATAGTCTTGTCAAAGCCTAGATGTCCTGCTGTCGGCGCATCATGGTAAGCACGAAGTACTGCAGAATGTTTACTTTCGGGTACAACTAACTGCAGAATGTGTGACTGGGTATCGGTATCAAACTTACGATACAACATTCCACCCTTCACACACAGTTTGTCCCACTGGCGCCATAATGTTTTCAGTTCAGCCTTACCTGCCGAAACTCCGGACCACTGAGGACGATCTGAATTATCTAACTTAGCGGTCAGTATCGATGAAATATTCGAGTCACTTAACTTAGTTGTTTGTATATCGACTGGAGACCACCCATCCAATAGCATTTGATTTTGTGTAAGGTCATTATTTTGAACCTTTTCATGGTCAGCTCTCGTCAAAGCTCTGACTTCAGCTACAGCTTCACTATCTACCTCGCAGATTTGCTTTTTATATTCCTGGTCTGGCACAACATTAATTTTTACGGTATTATTTGATATTGACGAGTTTTCTGTCTCTGTTGTTTCGCTCGCAGGCCTTGAATTGGCGCACTCGTTATCCTCTGCTGGGTTCTGCTGTCTCGAACATGTGCTACATGGCTTCCTTGATAAAGCATCTGCATTACCATGACTCCGACCAGGTCTTTGAATTACAGTCATACTGTATGTGCTCAGCTTTTGTAGCCAGCGAGCCGTCTGGCCAGTTGGTGCCTTTAAATTACGCATCCAGCTAACTGCTGAATTGTCAGTGCGCAAAAAAAAACGTGCGAACGTAGAGGTAGTGAGGGAAATGCTTGAGAGCCCTAACCACAGCCAATAATTCTTTTCTTGTGATACAGTAAAGCCTCTCGTGTCTGTTTAAGGTCTGGCTAATGTATTCAATGACGTGTTCCTTGCCCCCCATTATCTGTGACAACACGGCCCCTTTGGCCTGATTACTAGAGTCCGTGTCGAGGATAAACTCACAATCTGACTGCGGGTATGCCAGAATTGGGGCTGTAGTAAGAGATTCTTTGAGTTTGTTGAATGCCTCTTGACATCTTTCAGTCCATGAAAATCTGTTCTGCTTTTCACATAACTTGTGTAATGGTCTTGCTATGTCGGCGTATCCCTTGATGAATTTTCTGTAATAACCTGTGAGACCCAAGAAGCTTCTTAACTGCTTCTGAATAAGTGGTACCGGCCAATCTCTTATAGCGCTAACTTTACCTTCGTCTGTGTGTATCCCATCCTCAGATACCACATGACCTAGAAATGTGATTGACTTCTGAAAAAAGACATTTGGATGCTTTCAGTTTCAAATTGTAGAGTTGGAGACGTTCGAATATATTCTCGAGCCTAAGTAAGGATTTCTCTACAGTCTTTCCTGGTGTAATGATGTCGTCCATGTAGAGTAGGGACTGTATCCATTGTATTCCCCTAAGTACATTTTCCATTAACCTCTGAAAGGTTGCCGGACTATTGACAAACCCGAACGGCATAACTTTGAAGTGATACAAACCATTGGATGATGTTGAGAAGGCGGTTTTATGCTTGTCTCTTTCGTCCATCTTTACTTGCCATATTCCGCTACAAAGGCCCATACTGCTAAACCATTTATTTCCGGCAAGCGCCTCAAGGCAATCGTCGACACGAGGAATTGGATAAGCATCCACTTTTGTAACTGAATTTAATTTCCTATAGTGAACACAAAATCTTGTCGAACCATCTTTCTTAGTGATCAGCACAACTGGAGATGACCATTCACTGTCCGATGGCTCAATTATGCCCTTTTTAAGCATACGTTCGACTTCTTCTTTTTCGTTTTCACGTTTACCTAATGGTTGGCGCCTTGGAGCTTGTTTAATTGGTTGCGCATTGCCAGTATTTAATTTATGCATCACTTTTTCAGTGCACCCCAACTCGTCACTGGAGGTTACAAAGATATTCTTATATTTATTTAACACGGCTGCAAATTTTTGCTTCTCTTCCATATCCAAATGAATTGAACTCTTTTCAAATGTATCTTTTAGAGGTTCCGGTACACTAAGTGGGTCGTGATGGGCTTCTACATTTGCTGAGATATGAGCACATTTTAATACCCCAGTTTCCTGCTCTTCATATGACGATTTACAAAGTTCGAAACTTTCTCCTGGATGAAGAAGAAGACTCTCTTCACTCCTGTTAATTATACCTACCCCTACATGTGAACTATGGGGATCGATTGATCCCTCCATAACTTGTACATTTGGATTTCCAGTTTTGAGATTCTCTATGAAACCAGTTGCGGGGAGTTGTTTACTCTCGGGAATAGTCACACTTACGTAGGCATATGACTGTTAAGGGATTTCAGTGAGCTCGCCCACAGTTACTCTAGAAACACGATTAGCATCATGACTCGCGTAACACTGAACACACTCACCTGACCTTAATACCAACTGAAGATCATCAAAATCTAATCGCTTTGCATGCTTTAAGATAAAATCTTGGCCTACAATTCCATCTGTAGTGATGTCACATACTATTACAGGGTGATTAATTTCTTCTTCACCTAACTTAATTTGAAATTGCTCTTTTCCATATACTTTTATATTAGAGCCATCAGCACCTTGAACACTTATATTTCTATTCCTAACTGAAAGAGATTCGATTCCCAATTGATCAAATGTATGCTTTGAAATAAGCGTAGCTGTACTACCGCTGTCTAATAAGAAAATAACTGGTTTTCCATTCATGTAACCTTTGACATATAGACCATTATCAACACTTACATTTCCTGTACCTACGCGGCTATACCTATTGATGCTACCAAACAACTCTTCTCTTGAACCACTTACACCCATATAATTCACTGTTTCACTTCATTTATCAACATTTCCTTCTTACTTTCTACAGAACACTGTTTTTATATTATTGTTTTCCTCTGAGACTACAGGTCTTTTACCTTTCTCTTTCGCTCGCTCCCGACCTACAGGGTGGACGGTGACTCGTTTCCCGAACTTTCGTTGTCATTTGAAGAAGCTCATAGACTGTTGTTAGTGTTGTACCTTCGTGGACAATCACGAGCGAGATGCTCCATAGACCGACATATGTAACATCTACGAGGACCAGTATTTCCACGTAACGACCCCCTTTCCATTCGGTCTAACCTGAACTGTATTGATCTTAGAGCCCTCTGTAAATCATCTTCAGGCCTCTAATTTCTGGACTGCCATCTTACGTTTCGCTGTTCATAATCACCTTGCCTTTGAACTGCTCTTTCATCTTCAGAGCTCTCAATCCGCCTGACCAGGTTTCTTCTTCTTTCAACGTTAGATTCATTCAATAAATCCTCGTACCTTTCTACTACTTCTACTGCTAATCCGGTTTAATGGTGATTGCTGGTCTCTAATCGTGACAGCAATAATTTTGGTTTTAACGTCCAGCGTCCCTGTCTTGGTAACAAAGCCTTATAGGGGTGACTTGTTCTTCCCTGACATCTCCCTGACCAATATCGAAATCTACTTCAGAATCAGAGTCACCCATTATTATGATATTTTGTTTTCGATTAAGAGGGCGTTGTTTTACCTGCCAGCAGGGGGTTCTGGTATGACCTTTGACCTGTTATTGTTGTTTTCCACTAGGGTTTTGTAAAGTTCAGATCGTATAATCATTTCAGTAATTTCTTGATTTAATAGTAATACACCCGTAAGAGTCTCCCATACTACTTAATATATATATATATATATATATATATATATATATATATATATATATATATATATATATATATATATATCAATGTTTATACAGGCAAGGGTCCTAGATATCCAATAGAATAATATCTGCACTTCTGACACCACGGGTAATAGGACGGGGTGGTGTGTTGTCCTTGGTTTTATATTTTGTAGGTATGTTCTAGAATGACTCAGACATAGAATACTCTTGAATTAATTAGAATCTTAAACCTGGATTAGGATGGCTCCATATGTTTTCTACTATTATGTTGGGAAGTTTTGCGTGTAATGAAGAGACGAAAAGCACTAAAATCTGTTTGTTGTTATTTATATCCTTACAAAGCTATGCTCTATCTTGATATCTCAAGATTTTGTGGTGTAATGCCCTTTTTCAATTATAAGCAAACATTGTATATTTTTTAAACAACAACATTTTACATTTTCAATATTTATTAAATGATAACTGTAATAATTATTCTTAACTGTGTAAAACAGATCTTTAAGTCATATAGTCCCTTGGTAGATTATGTCTATACAAGTCTTTTTCACGGAAAAAGTGCCTTTTCGTTTAATAAACAAAGTTACCGTTGCGCGAAGAAAATGGTTACGGTTGAGCATTTACGTACGTTCCGTATAATAGTTATCACAAGAAATAGTGACGCCGTAACTTTGAATAATATAACAGTTACACCGTTGAAAGATCAGTATATGTTGACTTTTTTTACCTTGGTTACGGAATTTTAGTTGCGGCCTATGACTCTAAATTTTACAAAGTTACTCTCGTAGTGGACTTTTCCAGTTTTGACCTTTTGGTTGCGCTTATTCGAACCAGAACCGCCAAAATGACCTTTTTGCTTATATCTATAGATTTTTGTCGCGTATGCATTCCGTACCGTAACTAGATGACATTCTAAGGTTTCTATTGGTTGAACGTTCCTAGAATTGGTTGCGGAAAGCGTAATTAGCCCGAATTCATACACGATAAAACTACAGTTCTGTAACTAAACTGCGTAACTCAAATTAAAAATTATATACTATGTCAGTAAGAAAAACGATTACTGATTCGTAAATGGAAATGAAATCCATGTCAAAATAACCGTTAGTCATTTAAAAATATTTCCTTTCAATATTGACGTTTGGGTACTTTTTTCGTAAACAAACTTTTATAGACTTTGTGACAACATGAAAACAAAAACAAACAGCAGCTACTCTCGAGGGTGTTGGAGTTCATTCACAGTTAATATAAATTAAGTAAGGTTTAGCTTTTACATCTGTCTAGATTTGGTCTTTGTATTCACTTTCTAATAAGCGTTACGGATGATTTGTCACACATTTCCACGATCTGTCAAAAGTGCGTTTCAAGGTTCACATTACATCACATTCGTTCTAGGTCATTATTACTGATAGTTAACAGATAATATATTGTTAAGTTGTTCATTACGCTAGCAAGAGCATTCTGATAAATAGTTCATGTTTATTAAGGCAGCCATTCCATAACACTATGTCCATATGTAAACCTTATTTTCAATTATGGTACAGACTATATTAAACAAAAACTACACTAAGATATAAATCCCTTTTGCAAAAATGTTTTTAACAGTTACTATGCTCTTTCTTTAAAAGTAATACCAAATAATAGTTATCAGTGTTATTCTACCCATTTATGGTTTAATCCCGGAAACAAAGTGGGAAACTCAAGTGTTTGCATAAAAAGATGGATTGCGGGCGGAATCCTTTTTGTAGGCGACTTTTTAAAACAAAATGGAGAATTTTATACAATACCATGAATTTTTGGACACCTACAACATTAGAACCAACTTTATAGAATATAGAGGTATGCTAACAGCTGTAAATGCATTTTTAACAGAAAACAAAATTAAACATTTGTTAAAGAAAATGAACTTCTACATTCATATTGCTCAAAGTCTGGTATTAATAAATAAAGATAATAAGGGATGTAGATCAATATATAAAGTATTATAGGGTACGAGACACTATCCAAATTTCTTACAAAAATGGAAAGAAGAACTAACAGACCTTACATAAGCAGGATTTTTCCAAAACAATTGAATATATAGTATGGTTCATAAATTCACAAAAGATCCAAAAATATTATGCTTTCAATTTCAAAACAAACTCTTTAGTATGAAAAAGGTTGAAAAATTATGGGAAAATTTTCAAAATTTAACTCTCTCAGAACCATAGCAAGAAAAGATTATAAATATTACATACTACTCGGGGTTTTAGTGTAATATATTAATATACTGATGCATTTAATAGACAAGAAAAAAAAATTGTTCTATTATTACCTTAAAATTTGAACCCATATCACCTTTAAAAAAGGGGACCCACCACATTTTTTTCACATCCTTTTTTCATTCCAGATTTACATCCTGTATTTAGAAGGATACCTTAGTAATTTACACCTTAAGCCTTCTTTTATTATTAAATATTCTTTACACTTTGTCAGATAGATGTATCCAAAAGCTAACTCATAGCATTATTATTTTACTTCAGAAATATTTACATTTCATTACTGTGAACATACATCTCAATAAATATGGGAAAGACTTAGATATATACATATATAGAGGATATTTAAGTTTTTTCTTTAAATACGGGATTTATTTTCATCAAGTGGTATGAAAATAAATATTTCATGAGTGGCAATAGGAATTCAATCCAGCTATCTGATTGGCTTAGCGTAACTCCGCCCCCCTGTTGATATTACAGGTTGCGCCATGTCAATTTAAAGACTCTGCTTTAAAGACTTCAGTCTTTCAAATATTCCATAAAAAAGTGTGCGTTAAATGTTACCTTTAGGTTAATAAAGTAAACCAGATTTTTTTAAACTGTCTATATACTAATATTTGAAAAATCCGATTTACTTCCCCCTTTTTTTGCCTTCCTTAATTAGATATACATCTTATTTAAAGCAGAACATGGTAGTTAGATTTGGTTAGATAAAAACATACATATTTTTTTTAAATCAAAAGTCTAAAAAAAAACATAGAAAACTCAGCAAAACTTGTACCTTATAACTGTAATTTAAAAAACAGTGTCTTCCTTTGTTACTTATATACATATAAAAATTGTAAGGGGAACTGGCGGATGGCTCTCCGACCTCAATCTCCACAGTAACGGGGATCATACATGAGCAAGTACGTTGTTGAAATTTAAAAAAAAATATTTATAGAGATAGTGTTCTGGCAGATCGTCCACACTATATATAAATACAGTATTATGGTAGGTTGTCCACACTATGTAAAGTTATAGTATTCTGGTAGGTTGTACGCACTGTGTGTAGATATTGTGTTCTGGAAAGTCATCCACATTATGTATAGATATTGTGTTCTAATAAGTTGTACAAACGATGTATAGTTGTAGTGTTCAGGTAGGTTGTACACAGTGTGTATAGTTATAGTGTTCTAGTATGTCGTACACAGTGTGTATAGTTATAGTGTTCTAGTATGTCGTACACAGTGTGTATAGTTATAGTGTTCTAGTAGGTCGTACACTCTGGGTATGCTTATACTGTTCTAGTAGGTTGTACACACCGTGTATAGTTATAGTGTTCTAGTAGGTCGTACACAATGTGTATAGTTATAGTGTTCTAGTAGGTCGTACACAATGTGTATAGTTATAGTGTTCTGGTAGGTCGAGCATACTGTGTATAGTTATTGTGTTCTGATAGGTCGTACACAATGTGTATAGTTATAGTGTTCTGTTAGGTAGTACACACTGTGTATAGTTATAGAGTTCTGGTAGGCTGTACACACTGTTTATAGTAATAGTGTTCTGGTCGGTTGTACACACTGTGTATAGTTATAGTGTTCTGGTAGGTCGTACACACGGTGTATAGTTAAAGTGTTCAAGTAGGTCGTCCACACTGTGTATAGTTATAGTATTCTGGTAGGTCCTCCACACTATATATAGTTAGAGTTTTCTGGTAGGTCGTCCACACTATAGAGTTATAGTGTTCTGGTAGGTCGTACATACTGTGTATAGGTAAAGTGTTCTGGTAGGTCGTACACAATGTGCATAGTTATAGTGTTCTGGTAGGTCGTACACAATGTGTATAATTATAGAGTTCTGGTAGGTCGTACACAATGTGCATAGTTATAGTGTTCTGGTAGGTCGTACATACTGTGCATATGTAAAGTGTTCTGGTAGGTCGTACACAATGTGCATAGTTAAAGAGTTCTGGTAGGTCGTACACAATGTGCATAGTTATAGTGTTCTGGTAGGTCGTACATACTGTGCATAGGTAAAGTGTTCTGGTAGGTCGTACATACTGTGCATAATTATAATCTTCTGGTAAGTCGTACACAATGTGCATAGTTATAGTGTTCTGGTAGGTCGTACATACTGTGTATAGGTAAAGTGTTCTGGTAGGTCGTACACAATGTGCATAGTTATAGTGTTCTGGTAGGTCGTACACACTGTGTATAATTATAGAGTTCTGGTCGGTCTTATACACTGTGTATAGTTATAGTGTTCTAATAGGTCTTATACACTGTGTATAGTTATAGTGTTCTGAAAGGTCGTACACACTGTTTATAGTTATAGAGTTCTGGTCGGTCTTATACACTGTGTATAGTTATAGTGTTCTGATAGGTCGTACACAATGTGCATAGTTAGAGTGTTCTGGTAGGTCGTCCACAATGTGCATACTTAGAGTGTTCTGGTAGGTCGTCCACACTATAGAGGTATAGTGTTCTGGTAGGTCGTACATACTGTGTATAGGTAAAGTGTTCTGGTAGGTCGTACACAATGTGCATAGTTATAGTGTTCTGGTCGGTCTTATACACTGTGTATAGTTATAGTATTGATAGGTCTTACACACTGTTTATAGTTATAGTGTTCTGGTCGGTCTTATACACTGTGTATAGGTTAAGTGTTCTGATAGGTCGTACACACTGTTTATAGTTATAGAGTTCTGTTTGGTCTTATACACTGTGTATAGTTATAGTATTGATAGGTCTTACACACTGTTTATAGTTATAGTGTTCTGGTCGGTCTTATACACTGTGTATAGGTTAAGTGTTCTGATAGGTCGTACACACTGTTTATAGTTATAGTCTTCTGGTCGGTCTTATACACTGTGTATAGTTATAGTGTTCTCATAGGTCGTACACACTGTTTATAGTTATAGTGTTCTAGTAGGTTGTACACACCGTGTATAGTTATAGTGTTCTAGTAGGTCGTACACAATGTGTATAGTTATAGTGTTCTAGTAGGTCGTACACAATGTGTATAGTTATAGTGTTCTGGTAGGTCGAGCATACTGTGTATAGTTATTGTGTTCTGATAGGTCGTACACAATGTGTATAGTTATAGTGTTCTGTTAGGTAGTACACACTGTGTATAGTTATAGAGTTCTGGTAGGCTGTACACACTGTTTATAGTAATAGTGTTCTGGTCGGTTGTACACACTGTGTATAGTTATAGTGTTCTGGAAGGTCGTACACAAGGTGTATAGTTAAAGTGTTCAAGTAGGTCGTCCACACTGTGTATAGTTATAGTATTCTGGTAGGTCCTCCACACTATATTTAGTTAGAGTTTTCTGGTAGGTCGTCCACACTATAGAGTTATAGTGTTCTGGTAGGTCATACATACTGTGTATAGGTAAAGTGTTCTGGTAGGTTGTACACAATGTGCATAGTTATAGTGTTCTGGTAGGTCGTACACAATGTGTATAATTATAGAGTTCTGGAAGGTCGTACACAATGTGCATAGTTATAGTGTTCTGGTAGGTCGTACATACTGTGCACAGGTAAAGTGTTCTGGTAGGTCGTACACAATGTGCATAGTTAAAGAGTTCTGGTAGGTCGTACACAATGTGCATAGTTATAGTGTTCTGGTAGGTCGTACATACTGTGCATAGGTAAAGTGTTCTGGTAGGTCGTACATACTGTGCATAGTTATAATCTTCTGGTAAGTCGTACACAATGTGCATAGTTATAGTGTTCTGGAAGGTCGTACATACTGTGTATAGGTAAAGTGTTCTGGTATGTCGTACACAATGTGCATAGTTATAGTGTTCTGGTAGGTCGTACACACTGTGTATTATTATAGAGTTCTGGTCGGTCTTATACACTGTGTATAGTTATAGTGTTCTAATAGGTCTTATACACTGTTTATAGTTATAGTGTTCTGAAAGGTCGTACACACTGTTTATAGTTATAGAGTTCTGGTCGGTCTTATACACTGTGTATAGTTATAGTGTTCTGATATGTCGTACACAATGTGCATAGTTAGAGTGTTCTGGTAGGTTGTCCACAATGTGCATACTTAGAGTGTTCTGGTAGGTCGTCCACACTATAGAGGTATAGTGTTCTGGTAGGTCGTACATACTGTGTATAGGTAAAGTGTTCTGGTAGGTCGTACACAATGTGCATAGTTATAGTGTTCTGGTAGGTCGAACACTATGTGTATAGTTATAGAGTTCTGGTCGGTCTTATACACTGTGTATAGTTATAGTGTTCTGATAGGTCTTACACACTGTTTATAGTTATAGTGTTCTGGTCGGTCTTATACACTGTGTATAGTTAAAGTGTTCTGATAGGTCGTACACACTGTTTATAGTTATAGTGTTTTGGTCGGTCTTATACACTGTGTATAGTTATAGTGTTCTCATAGGTCGTACACACTGTTTATAGTTATAGTTTTCTGGTAGGTAGTACACACTATTTATAGTTATAGTGTTCTGATAGGTCGTACACACTGTTTATAATTATAGTGTTCTGATAGGTCGTACACACTGTTTATAGTTATAGTGTTGTGATAGGTCGTACACACTGTTTATAGTTATAGTGTTCTGGTAGATAGTACACACTGTGTATAGTTATAGTGTTCTGATAGGTCGTACACACTGTTTATAGTTATAGTGTTCTGGTAGGTCTTATACACTGTGTATAGTTATAGTGTTCTGATAGGTCGTACACACTGGGTATAGTTATAGTGTTCTGATAGGTCGTACACACTGTTTATAGTTATAGTGTTTTGATAGGTCGTACACACTGTGTATAGTTATAGTGTTCTGGTAGGTAGTACACACTGTGTATAGTTATAGTGTTCTGATAGGTCGTACACACTGTTTATAGTTATAGAGGTCTGATAGGTCGTACACTCAGTTTATAGTTAGTGTTCTGGTAGGTAGTACACACTGTTTATAGTTATAGTGTTCTGATAGGTCTCACACACTGTTTATAGTTATAGTGTTCTGGTCGGTCTTATACACTGTGTATAGTTATAGTGTTCTGATAGGTCGTACACAATGTGCATAGTTAGAGTGTTCTGGTAGGTCGTCCACAATGTGCATAGTTATAGTGTTCTGGTAGGTCGTCCACACTATGTGTAGTTATAGTGTTCTGATAGGTCGTACACACTTTTTATAGTTATAGTGTTCTGGTAGGTCTTATACACTGTGCATAGTTATAGTGTTCTGGTAGGTTGTCAACACTGTGTATAGCTGTAGTGTTTTGGTATGTCTTAAACAGTGTGTATAGATATAGTGTTCTGGTAGGTTGTCAACACTGTGTATAGCTGTAGTGTTTTGGTAGGTCTTAAACAGTGTGTATAGATATAGTGTTCTGGTAGGTTGTCAACACTGTGTATAGCTGTAGTGTTTTGGTAGGTCTTAAACACTGTGTATAGCTGTAGTGTTCTGGTAGGTTGTCAACACTGTGTATAGATATAGTGTTTTGGTAGGTCTTAAACACTGTGTATAGCTGTAGTGTTCTGGTAGGTTGTCAACACTGTGTATAGATATAGTGTTTTGGTAGGTCTTAAACACTGTGTATAGCTGTAGTGTTCTGGTAGGTTGTCAACACTGTGTATAGATATAGTGTTTTGGTAGGTCTTAAACACTGTGTATAGATATAGTGTTTTGGTAGGTCTTAAACACTGTGTATAGATATAGTGTTCTGGTAGGTCTTAAACACTGTGTATAGCTGTAGTGTTCTGGTAGGTCCTCCCGACTATATAGTTATAGTGTTCCGGTAGGTTGTCAACACTGTGTATAGATATAGTGTTTTGGTAGGTCTTAAACACTGTGTATAGATAAAGTGTTTTGGTAGGTCTTAAACACTGTGTATAGATATAGTGTTCTGGTAGGTCTTAAACACTGTGTATAGATATAGTGTTCTGGTAGGTCTTAAACACTGTGTATAGATATAGTGTTCTGGTAGGTCTTAAACACTGTGTATAGCGGTAGTGTTCTGGTAGGTCTTAAACACTGTGTATAGCTGTAGTGTTCTGGTAGGTCCTCCAGACTTTATAGTTTTAGTGTTCTGGTAGGTTGTTTACACTGTGTATAAATATAGTGTTCTGGTATGTTATACACAGTGTGTATTTTTATAGTGTTCTGGTATGTTGTACACAGTGTGTATAGTTATAGTGTTCTAGAAGGCTGTACACACTGTGTATAGTTATAGTGTTCTGGTATGTTGTACACAATGTGTATAGTTATAGTGTTCTGGTATGTTGTACACAATGTGTACAGTTAAAGTGTTCTGGTAGGTCTACACTGTGTATATTTATAGTGTTCCTGTAGGTCGGTCACACTGTGTATAGTTATAGTGTTCTGGGAGGTCGTACACACTGTGTAAAGTCATAGTGTTTTGGTAGGTTGTACACATTATGTATAGATATTTTGTTTTTGTATGTAGTACACACTATGTATTGATAAATTGTTTTGTAGGTACTTCATATTTTGTATAGATATATTGTTGTTGTAGGTATTACACAACATGTATAGATGTAGTGTTCTGGTAGGTCGTCCAGTTGTCTTCTCAGTTGTTTTAACAAACAAACTAGAAAAAACAACGAGCAAGTCATTTGAAACCGAGAACATAATGATTAATGACTGTTAAATCAAATGAAATTGTTACAAGACATAAATGAGGTGTTAGGTCAAAGTATCGGTTTTTATGTTTTGAAAAGCCAACGTGTGTTATCCTGATTAAAATCTTGAACCTGTTTGAAACAAAAGCGTTAAATCGTAACTGTGAAACTAAGTACTGCGTAAACACGACTCAGGTTACGTCTATTCACACTGTCTAGTGGTTTGGTAAAAAAGACAGTGACATTTTTATAAAGCATATAATTTATAAGGTGTTATGCCAGTGGTGTTTGTTCTTTTCTTTCATTTCAGCATGAAATCATACCTAAAATGTTTAAAAGTCACAAACATTTTCCTGACTGTCTTTTTTTTTTCTTTCTTTTTTGAACAATCATTAAACCAGGACTAGAATCCTTAATTTCTAATACTCTAAAGTACGTAATTTGTATGTTCTCGACCATCTTTGCCTAGTAAAGTCATAAATCGGATGACAGCACGGCTTATCACAACAACAACAACAATAGAAACATTGTAAAATATATGGGGCGTTTTTAAGTAAGCTTGTATACAAATATAAAAACCTGAGCATTTTCATTTCATTGACCTAACAAAAAAAGTAAATTTACACAGCTTACTTACGGTTTGATATTTAAACAAGAACCGAGCATACGCCTTTAATTTCTTTATTTACTCTGACCTTCTTTTCAGTCTTTAACTTATTAAGGTCACATAGTACACACATTTAAATGTGCAAAAAGCATAAAACATACGACAAAATGTACAAGACATTGCATGACTATTTACAAGCCAAATGGATTTGTTTATATCAGATTATTCTAATGAATGTTTTAAGTTTGTTGTTATTTGATGCTCGTTATTTTTGGAAAATAAAACACAAAGTGGTTTTTCTTACAAAATATTGGATGGCTATTTCTGAATTCATATGTACTTGAGTACTGTTTAATTTATGTTTTATGAACTTATCCCCAAAGAGAAGATGGATAAGCCCTATTAAACTTGAACCCATGAAAGCAAACACAAAGCACAAGACGTAAGTGTGTTTTTGTTTTTGTTCTGTAAGGGCTGTACCCCATATTTTTCTCTCTCTCTCATTATCATTCTTTCATTCCTTCCTTCATTCTTTCTTACTTCAAAATATTTGTATTTTTTTCTCCTGTCTCTGTTTGTTTGTTTGTTTGTTTCTTTCTTTCTTTCTTTCTTTCTTTCTTTGAATACATCTCTTTATATCTTTCTTTCTTTCTTTCTTATTTCGTTCTTTCTTTCTTACTTTGAATACATCTGTTTATCTCTTTATCTTTCCTTCTTTCCTTCTTTCTTTGAATACATCTCTTTATCTTTTGACTTCTTTCTTTTTGCTTTTTTTATTTCTGTTTTCCTTGTTTTAAAGGTATTTTCTCTTTTTAACTGTTCGTTAATTTATGCCATTATGTCAAATTAAGTTAGAATCTTAACAAGCATAGTTTTGATATGAATTTTATACGCGGAGGTCCTATTCCTGTATAACTTGAAACAATTTATAGCAGAGAATTGCCAAAGATGTTCTGTCAAAGAAACAGCAAGAAATGATAAATGTTTGCGTTTGGAAAAGTTTGTATAAAACGGGAAACGCAATGGCCTTGGATACCCGTCAGCTTTCAGGTGGTATATTTATAATCTACACGGATAATTGAATTAATAAGAATACGTTCTTAGTAAACATTTTGGAAAACACATTATCCTCTGTGTTCGGTCCAATAGGTAACAGCAGCTTAGCTGTTGTTTTAGTATTATTTAACGGTGAGAATAATGACTTATTTTCTTGCAAATTTAGTCAAAATCATGTCATTCAAATTTCGAAAAAGAATTTCCAAAATGTTGTATAAAAATTGTTTTTCAGAAACAAGATTACACGACAATTTTAGTTTAAAAAAATAAAAATGAGTGTAAAAAAACAAACAAACATGATATTCTCTGAAAAATTATTAATGTAAATTAACTGTATTTACTACACACCATTTCGTGTTTACATGTATGTGGAAGTTGTTATCTCTACCTGAATAAAATTTTATGGAAATAAAGGTCACCAAAAACAGTAATTCTAATAATTGTCAAATTATATTTTCTTTTTTTGTACTGCATATAAACCATGCCATTGCAGAAAATGTACTTGCACGCTGTGATTACGAGGGGCCAGCTAAAAATATACCTATCGACGAAAAATTAGAACGAATATAAAATGGCAACAAGGCGAGGGTTTAACAGAAAAATGAGAAACTCGGACCTTACGCACTATAGAACTTTCACAGATAACTTTATTCTCACCCCAAACAAGAGTTTACTCACCGATACTCGAATACAAGGCCTGTCTAGCGAACCTAGCAGAACATATCCGATTCTCAAAGTGGAAAAGCCAACCGGAACAAGATGGAGGTTCGAAGCTATTCCAAACCTCAGAGGGATTCCAAATGACCGGAAGTATGGTTCTACAAAACAATTATCGCGGGAAGAATCGTTCGATGCAGATTTTATGATGCCTAGTCAAGTTCGGGAAATTCTAGAGCAAGAAGGGCTTGAAAAGACAGTAATAAATGGTGTTATTGGAAAGGCTGAAGAAAAACATAAACAAATATTACAGAAGTTAAAGACTAGTCACAAGTAAGTATTCAAAAATAGAAGCTCGTAGCTGTTCTTGTATTTATCTCCCTGCTTGAACTCGAGGTCATTTTTTACCATGATCAGCCTCCAAATACGTATAAACAGTTTGAAAATATTTTGCTCTGTTCACCTTTCAATCAGTAAGGCTTAAACACTCCTTTCATGTACAAACGGTATGTCCAGCTTCGTGCCCAGTGATTCCATTTTAAACAATTAGCAGAGTAAGAGATACTGCGTTTTGGTTGTGATTTCTTTTCAACGCCCCTACACTAGATAAACATAAACGTCACTCTACGGCTTATGCAGTCATGACGTTGCCCGTTACACGACGTACAATTAGAATACTCGTGCATACGCTATACGTCGCGCTTTACATAGGGAACAGTTAAGATACATGTGAAAGAGACAGTTTTGTCTCGCGCGTTAAATGAGAATATTATTTTAGAATACTTACGTCATATGCAGTAATGACATCGTGAGTTACACAAAGAATAGTTAAGGTGCATGCGCTAAATGCAGTGATGCTTCGCGTGTTTAATGAGTACATTTAGGATACATACGTCATATGCAGTAATGACGTCACCCGTTACACGAAGAACAGTTAGGAAAACATACGCTATATGCAGTCATAACGCCGGACGTTACAATTAAGAACAATTAAGATGTATGCGCCAGATGCAGTTATGAAACACGCGTTTTTAAGTGAACAGTTAAGATGACAAATGTAGCAATGACGTTACACAGTAAGCAGTCATGCGCTATATGCAGTTATGAATCGCGTGTTATAAAGTGAAAGATACTTGCACCAAATGCAGTTATGATACATGTGCCAAATGAAGCAACGACGTCGTGCGTTACCAAGTGAACAGTTATGATACCTACGCTATATGCAGTAATGACGTCGCGCGTTACCAAGTGAATAGTTAAGATAGACGTCGCGCGTGACCAAATGAACAGTTATGATACATGCGCTATATGCAGTAATGACGTCGCGCGTGATCAAGTGAACAGTTATGATACATGCGCTATATGCAGTAATGACGTGGCGCGTTATAAAGTGAACAGTTAAGGTACATGTGCCAAATGAAGCAGTGACATCGCGCGTTACTATATGAACAGTTAAGATACTTGCACCAAATTCAGCAATGACGTCGCGCGTTATAAAACGAAGAGTTAGAATACATACGCTATATGCAGTAATGACGTCGCGCGTTACCAAGTGAACAGTACATGCGCCAAATGCAATTTAGACGTTGAGCGTTACCCGGTGATCAGTTAAGATACACGCGCCAAATCAGCTAATGTCGTGCGTTAAATGTTTTACAGATCAAATAGAATTTATTTAATCGAATAAGGAAACTTGAGGGTCGTATTCTAAGGCAGAACTCTTTATTTCTTCATACTAAACATTTATAAGTAACTATTAAATTGTAATTAAAACTTAGACGTTTTGTTGAAGTGAAGCAACCTAGCAGTGTAAGACAATCCACAAATCTGTATTCAGATAGGCATACCCTGAAATTAGGAGTATTCTACAGTTTTATACTCTTTAGGGAAGAAAGTCCTTTATGCAAACAGTGAAGACCGATCAGACGCCGCATATTGCGGGGTCTTCACTGTTTGCCTATATCTATCTACCTTTGCAGACGCTAGGCATTAATGGTTTAAATACATGTAAAATCATGTTTTTACAGAAACAAGGAAGAACCACGAAGGGGACATGTTATTTTGCCGCCTATCATTACAACCCAGAAACCTAAGGCAACTGGCTCCACCTCGTGGCTTGACCTTACCCGGCAACAGCCGAGCAGCCAGTCCAGGATAGACCTTTGGGAAAATCCATTAAGGCGCAGAGGGAAGGACGAATACTTATCATGGAACTATGGTAAGAATTTTTTAAGTGTTGCTGACATTATCACTTTGAGAATATCGTAGAGTTTAATGGATTTTTTTTTTGTTTGAAAAAAATTACGGGAAACATTGACCCGTAGTGTGTTTCTAATATAATATTCTGGGCAAATTTTTATTTCAGTTTAATACGTCCTTTTAAACATTATATATATCAAGTTCTAGTATAAAACGATGTTTTGCCCTCGGTTGATAACACTTTTTTCGAGGTCAATACAGCTGCATATTAACCTCACTAAAAGGCAATATCTCTCTCTATACTGAAGGTAGGGAAGTAAACGATGTCGTTGAAGATGTACAATTGGAGTTGGACAGGAAGAAATGGAAGGCCGCTCGGCACGTGGAACAGCTGTACAGCGGGGATAACTTCAGTCCACCAAGAGTAGTGGTATAAGTCTTCAAACAAATATAGATCACTTCTCTATTCGAGTTATTTTATCATCGGTTGCTCATAAGAGCGATGCCTTCTGAAGTGATTAATTATTTTAGGTTTTAAGGGATGTAGCCTATTGAATTTTTAAGAAATAAAACCTTGTTATCTTGAATCTTGAAATCATATGGCCATTAGCTCTATAAAAAATGCCGTCTGGAAAGGTGTTGGTTTTTAAAATCACTTTCATTTATTACAGCTAGTCTCATCAAAAGTACCCAAGTGTCATCTTCTGACAAGAGTGTACAATGATGACGTCATACCAATATTATACGTAAGTATTTTATATTTGTTAAAACGCAGATTTATAAATCTTTTGTTTAAGTGTTCCAGTAAACGAACGCCAGAGATCAATTAAGCATATCCAAATTTATTATCCAATTAATATATCAAACTGTCTCAAAAATGGATGATCAATACTAATGCATACGAATTACGCTTTTGGTAAATTTGCTTTATTTAAGATAAATAACGTAAGCTAAGCATTAAGTTCTCAGCGGCGGTAGGAATGTTGACAGTTGGCAATCATGCATGTACCTTAAGTGGAAAATTATGAAGATGAAGAAGATTAAAGCTACTTTAAGCGTTGAAGTGGGGAATACGCGTAAAGTAATGTTCTGCTACTAATACCGGACTAAATGAGGGCTTGTGGTTGAATATATCTAAACTGAGTTTCTTGTTAGACTTTGGTTATTTTGGTTCTTTCAAAAATTGCTCATTTGCGCATGAATGTCAGACAATAAAAATGGCTTTATAAGCTTAACTTTACTGTGCAATGGAGATATTTTCGCCCTTGAAAAGTTCCGAGAAAGGTTTTATCCGTGTTTCAAAAAGCAATGTTTGAGAATACGTCGGGGGGGGGGTGAAAAGAGATAATTAAAAGAAGTGGGACGTGTAGGATTTTATTGCAAAATCAGTATTGCTATATTAACAAAAACAGAAAAATCAAAGCGTGAAAAGAAAATGAAGCGGTTGATTTAGAGCAGCTATAAAAGTACTTGAATTTGTGTGAAATTGAAGGCCAACTTAATTGTTCGGGAAAAAGTAAAAGAAGAAAACCATTGCAGTCATTGCAGTTGTGAACAATATTTAATTATGCATAGTGATATCACATGTAAAATGTAAAAATAAATTAACAAAATATATACTAGTATATTACAAATACTGCAAAGTGTGATGCATTTACAAAGAAACAATAAAGAGTCTTTCGTTATTGAAATATTTCAGCAAACACTTCAGTTTAAACAAAATGACATCCCAATGTATTGTACCATTCTTGTAATAACTCTTTCTTTTATAGGATTTTGACACATGTACGTTTACGGAGATTTTAGGTATGTTCTTGTTTTAGATTAAATAAACTTTTAGTTAATCTTACATTTCTTTTTTTTGGCTTTTATTTTCTTCATCGGCCAACCCAATAAAAGGAATACTTGATAAAACATATTTCATAGCTACGTAAACTTTTTCAACTTTTACTTTTAAATTATATATTATTTATCTAATTTCATTCTTACAGCCATTTAATTTACACTGATGACTGCTCCCTGGTATCAAACCAGTCTTAGCTTTGAAAGAGAATACAAAGAAAGTTGTATTGCCTTTTCAACTTCCTGTAACGACAGTTTTTCTCTGACAAGGATTGTTTTAAATGAAGTCAGAAAAGAATACCTTTTTCCTGTCGTATAAATAAATTGCTGCTGAAAAATAGAGAACGTATCTCGATTCTTTCAGATGCAATAGCGAAGAAACTGAATTTGTTTAAGAAAAATTGTAAGGCGAAATCTATAATGGTGCTATGTCAGGTTAGTAGAGTTTTCTGTTCAAGTTAAATTATTCAAAAGCAGCAGACGATTTACATGCACACCTTAACATACCAGTTTGTAGCTTTAATTAAAAAGACTAACGCTTGCCGCATATGAAATTGAATGTTCTGTTATCCGAGTTACAACCAAACCACTTCCGCTTGTGCGCCGACACATGCGCAGACAACAGAATTTGACAGATGCGCTTCATTAAATAAAGGACAGCGCTCTTCATGAATACTTGCTTCAACGATAAATCTTTAAGAAATTTAAGTTATATTTAATACCTGACTGGCTAGAGAAGTAGGTCAAACACTAATCAACAGCCTTATATCAAAGATTTTCGTTTCAGGGTGGACCTGGGTATATCTACTTACTGAAAAATTTTGCCATAACGCCACAAAAACTGTACAAACCATCATACCGTAGTGTTGTTGGGTAAGTTGTCCTTCAGTTTTTTCTTCGATGTATCACAGCAATCAAACTTAAAGACATGATATTATATTAGGCAAATACACGTCATCAGTGCATATTTTACAAAGATTTGGTGGAACTATTTGAATAGCTGTGATGTCGCAATGAAAGTCAACCGTAACTATGCAAAGAAGAATTTTATAGAAAATTTTGTAACATATTAATGGCATATACACGGTAAGTGTTTATGTTTTAATTAAGCTATTTTCCTAAAATAATGTTTGAAAGCCGACGTTACAGGAATCGTTTGTAAGTTTGCCTATATTTTATTGACCTACTTTGATATGACATTCTCAATGAATACACGTCTGCTTTTCTGGCTTCCAGTTTTTGGCGGGCGTTGGCAAACATGATCAGCAAACTTAACCCAGACGATGCTGCTATACATATCTTTGGGTTCAATCTCACAGAAAATGACCAAGGCAAAAAGGTATTGTCAGATGTTCCCTGATTTCTGGGTCTCGAGTATAAAACGTTGGTTTTCATGCCAATTTTTTGCCAGTTGACTTTTTTTTATTACTTCTAATACAGTCACTTAATATATCTTCATTTATGATAATTTATTTTCCATTGTTCCTCAGAAGATGATTATGATTAGCCTATCACATTACAATTTTTGTGTGTCAAGAGCAAATCATAAAAAATAATAACATAGCAAATACACAGCAATTTATTATTATTATAAGAGGCTTTATATTGTAGCGTATACATAAATGGAATTTTTTACGTGATTTTGATTCTAATAATTGTTTACGAAGCAATTTCAAGAAAACCTGCAGGTCGTTATAAAAACATTTTGTGGAACATGTGTTACTGAATAATCCGAAGCTTTAAACAAAGCAACAATAACTGTAAACCATATGGTGTCTAAAAACAAGATTGTTTGTCAAGGGAGTTACGTAAATGACATACAATATATGCTATCAAGTGTCTAAAGATCTTTACTTGTGCATGTTTTGTTCATTGTATTGAAGCTTCTCCCGATGTTACAAAATCTGATGTACCCAAATCTAGTGAGGATTGAAGTTCCCACTGAGGACACAGAAAACGGTTAGTCTTTTATATATACCTGTAAACTAGATTTTGTCTTATTTTTTTATTAGTCATTTAAATTAAGATAGCTTAAGAGACCAATCAAAACAATACTAATTATACAGTATCTGATTCCTGACCTTTTAAGATCCATTTTTGATTGGTCGTTGGCGACGCTACAAAGATTGTTAAAATTGAACTAAAACACCTTTCCAACTCTAAATCAGACTAGACTATGTGCGTAATTTTCTTCGTTACATTTTTTTCAGGCAGAACTATAATCGGCAATTACTTTAAATATAGCCGCTATAAAGTTTGGAAATCCTACCAGAAGTCTAGCTTTAATGACATTGACTTTCTACACGAGGAAAATGGCTCTGTGAAACGCCATTATGGTGCCCCAATTTTAAGAATAGCAAGATGATTCTTTGGTTTACTCGAAATATATTGAATAGTCTGAATATTGACGTCACTCGAGGAGTCTTTGTTAGGGAATGTACTGCTGAAATTCTTAAAGATGGTGCTACAGTGTTAAATGTAATATGTACGTCTTGAAAAGCTCCGTGTTTACTCAAAATACCTGTTATGGTACTACTCGAGATATATGTGTCTGAAAATACACAAGATCCAGATGTGTAACGGCTGTCATTAGTTGCAATATACTACTCGAAAAAATTGAGTTAAAAAGCGTTTATAGTACTACTTGTAATATATTTGTCTGAAAAGATGCATATTTAGTTCCAACTGAGAAATGAGTTGCGACTGTCATTTGCTGCAACAATGCTACTCAAAATACCCATATTTAAGTTATAATGCGTTAGTAGTGCTTTTCGAGATAAATGTGTTCGAAAATATCTAGACTAGTTATAGACCTGAAATAGATGCGTCTGCCATAAACATTACTACTCGAAATACTTGCATTAAAAACGAAGGCGTAAATACTCCAAATGACAGTGTTATGGCTAATCATACTTCTTTTGTTTTGAGATAGAACATTTTTTCACAACGAACTTCGTGGATGCTCGAAATGTTTGTGCTGAAAAAAATGCATAAAGCTCCACTTGAAACATTTTATAAGGACTAACCGAGACATTCTGTGAATGCTAAATTGCATGGCTACTCGAACACTTGAGGTAAGAATTGTAACAACACTGCTAGACGAAGTGTTTTAATGAAAGTCTGCGTGAATTACATGGAATATTCATAGCTTTGCAAATCCTTTTTTAAAAGGAAAACTCGAAAACTTTTTGCAAAAACACTGCTTGTGTCCGTAAAGCAAGTATAAATTTTGAGGAAGTATAAGGTAGTTACAACATGATGTGTTCAAATGCTGCGAGGGTGTCTTGGAATGGAATGTTGGATTTACAAATTACATGTTAAACATTAATGAAAAATTATCTTTTTTTTCTATTGAAACTGTTTGTTAATACTTACATAAATGTTCATATTAAACGCTATTAAAAGCCAAACATGTATGTTTACCTAAAAGATATATCTACCCTTTGGTTCATGAAAAACTTGGCAAAAAATGTTCGCCAGATAGAGTGAATTTGTCGCAAACCATCCACCTGTACAATTAATGTCCACTCTGTAACTATGACATTTTTATATGATTTCGATATAGCTTGCCACAAAGCTTCATCACATATTAGTGTGTTCCTGTTCACTTTGACGAATAACGGTTCTGGTTACAAACCCATTCTTTATTTAACATTCTGCAAAAAGGGACTGAAAATGTTACCAATATTCTCTGCCCACTAATGTGTGTTCAAGTGCTAAATGATATTCAGTATGCTTGAATGAAAACATCTGTTTTACATACAAATAGACTAAAATTCAATGTAAAAAAATGTATAGCCTACCTCAGGTGCTTAAAGACAAAAAAAAACATAGCATTTATATTCATCCGCAAAATTGTCTACGCTGCATGAACATTATGTGGTAGTTAATATAACACACTGGTTTTTAGATGCCTTCTTTTTCCAGTGAAAGGAGAGATGTTTGGTCGAAGGCATTTCAGCACAAAATATTTCGTTCTAAAAAATACATCAAGTGCATCAAGCAGCGTTTGTTGAAATGGCTTTTCAGAAAGTGTTAGCTTGGTAACAATTTTGTTGTCTCCATGTCCCAATTAATATACTTCTGTTGACAAGAGGGTCACGATGGCATTGAAACGCCAACCAAAGAACAACTGATCACAAGACAATTTTCGTAAATCCCCCACCCCCTGTATCCATAGAGAAAGCAAACATTTGAGTGAAGCAAGTAATTACCTTATATGCATAATTTTGCGAGCCTTTAAAACATTCACTACGCGATACTACAAGCAAATCATGAGAGCTCTTATGATTTCAGCCAAGGTTATAGTATTTTCAGAATATCTCCATGTAATTTAAACTGACCCGAATGGAGCCAGTAACGACCGCAGGGACTTCATATCCCAACCTGTGTAGAAGCTCTGAAGACATTGCTTCATACAAAAAAAGGAAGTTCTAGGAATTATAGTTGCAGACAATATTTGTTTAGAAATTTCTTTACTCTGACCTCTGGTGTGGTGCCAGAAATGAACTAAGGAACGCGATATGAGAAAATTTGTAGGGGTTGTCCAGACAATACTTTCTGCCAAGTTAGCAACTTCAAGGACTTGTGGTTTACTACATGTACGTCTGTAGACATTCTCTATATTAAGCATGTGACCCGCAAAGTTGAGCCCAATATTGACCTCAGCGTCATGATTTTAGCGATATTTGAAAAGGTCGAGTAGACAATGCTGCTTAGGATATTTCAGGGTTTTGTTACACTAAACTGTCAAAATCAAGCCAACTTCTTCTCATATGTTTTATGTTCTCTGATATGTTTTAAGGAGTTCCTGATTAAACAATTTATCATGTGTCTAAGACCCGTGAACACAGTCAAACTTAACCTATCACTAACTGATGACCATAGGTTAGAGCTCCATTACATAGAGGATATTTGTTTGTTTTTGTGAAATAAATTCCCATCTTCCACTAAAAAACAAACAAATTTTCTTTTTATTTTATGCCAACACGTCAAAAATGGGTATTTTATGACATTTTTACTCAGGGCCTTCAATAAATTTCCCATGGTGAGCCCCAAATCAGTTAATGCGTACTTTGATTACTCCGCACAAAAAAAGTGCAGACAATCTCCAATACATATGATAACTTTACTTCTGCTGTAATAAACTGAATACACTTTCATCAAATAACATTTATTTTTCTCTACACAGTTTATCAATATTTATTGAATTTTAGCCATACATACTTTAATTATAAAAGCGGATTAATACCGAGTAATATTCAATCAATTGAATTGAAAGTCGGCCATATTGGATATTGTCCATGTGAGTTATGTAAACAAATCAGACATTTTAAATAATTTATGGCGAATTTCATCATTGTTCACAACTAGTTAGGCTCAGGAATTCAATATTATACCTGGATTTAACAAGGTAAATAAATTTCACTCGCTGTCACTGTCTGAAATACAGCGGATTCTCTTGTATTTACGTGGTGAGGAAAAGTAGTTCCGGCACAAACAGTGGATTATCAAAATGGTAATTTTACTGATTCAAAACAGTGGATTATCACTTTTATCTCACTGATATTTCCCTATATTTCATTGGTAGGCATAAAATAAAATAAGTTACCATTCATGTAAGAGTATTCTTACTAAGAATGAGTCAAGCACTGGTTCTTCCCAGGAACAATCTTTAGGTAGCCTGCCTGCCCGATATAACTGACTGTTATAGGGTGTTGAACTACATTAAACCAAACTATTGCAGCCAAATAATGGCAATTTTACCACAGCATTGTGAATTTTATTTGTCAATGATTTCTTTTAACTCTACAATAGGTTTCCTATCAAAATAACCTGTTGTAATGCAGAAATGTTTGTTTTATGGCTGAAGTCGATTGGTTTTCTTCTTAATTCTTGCATCAAACTACTTCCTTTGTGAGCTAACTTATTTGAATTCAGATTTCGGATATTTGCATGCAGGCCCCGTGCATATTTTCCACAGGCATGAAATGAATAAGAAGTCATGAGTAAATAAAAAATGTGTTTCAAGGAACTGGAATTTCGCCAGGGAGAAAGGGAGTGCCTTTACCAGTGTGCTAACTGGACAACTGACCTAGATGATGGATTATTCAACTTCTAGGTCCTGATATAATATACTGTATTGTACTTTTAGTCCTTGAAACCATACAATTGGACCTTTAAAAATAACAACATTTTGTGACATTTCTAAAAATATTATTTATTTTGTAGGTATTTTTAGATATTCATTCTATAAAAAAAAATTTTTTAAGCATACTCTTGCTAGAATAAGTATCTTTTCGGTAGCATATCAAATCCTCCTCCCCTATCCCCAACCCGTCCCTCACCACCGGAAAAAAATACAACAAATCATTAAAACAATACCAGTAATACTTTACACAACCGTAACAAAAATGCCCAAAAATTATCATCAACAAAAAAGCTGTCTATTAAAGGTAATATTAAGAATATTGGATGTTGAATCCACCTATATACTGTTGCATTGTCACCTATGTGTGAATCCTGTTAACAAATGGGTGAATTCTGGAATGTGCATATATAAGGCATTCCATAAAAATCAATGCCCCTGTGCAGAAAGGTTGTCAGTGTTTCTTAAGAGTAAAACATGTAACAAACCTTTCTTCACAGGGGTATTGCAATGTTCTGTGTAAATATAATGCTGTTTATATGAAATCTCTAATTTACATTTATATCCTCTAACTTTTAAATCATATTACTTGTCAAGATAACAGACTGACAGTTACAAAACAATAATATTCAGTCCTTTCAAATACTTGGTTAATCCCTAAGAACTTTGCCATCTTTCATTTCTCTTTGTTCATAACATTGCTGAAACTAGTGTGAGCTAAGTTCTTGCCTTAAACACAATTAAATGTACAAATTTGAAAATATGGTAAATTTAGAAATTTTATATAAATTTGCTCTGGGCGACATTAAAAAGATCTTTATCTGAGTGATTTTGGAATAACAGGGGCAAAAAATATTATATTATTTCTTTGGACTTGGCACATTTTTCTCAAAATACCCTTAATTTTAGTAGCTACATTAAAACATGGTGACAGTAAGATCAAAGTCCTTATTTTATGCAACAACATACAGGTCACTTAAACAGTGAGAATATTTACTGGTAATTAAATCTGCAGAGAATTGGAGAGATCGTGTTTGCAAACATTGCATAATCTTTTCATCTGATAAGACACAAGTCGGGTGGGCAGATGCCGATAGGCCGTATTTTTATGGTATTGGTAATGTTTTTCTATGGGTCATAACTTTGTTTATATTACACATATTTATAAAAGTTTTGTATCAATGAAAAGGTAATCAATTTAACAATTTATTGATTAACATTAACTATGAAGAGTTAACTTACACTATTTTTCTAAATAGATTTCACAGTCTTCTGGCCTTACGAAAAATTAAATGTCACTAAAAATGGTTTTTTATTTTTAAATTATCTTTTAATAAAAAATATGAAAATTATTAGTTATTCAAAACCATTTAAATTTTAAAATTCTATAAAATAGCAAAAAAATTATTAAAGTTTAAAAATTCTGTCCTGTACACAACCACTGTTTATGTTATTGTTTTTGCCAAGCAGACATCGTATCTGATTTGCCGTGTGACGTCACAGTGATCTCTCCTATAGAGCACTTTATTCACAATAAAGAAGGAATATAAAACCGTCTCTTCATGACTTCACCTTTGTCAAATTAAAAAATAATTGACTATATTTGACACCAAAAGCATCTAGGAATCATAGTTATAATTTTTCATATCAAGTGGTCACTGAAAAACTGTTGTATCTCCTTAATTTATCTCAAGTAAAAAAATAGTTTTGCACCGATTCCTCAATATATATATAAAAAGTTAACCGAATACTGAGAAAGGATGGCACTTCTTAAAATACAGCAAAATCTCAAAAATCAAGGATTCTGCATGCTGCATTCCCACTTCAAACAGGGAGAGTTTCAATACAGAAACATTTACAACTGCTGTGAAAATACTCACTTTAAAAATACTGGTTGCTTCTGCTTCAGATAGTGACATTTTATGAGGTCAATTTTTGAACAAGTTAAAAATTCTCCTTATAAGTGAACCACTTACTTGTGACTAGTATAGACCAATACTGTGAAAAAATGATACTATAATACTTTGGCTGTTAACATTCACATGTGCATAACAAAACCTCGATCACATGCCCATACGGCAAGCTAATATTGTATGTGTTTGATCTACATATGTGCAGTCTATTAAACATCTTCCTCTTCTCTTCGAACAATAGAACTAACGGTGAACAGTGATTCTTTAGTAATGTTGTGGTTTCACCTGGAAAATGAATGTTTCCTGTTTAAATGAAACCAAATCGTATAGGTGATACATAATAAAGCCATTTTGAACAAAACTGCCATTATTACATTTATAATATTTCATACTGACTTTTAAGCTGAAGTCAGAAAAAATAAAACAAATACTTCACAAATTATTACAATTATGATTGTCTATCCCACAACACCCTCAGAACTCTGCCCACTAAATGTATACTCCAAACAAGATTGCCATTCACTTAAAAACGTTTTCAATATTTCATACTGACTTTTTTAAACTGAAGTCAGAAAAAAACTTAAGATATTGAATACTTCACAAATAGTACAATTACAATTGTCTATCCCACAACACCCTCAAAACTCCGCCCACTAAATGAATACTTCCAGTAATCAGGACTTGTACATGGGGACCTTTGGAAGTTCCTGTATCGCCATTCCCAATGTTTACTCCACCTGTGCCATTAACAAAACTGTGTTCATTTTCATCACTGTCAGTATCACAAATATGCTTTTCTTCACAACCATTTGATTTAGAATACCCATTCAATTCCCCGTTGACATGTTTCGATGATAAAGTGCTATTTTCTCCAGGCACCCACTGTCGTCGACAAACCCAGTTCAGACACTCTGAAATGGATGGCATAACATGCAAATGGCAGTCTTTTCTGTTTGACTCTAGGCCATTCTCTGACCCATTTGTCTTGATATGCAAATGTCCATTTGTAGCGTTGTGGTCAATTCCACTGGTGTCACTTTCAGACATTTTGATATGTTTTTGTTGAGCGCTCGAGAGTTGTTCCCAAGTTTCTTTGTTAAGGATGCATCGTTTACACTGGTTTTCTCTAGTGACTGTGTTGTTTGTTTGATCTGAAATTCAAAATATTCATACAATAACCTCTACTGTAAACTCACTTATTTATTTATTTTTTTTAATTACAAAGGCTTTATCTTACTGTCAACCAAATATCAATTTTATAATAGCATATATAAATAATTTATTGACATTTCACTGGTTTTCCTGCAAGCTTAAGCTCCATTTTTACTGTCCCCGAATTGCACCCCGGTAGGTCACGGATGAGTGGTTCAGGAAAAACCCTGTGTAACTGAGAGTATAAAAATGATGGTATTGTTAACTTCCGGGACAATCCTGGATGGATCCTGTTCAATGCAGAATACAGCCTTGGATGTTTTAAAATGTTTAAAACAACCTGGGGTCAGCAGGAAAATATCCAGTACAGGCTTAATCCTGGCAATTCCAGGGCAGAACCAAGGTAGGTCCGGGTCTCTATCCTGATAATTCCTAGTGATCTGGAGTAATGGGGGAACACTCAATGCATGACAGGCCTGCAGTTAACCTCAGCTTTGAGCCGCCATAGATCCGTTATGTACCATTGGAAGTATGGACTGGCACGGTTACCCCCAGGTAACATCAGCATGTCACCGATGCACAACCTGGGTATGACAGGATGATACCACTGTTTATTGGGCCACCACTGCTGATGATCTGGGTCACACTAGCTCTTAAACTGGGATCAACCTGATGTGCCAGTCCAGCACCATTAAAACTCTGTTCCAAACCAGGAACTAACCCAGTAAGTCGAACTGGAAGGTCCTTATGCAAACCAAGGGTATGATGGGGAAAGGTCAGGAATATGAGAATGCAATTTATTTTCTAGAAAAAAAAAATGGGCAGGATTATCATGGTATACCAGGTATTTTTTACTAGGAGGTACCAGGACCAGAACTGTGACAGGGATAATGGGGCTTTGCTTATTTTTTTGCATAATAATTTGCAATCTGTACTTGCTCTCTACAGACAAATAATTATCTTTCTCCTGTTTATCCCTAACTAGATACTTTCCTTTGTTTTTTTCCCATTTAACAACTCATGTCAGCTAAACAGCTAGTACAAAATCATTTTAAGTAGGGATGTCAACGAATACCTAAAACGGTATCCGGATACTCGTATAGACTATCCGGATACTATCCGGATACTCGTATAAAATCGACAACTAGACGATCTCAATGTTCCAATTCCTAGGCTTAACATTTGATGTATGTTTTACATATTGTTCCGGTAGTCATATTACAGGTGATAAGACAGTTTCACAAAACAATAACTGTTTTTGTATCTACGTGTAAATAAAGATGATAATACAAAGACATGTTGTTGACCGTTTTTAGTTTCCTCGTGGCCACTGAAGTATATTTTCCCGCCAAAACGCATGTGCGGCAAGTCTAAGTTTCTAACGAAAACGTCATTCGTCCGTTTATTGTTTCTTTATTTTTTCCATGGTCTGTCCTTTTTACTTTCTGAATATGATATGTCATTTAATCTTTTTTAAAGATATCATTTTAAAATCACCGTAGATCAAAATGTTATTTTATTAATCTATTCTTTCATACTGGTACATGTATTTATGCAGCTTACGGTACTATGTGAGCACAAACAAAATACGACAAACAATGATTTCAAACGTGTTTGAAGTTTTTAATAGACTTCAAAACGTTTCTGTCTGTTTGTTTTTCGCTGTTTTGCTTTCCGATCGCGTGAAGTATTTCCACACGTCGGATGCTATTTTAGGAGGCATGTTGCTGAGAATGGTTCTTATTTTTTTAATATGAATGCTCTGGAATTCTAGAAAAGAATGATTGTTTGACACATTAAAATGATAATGCTTGTTTTAAAAAATCATTGATTGGATACATCGTTTGAGTACTCACATTTTGATTGGATATTCTTTTAGTATTGCGTTAAAACTATTACAGGATTATTTGCGGAAGTTACCGTGTATCCCATAATTGTCATGTTTGACACTGCTAATTGATTTACAATGGGGCAAGATATTCTTATATAGACTCTATAAACACAATGGATTAAGGTAATTGAAACACAATGGGGTGTCGCGTTGTATCTCAGCAGTTTGCAAGACGAATACACGGCGTGCGACAGACAAACTTTATCAATAAACCAATTAAGTGATATGCCGCGGGCAGTCAATAGACACGATTTTGTTTAGCGTCATGAAATTGTCAAAATAATTTTGCCAGTGTTTGCTTTTTTTCTATCAAAGTTAAATTTCACTGTTATTTTTATTTTGTATACGAATATTCGTATAGAAAATTAGTATCCGAATACCAACATAGTATCCGGATATCCGAGTACTCGGATACTCGTTGACATCCCTAATTTTAAGTAATGAGTATGTTGGCATCCTGAACTTTTCCATCAAGATAATTTAGAACTGAATGCATTTAACAATTACCAGTACTGTCTGCATTCTTTTTTTTTCTTGTCATACTATTACTGCTAAATAAAGATAATGACTGAAAATCTTCTGTTTATTTTCTGACTTTAAAATCCAAACAAAAAGGTAGATAATTCTCTGTTAGCAAACCAACTGAACATTTTCCCTCAGCTGCTATAAGCCCTTTCCCACAACATAATGAGCATAAAAAAGACAATAAAATATGCTGACAACAATGAACAGGTCTGAAACGCTGACTTACCAGCACTCATAGCTTTCTCATAAGTGATGTTGGGACAGAACAAGACTGCATCAAAGTCACATGACAGCAATGGTTTCAGCAGGCTGCTTGTTTCCCTGTCACCTGTTGTGTTGTATATTAGAACCCTGTAAACACCTTGTCTGGAAGTATACGATTCATAAACTAAGTAAGCATTGTAACAGCATTTTTTGCTTCAGTAAGGGGAGATCTTTTTAACTCCTGTATGATCAAGAAACTTGGATAAAACAATATGTGGAGACACAGTTTTTTTTGGTTTTTTTTTGGAAATCAAAATATCTAATTTTCATATTGCCAGCAGAAACAAATAATGTTTTCAAATTTTCTTTTTACACAATGAGCACTGGTAAGAAATCAAGGGAGCTGCCAAGTGCAGTGAATTTAAGCTGAAAGTGTAAGTAAGTGAACTTTGGTTTTATGTCCCTTTCATCAATGAAGGTCATATTGGGCCAAGCCTGACCAGGATCAAAGTTCTGAAGTCAGGTGAGCTAACCATGAGGCCAACAAAGATTAAGGTAATGAACACCATCTATTACTGATGTAAAAAAAAATAAGTTTACAGAAATTGAAAACTTTCAAATCTGTTTCTCTTATAAACTTTGCTAACTTTGTAACACAGTTATTTAAGTTTTAATTCTTAATACTTGTTTTATTAAAGCAGAAGTTGTAACTTGCAGTGTATCACAATTTGGCAAGCCTCAATACAAGATGAAACGTCACTCCTATGTGCACATAAATACACTTTGTAACAGCAATTTTTTATAAAGATTTTCTGTACATGGTCATGACACTCTCTTATCTTTGATTCTTGTGAAGCAGTATAATTATGGTAAAACTATAAATCAAACAGTCAGAAATAAATCAAATAATTATCATACAATGTACTTACTTTGACTGGGACTTTTCTATTTTGGATTCATCAAGAAACCATTCTACACATTGCTGTAAGCAAACAATTTCACATTTACAATAATTCAAGCATTAAACAGACTTAATACAGTCACTCATAACACTAAACTGTTTTCATTGTCAGTATTTTAGAATTAAGGCTGTTCCAAAAAAATCTCAATTTAGTTTTACACGTGAAGATGTTGCTCCTAAACATGAAAAGTTTTTTTCTATTTATTCATCTTTCCATTTTAGGATTTGTGTAAAATCAGTATGCAATTCGGTGTATTTTGGAACTGGTTAATCAAACACCCATGGCACAACTGTTGGTATATATTATGTGCTACTAGTTACCACTTGGTCATAACTCACGATAGCTTTGAACTGACAGCACACCGTTATCTATCTTAAATTGTGGGTCTGTTACCGTATTTCTTTCATTTGATAATACTGTAAACTGGTGCCACAGACATTTAGTATGCAGTTACCTGAATACTCTCCACAGACATTTAGTATGCAGTTACCTGAATACTCTCCACTGTATGAGCTCCATCAAGATAGAATGTCATACCAGGTTCCCTGATTGTCTGATTCCTTCCTAACCACTGACACTGTTCTAAACCTGAAATCCAATCAACAACATTACTCACTTGTCTTAACAGTATGTGAATTATGAGATTTACTTAACAGTATGTGAATTATGAGATTTACTTAACAGTATGTGAATTATGAGATTTACTTAACAGTATGTGAAATATGAGATTTACTTATCAGTATGTGAATTATGAGAGTTACTTAACAGTATGTGAATTATGAGATTTACTTAACAGTATGTGAATTATGAGATTTACTTAACAGTATGTGAATTATGAGATTTACTTAACAGTATGTGAAATATAAGATTTACTTAACAGTATGTGAAATATGAGATTTACTTATCAGTATGTGAATTATGAGAGTTACTTAACAGTATGTGAATTATGAGATTTACTTAACAGTATGTGAATTATGAGATTTACTTAACAGTATGTGAATTATGAGATTTACTTATCAGTATGTAAAATATGAGATTTACTTATCAGTATGTGAATTATGAGATTTACTTATCAGTATGTGAATTATGAGATTTACTTAACAGTATGTGAATTATGAGATTTACTTATCAGTATGTGAAATATGAGATTTACTTATCAGTATGTGAATTATGAGATTTACTTATCAGTAGGTGAATTATGAGATTTACTTATCAGTATGTGAATTATGAGATTTACTTAACAGTATGTGAATAATTTCATGCTACAATGGGCTGGACTTCTTGATACATCGATGAACATTACTTAACAAAACTGTTACTTACAGTCCAAATATTTCTCAACAAAACTACCCAATACAAGAGTGTATCTTTAAACTCAGTCACTTTGACTTGACACTGAAACAGACCTTGATAATGCTGCTTGGTCAGTCGGAATGGCTCTGCCATTGTGGTATCACAGTATGCTTGTGTGGTCACGGTTTGTTTTTCTGTATCACAATCTGAGGCTACTGAAGTATCTGGTTTAGATTTTTCTGAAAACATAACACTATGTTAAATCAGCAAAGTTTTAAATGGAATAAAAAGTTTGAAGGAATTTCAAACAAGACAAGACTATCTAGAAAAGCTTTACCACAACATTATACATGTGATATGTATAAGCTATTTTTTTAATACCATAACTTTTATATATCAGCATGGATTCAAAATTTTAACTTTATTCCCAATTTTAATGGGGCTTTTTTGTTTAGATTTTATTAAGAAAGTCATTCTAGTACACATGAATATCTCTTTCCGGGGAATGGACAATAGCCCACTGGGACAATATCCCACTGCTAAATTTGGCAGGGAGGACAATAGCCCACTGCTTATCAAAAAGGGTGCAGATGTAAAAAACTAATAATATAGATGTTTAATTGTTTTAATATTCACATCTATATATTTTAAATACTCAGTCCTTTGTCTGCATTCACATGTTCTCATATTCAATTATACAATGTGTTTTTACTCATTTATACCCTGTGCCTACCAAATAAAACATGTCAAGTAAAAAGTATAGAGCTGGTAAAAAAAATCCATTGGATCTGGATCTGCTGTTTGTTTCACAGAAATGTCAGAATTAAAAAAGAAGTCTACACTGTTGACTAGTGGGCTATTGTCCTACACTCTCCCTTTCCATTTCAAATGACTAACTTTTTAACACAAATTCGACTTCAAATGTATGTAATTTTTTTGTTCCAAATTATTCACATAAGAGTTCTTACATATTTGATTTTCATAAAAAAAAATGTTATAAAAAGTGTTCATTTCCAGTTTTTGAGTCACTCAAGTAAAACCTACCCTTCTGTTTCTGTATCCATGTATTACACAGCTGAAGGCCAAGGGAAGCATTAAGGGCCTGCACTGACCCCTTAATCCCTAATTTTATGTCAGGACCATATGCGCTGATATTGGGACACACAGCAAGTGAAGTCTGAAAAAACACAATATTAGAATATGTTTACCACCTACTGTTAGTATGGTCAGGAATTAGTATTATAAATATAGTGATAGTTTGTTACTTGGTTTGCTTTGACCTTTTATGAAATCTTACAAGAATCATCAATCTAAAATAACCAAATCTTAACATTTTAGAACAAATAAGTGTTGCTATTCAGAATGATTTTTTATAAAGATAACTTTTCAAATAGTTCTCTTTTTTTTCCAGAACTTTATTGTAACAATTTTTCTTTCTTTTTTTCTTCTTTTAAATTTTATCAAGGTTGTTGATTTGAATTTGCAGCTTCAATCACTGAACATCACAGAAAAAAACTACCATGCAATGCAGTAATACTTTACAATATCCCATAAATATCTCAATTATTTTTTAACCACATAAATACTGCAAATTTTACAATATCCCATAAATACCACAAATATTTTACAACATCTCGTAAATATCTGAGCTGAATAAAGTTACCCCTATTTCCTGAGCCCTATCTTTCAGTACAGACATGGCAGTTGGACACTGGGGCACTGTAAATGCTGGGACACCTGGCTGTAAAACATCAAACAAGAGTACACTGTGTGTTATCAAGATACTTCATATATAATTCTAAGCAATACAAAGTTAAAATTTCAGCTTTTATATTTTACCATGGCTGAGGGGAATTCGCTTTGTCTCAAGACAACTGTATTTTTTATATACTCAAGCAATAACTGCCATGTATATGAATATCCAACAGTACAATTACTGCAGAACATATCAGTTATAGCAAGATATGCACCTTTTCTACCTTTATACCAGATAAGCTCTCAAAGCATGGTTTCAGTAAAAATCTGTCATACCATTTAATCAGCTTGTCTGTTTCGAAGAAAAAGTCGAGCTATTATGATCACTGCATCGTCGTTGTTGTCGTTGTGCAAAAACTTTAATGTAACCCATTATTCAAACAATTTAAAAGGTATCAATATGAAACTTTGAACGCAAGGTTATCATGACAAGAGGCATTTGTAACACAAGGGGCATTATTTTTAAAACAATATTTTTGGAGTTATGTCCCTTTTTTAACTTACAATTTTTGTCAAAATTGCTTACTAAGTTGAATGACTTCAAAACTATCAAAGATATCAATATGAAACTTGGACTGCTTGCTTATCATGACAAGAGGCAATTTTAACACAAGGGGCATTATTCTGAAAGCTATATTTCTGGAGTTATGCCCCTTCTGAACTTACAATTTTTGTCAAAACTGCTTATTATATAAGTTGAATGATTTCAAAACTATCAAAGGTATCTATATGAAACTTGGAAAGCTTGCCTATCAACATCTTGACATGAAACGTCAGAGGTATATAGACCTCATTCAGAAGTAGTGCACAAGAACTATAACTATGGTCCCCATTGTCAACATGTAAAACAGACGAGCATTGGCACCGCTCCACGGAGCTCTTGTATAATCTTTAGTCACATAATTTTGAATCTAATGAATGATTTAAAAAATCGGACAAGTTATCTGTGTCTGAATATACAGCTTGTGAATAACTTATATTCATGCTTAAGTAGATGCTACATGTAATGCATAATTTCTTCATTGTGCTCAGATTGGATATAACACTGCTAACTGACAGACAGATGGGAAACCTGTGCTCTGCATAAGTCATTATGGTAAACATTTCTGCCAAATAGTTTCAATTTCCTTCAAGCAGTTTGAGAGATACAGAGTGGACACGAATTATTCACACATATGACATGCAGACTCTAAGTGTGACCTTGACCTTGATAAAAGC
The DNA here is from genome assembly GCA_012932295.1 of Cyclina sinensis. Taxonomy (NCBI): domain Eukaryota; kingdom Metazoa; phylum Mollusca; class Bivalvia; order Venerida; family Veneridae; genus Cyclina; species Cyclina sinensis. The sequence goes on along the minus strand of JAAONU010000006.1, from coordinate 25,216,447 downwards.
CAGCCATCTCCTGTGCTTTGCACGTTATCTCATTATGGTAAACATTTATACCAAACAGATCAGGAGATACAAAGCTGACATAACTTTGCTCACAGAAGGAACCATGACCAGGGGGCATAACAAAACATGTCCCTTATATAACAAGAGGGCCATGATGGCCCTGGATCGCTCACCTGAGTACTTTGGCTGTAAATTTGCTGTTAAGCAGTATTTCATTTTTTAATTGAAAATATATAAGTGCCTACAAACCAAATATGTAAAATATCAGTCAATAAATAAAGACTCTATGACAGAAAGTAGAAATATCTATTATAAGCTATGGTGACCTTGACCTTGACCCAGTGACCTCAAACCCTACCCATGGGTAGAGGTCCATGCAAGGAACCTAAATACTGAATATCAAAGATATTGGTCTATAACCGAAGGCTTTATGAGGTACAGTAGATAAATCTATTTTTAGCCTCTGTGACCTTTAACCTAATCCAATAATTTGATAAAGCTTGATAAAGCTTGCTTCATGCCAAATTTTAAAATTCAAGGCCTTGTGGTTTCAGACAAGAAGATTTTTAAAGATTTCCTTTTTAACATATTAAGGGCCCCCGGGGCGGGGCAAATTTTGACCCAAGGGCGAACATTAAAACAATATTGGTAAAGGTTCTTTACACAATACTAAACACCAAATATCTAAGGTCTACACCTATTTGTTTTGGAGAAAAATTATTTTTCATGTTTTTCCTATATAAATCAATGTAAAACAAGAGAACCCTGGGGCGTGGCCAATTTTGACCCAGAGGAAATAATTTGAACAAACATGGTAAACATCCACTAGCAATGCTACATACCAAATATCTAAGCTGTAGGCATTGAGATTTCCAGTAAGAAGATTTTTAAAGATTGCCTTTTTTACATATAAAGGGCCCCCGGGGCGGGGCCAATTTTGACCCCAGGGCCAACATATAAACAATACTGGTAGAGATTATCTACACAATACTCCACACAAAATATCTAAGGTCTTAAGTCCTATTAGTTTCAGAGAAAAATGACTTTTAATGTTTTTCCTATATAACTATATGTAACCCAAGAGAACCCTGGGGCGTGGCCAATTTTGACCCAGGGGACATAATTTGAACAAACTTGGTAGACATACACTAGACAATGCTACATACCAAATATCATAGCTGTAGGCATTGTGGTTTCTGAGAAGAAGATTTTTCAAGATTGCCTCTTTACATATTAAGGGCCCCTGGGGCGGGGCCAATTTTGACCCCCAGGGCCAACATATAAACAATACTGGTAAAGGTTCTTTACACAATACTCAACACCAAATATCTAAGGTCTAATCCTATTAGTTTTGGAGAAAAATGATTTTTCATGTATTTCCTATATAACTATATGTAAACCAAGAGAACCCTGGGGCGTGGCCAATTTTGACCCAGGGGACATAATTTGAACAAACTTGGTAGACATCCACTAGACAATGCTACATACCAAATATCAAAGCTGTAGGCATTGTGGTTTCTGAGAAGAAGATTTTTCAAGATTGCCTCTTTACATATTAAGGGCCCCTGGGGCGGGGCCAATTTTGACCCCAGGGCCAACATATAAACAATTCTGGTAAAGGTTCTTTACACAATACTCCACACCAAATATCTAAGGTCTAGTCCTATTAGTTTTGGAGAAAAATGATTTTTCATGTTTTTCCTATATAACTATATGTAAACCAAGTGAACCCTGGGGCGTGGCCAATTTTGACCCAGGGGACATAATTTGAACAAACTTGGTAGACATCCACTAGACAATGCTACATACCAAATATCAAAGCTGTAGGCATTGAGGTTTCCAGTAAGAAGATTTTTCAAGATTTCCTTTTTTACATATTAAGGGCCCCCGGGGCGGGGCCAATTTTGACCCCAGGGCCAACATATAAACAATACTGGTAAAGGTTTCCTACACAATACTCAACACCAAATATCTAAGGTCTAGTCCTATTAGTTTTGGAGAAAAATGATTTTTCATGTATTTCCTATATAACTATATGTAAACCAAGAGAACCCTGGGGCGTGGCCAATTTTGACCCAGGGGACATAATTTGAACAAACTTGGTAGACATCCACTAGACAATGCTACATACCAAATATCAAAGCTGTAGGCACTGTGGTTTCTGAGAAGAAGATTTTTAAAGATTTCCAATATAAGTCTATGTAAAAGGAAGTGACCACTGGGAAGGGGCCAATTTTGACCCAAGGGAAAGATTTTCAAAGTTTTTCCTTTAAGTTGCCATAGCAACCAGAGTTCTGCATGGAATCAAATTCTTTGAACAATTTTGTTGGAGCTTTATGCAAGGAACATTTCTGTGAAGTTTTGTTGAAATTGGCCCAGTGGTTTAGGAGGAGATGTTCTTTAAAACAAAAGTTTATGCATGCACGCACCGACGCACGCACCGACGACGGACGACGGACATTGACTGATCACAATACCTCACCTTGTGCACTACGTGCACAGGTGAGCTAAAAATTCTTGACTACACCATATATTACAGTGTTTGATACCTATATATATTTTTATGGTGTTACCTTAAATATTCCTGCTTTATGCCAAGCTATTTTATCCACAGTGGTTCCCAGTATTGATGTGTGATCTAAACCAAGGGAGGAAACTCCACAAACTACAGGATGTCTGAAAACAAACCCAAAAAATCTCTGTAAGTTTGCAAATACCGTATTTGTTTTCATTTTCTACCAGAAATGGCAAAAAAGATCAGTTCAACATCAGTGTTAAAGAATTTTCCCTGTGGAAATAATTTCTATGGGTGTAAGACTTTTTTTAAAACTTACAAAGAGCTAATAGCTATGACCAGCTTGTCATTTCAAGAAGACATCTATTGGAGAGCACATCTTTTTTATGGACCAAATGACCTATTTCTATACATGTACATTACTTTTTTCTTACTATTTTCCTTATTTTTAGCTGCAAAACTGAAACGATACTGTCATTCTAGACAAAAAACAGGCAAAAACATGAACCAGCTGGTTCAATAAAGTTAAGTACCTGACCATATTTGTACAGTCATACTGCCCGCCGATACCAACTTCTAAGATGGCTACATCCACTTCTTCTTGCAGGAAAACGTGCAGTGCCATCACAGTCAAGAAACCAAAATAGTTTGGCATTAAGTTCTCATGTTCTGCCTGTAATTACATTTATACAGACTTTTTATAATCATGATTAATAACTAGAACTAACTTAAAACAGACCACAACAAATTTAGATTTGTTTCGATTAGTGATTTCTTTTCTTTTATACTTTTCAAAATGTTGTAAACATAATCAAGTGTCAGCCATTTTTTTATTCTTTGGATTTAAAATAGACTGATTAGTGTAATCTTTTTATTGAGTTATACAGGGTTATATTGGCTGGGCATTCATTTTACCATCATTCATAGCGAATTCAGTCCCGAAAAATGTCTCAAATGGCTGCCAATTGAATTTCAGCAAAATCTAACCTTCATTTGTCAGTCATGAGGAAATAAAGCTCAGACACAAAATTTCCATCTAATGAAAAATACATGTCATTTTGACCAGAAACTGTGAAAATAGGTGTAATGTTCAAGAAATTTCAAAGAATCAAGTAGCCACGGGCTATTTTGTCTCCTGATAATATAAGCAAAGAAACATGTGTATTACACTTTAAACACAGGAATGAAATGTAGTCATACAAATCAAACAGTCAGGTACCTTACGCTGTACATCAAACTGTTAGGTACCCTACTCTGTACATCAAACAGTTAGGTACCTTATTTTTGTCCAGTCTGTTGTACACTTCCCAAAAATATGTAGCAAACTTTTCTCGCTCCAGTGCCATACCATTTATTGAAAATCTTTCCCTTACTTCCACCAGGTGAGGAGAGCTGCAAATAAAGTTGCATCAACTGTTTCTTTTGGAAATGAAAAACACATTTCAAGGGAAATCACTCTGCAAGTCAAGGTAAACTACTGCTTTGTAAGAATTACTCCCTTTTGTATTACTAAGTGATACAACAAACTTTCTGGATGTTTTGCATTTCCTCTTCAGTCTTCTGAAAAGAACTAGAAAAAATTTTGTCTTTATAACTGTCAATTTTCCATTTGAATGTGACGCCAATAATAATTAAAAAGATGCATACACTCAAATTTATTGCCACTTTGTTTATCATGATATTAAACAAATCATTAAAAAATGTCAGTCAAAAATTCTCAGTACAAAATGTCAATTGAATGTATTCACTTAAGTCCTTTTTGTTGTTGTACAATATTTGGATGGACGGCGATAAATTTCAAATAAACCCTCTCAATGTCCTACAGAACAGTTTTTACCACAATGTCCTTCACATTATCATTAGATTTTCATTTCATGGAGTCTGACCCAGTAAAATAAATACGCAATATATCAACACTTAGTTAATAGTCCCTTCAATGCTGGTTCAATTACAGATAATGCAAGCAAAAGGAACTAACACTCAAGAGAACCTGAAAGTCCTGATTCACTGTTAAAAAAACCAGAACAGTAACTTTTTACTTTTTAATTCGCTACATACATTCCAAGGAAACAAACATTTTTACTCCCACTTTTTTCTCTAAACAAAAAACACCATTTCTGACCTTGGCCTTACATGGTTATCTGTGTTTGTAAAATGCTTCACTTGTCAGTTACCTGAAAAATCCTGTTCTGTAACCATGGTGACGTAACAAACTCTCGCAGAAGGCACATGATGAACCTTTACCTTTGGTTCCACTAACATGTATCACATTCAAGCTGTCCACATCTTTTTCCTGTAAAAACAACATTTCCGATAACTGAACTACAAACTGCCCCAATGCCTTGATTCTCCAAAATTTGTAAACAATGGGACAGGAAAGACTATCAGACAGACAGTGGTTCAAACATTTTCCTTGCTATAGGTTTGTCAGTTGTTCTTCAATGAGTCTTACTTTCATTTGTATCACCTCTGATGTGAATAAATTCAAATATTGACTACCCATTTCCTCCTTATAATGAATTCATAAAATTGTTCATGCCCTGCCTTAAAGGGAGTGTAAAAATGTTTGAAAAACGCTGAAAACTCAGTAAATGTTCAGATATCTTGTAAATTAGAAGTACATTTTTTTCAACTGGGTTATTAATTTTCACAGGTCAATAATATTTTGAATCACCCTAACTGCCATGGCATATTTATGTAATACTTTTATTGTGACCCTTCTTTTTAAATTTTCAGAGAGGTAAGAGTAACTAGTCAAAGACAGAAGAACTGCTAGATTACCTTAATACCAATCCTTTCAGCAAATGACCACATGCGGGGTATATTGAGGTGGGCCCTCTTGTCCCGTTCTTGACGTATTTTCTCGAGTGTTTGAGCATTGGTCTGTAGTGTGTTCAGTGTCTTCACAGCCTCCTGAAACAATTATTATACATAACATCAAATAATTAAATATTTTCAAAATGTTCATTTAAATGAGAAAATTAATAGAAAATCATGAAAGACAATTCAGACTTTTTCTTACAGTGTGAATAATATATTTTGAAGGAAATTACTGGAGATTTTTGCCTCTTTTTTTTACAACTCATATGCCTGTATTATGACATTTTGTAATTTAATGTGAATACCTTTCTAAAGGCTCTTTCATTCTCTAATATAATGAAATCATAATGTTCAACTCAAGGAAATTGTACTGGTTTTAAGAGTTCTTCCTAACAAGTTACACACAGTCATACGAAAAATATTATATGTTTAAGTGTAATTTTATACACCTTACTAAGATATACAGTTTTATAAAATAAATGAAATATTAAAAATGAATTTCTTCCTAAATACTTCATTTATATACCTTTAAAGTTACATATGAAAGAAATCAATAGTTATAATAATTCTTTTTAAATTTGAAACCATTGGCAAACTTTAAAGTTTCATAATGGTAATTTTCAGGCCTGGATTTTATTACAGATAGCATACAAGTATTAACTGACTCCATCTAACAAACAAAAATATGAGAATTCTGTTTTAAAAGACTAATATATGTACACTGCAGGTTAAAAGCAATATTTGATCTGCACTTAACACACATTTTGATTTCTTCTAAATATTAGCTATAACTGAGAAAAAAAAAATCTATTGAAAAAAAAAAATCTATTGACATCAGAACAACTTTATTACTTAAAATAAAAGCATCTACAAAGGTGATGTTTTGAGACAATGTATTTATGTAAACATAATGCCTCTTTGTCTTGTCAATTTGTAATTCTTTCAAAAATCTACTGACAATTTATGACTACTACCTTGTAAAGTTAAAGACGGTACAATATTCCCTATTCATCATTATTCAAACTACCTTTGTATACCTTAAGACAGTTCTATATGACATTCGGTATTACAGACAAGGCGGAGGCAACCATAGACGACATGTTTAATTCATTTTGTGAAAAGCTCAAAATTGAAAATGTGGGCGAAATGTTAATACTAGATAAAATATCACTATAGTCGTCTTTGCTTGTGGAAGAATTGAGTTCGCAACTGTTTTTGCCTTTTATATTGGCAAGACACGCGAAACAGGTTTTCGACATGGGCGCAGGCATTTTATTTCTGATAGTTTTCTACCCCCTCCATTGAAGAGTATCTATATTATTAACGCGATTTCATTTGTCGATATTTTAGGTACTTGTTGCTATATATCGACACAAATCGATTCATTTGATTAATGTAATAATCAACCGTGGGTATCCAACGATGAATTTCATGGTTCATACAGGACTTGACCAAAAAAATTCAAGGACTTTTCAAGGACTTTTTATCAATTTTCAAGGAATATTCAAGTCGCTTGCGGCTTAAATCTTTATGACCATTCAGGCTCTTCATAAGGCATAATGATGGAACAAAAGTTATAAAACAGTTTTATTTCTGAAAAACTACCTTTAACAAGATTTATTTGCATTTACATAGAACAAAAGAGTGTCCAGTCACTTCAAATGTCAATTGATTTATCTACATGTATATGAACAAAACAGTTTCCAGTCACTTTAAATGTCAACAGATTTATCTGCCTGTATTCATTTAGATTACAATTCCTTTAAGATCTCTACACTTATCGCACAATGTATGTAAACACTTATGCTTGTCAGAATTAAACTCCTAAAGCAATAGTGAATATTCATCATCTGTTAGCCATTTACTGGTGAAAACACACTTATTTCTAGGACCACTCATCTTGTTTTTGTTGTGTCACGCGTGATCACGCTAGAAATTATTCACGTTGTGAGAATCGTAATCCGTACCTAAAACCCGTATTTACCCGTACCAAAACCATGTTTAACTAGAGTTCACATTCATAGTGGGTGCATTTTTTTTATCGTTTTTTTCAATTGTTTTGATGTCATTTTTATTTTCTGTCCTTCTTACCGCTACAATTGTGATTACACCCTCCATTTTTTTCGAAATTCAAGGACTTTTCAAGCTTTTTTTTGGAAAATTCAAGGACTTTCCCAGGGGATTTTATAGAAGCAAAATTCAAGGACTTTTCAAGAACTAAGGATCAAATTCAAGGACATTCAAGGACCTGTGCGAACCATGTAATATGATAATTTTACATGTGAACAACAATGACTCGACTTCAACACATGAAAATACAGTAGCCTTGACTTTTGTGAGATATTACGGCAACTTGAAATAAACAATTTTTTAACCTCAGCCTTGACTGAGGTTACTTCATGACATCTTATTGATACATTATATCTAATAATCTTAACACAATGCTTATCACCTTCATTTAGATAATATTACAGTCTGAAAGTGATGTTTGTGTATCATGTATGATATCTAAATGAAACAATAACGCTTAAGCGTATTTATTTACAATGACGAAATTTAAATGAAACAATAACAAATTCATTAATTCTAAAGCATTAAATTTGTACTGAATTTTGTAAGGCGAATATTCATATCTGAACGGTTTGAAAATAGTCATTATTTACAAGAATAAAAGTACTTGAATCAGCATCAAAACACCATATACATAACATGCAAAATATATATAAATATATATGAGGGCTGTTTCATAAATTCACGGAATTATTCTATTTCTTCAATCTTCGGTGATTTATCAAAAAACACAATACATCTTGAGATCTATACGTTTACTGATGGCTGACTTGCACACCAAATATTACACTGATAAATCAAACAGTTAATTTTGCATGGAACATTGAACCATAGTACTTGAAGCAAGCCAATGTCAACTTAACATCACATAAACAACAAATTGAAGAGTGCGGTTCACTTTCTTAACGTAGTTACCACCTGTGGCCGCACATTTTCTAATAAGTTAAAATTCTGTTTACAGTTGTAGGAGTTAGAGACAGCGCCTCTGCAGTGTTTCACACACTAAGTTTCCTATCTGTGTATATCATTTTCTTTACCAATTGTCCTTTTTCAATAGTATATGTCGGAGAACCTGGTCTTTGGTCATCGAACACCAATGTTCTACTGTCCTTAAATCGCACATGCCATTTGTACACAAATGTCTTTCCACACACTGGTATTGTATCTGAGTTTCTAATTTGTCTAAGTGTTTCTGCTGGTGCCAGTTTCAGTCCATTACAAAATTTTACAACAGAATGTAACTTGATGGTGACAAAACGCTGCTGGGAGGTGAATGTTCAATACAAAGTCTTCAAACCTACAGGAAATGACGTCGACACGACATGTCAGCTGCTTTTGTGCCAAGACGGCATAATGTTTGACTATTCAGAGCACTTTGTGTGCATTTAAAATGTATGAAAAATGGCATGCTTCAAGTCGCTAATTAGTGGTTGCTATAGATACCACTAAAACTTCAATGTATTGGTGAAAATAATAACCGATTTAAAATATCATAGGCTATGTGTCAAAGTTCTTGTGAATTTATTTTCATTTAATTCAACTGAAAAATAAGATTTTGAGAAAAGAATTCAGCGAATAGAAGGAAAAACCCCCTTACACGTGTGTAGATATATACTGTATATAATTTAAGTAAGCAAAACCCTGGTCCATCTACAGTACAATCTTTCATGCATCTGTGCTAGACATGCAGTATTCTCCAAAACAAAAACAAAACAATATAAGAAATTTCACCTCTCCAATGATCCTCACACCCAGTGTTGGAAAGTATAGTTAATATAATTGTATCCATATTGAGGAAAACTTTCGAATTTCTGAAGATTCTAATTTCAAAATACTGCTGGAAAAGCTGACATGCAAACTACTACAGTGTACTAAGTGTTTCTACTGGTAATAAAACTTCAGGTATTGTCTGAGATACAGGTGCATTAAAGAGCAAAAATACTCAAAGAAGTATATGTTAACATTAGAAACAGGTTTAAAATACGGACTGAAATTTAAAATTTGAAGAAAAATATCCAATAACTTTTAAATAATAGACTTTTGTTCTTTTATTCAAATACACCAAATTGTAGACAAGAGGACAGAATTAAAATAGAAAAATGCAGTGACTATAAAAAAGCCATGACCTGTAACTGTAAAGGGCTGTAACTTTTCAAAAAGCAAGAACTAAAACTGTAAAAGCAGTTACTCTTCAAGAAGTAAGGTACTATAACTGTCAAGGGCAGTAACTCTCCGAGAAGTAAGCTGCTATAACTGTAAAAGCAGTCACTCTTCAAGAAGTACTGTGCTATAACTGTAAAAGGCAGTTACTCTTCAAGAAGAAAGGTGCTATAACTGTAAAGGGCAGTAACTCTTCAAGAAGGTGCTATAACTGTAAAGGGCAGTAACTCTTCAAGAAGGTGCTATAACTGTAAAGGGCAGTAACTCTTCAAGAAGGTGCTATAACTGTAAAGGGCAGTAACTCTTCAAGGAGTCATGTACTATAAATGTTAAGCCTATATAGGGCAGTAATATTTCAAGATGCAAGAACTATAACATATACTGTAAAATGCAGTACCTCTTCAAGAAGTCAAGTACTATAACTGTTGAGATAAGAAAGTCTTTGAAAAGCCAGGAACTACAACATTAAAGGGCAGAAACTCTTCAAGAAGCAAGAATTATAACTGTAAAGGTCAGCAATGTTTCTCTTTAAGAAGCCGGGGATTTTGACTGTAACAGGCAGTTACTCTTCAAGAAGTTGGGAACCATAACTGTAAAAAGAATCAAATCTAGAACAAGCCAAGAATTAAAACTTAAAGGGCAGAAACTCTCAAACAAGCCAAAAACTTAAACTGTAAAGGACATTGACTCTTCAAGAAGCCTGATATTATAACTACTTAGGGCAAGCACTTTTCAAGAGGCCTGAAGTATAACTGAAATAAACCTTTCAAAAGCCAAGCATGACTGTAAAGGGAAGTGACTCTGATTCAAGATGACAGCAACATTAAACTAAAGGGCAGTAACTCTAACAGACTAAGCCCAATGTAAAATTAAAGAGAAATAAGACCTCAACTTCAGAAGTCAGGGGAGGTAGCTCCAGTTCAAGCACCCTGTACTTTGAAAGTAAAGGGCAGTAACTCCACATCATCAGCTGTGTCTGAGCTCTGCTGAATGCTGACATAAATATTAACAATTTCTTAGCATACTACTATGAATGAATGCTTGTAGATTGACTGGTACATAGAAAATGTGTTATAAAACAATATTGGAAAACCATATACATGAAAACAACAAGAGTAATGGAGTTATCAACAAAACTAAACTAGAGCATACTGATGAGTTATACAAGAAATAACAAATTAGTGGAAAGTTTCACAAGAACAAGCAATCTTCTAATGTTCACATGGACAGCTTAAAATGTGTCACTGATTTGACAATATTTAAACATTATCAGTTTTGAAAGATTCTTTTCTTTAAAATCTTATTACCCATTATTACATTCAAATGTTTAAGTCAGGCTATGTTATGATTTTCTGGTATCCAAAGTAGTCATCAGCAGTTTATATTTCTAATTTAATAAAATAACATTGTAACATGACTTTAGAAAGTCAGATACTGTTGAGGCCATCCTTAAAAAATTGTTTGTTTGCAGTAACGCGACCGACTCACGAAGATTGGCCCGACTCAAACTTTTTTATAGGCTCGGGCAAAACTTTTTTTTTTGTCCCAACGAAATTCCGGGGGTTTTTATGCTTTCCGTTATTTCCGTTACTTTTGTTCCTTTGCGTTCATTAATCAGCTGTTGAAGAAAGATGGCGGAGCCCGTCGTAAATATTCTGTAACCGTCAACGTCATAAATGCGACGATTCTTGCAAGACTTTAGCAAAAATATGCCAAACTTTAATTTAGTCCTGATCATACGTGGTTGGATTTGTACTAAATTAGACTTGCGAAGGGATTGAATTGCCAAAATGCATGAAAATTGAACTGGATGAAAATTTTGAAGTGAAAGCGAAAGTAAAGTTTCGAGTACGATTTCGTCAACGGAACTGTTTGATGCTGATCTGTGTGATGCTGTTAAAACTCTGACAGATTTGGATTCAAGCTTGAAATATGTCACTATTAGTTTGAACACTCTGGGTAATGCCTGTGAAGATGAAAGCCCATGACAAACGAAAGATGCCTTCAGTGTTCTTACGTCTACACAGGTCTCTGCTGGGAGGATAAAGCCACACAAAATTCCATTAGATAAACCAAGGTTTTCAGGTATTGCATGAAATAATATATCAATATCAGAAATGAGAAATTGTCATTCTCAGTCAAGCAAATGGGGCCTCCTGCAAGGTGTCTGATCACTAACACTTAACCTGAGTTAACATTTGTTTTTCCAACTTTGCATCTTTAGTTTTTCAATTTGTAATAAGCAACATCCAGAATTTCTCCAAGGAGTGTATGCCATGTTAAAAACGAAGTCCTTCATTTTCCATGTTTTAGCAAGCAAGCTATAAAGTATATAATTTGTTACTCATTCATATTTAATGACCTCATTTTTTTCATATTCTTATTCTGACAAAGTAGTAAAAATTCTAATGGCATACAAGGTAAATGAGAGGAGAGTGCATGACAGAGCTCCAACACATGTCAAGTCATTTTCATGAAAACAGAAGACTTTTCAATATCAGCCTGTCAGATGAGAACCAAAGTTTGGATACTTTCAAATTGGATGTAATTCTTATTTTAATGAAATCATGTTTTAGTATAAACTGTCAGGTTTTCTGCTTTGTCTGTCCTCAGATGTACTTAATAGATGAAACATATATGTACTGTATCTTTTTCTAGGTTTGCTAAATACACTGGGTACAACCATTTCAAGAATAAACGCAAGGCGGCTCCACAGTTGTCATCTCATGAGCTTAAACAACATGCTGATCTTGTATATCAGTTGTCCTCATCAACATATGCTCTATCCTGGGCAGCTTTTAAAGAAAACCTGAATACATTGTCTGTATGCTTAACTAAGTATGAAACCTATCTAGATCAAAGTAACACGAACAAAAATTCAGACAGTCTTTACTTCATCCAGCAAGAACAGTTGGAGGTAATGCTGTTGTTCAAAAATATCCAAAGTGTATTGGTCTTGTAAAACCATGTTATAGTATATTAAATCAAGTTATGTCAGAATCTGAAGACCATGTACCAGTGCTCTTTGATGAATATCTCCATACTTGTGTGAAACATTTATGAGTATGAGTAGAATAAGATACACTGAAGGTCTGACCATCACCCATCCTGTTGACGTCCTCTCTTATGATCCTGGGGCAGCTTTAGGAAAGGTTGTACTTTTATGGCGCATTCCAATACAGCTGCAATACTATTCTGCTACATCTTGGGTTGTTGGGTGACAGGACATCTGTTGTTACTGTGCTGAAGACGGTCTGAGAGATGAGGAATCACTTAAGTCATACAGAGTGGTGTTATCATTATGTGACAGGTGTAAAAACTGAGGAAAGAACAAGAAGATTACCAGAAAAAAAACTGAACACTGTTCCAAAGTTGTTTTTAATGAAATTGTTTGGAAATGTGTCCAGGGGGACTACCAAACAGATCATTTTCTGATTCTCACAGTTACTTACATGTAGTTAATGAATATGTCCAGAAATAAAGTTTATTGCTGAAAAGTATTAAGTTATCAGTTGAGTATAAGGTAGGCTGATGCCCAGGTATACGTTGAGCATTATCATTCTGCAGGGTGCCCTGTTTGTACGTTAGAGTATAAAAAAAAGAAAAAAAAAAAAAAAAAATCGACCTACCTACCCACACTAAAAATTCTGGGTCGCGTTACCGCAAACAAACAATTTTTTAAGGATGGCCTGACTAAATACAAAACTGACTACCAAGTTTTATTGCTTTGTACATGTACCAGTATAGGTTAGGGTTTCGCTTACTGCTTTTTGGTAACTATAATAGATTTTTAGAATCTGGTAACTATAATAGATTACTGGTAACTATAATAGATTTTTTGAATCTGAATACAAAAATTCTATGAATATCTTATTGTAACTATGAAACATTTGAACATTTATAAAAACTACAAGAAATGAATGAGTAAGAACAATTTAAATTACAGTATGTAAAAAACACTATGTTCACTACTATTAAGTGTATTCAACATTTACTGGTAACTATAACTGTTGCACATGCTATACAACTTCTACACACATTTTGTGGAGTGAAACACTTGAGAAAGAGTCTTCAGGTTAAGATGATAACTAGATGTTTTTTGTGAAAAATGCATGTCTCCCCCCTGCACCCGATGGAAGGAAGGCCAAGGAAGAGATATCAACTTTCTGAAACAGAAGCCTCTGTCATTTATTATGGTATAAAGAACATTATATATATATATATACACAGTATATATATTAACATATGTATGGTTATGATAGTTTCACACCTTACTCTAGGCACGGTTGACTTCATCTGACATCACAGTGGAACTGTTTGTACCAACAGCAGTGTGGAAGACAGCATATGTTACATCGTGGTAGCTGTAATGTATTGGAGTAACACCAGCTTCAATACAGTCCATGTTTTTAACATTTATATAGTCGAGAAGTGTCCTTCAAGCAGTGACCTTGACCTTTGACCTACTGACCCCAGAATCAAGAGGGTTCTTCCACTCAATAAGGGCAATCACCCTACGAAATTTGAAGGCTCTGGATGAAATAGAACTCCATTTATTGAGTGGAACAGTTTTCACTCTTCGGGCCCCTGTGACCTTGACCTTTGACCTACTGACCCCAAAATCCAAAGGGTTCTTTTACTCAATAAAGGCAATCATTCTATGAAGCTTGAAGGCTTTGGGTGAAATAGAACTCCAGTTATTGTGCCAAAACGGTTTTCATTCTTCGGGCTCCTTTGACCTTGACCTTTGACCTAATGACCCCTAAATCAATAGGGTTTTTCTAAATAAGGGCAATCACCCTTTGAAGTTTGAAAGCTCTGGGTCAAACAGTAGTCCAGTTATTGAGTGGAAACAAAGTGTGACAGACGGACAGACAGACAGAAGGACAGACGGACAAGGCAAAAACAATATGTTTCCCCCAGAGGGGAGGGAGACATAATTATGATTATATCAACAATCTTAGTTTGCTTCAAAACCCTTCAAACTCCTTATAGGCCATAAAACGGCCATAATTCTTCAGAAACAAATGAACTGTGATAATAAAAATCAAAAACTTCATACCCATTATTCTTAGTCTAAAAGACTATGATGAGATAAAATTAATTTGATGAGAATTTAAGGCAAAACAGTTTTAAAACATGACTTTCCTATTGCTTGTTCAAACTCTGCGATATTAAAGAAAATATTTCATAAATGTTACGATAATAAAACTCTCCATAAATTTTTTTCATGACCTTATTTCTATTAAAATGACAAAGAAAGCAATAACCTTTATGAAACTGGACATGTAAAGTCATACAAAATACAGACATTGTGACCAGTCACAAAGATACACTCCGAGCCTTAAGTTCAGGGGAAATTATATTAAATGGCTTAATGGGATTTAAAGGTTGTTTTAAAGGAAGCATTTTTAGTAATGTCAAAAATCATACATTTTTTCTTTATTTTCTCTGTTAAGTCCTGACTATATATAATATAATCTTAAATTATCTGTATTGATACAATTTTGCATTCCCCTTTTCCATATCAACAACCAGGTTAACATTTTATGGAGCCCATGAGAATCATATCTTCTGCAACTTACCCTCATCTTTCTATATGTCTTAAAACAGGAAAATTAAGTGTATATACATTTGTGTTCATCAATGCAAAAACTTTGGATAATCTATCAAATCCACAAAGAAATGAATCTTTTTTCTGCACCCTCAAATTTTAAGTGGAAATAATTAATTTTCTATGCACACTCTACTTCTTCTACTTACATGTATGCTAGTTGGATAGAACTGCAAAGGGCAATAACTCATGAATACAATTAAACAGAAAGGGTCACATTTCTTTAAAATTAAATGAAATAACATATATAGACTCCAACTCAAACTTTTGGGTCTTCACTGTGAATATCTGCATGTACCATTTTGTCATGAAAATAAATGTCATAAAATATACTGATTAATAAATTAAGATTTTTATTCTAAAAAATTATTTAAACTTGAAAAAATGTTTGAAAATCACAGGAAAGTATTTTATTTAAAACATCTACAAATGTGTGTTAATTCCTCTTATTTTGCACCAGCTAGGACTATTGAAAGGTAGCACTAAAACCCTACACTTTATCCCGCTGTTTCAGTGGGTACGAATATATCAGGGTACGAAATATTAATCCTTATTTACAAAATTAAAATTCAAATTTTACCTCGTATTTCGAAATGTCAGACTTGATCGCCGCTGATACAATAGTTCGTACCATTTTTAATGATGATCATGTACCATAGAACGATAAATAACGTTTAAAATTTGTATATTGCCCTACAGTTGGTCCTTACATGCTTTCGGATCATGCAAGAAGCAAGTGACCGTAGTCACGTGACATCGTTGTATTTATAGATTATCACTACAAAGCTATCAACACCACAACTTCGTACTTTACGGTCTCACATATGACCAAAATATTACCATATGATTTTAAAAGCATCATTTGAACGTTCTGCATATTTTAAGAAATTGCTTTTTGAAAAATCTTATAACTGGTTAAATCGGTCCCAATAATTACCGACAAGAACAGACAAGAACCGTCAAGAACCGACAAGAAACTTAATTTTTAAATTCAGTGCATTTTATTTTATTTTTCTAATAAATTTTCATATTTAAAGATATTTTCATTCTATTTCTGACCGTATTGAAACATTTTTATTAAAGAACGATGAATATTTTCCACATTTGACATACCGACAAGAAAATGCGCTACCGACAAGAAATGCATATGAATCGACAAGAAAATTATTTGTGAAATAAAGGGCGTTTTTCTTTTATGTTTCGAAAAAAAATATAAAAGTTATTTACTATTTCTTTTTGATCAATTTATATAATTTTATGGAAAAAAAAAGATCAATATTTTCGATATTTGACATACCGACAAGAAAATGCGAACCATCAAGTACTGGATAAGAATTGACAAGAAACTGATATGTGACGTTTAGAGCATTTCTTTTAATGATCAATAAATATCTTTCAACTTTATTGATATAAATAAATTAAACATTTATAGTGTTGTTAAAAGTGAATGAAATGTGTGTTGTTTCTTAATATATATAACAAATTTACTGTCAAGAGAATACGCGAACCGACAAGAAAATGAGCTTCACGAGCTTCTGTTTTATACACGTATTCTTGATCATTTCATTATGATATTAATATCAATTTAAATGGTGAAATGTATTTGTTTTTAAAGAAAATGCGTATTAGTAAAAGGTATTTCACCCATGCACTTTAAAAATATTTAATGAATTACAGGTTGGAACACACATATATATATAGAGAGAGAGAGAATCTGTACTTACCTGTAATTCTTTGAACTGTGTAATCATAAACCTTATTTAATATAGTATTCAATCTCAATTTCAACGTATAAACACTAACATAACAGTAAATTAAATAAAGGCATTCAAATAAAAAACTAAATCTACGCAGTAAAGACCAGATCATTGTGTCATAAAATAAATTACTCAACTAGGGTCAAAAATTGACTCAAACAACTGTGAAAACAGGTAAGCTTATGGATTTACACTCAGTTTTAATTGGCGTGTATTGGTCAGCGCGTGCCTAATTAGCGTTTGCAAAACTTGTCTGTCACGTAAGCCGTCTATCACTTTAATGGGCTTTGAGTAGTTAAAGTCAAATCTGAAATAATGTTTAGATACCAAAAAAAGTCTTTCGACCTGCATCACAATTGCGATACCGATCTGACGATCATACACTGCTATCATATTGCTCTCTTTGCTTTCTGCTCAAGTTCCACTTTACGAATTTATTGTAAATTGATAAGATACTGGAAATTGCCGTCTAATTTAAATACAGTTCTTGACGGTAGCGTATTTTATTGTCGGTATGTCAACCACAGTTCTTGACGGTAGCGTATTTTCTTGTCGGTATGTCAGCCATGGTTTTTGACGGTAGCGTATTTTCTTGTCGGTATGTCAAGCATGGTTCTTGACGGTAGCGTATTTTCTTGTCGGTATGTCAACCATAGTTCTTGACGGTAGCGTATTTTCTTGTCGATATGTCAACCATAGTTCTTGACGGTAGCGTGTTTTCTTGTCGGTATGTCAACCATGGGTTTTGACGGTAGTGTATTTTCTTGTCGGTATGTCAACCATAGTTTTTGACAGTAGCATGTTTTCTTGTCGGTATGTTAACCAAGGTTTTTGACAGTAGCGTATTTTCTTGTCGGTATGTCAAACTTAGTTCTTGACAGTTTTGATAAAAAATATTTATTATTATATTTCGTTTTATTATATTTCTTTTAACTTAAAAGAAAATTATATAGAAAATAAATAATAATTTTATTTCGAAACACGGAAGAAAATGCTAAATAAGAAACAGTTATTGGCGGTAGCGTATTTTCTTGTCGGTATGCCAGATAGCAGAAATATTATCTTTTTCAAGCAATAATTATTTTTAAAATTGATAAAAAAAGTAATGAATAACTTAAATAACATTTTTTTCGAAACATAAGATAAATTCCTAATAAATACGTTTCTTGATGGTTCATAGCCAGTTCTTGTCGGTAGCGCGTTTTCTTGTCGGTAGCGCATTTTCTTGTCGGTATGTCGAAAATAGAAAATATTCATCATTTTTTCATAAAAATGTTTTAATATTGTCAGATATACTAGTAGATCGATAATATATTTATTAGAAAATTTATTAGAAAATACAAGAGAAAAATGCACATAATTTGAAAATTAAGTTTCTTGACGGTTCTTGTCTGTTCTTGTCGGTAATTAGTGGGACCCGGTTAAATTGTTTCACTTGAATAAAAAATTCTAAGGACCTTACAGCTAGTTTGTTTTTTCCCTTTCTATTAGTAAGTCTTTCTTTGCTATTTTATATCATTATAAGGTATATTACTAATGGACTGCACTGGAAATAAGCTTTTGAATTTTCACGAGCAAGATTGGGTGCATACACACCAGCATACATTACCTATTTCAAATTATTAAAGTATCATATTTTTCTCGTGATAAGTGTCTTTAAATACCACACGTGTTGTTCGTGCAAATACTTGTTATAATCAAAATTTAAACTAGATTTAGCAGCTAAATTTATTGCAAATTCTAAGACTTATATTCTTCATAACAGACATTTTAATAAAGAAGCGACATCGGTTCTAATAAAAATCTGCAATCATTACTTAAATATTTGAGCAAACCTACAACAGTTAAAGACCTTAATCTATTTAAATATCGATTCTTTTTTTCTGTTCTTTTTTAATTTCAAATATTTTTTGTAGGTCAGTGGGGGAAATGTTACCAGGTTACCCTCGAGATAGTAATCACCTTTATTGGTACATACAATATTTCTATTGTTACCGATTTCTCCTTTTTTTACTATGTAAAATCATGTTACCGATTTGTCGTGTTACCGATTTGCCGGTAAATCGTGTGTGTAGCAGAGGCTTAATTCGGGTTTACTCCCTCCCTTGCCTTTCAGGGAGCTTTTATGGAAGTGTCTCCTTCGTAATCGAAGGTACCTGAGTTCAAATCAAGCTCGAGTCATGTGTATTTTTCCGGGTTTCAAACATAACAGAGAAAAATGAAATAGTATTACAACCATCTGCTCGTGCATTTGAGAGACAACTCTGCAAGTGAGAATGGAAAATTACTCCCTCCCTTGCCTTTCAGGGAGCTTTTATGGAGACGTGGTAGAGTGTCCCCATAAACATAACAGAGAAAAATGAAATAGTATTACAACCATCAGCTCGTCCATTTGAGAGACAACTCTGCAAGTGAGAATGGAAAATTAGTATTCTATGACCTACATAAACTGAAAAACATGAGAATGTGATAGATTACTAAAAAATAGTAATTAAAAAGAGATTTATATATATAAAATAAAATAAGATTTTTAACGTTTTTTGGGGATAAATTACATGTTTATTTCTTTTTACTTTGGGAAAATATATACGAATGTAACAATCTGCTGGCTCTATTATAGATCATGTGACCAATCCAAGATGTCGACATCAACCTCATTCCAGAACAAAGTGAATGATTTGGAAAGAAGATTAAAAGCTGAAAACAAGTCTAGAGAAAGAGACAGAGTTCGTCCACATTATGAACAAGTTCCAAGGCGCCCAACACAGTGTATGTCAAAATGTATATTTGTATAATATGCTGGTATCAAGCGTGTATTTCCAGACACAAAAACATTACAAATACAATTTTAAATTTATGAATTTTGAAACACCACTGTATATGACCAAGCGACTGTTGGTATATTTGTTCTTTATCTGCCATATACAATATACTGATTCAGATTACAGGAAAACACGCCAATTAGTAATTTTATCAAAGTAATATTCAAAATATCTACTAACATTTTCATACATGTATAAGGATATCCTTAACAGAAAGATGTGAAAAGGTTTGCAGTTTGTATGATAAATGTCAACTTGCATTTCTTCTCTTCTTCGGTTAGACATTTCTTATGTTTAATTTGATCAGACTTAAGCCATTTCTGTCAGTCATTAATAAGGAACTTTGTTAAATCATAGTTCAAAAAATTATTTATGGACCACTTCTTTGAAGGCTGAAATCTGAGTAAAAAGATACTGAAAACTTGGTTGAAACATAATTATACAGTACATTACAGAGAAGGAGTGAAGCATTAGACAATTTACTTAAATGATAAATGTGGCTAAATTTCAGTTTCAGACTTTGGAACAACTTCTAGGTCTAGTTCAGCTCCTTCCTCAGGTAGGAGGCGACCAAGAGGCCTTGATTGTCCACCCACGACTTCACATACTCAGAGACAGCCTGATGGGTAATAAATTTATTGGTTACTGAGAGCTATACAATACTAATGTTTGTTTGTTTTGGGGTTTAACGCCAATTTCAACATATGCTATATCTCGGTGGTCAGTCCACCTAACCGGTTTTCCTGGATAAAACTAACCAGTAATTGCCAATTTCTCCACAAGTGACTGACTACTGTTCCCACATGATCTACTCTGAATCAGCGGTGAGAGACAAATGAACATAAGACACAATGTCTGAGAACAATTGTCACAGAGAAATTTTGCCCTGCCCAGGGGTCGAACCAAGGACCGATGGATTAGTAATCCAGTGCTCTACCTATTGAGCTAAGCGGGCGGGCTAATGCTAACCTTTAACATGCTAAATATCTAAAATGGGCTTGTCCATTTTTCAGTTTGGACTGATCCATTAATTGTTTATTGTGGTGCTTATTCAAAAAATTACTGACTGAATGGCAAATAGTGCAGACCATAATCAACAGATGAGCAGGCTGATCTTGGTCTGCACTGGTCGCAAAGGCAGAGGCAATTCCCTTCGATTACAGGTCCAAAATTGGTGTAATCATTGGTTACATTTTCTATTACTTTCAATTACATCCAGACAAAGAACACATTTATGTGTTATGTTCAAATATAATGAAAATAAATAAATTAAAATTCAAATGTTTAGAAATACCACCACCTCAATATCTGAAATAATTAAGAGTATGATAGTATCTTTCAATTGAAATATACTTTGTGAAAGTTCAAATTTTAAGACATTATTAAAAGTTTACACCTTTCCCCTTAAATACACTTAATTATTGTTCAATAATTGCTGAGATTAACAGGTACCCCAAATGTGACAACTTTAAAATTCTTAACAAAAGATGGAAAATTATCTGGTTTTCAGTTTGTTTACCCCCTAAAATTCTAAACTTTCATGGGTCCCACGTTTAACCGGAATCGACTTTACATTACTGGAATCGACCTATATTTCATACATAAGCCAATATTTTTCAAGATATACAACATTATTTATTAAAATATAATATAATTAATGTAATAACAAAAGGAATTTGAAGTTTCTTCGAGTGGAAAGATTTTACAAGAGAAAGAAAATTGGCGTGTTGCGGAAAATTTGCGCATACAGATATACGCCAGAATCGGCATGTATTTCATACATAAATTGTATTTAAGTCGTACAAAGTTATTTTTCATTTCTTTACATCAGAAATAAAATATTTACCAAAGGACTTTGAAGTTTCTTCGAGTGGAAAGATGTTGCAAGAGAAAAAACAATTGTCGATTTGCTGAAAACTTGCGCATACAGATATAAATTATGCCTGAATCGGCCTTTATTTCATAAATAAATTGAATTAAAGTCATACAAAAGTTATTTTCATTACTCTGCATCAGAAAAAACATATTTACCCAAGGAATTTGAAGTATCTTCGACTGGAAAAAGTTGACAAGAGAAAGAAAATCGGTGATTCCGGTGGATATTATTATGCGCAAATTTTCCACAACTCGCCGATTTTTCTTTCTCTTGTAAAATCTTGCCACTTGAAGATACTTCAAATTTATTGGGTAAATGTATTATTTCTGAGGTATATTAATGATATACATCATTTTTGAATGACTTAAATTCGATTTATTATTAAATACAGACCGCTTTTGGCGTATATCCGTATGTACAAATTTTCCGCAACTCGCCAGTTTTCTTCGTCTTGTAAAATCTTTCCACTTGAAGATACTTCGAACTCCTTGGGTGAATGTGTTATTTCTGATGTAAAGTAATGAAAAATAACTTTTGTATAACTTCAATACAATTTATTTATGAAATACAGGCCGATTCCGGTGTATACCCGTATGCGCAAATTTTCCACAAGATTTTCTTCTTATTTTTTCTCTTCTTGCTAGTCATGAGATAGAACAGAAGTACACAGAGATTATGAAACAGACAGGAATTTTGACTCTGAATGGTCAGGTGAGTAGGTTTGAACTGTTGCACTCATTCAAAATATTCTTACATTTAAGTGGGTTAGGGAGAGTGCAGTGTAGTAGGGGGTCATAAGAGATGAAGACTACCAATCAGAAAGATTTTAATCCATTTCTCATAAAGTATCTTGAGCATCACAGTCAAGTAAATGCCACAACCACCAGGGCCCTGGTATAGCCTTCATAATGCTGCTTAAATTTTAATGCTTTATTTTTAAGTTTAATATCAGGAGTTCAGAATGTTGGTTGCTCATCTAGAAATAGCCTATGGTTCTCTTGGTTTAAGGACATGTTTTTTTTTTTGTGTGTGAAGTTGTTAAGCAGAATTGAAGGAGTTTTTTTATGATTTTTTTTTTCAGAGAGTTCCAACAGATATATCAGATTTGGAAGCTTTAGGTGAGCTTGGACATGGTACCTGTGGACAGGTGATAAGAATGCGTCATAAACAGTCTGGTGTGATGATGGCTGTGAAGGTATGATAGTCAAGTTTTTGTGGGTCATTGGTTGAAATTAACTGCAGCTTTACACTTACGCTAATAAGAGTAAATAAACCCCTCTTTGTGGTCAAGTGGTTTAAGTCGCTGACCTCAAATGACTTAACTTCTCCCTAATTGATGGTCATGGGTTCAAGCATTGCTTTCAACCGTTACCATTTATGTGAGAACGTTCACAGTTTCTTATGGACAGTTGGAGTCTAGCACTGGACTTTCCAAGGAACAGTGGTTAGTTAAACTGCCCACCCGATATGACTTTGAGTGCATTTAACTCCATTAAAGCATCAGTATAAATATATACTATATATATATTTATCAGTATAAATAATAGTGAGATGTATCAAACTTGTGGACCAAGCATTCCTTCTACTGACTAGTATAAAAGTAGAATAGCTTTATGTTGAGTGTTATATGTTCAGCAAGCTATGTTAGCATTACCAGTAACCATAACAGTCATTAGCTTCCACAAGTTCCAAAATTATTTGAAAATGAAACTTATTTTTACAATCTCTAGTAAAAATTCTCCTAAAATCACGTAAGTATGAATAAAATGGATAATTTGGAAAATATTCTGCTTTAAATTGCCAAGCTAGAGTTAGTGTGTGCCAGTCTAAATTATCATAAATAGAAAGATCTCTTATTTTGTTTTTGCCTGTTTTCGACTAATAATATGTAATATTTGACATAACTTGGTTACATTCAAAAGTCAGTAATCTTTATAGTGCGTTTTCAGACAGAATTTTAGTTCATGGATTTAGTAACATATTTGATTATTTATAACATTCACATTTTATGTTTTCAGCAAATGAGAAGGTCTGGGAATAAGGAGGAGAATAAAAGAATTATAATGGATCTGGATGTTGTATTAAAATCTCATGATTGTCCGTATATAGTACAGTGTATAGGAACTTTTATAACACCTGTAAGTTTGTTTTCTACAGTTTTGAAAACCACATATTCATAGCTAATTACTGATTTAGTCTAAAGGAAGCTTATCCACCATTGTGGGTTCATAGTAGGAAAGCCGTGCTTGATCCATTCTGTTCCACTCAGTTCTTGGACCTTGGGAGTATTACTTGCAAAAGTTTTGTGATTAATTAATGACATTCATTGGTTTCTGAAAGATTTCCATTTCACAATATCAGCAAATGAAAAAACTCAATCATTTTACATGAAACATGGTTGCCTCCATGTTTAAAATTCAAGCAGAAAATGGCCACCTTAAGTAACAAAACCCGTTGTATGACATGCCAACATTCCAAATTGAAGAGTATTAATTGGTAATTCTCAGTGTCCTTGGATGGTAATTCTCAGTGTCCTTTCCCTTTCCTTGAAAACGAGTTATTTGCAATAACTAATGTACCTGTACTGAATGAATACTGCATATACCCAAATAGGGAAATAGATTGTTTGTTTGTTTTAAATATGGAAAATGCTGTTAATATTTCTGACTATACAGTAGCCAATCATTCATGTTTACATGAACTTCATTTTTGTTTCAGAGTGAAGTATGGATATGTATGGAATTAATGTCAACGTGTTTAGACAAATTATTAAAGAAAACAAAACGACCCATTCCGGAAAAAATACTTGGCAAAATGGCGGTTGCCGTAAGTGAGGGTTTTCTGTCTAGACTTAAGGAATTGTTCAAATTAATTAGTAGCGCTTGAACAGTGTTCAACAACTTATTATACGGTTTAAAGCTAAAATTGCATTTGTATTATAAGAATGTCAGTATATAAGTCTATATATATATGTTTGTACACCTTGTTGTTTGTATTTTTTCAGATGGTCAGGGCTTTACATTACCTCAAGGAAAATCATGGAGTTATACACAGAGGTATGACTTTCGCAAATCATAGTTTAAACTGATCTGATATGTTACTATTGTCTTAGGTTTCTTTTGACTCCAACAGAAAATTTCTAAATAAAGGTGTGGTGTACACAGAATATAGGAAATGAAATTAACCTTGAAGAAATCTCAGATGCTGAATGCGAGTGGTAGAATAACAATTTTATTTTTACTGTTATTTAAATTCATCTTTTAGATTGTATTGCAGACTTGAGACACAAGAAAGCAGGTATTCGGTATTGTGTACTCTTATTGCTCTACTGTCAACGGTAAATGAAGAAATCAAAACAGCAATGATCAGCAAACTTGTTTGATGGTATGCAATTTATATGTGCAATGTAAAACGAATCATGCCTACTGTTGTAGATGTGAAACCTTCCAATATCCTCTTGGATGAGAAGGGTACAGTGAAACTGTGTGACTTTGGTATATCTGGTAGACTGGTAGATTCCAAAGCAAAGACCAGAAGTGCTGGTTGTGCTGCATACATGGCTGTAAGTAGAATTTCTGCAGAAATCCTTTCGTTTGTAGCTAAAATATGCAATGTATCGGAAACAAATCTGCTTTGTAGGGATTTGAACTTATGTCTGTTGAGACAATCAAGCCAGAAAAGCTAACATTGCAGACCACTGAGCAAAAGAATCGATTCCCAAGTGCAATAGAGGTCAAAGGTTACATTATGAAAATAGAGCAAAATTTGTTGTAGAATATGATAATGTCTAGAGATACAGTTATAAAGTTATTTCTTTGAAGCTTAAGAAGTTGCAAGGAAACCCTGAATAATTAAAAGAGAGATAATTGTGCATGGCTAAATATATGTATAATTGCGGTCCCACGTTTTGGCGAAATCAACCATTTTTACCAGAATCTACCGGAATCGACTTTGCATTACCAAAATCGACCTATATTTCATACATAAGCCAACATTTTTAAAGATATACAACATTGTTTATTAATATATAATGTAATAAACATTATAACATAATAGTATAGTATAATTGTATAGCTGTAAGTTGACTGGTATATCTACATAAATTGATTCTTATATTTACAATATATTGACATAAATATACCCAAGTTTATAATACAATTCTGTCTCTGTATTTGTAGCCTGAGAGGATAGACCCACCAGATCCTACGAGACCAGACTATGATATTAGGGCGGATGTCTGGAGTCTAGGAATATCACTGGTAAGTCAGAATGGCGAACAAGAAAGTGTTCTATCCATCGTAAAATTATCTGAGCATAAGTAAAATTCTGAGGGCCATTCCAGTGAAACATATATGCCATGGCAATGAAAGCACTTTCAAAATTGACCAGCCCCCTTTAGAAATTTACTTGAAAGGAAATGTTAAAAAAAGACGAGGATTTTCCCCTTTGGCAAAGCGCTTAAGGCTAGTTTTCAGGTCTTTCATAAAAGCTTGGCTATTATTTCACAGAGATAAAAAACAGTTAATCAAGAGTCTGTCCTTTAAACTGAAACTTTGGTTTGCCATCATGGTAGAACTGTCGATAAGAGTAGACATTAATTTTTGTATGTTTTATTTCAGGTTGAATTAGCCACTGGAGAGTTTCCGTACAAAAACTGTAAAACAGACTTCGAAGTTTTAACGAAAGTTTTACAAGAAGAGCCCCCACTTCTACCACCAGGACAACACTTTTCCATGGATTTTTGCTCATTTGTTAAAGACTGGTAAGTAACTTTGATGCTTATAGATAGATAACAGGTATAGACTTTTTGTCCTAAATTGAGTCAAAATTTTCCTTAAACTTGAGAAACTTCCGAACTGCAACAGTTTGTGAAATAAGCCATAGGCCTGAGACCCATGACTTGTAAATTTCTGTTTAGGCCATCAAACTGGACTTTGCAGGCTTACAGCGAGAAATAGAGTTTTTCTCTTTTTTTGTCAAGCCATGCTCTTTGGCCTAGAAGACATTATTTTGCCATACAGATTTTCCTGCGTCACAGGACCAGATGACCTGTACTGAAGAATAATAAATTCACAGACTGCTGCAAGTACAAAATATCTAATTGTATAATTAACTATTGTTTGTAAAAATTTTGCTTTGCATTGACCAAAGTTATTTTAGAATATTGAAATTTTTATGTATCATTAGTACATGTACAAAATATATATAAGTTAATTAAAGTGTCAATCATTCTGACATGATCTGTTCAGTATGTAATGGCTTTTCATGTGGCATTGTTTGAAAATCTTTTTATTTCAAGTTAAAAGTCTTGTTCAAAGCATTTTGGAACTATTATTTTCAGTTACTGAAAAGTCTGCCAAAGGTGGTTATTTTGTGTATCTTTTATTGTGAATAACAATATTATATTATATCTACATGTATGTATAATTGTACCGGTGATTTGGGATTTGTGACCACCTGACCTTGTTTAATCAGATGTATACAAATTATCATTATTTTCAGCATTTTGAGGGCATTATGATTGTGTAATGATTAATCATTAAGTCCAGACCTTATAAACAGAAGAAGTATTACATTGTAATTTTATTTGTAATTAACCTTTATCCTGCTGGAACCGAAAGTGATTGGCCTTTGCCACCAGTATAGAGCCAGGCCAGCCTGCACATCCGTGCAGTCTGACCAGGCTCTATACTGTTGGTAGCTCCATTTTTGTATTTTGATATTGACATAACTTTGAATGGACTGTTCCAAATTCAAAGCTGGACAAATCCATTAAAAAATTCAGCATGTTCAGGGTTAAAGCCATTTTAAAGGTAAACTGCTGTAAAGAAATCAAAATACCTTAATTGTTTCTTTACAAACTATTTGGCGCATGTATATAGGTGTGTGCTTTATATTTCAGCCTCACTAAAGATTACAGAAAAAGACCAAAATATAGGAAATTATTAGTAAGTACTTCTATCACTTCTGTGGATTGAATATTCTCCTACCAGGTTATGATTCTTTGGTTCTGTTGTGAAAGAAAAAAACTACTACTTGCCTAAGAAGCATTGCTAATCTTTCTTGCCTGAAAGGAATTTGTAAACATGTAGAATAATTTCGCAGTTTTGTACGTAAGTTGATAAACATTAGTGTAGAACATAGAGAATATTCAAGTTTTTTCTATAAATACGGGATTTATTTTTATCGAGTGGTATGGAAATACATATTTCATGAGTGGTGATAGCCACAAGTGAAATATGTTAATTTTTATACCACGAGATTCTATAAATCCCGTATTTATAGAAAAATCTTGAATTTTCTGTTTATTATATACTTTCTCTGTTTTTTGACCTTACAATTCGAAAGAATTCCCCTTAAATTTTGTGAATTGGCTGAATTTAGAAGAAAGTAGTCCGGCAAGACACCAGTGAAAATACAGAAAATGTTTCACTGCAGTGAAAAATAAATTTTTACAGCGAAAATGAAAACACGCATTTTATTTCATCAATTTTTCTCAATATTTCATTGAGAAGTATATAATATATGTCTGTATTTAAAGTCTTTAGATAATTTAAGATAAATGTACGCGTATATCAGTGCTGTATTATATGTCATAAGTTTTCCAGTTTACTTTGCTGTATTTAAAGATAAAAGCCGACTTGTATTCATTGAACCATACTGTAGAAGGTTGCTGTATTTAAAGATAAAAGCCGACTTGTATTCATTGAACCATACTGTAGAAGGTTGCTGTATTTAAAGATAAAAGCCAATCTGTATTCATTGAACCATACTGTAGAAGGTTGCTGTATTTAAAGATAAAAGCCAGTCTGTATTCATTGAACCATACTGTATTACTGGCATGCAGTCAATCTGAATACTTAGAAATAGCTTGAAATGTGGTCATATATCATTTACACACTTGAATGAAAGATAACGTGGTCACTTGTTAAATAGTTTGATGTACATATACAAAATCCTGTTTAATCTTCATGAATAAAGAAAGTCAAATGCCTGTACATATTTTTTTGCCGTGCAGGAGCACACCTTTATAAAGCGGTACGAGACACTTGATGTTGATGTGGCCACCTGGTTTTCAGACGTGTCTGTTCATATAGAACCTCATACGGGTGTTTGAAGGTATTTACTTATTGAGAAAGCTCTGCTTTCTATTTACTATTAAACAATGTTTTTAATTTGTTATAGATTATAGCTAGATTCAGACTTGTTCAGTCATGATGAAACCGTTAGCTTATAGAAGATTCGAAACTGTAAGCTGTGTAAGGTATTTAGCCTTGAGAATGTCACAGAAATGTCTTGAAATTGAGAAGAAATGTGAAAAGTGTGTCTCAAACTTCCCTGTTGTTTTGTGTTTTTTTTCTAGAAATTGAAGAAAAACATATCTCAGAATGGAAAAAAAAACCTTTGTATAATCAACTTAATTCCTAAAATGGATTTGTCCATTCTGTTTGAGCAGTCCCATTTATAAATTTTAAGACTGCATAGGGAATGGTGCAGAGACCATGACCAGACTGCATGAATTAACAGGCTAATAATGACCTGCACTCTTCACAAAAAGGGAGTAAAATATGCTTTGAGCATGGTATAGTGTCAACAATTAATTTAGATGAATTGAGGTATTAAAATTATTATTCTGTGGTATGTTTTCATTGCAGGAATGTATCATTTTCATCGAGGTGGAATCTCAAACAAATTGGTGCAGCAGAAGTCCGTACTTGGTTTTTTTAAAAAAAAAAAGAATCATCCATTTGAAGGGACCTCTTAGCCCTGTGTCCATTTTGAAATGAAGAAATTCACTTTGGATTTGTTTCCTGGCTATTGGACTGGCTATTTGATGGGCTGATCTTGTGAGATGAGTTTCTATCTTTAGGACTGATAGTGTGAAATTAGGAATGTGTGTCATGTGCTGTGATCATGTGTTGTTCTTCTTGTAAAAAGAGTATACTTTCAGTCCAACATCAAGTTCTTTTTATGTGAATTATTGACTTTCCTTTAACATATAAAATACATGGTTTGGGCGTGTTCACTACTGTGCTTCAACGAAGAAAGTTGACATACAATCTTTGTAGCTTAAAGGGTTTGACATGTATTTTCAGAGGTGTTCTGTATCAGTGAGGTGATATGAACCTGCACCATTAGAAGCATATTAATTGTAAGTTTGACCATGTGACCTGCAGGAAAGATCATGTGGCCTGCAAGAGATTATATGTGACTGTCAATTTTGTGATCATGTGACAAGGAAAAGAAAAAATGAATGAAGGAAAGAGAGATGATAATTTTTTTTTGTCTGAGTTTATTTTTTAAAGGGAATGTTTTGAACAACCCTTAGCCAGGTGAAAAACAGAGACTTGCTTATTAAGTTGTTGATATTGTGGCTTATTTAGACTTAACTGTAGGCTTGTTTTAATGATACTAGCAACAAGCATTCCCATGTACCTGTCACAGTTAGGAGGAAAAAAACAGAATCTAATCTGAAAACCTGAGTTTTGACAAAAAGGATTTTCAAAAAAACAGTGAAGACTTTTTTAGCTTGTGACCAAACTTCGTAACAGGACTGAATCAGTGTGTTTGAACTCCTGAGATTTGTTTCATTTAGGAGAAACAGGAGAAGAGTCAGCTGTTTCTTAACCGTCTAAAGTACATTTAGCCAGTATTACAACTTGAATGTTTTTCATTATTTAACACTTAGCCTGCTAAATATCTTAAATGGACTTGTCCATCTTTGGACCAATTTGGACAGATCCATTAATTGTGTACAGGGTGCTTATTGATAATTACCAACTGATTGGCAAATAGTGTAGACCATGATCAGACTGCATGGATGTGCTGGCTGATCTGGTCTGCACTGGTCAAAAACACAAATGCTACCAGTAGGAGAAGGGATAAGAGAACAAACTTCGGGTAAAAAATACCAAAAACAACAGAAGGAAACATACCTGTTTTTCACCCACTTCATTTGATTGTCTGTAAAAGAAATAATGTTGAAATTTTCTGACTAAGTACATATGTTTATTTTATTAATGTCAACAAATACAAAATCTGTTTCAAACATGACTATCTCTGATTTGTAGTCCTGATGAAAAATTGCATACATGTTTAAGGTTCAGAAAGCATTACAGTATTGTCAAATGCTGGACGTTGTTGCAGACTCCATAAAAATGTAAAGAAATTTCTGCTGTTCTGTGTTGTAAACTGTGTTTAATATATTATTGTTTAGCGTTACAATAAAGTGGCATGTACATTCAATAAACTGTACAGAATTGTTTTAAATATCGTTATTTTTTAAAAAAATTTTTTTGGCGACTGTCATTCAAGAATTGTTTTAAAAGAAAAGAACCACAGTTTCTTGTCATACATTTATAATATTATGAAATGGAATAGGGAAATTCAAATATTTCTGATTTCCATTTTGCACCATTGCAAAGAAATAAATGGATTAGAAAGTTTAAAAAAAAATATTCCTACAAAGAAGACATTAAAATGAAATGAATAAATGGTACATTTACTGTATTATACTATGTGCACATGTATACTTTGTGTAAAAAAAAAATGCTAGAAATGAAAACTTAAGAAGTACAGTGCTGTAAAAAAGTTATCAAGAGGGAAAAAAATCTATTAAGGAGTTAAACAGACAAGGTTTTTGCCAGCTAGTACAAGCATTCAATCGGTAACAGTAATTAACTAGCTGAAAGAACCTGTAAGATTAAGACGTAAAAAACCAAAAATGCCAGATTGTCTCATGTTGAATTTTCTTTTAAGGAAAGAGTTTTATGGCTATGATACAGTATTTGCCTGATTTTCGTCAGCTTTGATATCTCAAGAGTTATTTCCCTTTAATATGACCAGTGAGTTGTCTTTTGATTAGTTTTAAGCATATATATTTTTTTTAAATTAAAATATACATGCTTTTGTCTTGATAATGATTAGAAATAACCCCCTCCCCCGACCCCCACCCCCTCCCTTGCTTAGTAAAAAAAAAACAAGTGCAAGATGACAAATCAAGCAAGTACGTGTCTAGCCTGTAATTTGAATTGTGTCCATTTTTTTTTTGTTCATTTCAAAACATTACCATTGTGACATGCATACATTTATTGTTTTTGCTGCATTATGATTGTTACTGATTGAAATAAAATTCAAAACTGCTATATTTTCTTCTTGTTCTTTAAACTATTCCCAAAAGACAGCCTCACTATCACAATAGGGAAAACTGACCAAAACAAGAGATGTTTGTAAAACATATTTGCCCCCTTAGCACATCCCTAGAGGCAGCCATGAAATTTTGAGGAACTGGAACCAAGCGTTCTATAGTTATTGATCGGGAACCATTTTGCTATTCAGGGACACTATGACAATGGATTTTGACCTGAAAAACTAAAAGGCTCATCTACGAGTCGTGAACAACTTATATACAAAGTTTGAGGAACATGGGCCCAAGCGTTCTACATTTATTCGTTGGAAACCATTTTCGTTTTCAAGATAACTGTGACCTTTTGTCATCTACTGATCATTGCAAACCTACATACTTAGTCTATCGAACCTGGGCCCAAGGATTCCCTTGATATTCAGCAGATACTGTTTTCCTTTTCAAGGTTACTGTGACCTTGATCTAATAACCCTAAAAATTACAGTGGTCATTTAAATGTCATGACCAACTTACCTATGAAGTTTTGAGGAGCTATGCTCAAGCATTCTGTAGAAATTGTTGGGGCACTATTTTGCTATACAAGATCACTGTGACCTTGACCTTTGACCTGAAAAGCTATAGGGGTCATCTACTGGTCATGACCAGCTACACACTTTGTTTGAACGACCTGGGACCAAGGGTTCTATAGTTATTGATTGGAAATTGTTTTGCTCTTCAAGGTCACTGTGACCTTGACCTTTGTTCTGGTGACCTGAGAAACTATAGTGGTTGTCTACTGGTCATGTCAAACTACATACTAAGTTTAAACAACCTGGGACCTAGGGTTCTTTAGTTATTGATTGGAATCCCTTTTGCTTTTCAAGGTCACTGTGACCTTGACCTTTGACCTGGTAATGTAAAAAACTATAGGGGTCATCTACTAGTCATGTCCAACCTACACACCAAGTTTGAACTACCTAGGACCAAGGGTTCTATAGTTATTGACTGGAAACTGTTTTCAAGGCCACTCTGACCTTAACCTGTGTCCTGGTGACCTGAAAACGATAAGTGTCATTTACTGGTCATGACCAACCTACTTACTAAGACTGAACAACCTGGGACCAAGGGTTCTTTAGTAATTGATCAGAATCCGTTTTGCTATTCAAGGTCACTGTGACCTTGACCTTTGACCTGAAAAACTTTGAGGGTCATCTACTAGTCATGACCAACCTATAACCCAAGCCTGAGGAAGGTGGGTTTATGGGTTCTCTAGATATTGATCAGAAACCAAAACCAAAGTGTCTCCTGACCGACTGACATCTTCAATGGGGGGCATAAAAACAACCTCCCAGTACCAACTTGTGTGTTTCTGACATTGCTGTATCAGAATCCCAGTTTAATGTCTATGACATCATTGTAATCATGCATTTAAAGGATTTGAGAATTAACTTGGTAAAAGTGTGCATCATAGCACTACATTGTATGACCTAAGACTCCAAGGCATCTTTTCTTTCAATGCCATCACTTCATGATGCATTGAGAAAATATGACTAGATGGGTGTTCAGTGGAACACTTGTGTCGCCCTTGGGTACTCTGTTAAAATAACTAAAAAGGTAAACCTTAGCCTGCTGGGGTTGAGGGTGGATGGGGAGTGGGGAGTCAAGTACCTAGTATGTATTAAAATTAAAAAAAAAAAAAAATTGGGCGCGGGTCGAGGGGGGGGGGGGGGGGGGGAGTAGGGGAGTAAAGTACCTATGTTTAAAGAAACAAAAAAAAGGCGCGGGGGTGGGGGGTAAAAAAAATGGGGGGGGGGGGTTTAGGGTGAATGGGGAGTCAAGTACCTATGTATTAAAATTTAAAAAAAAAAAAAAAAAAAAGGGGGGGGGGGGGGTTTGAGGGTGGATGGGGAGTCACGTACCTATGTATTAAAAAAAAAAAAAAAAATATTGGGCCTGGGTGGGGTGGGGGGGGGGGGTGACTGGTTGGGAGGGGAGGGGGTTTGAGGTGGGGGGGGGGGGGAAAAATAAAGTGCATATGTTTTAAAATTAAAAAAAAAAAAAAAAAAAAAATTGGGCCCCTGGGGGGTGGGGGGAGGGTGACTGGTTGGGGGAGTTGAGGTAGGATGGGAAGTAAAGTACCTATGTTTTAAAATTTAAAAAAAAAAAAAATGGGCCCCCGGGGGGTGGGGGGTGGTGGTGACTGGTTGGGGGGGGGGGGGGCGGATTCCCATGCAGAGGGGGGAGGGGGGGGGGAGTACTTACCCATCTCATGTCAGTTAATATTTTATTTCTAGGCTTAAGAAGTTTTTTTCCCTATATATAAGTTTAAGCAAAATCAAGTGGCCCCGGGTTGGGGCTAACTGTGACCCCAGGGACATGGGTACCAACAATCTTTGCAGGGGTCTTGCTGGTGATCAAGTATTCCAAGTTTGAATGGAATATCCTTGACACTTTTTGAGACATGGACATAAAGAAAAAGGTTAACCAAGAAATTTTAACTTGAAAAAGGGGCATAACATTGCAAAAAAAAATTTGAAGGTTATCTGCCCTTGAGAAATGGTGTTGTCTTAAGTGATACAATTGTAAGCATTACAACTGGAAAGTTTGATGAAGAAACATTAAGAAATGGCATAGTTATAGTCAATGTTAAGTTTTCATGACAAAATCAAAGTACAAAAAGGGGCATAACTCTGTCAATTGTGACCTTGACCTAAACATTTTGGCATCATCACGACCCTGTTGTCGTAAGCAATATA
The DNA here is from genome assembly GCA_012932295.1 of Cyclina sinensis. NCBI lineage: Eukaryota > Metazoa > Mollusca > Bivalvia > Venerida > Veneridae > Cyclina > Cyclina sinensis. The sequence goes on along the minus strand of JAAONU010000006.1, from coordinate 25,181,934 downwards.
ATTTGGAAGTTTCATGTTGAAATGTTAAAAAATGGCAAAGTTATTCCCAACGTTAAGTTTTCATGACAAAATCCATGTATAAAAAGGGGCATAACTCTGTCAAATGTGACCTTGACATAGAAATTTTGGCATCAACCTGACCCTGTTGTCATAAGCAATACAATTTGAAAGTTTGATAAGATAATGTTTAGAAATGGCAAAGTTATAGCCAACGTTAAGTTTTCGTGACGGACCGCCGGACCGACGGACAAAGCGATCCCTATGTATCACCTTTTCTTCGAAAGGGCGACACAAAAAATGAGGTTCAAAAAAATTTTTACCATAAAATGACACTACCCATATTCTTCAGGTCAAGGCCACGCTTCAATATGTGTGAAATTAATTGACTTAAATGCTCTCTAAATGTCAGTTATAACAGGTTGGGAGTTTACCAAATTCCTGCCTAGGACCACTTGAGAAACTACCATCTTTGTCACAAAAATGATCATGTTCAGTAGTGTGGCAGGAACCCATGAGTGACAATCAGAGGTTAAGTGATAGCAATTAAACTACCTTGGACCAAGAACGGGGCTTAATATTTATGAATAAACTTTTCTATTTCTAAAAGGCGCAAACTTTTTTCAAAGAACATTAACCTGCTGGAACCGAAAGTGATTAGCCTTTGCCACCAGTATAGAGCCAGGCCAGCCTGCACATCCGTGCAGTCTGACCAGGCTCTATACTGTTGGTAGCTCCATTTTTGTATTTTGATATTGAAATCCCTTAAACTTGGACTGTTCCAAATTCAAAGCTGGGCAAATCCATTACAAAATTTCAGCATGTTCAGGGTTAAGTTTGCCATGATGGTTCTTGCCAATGCAAGAAGGACTTTTCTGGTGCTAAAAGGACATATCACAAGAGACTGACTGTTTATAACTTTTTACATAAAACTGTCACGTAAAAACTTAATAACGTTCGAAAATGTCATGAAAGAAAAACCAATTAGATGTGACATGAATGTTTTTATTTTGATTTTAAACAGTTTACATCATTGTACACAAAAAAACACAAACAGCTAGACACAAACAAGACAATGTCATAAATTCAATTACATTTTTTCAGGTATATTTTCTTCTTTTATGTACTCTCCGGCAGAGAAAAGTCTCTCTTCCCAAGACTGAATTATGGTCTTTAGTATTCTTAATTCTAATAATGTACATTATATTAATTCTATATCTGTAAAACCTGAATGTGAAACCATTCATTATATCCAAATTCTTAGCTTGAACAATATAACAGCTGAATTCATCAATAACTTAATAATGAACATGAGACACAAAAGGGCTACGGCACCCCTAGATGCTTGTCAATATTACTAAATATCTGTAATGTTAACAAATACATGACCAAATGTTTTGAAATAAATGACGCATGCCAGCTAAATTGCTTGGGCAATGTTTCGCAATGTTCCACAAATAAGGACAAAAAATATACATGTACATATACAAACGAAATGACAAAAATCGACATTTCTCTTTTCACAGCACTGCCTCTGTGCTGACAAGTCAAAATAAACTGACCAACTGAAAATCTGTCTCTCATATTTCCTTCTAATACTTCTCTTTCATCCATAAGAACCCTTTTTTTTAGTATAAACATAAATGAAAACTTACTTATTATAAAACAATATTGATAGAAATAATACAAATAATACTTCATTCCTTGATTCCCAAAATACCACAATTAAGACATAAATTCTATGCCACATGCTTAATCTTATTTGTTTTTTTCTACTTCTATAAAGCCTTTATAACCAGGGCCTTAATTTAATCTCAATTAAGGCCCTGTTATAACATTCAAAATTATACAATCCTATCATTGCTTTGTTTTATTCCTTATTCATCGCCGAAATATAAAGGAATATCGTATATGTCATTTCCGTACACTGACTAAATATGCTATCATTTATAACGTATCTGATCACACATCATTTTCCCTTTCTTCCTTTCTTTTTCTGTGATTTTCCACCTTGTTGTTGCTGGGCACTTGACTGCGAAGCCCCACCTCCCCCATGCTGTCGTGTTTTTAACTTTGGTATAGTCTCTCCGAGATATAACAATATTGACTGTCCTGTAAAATTAATAATCCAATATTGTTTCTTATTTCTTTGACATAGGGAACATCTGAATTCAAATAAAAACAGGGTTCTAAAAGGAAAACATAAATGATTCAAAACAAAACATCTCGAGTTATTCCTATAAACAAATTTCTAAACACAAGACATCTTTTCTCAAAACCTATACATGTTTAAATCATTTTTTGACAGGTGTCCCAAAACATTGCAGTCAAACAAACTTTTGGCAATAAAAAATAATGAAAATATCTCCTAATGCATGTTATCACTTTCGGAGTAAACAATTACATTAAATAAGAAACAACATTACTTACTATTAGGAAAATTTTCATATTTCAAAGATCCATCTGCATTTTTCAACTGCACTCTTATTCTGCCTCTATACTTTAGGTCCTTGTGTTCTAATTCCCTGCAATAAGTCTTGTTCTGAAAAACAAATCCATTCTTTAAATGTTATAATATTTACTCTCTTGAAATCTGTTTCCCTCTCGGGAAATGAAGATAAAATCTACTATGTTATCTTCACACTCTTTCAGATCTAAAACATTGAATATGGAAGCAACAATCAAGTGAAAGAACATTCTTCAATGTCTGCTTGCCACATTCTTGGCAGTAAGGGCCTGAATCAAATAAAACTAGAGCTATCACTAAATGTGATGAATACCCCCGCAAGTCTGCTTCGGAACTGAGGAAGTTATTAGTAACAGGATAGTTTGTAAAAGAATTGAAATAGAGTTATGGTTGTGGGCAATTAAAGACAGTTGTGGTTCTTGTACACTGCATTTCCTTTCACTGTGGTTGACCATTGTATGAAGTTGCACTGAATTCCAACCTGTAGTTTTCAAGTTATGCTCCAGACAAGGAAAACCAACAAAGGGCAATAACTGTGCATATAGTGAAGACAGAGTTATAGCGCTTGTACTCTGCACTTCTTCTCGTTGTGCTTGACCATTGTGATAAGTTGCACTGAATTCCAACCAGTAGTTTTCAAGTTATGCTCCGGACAAGGAAAACCAACAAAGGGCAATAACTCTGCAAATAGTGAAGATGGAGTTATGGCTCTTATACACTGCACTTCCTGTCATTGTGCTTGATCATTGTATGAAGTTGCACTGAATTCCAACCAGTAGTTTTCAAGTTATGCTCCGGACAAGGAAAACCAACAAAGGGCAATAACTGTGCAAATAGTGAGGATGGAGTTACGATTCTTGAACACAGCACTTTCTTTCATTGTGCTTGACCACTGTATGAAGTTGCATTGGATTCAGACCGTTTTCATGTTATACTCCGGAGAAGGAAATTGCAACAGACCGCCCGACCAACCGACCAACCAAGCAACAGGTGACTCCTATATACCCCCAAACATCGTTTAGGGGTCATAAATATGCTGAAAGTTTTAAAGGTTTAAAGACCTGCCTTCCCATGAGTATGCTACCTACTTCATTTTTCTTCAAAGCTGTTCTTACTATAATTAAGCAAACACCCTCCTATTCTCAATCCTAGATTTAAAATTCTCTACAACACAGACAGATGTGTTCATATTCAAACAAAAAAAAATGTTTGAAACTTACTTTGTGGTAACCCCTTTACTACTATCTAATAATTAAACCAATATTATGAGTGGTTACCAAACTACTAACTCCACTTACTTCTACACCTATGGTGAGTCCAGCACTTAAACACACATCTCTGATTTCCGTATATAATGGGTTTTCTACAGCCTGCAATAGGATAAAAATAAGAATAAGCATACAACTGATGTATCAACTCAGGTAATCTGTAATATCTAGGTGGTTTATTATAAGCTTATTAAAACAAGCTTGGACAGTTATGAAGGACAGTCAAAAAGGCTAAAATTTTCATAGAATTGTTATAAAGAATTAGGTTGTAGTAAACATGTTCAAATGTACTTCAATGTAAAATTAAAAAAAATGCACATCTGAATTCTGGTGGGAAAAAATAATTATTAAGTATGGTAAGATTCATTAAAATATCCCCATTATTAGTTAAGAAATTCAGTTTTACTGAAATATCTGGAAAAATTTGGTTCCATGACCAGCAAAATTTTCTCTATATATTTTCACAGTAGAATCTTCTAGTGTTCATGCTTTTTCACGACTTTTAAATTGCCATAACTCCTCCATTTATTGAAATATTTTCAAAATTTAAACTGTTTTAGAAAGCTAAGGATTGTGCTCATTAAGACTAATTAGTAAGTTTAAATGTAAGGGCAACTTAAAATATTAATCAGTGTTGCTATTATAATTTCAAACAAAACATGTTTTTGATGTCTGCTTAATATTTTTTGGTGAAAAAATGTTAAAAAGTCACCTTTTCTTTAGGAATTCTTCTTCCTTCTTTAACTGTCTTTTTACTATTGATGTAAGCCGGATAGACACAGATCCATCTGGAAGATAAATGTATTGGAATTCATGTTATAATACCAGAAAATACCTAGTTTACATTTCAATCAGAATGTCTATTTATAGAGAAAATTGGCAGTTTCTTAGAGAGAACAGAAGACTACTACTGGTTAGGTAAACTCCCTGCCAGATATGACTTTAACTCCGTGAGTGTGTTTAACTCAATTAACCAATCAGAATACTGAAATACATCTAGATAAATCATATTTTGATAGAAATCTGTCAACTCCTTTCCTCTTGATTTGTCCCCAAAGAAATTAAGTCAAGTTGAGCCATATTCCACCCCCAACACACATACACCATGCACGTCAAAAAAAATTGCATGGAACAACTTTTTATCTAAGTTGGCACGGTTACTGGTCACATGAATGATAGATAAAAACAATACAAAATTTGTTTACATGACTGTCTTACATGGAAACGGAGGCATATACAGTGCTTCTTAGCTGAAATTTCAAGGGATAAGTGACTTATCTATACCTATGATATATAAACAGAAAATAAATGAACTGCATGTGTTTAGTTATATGATCTGAAAATTTTTAAATCACAAGAAATTCAGAGATAATTCTGGCAGCTGATTGTAAATATAATATAATCTATAACTATAAAATCTCTAAAACAACAGCATGAAGCTGAAATTCTTAGAAAACATATCTAAAGATTCAGCTACAGGGTTATATTTTCTGTATTTCTTTAAGCGTACATTTTGAAAAATATAAAGGAAATTATTGTTATATAACCACCCCAAAACAGTGTGGTAGGGTCTGCCATTTCTTAACTGACTGATTCTGTAAGAGATCACAACTACAATGTACCCATACATGTATAAAAGTTTTACTGTATTTAAAATTTCCATTAGATGTTGTACAAAATTATTTGTCCTGATCTTCAGAAAATTTATGGGATTGTTGTTCATGTTATTTCAATGACAACAACAATTTCAAATACTACAATAGGTGAATACTATTCAGACAAGATTTCCATTGCACTATTTATGTGATAATTTCCATAATTTGTCTTCTTATAAAATTATACATCATAATTATGTTAGCAGTAGCAGTACTTGAAACAGCCGATGTCTATTTAGATTTTCAAATTTATTTTAAAATAACAATTTCTGGCAAATTTCTTGGATAAAGTGGAAAATATGGCAGTCTACCTTTATTTGTCAGTGCCAACCTACATACATTTAGTCATTATTTACTGATTAATTATTATTACAATATTTTATAAAATTTGCTGACAAGTATATTTCTGAAAGAGCTATAAAATTTCAAAAGAGGTGCAGATGGCATACAAACATTGTTCATACTCAGAAATGATCGAACTTGATAATAAATTAATTCAGCAGCTAAACTAGCAACTTGAAGTAACTAAAAATAAATAGTAGAGGTTCCAGCATCTGAATGTTACAAATTTATTAATCCAAAGGAATTTTTAGAAGTTGAGAAGCTTATAATCAAAACTTTGAAGGATAAACATAACATATGTATGTAATACCTGGATTTTCTGTTTGCCCATATCGTTAAGTGCCCTTATTTTTTAAGTAGTGTAAAAAAGCAAAAAGTTTTTTTTTCTAGAAAAATTATCATATTTTATCTTAACATCATCATTTTTGTTGTAAACTCTACAAAATATGGGACTAACGAGCCATAACATGTGCCCACCCTCATAAGATTGAGCAAATCCGTGTAAGCAAACACAGATCAAGAGAGAACATAGAAGGTCAACAGCTATATAATGTCAACCTATAACATCGGTTCACCTTCGAGGGGTGAAATAGTGAGACTATCATTATTACCCATTTTAACAATGACTCTAGACCCTTTGTGTTTCCGTCTTTAACTCATCCTGACATTGTTTTTCATGCAAGGTTTTCACTTCTGTCACCTCTTACTAACATCCAACGCGCAGTCCTGCCTGTTACACTTGCGAGACGGGTTGGCATAGATGGTTAATGAACATCAAATTCATTCCAGCAATCCAGGTGTCTGAATATTTTCACAGTTTTAAAGCAATTATGTTCATTATTTTCGTTCAAACCTCCGGGAATTAGAGGTATTCAACCTAGAAATCACTGAAAAACGTAAGAAATGTTTGAAATTACCTCTCCCTGTCTTCATGAGTGAATTTTGGGTCCCATGATCTAGCCTGCTGGTTCACTTGGCTTGCCATGTTGTCAATTTTAGTTCTTCCTGGTTGACAGATGCTCTTGAATTAGTGAGTGATGAGTGCGCTTCGTTAACTTTGATCAAACCCGAGTTGTCTGTCCTTAGCGTGGTACTCTTCACAAACGAGGTAGGCAACTAAGGAATTTCGGGTCCAAACAGTCCTAAAACGGCATTGTCTAGCTGAAAATTCTTGAATTTATCGGTGCTTTTCGGTTACGGAAATTCCACAGCGTCATATGAAAATAGGTATATGTAAATTTCAATTTCGAAAACGAAAGTATCATGTTGCCTATTCATGCATAGTCCTCGGATGTAATGATTTTTTCCAGTTGTACCCCTGTGAGAGGGGTGTGAGAGTCGGATAAATTGTTAATTTTTAGTGACTTTAACACCTAGTATGCATAAACACATCAGTTCTTTTCAGTTTTTATTCTAAAATTGTATTCAAGTCTTAGTTGCACTTTTGATGAATTGGCCTGTTCTATCATTAGTGGCATGTAGATTATAAGGTATATGAAGGAGGGTATTTTCATTCTCCACAACAAGATATTTAGACCAACAGTAATGCCAGTATATGAGATTTACATCAACTAGAAATTATGGTTGTTGAGCAAGTTTATTTGCAATTTGAAATTGAACGTAAACCAATTTGGATACAGTACCGATTTAATAGTCCAACTGATTGCAGGCAAGTCGAGATATTGTGTAATTTTATGTATGGGTCAATATCTCTTCTCTAGTTATAGCGAGATTCTGATCCAAAACAAAAATATCTCGGAATATGTTCAAGACATCACTCAAATTATTTTGACTAACCTATTCAAGTGCTAGAGAATTGCTAGCGGTCTGGTTACTGTAACACTACTCAGAACCATGGTGTTAGGCTAGTTTTCAGGTAATCAAGTGACAGTGAAATTAACATCACATATATATAATGAAATCATGAATTACACTGTTAAATTATGATGGAATTGCCCATATAAAGATTTTGGGAGTTGCGCTGATACATTGTATGTATACAGCATGGTAAAATTTACGCCAGTTTTTTTTCTGGTCCTGTTCATGACAAATACAGGAAGTGTTCACGAATGAATGTTTTGATATCACATACTCAACTGTAAAATACCATAAAAAAAAAAACAACAACCTCAAATTACTGTTCTGAAATTATTTTAATAATTTAATTGTCATTCAGCTTGTTACTATCCCTGAGTCTGCTGTTGATTGTCCTTAATGCTTTGATTATGACTGGTAAAAATGCAGAACATATTTAAGATGTGACTTAATCTTTTTTTCAGAGCTAATTTGTTGTATTAAACTTCAGTGGTCAATAACTCAGTACAGTACAGGGATAAAAATGACATTTTATCCTGTCAATTATTTCATACCCGACCAGATAAAGGTGTGCCGTATAAACTTTGCTTTATACGGCACATGATACGTGACGGACTACTTTTGTGTTTATAATCAGAAGGAAGCATTAGAATTGTTGTTATTACAAACAGAGACTACTTGAATAAAATTTAAATATTTCAATATGTAGATCTTACAATATAGTGATCATTTAAGGAAATAAAATTATTAAAAGGTTGGAACTATTTTTGTGTATATGTACACCTGGTGGATAACCTTGACATTAGCCTAATTTAAAACACGTTAAAGATAGGTTTTCAATATATTTAGTAAATTATTTCCACTTGCCATATGTGACAGGATAAATAGAATAATAGGTTAGTGTCTTTATATGAGAAAATTTATCTGGCTCGGCTGCGGAATTTATATATAAATATAAATAAATTCCTACGCCTTGCCAGATAAACTTTCTCATATAAAGACACTAACCTATTATTCTCTATATATGAATACTGAATATATCATTCCAGTAACGTAAAGTTGATTCGGGTAATAATGTTCGATTCTGGTAAAACATGGGACCAATAAATATAGAATACCATAAGCCAGACTAACTCTATGGTTTGGGGTGGGGTTTTGGTATCTGGAGTCTATTGTCTGGTTAACAGAACACTAGCCACTGCCTTAGCACTAACTAGAAATAGTGATCTGTGTCATTTACAAAGAGCAAGTGTACATAAAGGGTGTCATATGTACTGTCATTCATTCATCCAGTATTTAACAATATTTAAGCTCAGTATATACATGCACAGACACATCATGTTTTATAGTGGAATCCCACTCAGTGCAAGTAAAAAACCAAGGATTAAAAAACATATTTGTGCAATGGGAAAATATCTTATAAATGAAGCCAAGCATAAATTTCACTGTGATTATCTCTGCAAAAATGTTGGATGCTGACACCCACAAAGTATTTTAGGTATTCAGAAATTATCTAACTGTAAAGCCTTTTGAAGAAGTAACATTAACAGATCTATGGACTTATAATAGGGAGGGGGCACAATGCTCATTGACCTCATTTGCTGATCGTATGTTCCCAGTTATAAACAATCAGAACCTAATTTTCTGGTCATGTGAGAATCGGCATGAGTTACTTTGGCATGATTATGCTGTCATAATGAAAAGGACTAGTGTTGTTGATCTATTTCTTTCTACTGGTACTTGTTGTTAATACATATTGGGGTATTGCTTGGTTTTAAGAACATTTTGCACTCATTTTAGAGTCAAAAAGTATTGTGGGGCTAAATCTGTCCAGATTATAATCATTTTTGTAAGTATTCATAGCTTTGAATATTAATAGATACTTAATCTGTTATAAATGCGGTATTCCCGCTGGAATTCTAAGTGGTGTGGTGGGGAGATTAAAGTTTAGGTTTCCTGGAATTTCAGTGCTTATCTTAATGAGGCGTATATAGCAGTACTTTTTAGGACAGGATGACTAGGACCGTTCTAGGTATAAACTAAAATATCCCCGTATGGTGGCCTGCAAAATAAGCCTCAGGCCCATGGCTTGAAAAAATTCTGGTTTGGCCTTCAAAGTCTGCAAGACCATTGACTCAATAGTCCTGTAAGATTTGAGTTTCAAGATGATAATTCTGATGTGTGGGCCTGTTGGATTTTGGCTGTTAGATTTTCTAGAGCTGTAAGCCTGAATGGTCCAGCACTTAACATAAATTGTTTTGCAGACTGATAATGGGGTATATAGGAATACTGTAAATCGAGGATTTTGTAATGTTTACATGATTTTTTTTTTCTACAGTTAGACTCACATGATGGATGGGGGATTGGTCATGGAACCTGATTTAACCCAGGCAGTGAGGATTGTACTCAAGTATGAAATCCAGTCTTTGGTAAGCTGTATACATGTATCATAAATACTTCTTCATGGGTGACACTCTTTTTTTAAAAATATGCTGTCTTTGGTAGGGTTGCCTTTAACCCTTATCCTCCAGGAGGCAGTTGACTCTGCCTTTGCAGTCTGATCATGGTCTGCACTTTTCACCATTCAGTTAGTAAAATTTTCAATAAGCACACCCAAAAACAGTTAATGGATCTGTCCAAATTGAAAGATGGATAAGTCCATTCTAGTTATCTAGTGTGGTAAGGGTTAAACGTCTTTCATGTTTCAAGGTAAATGCAGATACTAGTGAATCTTGTTCTACAGGGTTGAAGCACAGACACTCTAATCTATCAAAATTGCTCTGAGGGTTAATAAAATATTATGTAGGCTGCCTCCATAACTTTTAAGACTAGACCAGTAGATGGAACTAACCATTCTGTTAGAAAGGGTTATTAAGATAACATTTAAACAAGAGGTTTGTTGGCAATTTCGTATGCAACAATGTAAGAAGTGTAAGTTCTTAATTTATACTTTCCAGAATCTATATTTGACCTAAAATTATAAGTTTACCAGCAGCGCTTAATTCTGATAAATACACCAAAATGTGTGATCATGTTATAAGATAATTTAATTAATAGTTTTACCATTGGTAAGATTTTATTTTGGTAAAAAATATTGATTATATGAGCAAATTTTTATATGTTTTTATTGTCTTAAAGCTGAGTCGCCTCTCTGAGACTGGTGAAGAATACATTGTGCTGACTGCTAGCACAGGTGAAGGGACCTGCGGACACATTGGCTCAGAGAAAGGAGAGGGATTTGTTCAATCCTCAGGACTCCATGCAGTAAAACAAGACTTCCTTAACTTCTGTAAAGGTGAGAGATTTTTCTAAATGCGTTACTGGAAGACACAATTGCAAATTGATGGTTAAAGATTGGGTTTAAGGCTCACAGAAGATAATAAACTTAAGGAATGTATGCCATAGTAAAAAGCAATTTTCTTTGTTCTTTTATAGTGTGCAATTCGGATATACATATACATGTGTACATATACCATGGAGGTATATCCAGTTATACTATAACTGCAGCATTCATCAGTTATACCACATTTTGTGCTTTTCTGACTTATATTTCAGGTCTAATTTCACCACTTTACTCTAAGGAGTACAATTTTTACAACAGATTTTTTTTTATATATACAATTCAGTGGCATGATCAGGGGCTACATCTCAAGAATTTATATACAGAATCTTGTATCATGCCATAGTGAAACTTCAGAATGTTTGCTCTAAGAATTTCACAGATGCATACAAAACAGGGACATGTGGGATCAAAAACGATGTTACCAGATCAGTCAAGGAAAAGTTTTGTGAACACTTGAGCTTTTACAGATTTCACTGAGTCCTCATGAAACTTGTCCCAATTTCACAAGTGTTGTTTAAATGTTTTTCCATATGATCACTTATTGAAACTGGGTCATCAAGGGTCAGAGCCAAGGTCACCAGCTCAAAATCCTAAAGAAAACTTAGAATGATTGTCCAGAGAATATTTGTCTCAAATTTGAAACTATTCAGCACTGAATAAAAAACTAGGTTGTGTGACATGTCCTATCTCTGAATGACAGATTATATTTAACCTTTCTGATTTCCATGGTACTTTTTTTTTTTACTCAGGAAACAGTCATGACCCTTTTGTTAAATCTCTCTAGGAAAAAAAAAACATAGTGGTGCTTTTAAAAACTTCTATTGTTTTCTAAGAAATAATTTTGATGTATACTTATCACAAGTTACATAGATCTAAGTGGTCTACTTGAAAATATGGGAAAAACCAGAACTTTTCACAAAGATGCATCAGAAAAGTTTTGGTACTTGTATAATTCAAACCCATACCAAGTCATGATAAACTTGAAGACCTCTGCTCTAGACCACAGAGCCAAAGAATCAGTTCTCTGACATAGTTGTCAGAGGTTGAGTATATATAGAAATTGAAGTTGATGTGCACTCATCTGTAATGGAAAAAGAGAAATAAAAAAAGCTGTTCAGTGGTATAGGAAAGCATATCAATGTTCCTAGATTTGCTGTTATTTTGCAGGAAAGGAAAATTCACCTCCACCCCCTCTGCCACCTGCTGTAAATAGCACCTCTACACCAAGGCCAAACAGACGCAAATCAACTCCAAGGTGCAAGTTCCAGTCTCGACGAGCGATGGTCGTGCCAGTGGATGAGGCAGACTTATCAGGAATCTCACAGCCAGCGATAGAGTCTGATTTTTCATCATCGGGAAATGTTGCCAATTCTACTTCTGCTCTGGATCTAAGTGATAAAGGTGGTGAGTATTCTTATACATTGGAGACCAAAGATGATATCCAGAAATATAATAGCAGTGAATCACAGAGTGGTGGTTCTGGTTTCCATTTTGAAGAGTTTGACAATAAAGACAATTCCTTACTGAAAGTGAAGTTACCAAGATTCACCTGGCAGGATGAAAAGTTGAAACCTGTAAGCCAAGATGGTCAAGAAATTAACAACCTAGACAGTCTTTTCCTGGAGGCTCAAAAAGAGGTGTCAGAGCAAAATCAAAGTGCAGTGTTTGATCAAATATCATTTAGCGATTTAAGCACCTATGGGGGCCTTAGTGCAGTCGAAAGTGAAAAACACCAAGTTGGTTTTGTTACCGGGAAGCAGCAACTCGGTTTTCGAAACAGAAGGAAGAACCGAAAGGCTCCAGTGAAAATACAGAAAAAAATACATGAACCAAAGCAAGAATCCATCCTGGATCCTTCAAGCAGTTCTTTTGTATCAATGGATGAGGAAAATGGTGTAGAAAGTCTCGATAATCAAATATCCAGTTCGAAAGTAAATGAAATAGAAAATGCACCGACAGTTAATAATCATTATGATTCAAAATCTGATGTTTCTGTCAGTCTTAAAAAAGTTGCCAAAAAACACAGCTTTCATAATATCACTGACATGAAAAGTGCATTTGAGGAAATTGGAAACATGGCAAAATGCTTGATCTGCAACAAGATTCTGGCCAATAAAAACAATCGTACATTTCACTGGCGATCTCATGTAGGTGACAAAAGATACACATGTGATATCTGCAACAAAGCTTTCACTCATCCATCCAACATGCGCTCACATCGAAAAATCCACACAGACGAAAAACCATTCCCCTGTGACCTTTGTGAGCGGCGATTCAGACGGCGGGATTATTTGCTGCAGCATTTGGAACGCTTCCATTACAATCCAAAACAACCATCAGAGAAAAGCTTGATTGACACAGAAACTAATAGCAGTTGAAGAAAGAAGAGCAAAAGCAGCAGCAAGGAAGACAATCAGATGTATTTGTAATGCACGCATCTTATTCTCAGTGTAGTGTCAGTTTTATTACTCATTGTTTTGAAAACATGTTTTACACATAATGGTTTTGGTCTCTATATCTGTTTTTGATCAGTGAAATCAAACTGACTTGAGAGTATTTTATAGCCATTTGTGTGTTTTATTTTCATATATGAAACCGAAATAACAGCTTCCTTATACAGCGAAGTAATATTTCAATATTTGCGCCATATTTGAGCTAGAAAAATGCTTTCAGTGTCTTGTATTATCATGAAATTAGATAGAGACACTTCTTAGTATTATTGTTACATATCTTTTGTGTTAATTACTATCAATACTGTATTGTTTGTAATATTTGTACATGGTCACTGTTACTTAGTTCTGATATTGTAGCAACATTAGAGGTTGTAATTTTGGTGAAAAAAAGATGTTCTGTCATTATCAGAATTTTAAACCTTACATGCTTTTCATACACCTTGTTATGAGTTTTGGTCCTGTTTCAAGCAATAGAGTGATACACAATAGAGTTTGATTTTCTAAGAGAATTTTAGTCAGTTACTGCAACAGAATTGTCGTGTTACATTCCACTTGATATTTTATTGAAAATCTACATTCCATTCCTTTATAATCATTGAAATACTTATAGTCAGATGACTGATAATCATTCCATTCCTTAATTATATATACTGTATGGTATATGAATAATCTACATTCCATTCCTTTATAATCATTGAAATACTTGTAGTCAGATGACTGATAATCATTCCATTCCTTAATTATATATACTCTATAGTATATGAATAATCTACATTCCATTACCTATTTTTATATTGCGGCATATAAATTGTTAGTTTGTTACAGTATTATGTATATATGATGTCTCTGATAAGTGTATGGTATATGAAAGGAATTTTTTCTATACTAATTTTTGTAAATACCTACCGGTAAACATGTTGTTGATCAAAATTAAGGAGTTTTAATGTTGACTATTTATGAACATTCCTTATTTGACCAATGACATGGGGAAAAAGGGCACTCAGACATAATTTTTGGAATTTGATCATTTTACTTATTTTAATGAATGATTTCACAGGAAAAATTCAGCTTCCTGCATAGAACAGATAAGATATATAGTCAGTTTGAAGAGAAATGTGACACCCAAAATTCATATTCCTTTAAATAATGTCACATACACTAATTTGATGCCAGATTCACTCTAAGTTCCTGTTGGCTGTAAATAAATATGGTAGATTTTATACATTTAGATTTGAGCGAAAAATTCTATATTTTTCAATTTACCCCACCTTTTTTGCAAAACTATAAATGTTACCATTAAACATAGCATTTTATTCATCTTTGTCACATAGGAAAGAACTGTCTCCAAAAACTGTTGCCATGGTAATGTAAATTGAGACATTTGATACAAAATATGGCATTTTTATGAAAAGGGTTACATTCAGGCTGTCAATTTTTAACTTGAACTTTGAAAAGGACGAGAAATTTGTCATTTTTGGCTGATTTTCAATTCAGTTTATTTCAATAATAAACAAATGTCCGAGTGCCCTTTTACCCATGTGGTCAGTCATTTGACCTTACCTATTGTTGATACAGTCAAGGCTATGCTAATGCACTCAAGGCTACTTCTTTCTTTTTCTCTTTAGTTTAAACCTATTTGTTTTACATTGCCTGATAAACAAGCTATTGGAACTTATATTGATACTGCTCAATGACTCCATCCTGGATTCAAACCAGGTCTCACTCTGAACATGTGGAGTTGTGGGTTTCGAACCAGTGATCTCTGGATTGGGAGTCTTTAGCTCTAACCCCTAGACCCCTGCTCCTTTTCTCACAGTGTATTTTCCCTACTTTGCCTTTTTTTTAGTGTACATATTGCTAGTACTTCTGTACTTTTCCTCCTACATAGAAGGTATTCTTTCCTTTTTCATCTTAATTATTGTTAATTACTAGTACCTTTCTTATGTTATTAAAAGTATACCTTTCCTATATTATTGTTTGTGTACTCAATGTTAGTACTGTTTCGTACAGTTCTTTTTATTTGATATTGTCTTGGTTTACCCTTTCTACAGACATTATGTGTAGTTCTTATATTTTAGTGTATTGTCATTATTATACAAGTCATATGATGTGTTAGAGTACTGTGCAGTTTGCAGACTCTGCAGATTTGTGTCCTCTAAATACAAGTGTAGTACATACTTATATGTTTGACTGCACTGTATAAGGCCTATATTAGAAAGTTAAATGTACAGCAGGTTGTAGTGTACTTTCCACAACATATCAAATGTTATTGTTAGTGTACTGATCTAATCCATTGTAGATGACAGACAGATAGACAAATGTATTGCTTAAAAGCCTATGATGCATTACAAATACATAACTCAAGATATTTGACAACAGTGATACATATCATGACCAACACAACACAATGAAGTTATTTATCTAAGGCACTCTCACTGGTAGTAGAAGGGTATAGAAATCCACAGAAAAGGTCTTTTTACAACCAAAAAGTACATGTTAAACTTTAAGGGATGAGCCATTTTTAATATGAAACCAAACAAGTTTTAATCTTGGCTTTTATTCTCTTTTCTTGCTGTACATCACTGCTTTCTACATGTAACTGATTGTGCAGCCTATCTTCGATAGTGTACAGTAGATATTTACATGTACAGTAAAGATTTACATGGTTAGTAATAAAGTGTACATGAATTGTACAGTTTTATTTACATGTACATGATGATCCGAACCTTGTCTTATTCTAATATTATCTTAATCATTTTATTTGTGTTTAAATTAAAGTGTCCAGATTAATTGTTTTAACTCTTTAAATACTGTTTTATTTAGAACATTATCCACTATAAAAGTTGTATACATGTAGGTTGTGTCAAAATATATCCACATATCAAAGAAAAAATAACGCAATTTTCACACTTTATTGCTCAAAATATATATTAATGATCAAATGTCTACATGTATATTATGCTTTATTATTTATAATTTAAAATTTCTAAACACTGTATTAATCCTTGATTGACAATCAGTGTAAAAAGGCTTTTCTTTTCTTGTTAAAAAATATTTCCTTTTTAACATACGTGTATATCTGCTGTAAGCATATAATGTATATTGAGTGTGAGGTCTTGTAAATTCCTTCGCTTTCATTTCATTAGATTTTATGAGTTTATAATCAGATGTATAAGATATTATTTGGTTTGCTCATTTGTTTTTGCTAGTTTATTTTTCTGTGTATGGCAATTTCTTGGTTATCTAAACCTTTCACATAGGCATCTTGAATATTTTTTTTCGATATCTAGAAATAAAGTATTGTCATAAGATTTCAGCTGAAGTATTTGCAATATTTTATGCAATATTTTATGGAGATGTCAAACTTGGAAGACTTAGTAGGGCTTTGATTCAGAAATGTTCAGCTAGATTAGAAAATCTTTAGTGCTTTGTCTAAAATTAGAACAAATCGGGTTACGAGAGCTCAGATAAAGTACATGTAAATAAACAGTAAAATTTCTAGGATTGAACTGAGGTTATTTCACAGAAATTTATTTTCAGAAATGTTCTTTATCTTTTCTCTAACGATACTGTTGACTTTGTAATAATATCCATGTCAGATTTGAAAGTTCCTTGTTGAGAATTCTACCCAGAACACTGGAAATGGCAGAGTGTTTTATAGTGTTGTTTAGCCATTATGCCATTAAGAGCAGTATATAAGTGGTTTTTATTATGATTTGGTGGTAATAGGGACCGTATTTGTTCTGTTAGATGTTGACCCTGTAAAATTGCTGATCTGATTTGATTGGCGTTAATAGCGGTATTTACTGTATAAAGTAAAATAATCTTCTTAACTAAATTTTAAATGCTTGTTTTTCGTTGTTACTTTTTCTAGTTTCTCTAGTTTTTGTTGATGTCCCGCTGTTGTTTTACTGTACATGTATTTAAGATTGCCCTGTTTCATGTTTATATATTGTTCATATATTAGAGACATGTTTCGATTCTTTATATTTTTTTATACTGTGTGTATTTAGAGGGACATATTTTTGCACAAAATCGAATTAATTTTCATTTTATTTTAAGTGTTTTATAATCTGGATCAAATCCATTTTATATTTCGAATGCACTTTGAAGTCCACCTCCAAATGTAGATAATTCAGATTGAATGATTAAATCAAAATACAGTCAAAATAGGTTTGACAGTGGTTGAATGTGAAATGGCATTTCTTCGTATAATATTTCTTTCTTAGGGCCATTCCAGTGAATCATAATTCCACTCTAGGAGGGCACTTTCAAAATGGACCGACTCCTTTTTGAAGTTTAATTGACCTGAAAAGACACTCCCCACCCCCTATAGAAGACTGCCCCATTCCCGCTTGAAGAATTTCTTCATTTTGCCTTCCTGGAATGGAATATATGTTTTACTGGAATGGCTCTTAGAAAAACTACTTAAGAGATCAGCAATGTTTGTAGAAACACACAGTCTTGTTCTATCCATTCTGATGGCTCACATTTTGACTGTATTAATTAAAATGTTTGTAGTTGTGTTTGTTTTTGAGTAATTTCATTTGTTTAGTTCTATGGTATGAGCTCAGAACAAACTTTTCTTATTTATTAAGTGGTAACTTGAAGTGCTATGTCATTAAGCACACCTTATGGTGTAAAAAATATTTCCAGAAGTAAAACCTGTGTGATGTCATATTCTATCTACTGATGTCACATGTGATGTCATATAATGCACATACCAGCTAATGATGTCATATGGTACATGACTACAATAATCGGCAAACTCTTGCTGTAAATTTGTGTTTGTTAGTAACTTAGTATATTTGTTAGAAAGTTTTATTGGATTGTGTAAAACAGTTGTCTTTTTAGTGTTGAGCTGTTGATTTTAGTTGGTATAAACTGTTTTAAGGTTAGATACTTTTTTCTTGAATTTGCTCATTGTCATACTTACATATTCATTCATAGAACTGTTTTGAAATAGCTGTTAATGATTTATTATGTAGCATAACCTAGATTTTATTGTGTTGATGAATGAAAAAAAATGTCTGCATTTCTCGAATCACTCATGATAGAGGGAAAAGAAAAGTTGTGTACAGTTTGTGTTTCAGTTGTCTGGAAGGCTGTTGTACAAAATATGTTTTTCTTTTGTTCCTAGATAACATCTTAAACAAATGTATATATATATATGTTGAATTGAGCTGAATTATTTGTTATAACAATTGCTCATAATATACTTTCTTTCTTTCTTTTTTAATTACAGCATACATTTTTGAAAAAAAAAATTCTATAAAGTCTTTGAAACTGTGCACACACAAAGACATAGGAGTATTTCTTTTGTTGGCAGTGTTTAGACCTTTTACATCTAAGAAAGTTAGGATAATACGAACAACAGGAGGAATGATAACAGAGAATCTGTTTCCAACTTAACTGTTTATACAAAAACATACCAGTATGGTTTCAAGTCTACATCAGCCAAAATGCTTGTTTGTTAATCAGAATCAGCTAAATGCTTTTTAATCTTAATCAGCCAAATGTCTTTCCAAAAAAAACAACACATGTGTCTTACTTGAGAAAAGCTTTATCTGTGTCACTTTTGTTTTGCATGGCATGTGTTGCTTGAAGATTTTTCTCAATGTTTTGCAGAGAATGCCTCTCAGAGGAGGATTAAGTTTTAAGAAGTTAGGATAAAAGTATTATATTGGTGTAAGACAAGCATTATATTGGTGTAAGACAAGCATTATTTATATTGGTGTAAGACAAGCATTCGAACTAGTTGTAGCACATCATTTTATCATTTTAACTGTAGTAACATAATGTAAGGTATGCACATTTTAGTGAAACAAAAAATAACTCTTTTTTCAGTATCTTAAAACTCTATGTCTTGCATACTTTGACATAAGTCGGTCATATATGATTATTAATAAATACTACAATTATTTTAATGAATATTGAACTCTATGAAAGAAACATTTTTAAGTTCAGCTTTTTAAAAATATAATGTTCTAAATTTTGTTTTTGCAACATTTTTTTTTTCAAGAATATACACAAAGTTTTGATACAAACAAAGATCGCAAATCACAGGAAAAGAAAAAAACAAGACTTTTTCCAGTTTCGTTTCATTTTTACACTTTCCTATCTTATTGTACAGTAGCTTCAAAGATCAAACATTAATCATTGGTTTTTTTCTCAGCAGCTTTTTCTACGACTGTATTTTTATTATATTAATTGGTTCTTTGTTTGAATAAATCAAGAACTTGCACTGAAATCCAGAAAAAAAATCAAAATGTTAAACAGCATTTTTGTATCCAGTTATACCTTTTTGCACAATTTTTCTCTCAGAAGTGCCTTATAGTATTCCTTTTGTTTACATTGTAATATTTTCAGAGGGTCCCTTTTCAAAACTTTTGTACCATTAAACTAATTATGTATTATATATTAATGAATAGGTCCCGAGTTTATAGTTTTTGTGATAACAGAGAGAGAGTTTTGTTATTTATATATGTTTAGGGATGTGATTATTTTTGATACTAATATAGAATATAGTTAGTTTTTCTTGAGGATTAAACACTTGTAAATGGTGGTCATTGTTTGTTGTTTTTTGGCCCAGTTCCCGCTTTAGCTTCAGTTAGAAGAAGCAGTTATGGCCCTTGATATGTATGAAAGTTATTTTTTGAAAGTCTTCTTGGTGTTGGCCCATTATGTGTTGGTTTATCAAAGAATTGGTTTGAGGAGCAGTGGTCTTGTTGTCAGAGCACTAGACTTCCGATCCTGAAGTTGCTGGTTCGAATCCCACCATGGGCTAGAGTCTCCAGTAAAGCTTCTACATTCCACACTTAGGCTCAAGTACTAGTTTAAATCTAGGAAGCAGTCATCGAGAGGGATTAATTAAGATGAAGAATTGCTTCCCAATCGATGTTAAATGTGAAGTATGGAAGTTTAAACGTAAAAATTATATTATTCCTTATAGTTCAGCCCCAATACAGAATTGTTTTAATGCCTGTAAGAGGGCTTCTGTATCAAGGTTTTATTTTTCATAAACTTAAACAATTTACATAAAATTTAAACTGACCTTGTACGAAAAGTTGTCATTTAAGGAGCTTGCCAAAGGTCCTATGGGCGACAGATACTCTTGTACTAGTTACATGTTGATATACATGAAGTCCCTGAACTTTAGTTTACAAGTGATAAATCAAAATGTAGGAAGAATCTTATCCCATACCAGTTTAGTCTGCACTTCATTATATACACATAATTTCATTATGGTCTCTAAAGTGGCACACAGTTGAGTAAAATTCTTTTTTTCCTTTTTTTTCATTCATGTGTGTGTGAAAATTGGGTTGAGTCCATGAAAGTGTCGCAGTTTCTCTTCAGGAATAATCTTTTCAACTAGTTAGTGTCTAAGCCAATCTGACTGAAGTACATGGTCTCCCTACAGCTAGCGGAGTGTTATTTAGGTGCTAATAATCAGATTGTGTCTTAATTAAGGCTGAATAAAACAGCTTCAAGGGTGAACCAGACATGTCATGTATTATAAAAGAGAAAAATAAAATAAAATGATCACATTTCGCTTGAAGCAGAGAATTGACTGAAAATATAACTATTCAAAGCCTTTTTCAGTAGACTGAAAATTCTTTCATCAGATGTAGATAAGAATTCTACCTTTTAATATGTTATAAAATACTTTTACAGATGCATTTGACATTTTGTTTGTATCTGATTTACTCATGTGTTTATCAAATATGAGAGATTATAATGAATTCTGAAATACTGACTGTGTCCGTGGTGTCCAATGGAGCACATGTCAAAATTTCGAATTCTTGTAAGTTGAGAAATCATGCACCATTATCAGCACCAACTGCAAATAGTTTTGTTATCAAACATGCTTCTTAAAGAGCCCATACTCCCCTCTTGTATATGTGTTAGCAGTAACAGACTTTGAAACAAATGTTTGTTGCTGGTTGCTGTAATTCAGCAAATACCAGAAAATACAAAATATACATTGGTGTAACAGACATCAGATGCTATTGCAAAATAATTTAGGAGATTGCAGTACCACATCAGATTGCAGTTAATGGCGAACTGCTGATAACGCAAAGGATTGCATTCAGACAGCACGGATTGCATATATCTTTTGCAAGTAACATTTAGAAGATTGCAGTTACCACATCAGACTTCAATTAATGGCAAACAGCTGATGACGCAAAGGATTGCATTCAGACAGCACGGATTGCATAGATCTTTTGCAAGTAACAGTAGGGAGATTGCAGTTACCACATCAGGTTGCAGTTAATGGCGAACTGCTGATAACGCAAAGGATTGCATTCAGACTGCACGGATTGTATAGAAATTTTGCAAGTAACATTTAGAAGATTGCAGTTACCACATCAGACTTCAATTAATGGCAAACAGCTGATGACGCAAAGGATTGCATTCAGACGGTACGGATTGCACAGAACTTTTGCAAGTAACAGTAGGGATATTGCAGTTACCACATCAGACTTCAATTAATGGCAAACAGCTGATGACGCAAAGGATTGCATTCAGACGGTACGGATTGCACAGAACTTTTGCAAGTAACAGTAGGGAGATTGCAGTTACCACATCAGACTTCAATTAATGGCAAACAGCTGATGACGCAAAGGATTGCATTCAGACGGTACGGATTGCATTGAACTTTTGCAAGTAACAGGACTAACACACGATTTGACTCCAAAATAAGGGACTGAAAATGAAACACAAACACGAATCTTAAATAAATTTTATATATTAACCTAGGAATAAATTAAACATAGTTCTCTAAAAGATGACAATGTTATATATGTTAATATAAAAGAACGGAACAGATATTTTGATTTTAAGAATATTAAAAAAAATGGTAGCAGAAATAATTAATGTAGATGATTTCTACATAAACAAGTATAATATACAATCTAAAATTGTTTAAAAACTCTACAATAGAAATGCAGGCAAAGTTAAATTATTGGGACTTAGTTTTTGTTTCCCTCACGAAATATTTCAATGAAATGTTTGGTTTGTTCTAGTGATATGGTTGAATGTAATTATACCGGCAAATATACTTCATGCCTTTAAGATTTAGGTTTTATATGATCTTATATTTTTAAACACTATGTTATACACGCTAAACACGAAAGATTTTGACCTTGCGTCTTGAAATTAAAAAAAAAATAGTTGTGAGTTTTTTTTGTTCTGATTGTAAAATTGTTAAGTGTCCGCCTCTGTGTTTTATATAATAATGGATGTTTTGCTAGTAAAACAATAAGAATGACTCGTGGCTTCTTTTATTACGGAAAAGGCTTGTCCATTTGGCAGAAGGCCGACCTCGTTCTTTATACTTAAAAAAAAATGGCATGCTTGCGCTGTAAAACAATGCACTGAAGTTTTCAAAGTGTACCAAATTTTCACCGGGTAAATGTGAATTTGTGTCACGTGGAACGTTGAGACGGCTAATGACTGAAGAAGCCAAAGTTTTCGACATATATATACGAAAAAAATATAATCTGTATGCACGGCCAGTTAAAAGGCTAAATATGACAATTGTTACTGACCATCAGCTTTTGTTTATTTTTAGTTTTTTTCTTTCTTTCAAAAACTGAGGCGAAGTTCTGCTCAAAACAAAATATTAAATGGAAACAGCGTCACAGAAAGTTAAACAAAATAATGTACGAAGACTTATCCTGCGAGAACAAGATCATTTAAGTAGAAAATTTCTATCTGAAAGACCCCTGACGAGAACAATATTTAACAGAAATGACAAATTCAAATAATGTAACAATAATCATAGGATACATGTATTTCAATAATCTATGTACATAAAATTTGAATGGTAATGTATCACAAATGATGTAGATTAATAATATCGTAAAACAGAATACAGAGTTATTCGAATATAAAATAATCCCAACACTAGACTAACATTATTCTAAAAGGGAAGTAAGCAGCACATATTAAACAACTGTTTACTCCTTTGGTTCAAATCATTCATATCATAACCTTCAGTATTCAAGGATGCTTGAGATTAAGTTAAATAAGAATTCTGATATTTTTTCTACAAAAAAGGGTAAGTGTCCAAAAATTCGAATAAAGGTGTAACAAATTATCAGAAATGTGTAAAATTATGTATCACGTACGCTACCAGTCTAGTTAGAAGCTTTATCATTTCATAGTAGGTTGGGGTGGGGTAATTTAAAAAGTACAAATGAAAAAAAAACCTACATTAAACAAGTGTAACAGTAAATTGGAAGGAAAACAATATGCGTATATTTGCAGCTAGCACTGGCTGAGGTCAGTTTGAATATTTTATATACATGTGACTCCCTCA